>JANHGO010000049.1:18879528-18915593 GCA_024606505.1 Aquila spilogaster | reverse complement strand
TCCACGTTGGTACTAGTGCTGCTATGGTCCTAGCGTGGTATATTCGCTAGCCCCCAGGCGACCGCGTTCTGGTGTGGAGCACAGGGAGTGGCTACAAGCGGCTACATAAACCCTTTAACTGGACGGTAATAACTGATGTATTAACTTATTAATAGCTTTGATTTTAGTAGGTGTTCTGGAATTTGAGAAGAAAATAAATATGTTTAGGACACTGAAGATAAATCATCTACTTAGAAAATAAGTTGCTTTATTTTCTGTGTAACAATGGTAACAGGTGAGCCATTTTTGCACAGATATTAGTACTGGACCTGAAGTTTGTTTTTTTTTCTTTAGTTCCCCAAAATCAGTGTTCTTTTGAAATACAGAACCTGTGATCATGTTGAATTGTTTTCATATGACAGTAGGGAATCAACTGGTTTTAGCAGTGTGATGTATTACAGTTGTTCTGTGAGGAAAAACAATAAGCTGCATTCACATATTTGAATAGCCAAAGTACAGGAAGCTCATTTTTATTAAATTATGTTGACTAGTAAACAGAGTCATTAGGAAGCTCACAGCTCTACTGTCGCTTTTGTCACCTCTAAACTCTTGTGTATTGTTCAGTGAACAAAACATGTAAACCTAAAACCCAGGAAAACTCAAGACTTGCCTTAACGTGGCAATTCTGTTGCAGCTACCATCAGACAACAAAAACCAGCATGGAAGGGATTCCTCTACTGAGTGAGGTAACTTAGGAAAAATAAAAGGATATCTCTTAGGATAAACTTGTATCTTACTGTGAACGCATGTTTTCAGTCTATGCTGTATGCATCACACCACAAAGAAGTTGATTTTTGATGTGAACGTGCTGGGCAAGCCAAGGGAAATTCTCATCACTAAATCTAACATGAAGCACTTAGTAAAATACAGTAAGGGCTAAAAGATGAAATAACAACTCCCATATATTAAAGCAATGGCTAATATTAAGGGTATTAGAAGGGTACCATTAGTGAATCAGCAATCAGAATTGATGATAACTGACTCAGCAGTGTTGCTGAGAGTGTTTTCTAGATAGAAGTGGAAAAAAAACAAATGGTGGAACAAAGAATTGAGGAAAAGATTAGTCTAAAGACTCTCCAGAAGAAGGGAAAAAGAACTTCTGACAGTAAATATCTATGACAAGATATGAAAATGTTGGATTGAACTTGTTTTTCAGCAGCTGTCTGTAGGGCTACAGACCAAGGTGCTACAGACAGACAGTTTTTATACTGCTGCCACGTTGGGAAGAGGCTGTGTGTGCATGCATGGGCAGTAAAGAGGGACTCCTCAAAGTGAAGAAGTCCAGATCACCTGCGATTCTCAGCTGAGCCAAGTTTTCTGTAGATTAGAGGAACAGAGACAGAAGTGGGAGAACTGCAGTAGGTGACTTCAAGCTTGCTTGAGGATAAACATTTAAATGGAAACCAGACTAATACCAGACTTAAATCTTCTGGGTACCTTTTCTTAAATACAAAATCTCTAACATCTTCCATAGAAACACTGGTTTAACAGGGGAGCCCAAGGCTTGCTGAACTAAGCTTAATTTTCACCTCCTTTACGGTTTTAAGTGTTCCTAGTTTACTTTGAAAGTTCCTAGGGCTGCTAGCCCTTTTGGTTGATGTAGTCTTAAGGACAACCATTGTGTTATAATGGATGTTTTTGCAGATGCTGAGGGGTATGAATTCTCCCTGTGGGGGAGAGGACCCAATAGCAGCCTAAAGATGGATAAAGAAGATCAGATAGCAGTGGAAGCCATGAAACGAATATTTATATTTTACACCTTAGCAGTCTGTAATTGATGTATTGCATCACTGAAGAGGTGAGGAGAATTGCATTGTCCAGGTTACCTAATCTATCCTCATCTGTTTGTTGTTCTTGTCCAAGAAATAAATTATTTGCTAGCAAGAAAGAAAATCTCAGTATTTTAGAATTGTAAATTCGTGGTGTCTCCCCACTGTAATTACTGCATACACTTGCATTCATCCCATCTCACAGTATCTGTAGCAGAACAGAAAGGAATGAGTATGAGCAGCGCAGGTAATAGCATCCATTTAAGAAGATTTAACAGGTAAAGATATTCCAGCATAGAAATGGAACATCTGTATAGGTCATGAATGGCAAGAAGAATGTGAATAAGCAATCACGGAGTCACAGAATGTTTTCACAATCAGTACGTCAAAAAGTGTAGCAGGTGTCCAATGAAACTTGAGGCAGCAGTTTCTGTGTAGTTGGGCTTTTTGAAAGGCTTTTTTCATTGCAGCTATAACTAGAATTCTGTTCTGCTTGTGGCTGTGAAACTGAAAACGACAACTGGCTTAAAAAAGGGATTGGACAAATATGTGGGGGATGATTTTAGAAATTATAACATAAAAGTTCCAATAAAAAGGGAAATGTAAGTCTATATATCTTTCTTACACTCTTCCATTGAGCGTGTGCAGCTGGCTGCTGCCAGATGGGGTTCTGAGTCAGACAGATGTTTGGCTTGATCTAGTGTGCGGGTTTGTATGTTTTCAACCAGGTTTAGTATAGAAACAATGAAAATGGTTTGGATACCAACAAGAAGTATTTTCTAATTTTTACTACTGTAAAAGAAGGCCAAATGTCTAACATTCCTTTGTCAGTACTAATCATCAATGGTGCTGTGGTGAACACATGGTTTGTTCATACACCAGTAGGACAGAATTATTATTTATAGCAACCGTATACATGAGCAGCAGGACTTCCAGGTAGTTTTGTTAGAAGACATAAAGCATCACTGCAGCTCAACTAAGCACTTAATATATTTACAGTAGAAGCCAAGTAGAAGCAGTCTGTTTACATAGTGTAAAATTCTAATTGATGATATGGGTGGCAAAGTGACAGCATTAGATACTTCTAAGAATACTTCAAAATATACAGTGAAAAAATGGGTGTGAAAGAGCCGCTAAGCTGAAGTTTTGTTAAACAATAATGACTTTTCCTGAAATCCCTACTATTGGGGTTTGCTTCAAAGGCAAGGGAAAGTTTCCAATATGTTGTTCTGATTTTCCTTCCATAACAGGAAAGTGCTAAAAATTTTTAGTGACCACAGATCATGCTGTTCATTCCCTACGTTTCTCCCATGTATTCTGAACCTTGATCAAAAAACGCCATCATTGTGAACAATTCAGATTTATTCATCAAGTTCTGAGTGAATCAGTCATCACATGATCTGTGGGAGAAGCTTTTGCCCTAATTTGTTTACTTGGAGTTGCTTTCATGCTTACATGAAAGGAATGGTAATGCTTTATTAACTGTGATTTTACTTTGTGTTTTATTCATATTTGAAACTGAATTCTACATACCTTATTGTGGGTGCGTACTTTGTCTAAAATCTGAATGTATCTGTTCTATTCAATTAGGTTTCAACTGTTCTTAACATTTTGCATGTTAATTTTGAGGGTTTATAAATCCTTTTTTAGAATGAAAAATCTCATTGTGTTTATTTCTAATGAATTTGCCATTTCTTGATCACTAATTTTTGTTAATGTTTTTTCTGTTTACTGTGACGACTGATTAAAAAAAATGAGTAGGTAATTACAGGTATTTTGATCTTCCTTTCATAAAAATATTTTGTTTTGAATGGTAAGGAGGTTTAATCTCTATTAAGATTAGATTTTAAATACATTCTTGGAGATAAATATTTTTCAGATATAAAGACACTAAAAAACTTAGAAGGATGATATGTAACAATTTCATTTTATTTACCAGGTAATATCCGACCTATTTCTCCATGGCGATGGCTTTTTTCGGTCGTAGTTCCAGTAGTGATTGCTACACAGGGTTTTAAGAAGAGGAGTCTTGATCACAGTGGTGCATTGGCAGGTACGTTTCTTCTGAGATTATTAAGCTAAACACACAATAAACTGAATTAAGTTTTTTGCTGTACATAATATTCTTTCAATGCCATTCTGGCTGGTTCAATATAAATGTAAGTATACATACCTTGAATTCATCCTGATTTTTATAATGCTTCAGTAAAGTTAACTTTTGCAGCTGTTTGCAGTTCATTCCATTAATATCGTCGTTAGATTTACATAATTTTACAAGATTGTTTTGAACTTAGGTACAATTCGCAGTTAAATCTGCATGGTTTTGTTTGTTTCACATGTCTGGAGATAATGAAGTTAAAGAGGCAGGGATAAGGAAAAGCCATGCCAGCAGTCTGCCTGCCTGGTAGGAAACCAGTAAGGATAACGTGGTTCTCCTTTCTCTAATCCGAACATTTTTGCCTCCCACAAATAAGAAGAAAATTAAATCTGTTCTTCACTTTAAGCCAATGACTATTTCAACAATGTTTTTCTTGACTGGGAAGAAAAAAAGCTCTCAGTGTTCATTGTAATCTGGTGTAAGACCTCTGGTTGAGGTGGCTGATCCTTCCTTGTCTTGTGGCATTGTCTGAGCTGATGGTCAGTGGGAAGAAACAACCTACAATCTATTCTTCCTGTGTCACCCATCTGCAAATGCTGTTCTGGGAGTTCAGAGGGAGGATTTTCTAGGTTTAAAAATGTGTTTTCTTTCAGTTGTGAGGAACTGTGGGCACTGAGAATTAGGCCTCCTCTGTGGAGAAGGAGGTAGAAAAAAAGTACATCCAGCAGCTCAAATATTAAAGAAAATAACAGAAAGAAAAAGATCAAACAATTCAGAAACAAAAGAAAATGAATGCCAGGGGGTGGCCTCGTGTGGGGAGGGGGTTTGATCCTGGTGAAGATAAACTTTCACATAGAGAGGTAGTCACAACTGTCTATATACTTCTTACATGAAGAGTCAAGTTCTTCGGGCAGATATCCTTTCTCTTGTCTTTATTGCTCCATCTTTTGCATTGCTTTACTGATTTGTGTCAAGAGAAGATCACATGCTGTAGCAGTAGCAATTAAATTAGCAATTTTAGCAATGAAATTTACGAGAAAATAGTAAAGGTAACTGATATTTTTTAGTCAAGATATCTCTGGAGTTTTCATTATGGATGTTAGATGCTTCATTAATTTACTTATTGCATATTTATCTTAGGTTTATCATGATGTTCATTTGTCATGAAGATTGTATTCAAGAGACTCTAAGTACTTAATTGCTTTGCATTTAAGTTGTTATGTGAAGGAATTTTACATACTTTTTTTTCTTTATAGGATTGGTGGTTGGATTTATCCTTACAGTTGCAAATTACAGTTTCTTCACTTCTTTACTTGTGTTTTTTGTTACTTCTTCAAAACTTACTAAATGGAAAAAAGATATAAAGAAACGTATAGATTCAGAATACAAAGAAGGTAAGCCCTAACAATTTGGTTTCTTCAGGTTCCTTGTGAAGAGTAAATACTGTGTATTCCCCTTTCTTTCAAAATGATCAGATATAATGCCTAGAATAGAGAACACTTGTTATTCCCATCCCCTTATCCCCAGGAATGCAAGCAGTTTACCTTCTGAAAATGTGTGTTTTTTAAATTTAATATGTATGCATTTTGCTTTTGTCTCCAGCTGTTGTATTTCAAGGTGTTTTATCTGAAAATACTGAAATTTCCTTCTGTCACTTTAGGTGGACAGAGAAATTGGTTGCAAGTATTCTGTAATGGTGGTATTCCTACTGAGCTGGCTATCTTGTATATGATAGAAAGTGGACCTGGTGAAATTCCAATAGACTTTTCAAAGTATTACACGGCGTCGTGGATGTGCTTATCCCTTTTGGGAGCTTTGGCATGCTCTGCTGGTGATACGTGGGCATCAGAGATTGGTAGTGTTATGAGTAAAAGCAAGCCAAGGTTGATAACAACCTGGAAACAAGTTCCAGTAGGTGAGATATTATCTGTTCTGTATTTTCTTGTCTTAATATTTTGCTGATTTGTTTTTGAATTATGCATCCAACTTGAAAAGTTTCAAAAAAGCCTAAAAAACCCAAACATTGGAAACAGATTTGAAAACGCTAGTGGGAATGCATTCTCTGAAATGTAATTTACTCAGTTGTTTTTCTACTGTATTCCATCTGTGAGATGCATCAACGTAGAATCTGGTGAGCTCACGTCATTTTTAGTGAATGTTGTCACTTCTTGACTCGGGTACTTGACTCTTAGAAGTGTTTATACTGGCAATAACACCGAGACTACAAATTATGATCTGTACTTCTCAGTCATCAAAATTTTAATCAATAGGAGAAGTATTTTCAGTACAGATGTTGCAAAAAATTCAGTTCTTAATCAAATTGCTCATTTCTTTTAGTTTCTTACAAAGAGTGTGCAAAATGAGCCTTCTGTCTGTGAAACCATTTTTACACAGTGGATGACATTGCTGCCTTAAATCACTGTGTTTTGAGTCTTGCAGCCACGCTGATGTGTTTCAGACGTTGTATGGGCGTTTTTTCCTCATTATAAGTGTTCTTCAGATTTTATTTTTTTTCAGTAAGCTATCAAACACCTTTTTTGTGGATTTTGCTCTTACTTTTAAACATATCGGTGAAGTACATCTTTATATACTTCTGAAAGAGGCATTGTTTTAATAGCCTGCGTAACTCAAGCTCTGTATTCTTCAAGCGATTTATTTTTTTTTCCTCCAGCTTTACAACAGTCAGATACTAGGTTACATTGAGAAGTTTGCTATCTGGTTTTTGCTTCATTTATTGCTAGGAAATATTTCTAGATAAGAAGCCTTAGAGACAGGGAAAATAATGTTAATGCATAGGATGTAGTAGTACCAGTTAAGTATCTGAGCTGCATCATGGGAATTATAAATAAAAGCTGTGATGGCAGTCTTCTGGACAGATATGACTATGAGCATGGTAAATTTAAGTCCATAAGAAAAAAAATTGTAAATCAGCTTGGTTTTCTTTGTTTTAGGTACTAATGGAGGAGTTACATTGGTGGGCCTGCTCTCAAGTTTTCTTGGTGGCATGACAGTAGGTATAGCCTACTACATAACACAGCTTGTTTTTGTGAGTGATCTGGATATGTCAGCTCCACAATGGCCAATTATTGTGTTTGGAGCAGCAGCTGGCTTACTGGGATCAATTCTTGACTCGTATTTGGGTGCTACGATGCAATACAGTGGTAAGAATTGTCTTTTTTCCTTTTCTTTTTTTTTCCTCTCCTAATGTGACCTAAAAATGGACTTCATATCAGGAAGGGCTGAGGTATACAGAGGCATACAGAGTACACATCGCAAAGAACAAAGAGTCAAAGTGATGGGCATCATAATGACAACAAGAGCAATGGCAGTCAGTCCTCCCTTGTGTCTTTCATCCTCTTCCTTTTGCATGTTTTGGTTTGTTTATCTCACATTACTGTCTTGTTGATGACTGAAAGAGACCAGAGGTTTCCAACACGCTACCTTGGCAAAAACAATTTCTGCCTTCTCCTTTTTTCTGTATGTAATTGTGGTAACCTTTTAGAAGAGAAAAGGTCATCTCAATTTTGTCCATTCACTCAGACTAATTGGTAACTGCGGAGTCTCCATTTCTTACTCTGGAGACCTCATGATACTGTCAGCTTTAAGAATGAAATAAGAAGAGCTCTGAGAAGATATGCCCATTATTTTTATATTCTGCTTTTTGACTGCTTAGTTAGTAGAGTACTGTTTCCTGGAAGTTAAGTGTTTCGCAAGCTAGCTGTGGTGTTATTTAAAACAAACAAACAAATTGATGTCCATTGAAAAATGTTGTCAGCTGGTTGGTCCTAAATAATTCCAGTATTTACTTACTCATTGTTCCTTAGGATCATTGTGAATGAACAGAACAGGCAACCTTCAGACTAAGCCTCGTATTTAAAATCCATATCTGATGTTATTCTGTTCAAAAGCTGATTTACAGAAATAATTTAAGTTTTCTGATTTTATTATCAGTACCCTTATTTGTTACAAATCAGAGCCTGAATTTGCAGATGCACTGCGTGAGAGGTAAAAGCCCATTGAAGCTACCATTACAGTGAGCACTGCAAACTGTTGTTGATGCTGTGGATTTGGCTTTCCAGCAGTTTGTGTGCTCTATTCTTCGTAGATCCAGGAAAGTCCAAACTAAAATGGAGTGTTTAACCATTTGAGGAATTCTTAAATACTTCATTACTACAGATGAAGCACTTAAGCACTCAGACAATGTTTCATTCTTCTAGCAAGGCAGATGCATTAAGAGAATGTGGTAAACTTAAGCTAATGCATGTCCACATTTATCATCTGTTTCTTACTCACTTTAGATATTTTTCCATGCTCAGCAACTTCAGTGAGCTACAGAAGGGGCAGTGTGCAGGTTTCACAGATTCATTTTCAAATTCATAAGTACTTCTGGACTGTGTATACTATATATGTGTGTGTATGCTATGGTATACATGCTGTGACATAGAGGAGTAAGTGCTGCTTATGGTGTGTGCACCGTTAGGTTACATCTCCCTCTTTACTTAACCCTCTTTCCCAAGCTGCGTTCCATGTGTTCTCATGAGAAGTACTCCAATCTCTCTTTAACATCTTGAAAAAATGAATACAGCAGTCATAACAGCTGTGATACTGTGGGGTTTTTGGAAAACATGATGCCAGTGCTGCCTATACCTTCTTGATGTTTTTCCTGTTGGTAATTTCAGTTTATGTAATAGTCTGTTTCAACGAGTAAGTCCTTCCCTACCACACACATCAAGACTTTGCTTGGACAGCTTTGCGGAATTACATCCAGATTTTCCTGTGTCTCCAAACTGAGATTATACCAATTATGTAAATAACCAAACTACCAAAAAAACTTGCTGAAGGAACAGGTTTATGCTCTGAATCTACAATGTACGTGCATTTGTAGTATATATTTATTAAAGACACGTCCATTTTTTTCTGTCAGGGAGGCCTAAAGCTTTCTAGAACGTAGCAAGTGTTGCCAAGCAAGTTTATGGTGTGTGTGTGTGGGGGGAGGGGAGGAAGGGGGGATGTGTTTTGTGTTTTTTGTTTGATCGTTTCGTTGTTGTTAAGATTTGTCTGAGGTGCTGAAAATTTTTCAGTAAAGTAGCAGTTCAAAATGATGTTTCTGTATTGTGGGCATTAGCAGATACTCAATGTACAGAGAAAAATAATTTTAGTTCAGAATATGCTCATTTGTTTTGGAGTGTTTGTTCATGTCAGCCTTAAATCTGTACATATGCACACATCCGATTGGTATTTCACTGACCTGTGAGTGGCCACTGAAATCAACCATGCCAGAATGTTACACTTTTACCAACATATAAAATTGGACAAAGCATTGGATGTGTCCAGGAAGAGAAAATGAGATGGGGTGCTAGAATACTGGGAACACAGCAACACAGCAGGAAATTACTTAATTTGCAGGAATTAAACGCATGGTAGTATAAAACTAAGTAGAAATGTTAAATTCAGGCTCTGTCCAGACCTTGTTTTCTGTCAGCTCAATTAAAAGTGTTACTTCCGTAGTTTTCTTTTAAAAACAAATAAATCTTCCTAACAGTCAGTTGTTTCTATGCTGTTCAGAATGGCATCCTTTGCTTTAGAGTGCCTTTCCCAATAGCTTCTTCCTCTTCCGGTTTAGCTCGTGTTTCCTACCTTTCTTTGTCACAGAGCTGCTTAAGGAGATAAGTAGACTTCGTAGAAGCACAGCTTCTCGAAACTTTGAGCTTAAAGTTTTATTGCATTTAGGTTCCATTCTTTGAATCTACCAGATGTAGCTAACCATAATTTTGTTAAGCATTTTACTATCTTTTCTTACAGGGTCAGACACTGTAATGGTAAAGGGAAGGTAGAAAGTTGCATACATTTGGTTACTATGTTTCTTTTCATCTGCATTGCCTTTTTAAAATGAAGTCTTTATCTCTTCCCAGGTTTTGACAAGACTAGCAGCATGGTTGTCAGCTACCAAACAAGAGACTGCCAGCACATATCTGGAAAACCTATATTAGACAACAATGCAGTAAATCTTTTTTCATCTCTGCTCATTGCTGTGGTGTTTCCAGCTGTGGCATTGTGTTTCTGGCCAAGAGGCTGAAATGGCTTAAGGCTTTTGGCATGTAATTCAGCTATATTCAGTCTTTCTTAAAGACCTCTAAGAGTGCTCAAAGAGCACTCTTAAAGAGAGGGATTTGAACATTTGAGAGAGCCAATGGATTTCCATCTCAACTTATGTAAGCTTTGTATGGCAGTAGCCATCTATCAGGGCAAGAAGTTTTGTCAGTTATGCTCTTGCTGTTCTTTGAGTGTGTGCAGGTCATTGCCAAGTGACGTAAAGCACTTTGTCCTCCTGGAACCTAAGGGTTGGCTGTAGTGGTCTCAGTGGAGCAGCAAGAAGCTGGAAATGGAAGTCTAATCTACGTTTACCAGCCTGCTGGAGTAATTAATCTGTTGTCCAAGCCAGGCACAAAGTCCTCTGCAACTTTGTGTAGGCAGCACTAACACAGGTGGAAAGGATGAATTCTGGTTTAGTATTTCCTATAATCTAGACTATATAAAGTTTTATGGAAATATTTTGGAGAGGAAAAAAAAAAAGAAGCCTTGTTGCCTATTCTGTATCCTGATAAAACTTTTACTTCCCTGAAAGTATAGTTGGTAGAAATAATGCTATTACATAATGTTTGGAACAAAAGACTATGTTTAGAATGAAAAAAAGTGTTTCCAGTAAGAATAATAAATTTGCCCATGTTTATTTGAAATTGTTATTTCCTAACTAATAATATATCCGAAGATTGTTATGCTATTGTAATGCGATAGTTATTAAATTATCTAGGATTAAATATCAAAATTTTGAATTCACATTCATTGTTTTATAAATATGCAGATTCTCTCTGTGTGCATAGAATTACTTCATAATATTTAGCATTCTGGACAAACTGTATTCTTTGGTTCTTACACAGCAGTGTAAGTTTTTCTTGCTTTTGCTTGGGGTTGCTATTCACAGATGAGAGTCTCAACCAAAGAAGCTATGGAGGTTATCCTCAAAGTGAACAGAGAGAGTCTCATTGACAAATAATTTCGAAACAGGAATTTAATTTTTAGTGCTCTGTCTGCTATATTAGATGGTTCCTACTTTCATCATTAATTCTAGAAGATGTGGAAGTTACTGAGCCAGCACAGGTTGTATTTAAACTTCATGTATACCTTCATAATAGTTGGAGGCATTCAGAAGGTAGAGCCTGTTCTGTTAACTTAAAATCTTCGTATTTATGTCTTTAGAGGTAGGTGAATATTTGTATTAAGTAGCTGATTTTTAGTTTATCTTTTTTTCTTTTTACAAACATGCTTTGTATGTTGCCTGTCCAAATTCATTTGGATCACTTTCTCTGTCACCTTTTTTGAGAATATTCAAAAATTTTAACTCCTTCCACTTTGGATTTATTAATTTGAAATCTACTGTATAAGTCTGGAATTCAGCACTGGAGCTAGCTAACTGTATTATCCAGTTATACAGATGAGATTTCAAGTGTATAAAAGCTTTCTGAAAAGAACAAGTTGTGTGGTTGCTGTATGTCAGTCTTTCTGTGGAAAGACACACAATTATAAAAGGAATGTATGCACTTAATCTATAGCAATGGATACATGAGATTTTTATAGGTTGAGTGGATTTATGCTGCTTCTACATAAAGGCTGTGTGAGTTGGCTTTTAGGATTTTATTAGTACTTCTGTAATTTCTAGAATTAAGAAATGCACATTTTTGTAAGATAATTTTTCTTTCAATTAAATGCATTATTTTTTTTATGTTTTCAATTCCTGAAACAAAGTCTGCTTTCAAACATTGAAGTAGGCTAAGCCTGCTTTTACTACTGTTCGGTTGAGTCTCATTTTTAAAATAGTGTGTCGCAGTGAGAAGACATCTGTAGTTTTAAATCCATAGCAGCATGAAATGCTTTGATCTGTTATCGTATGAATGAATGTGATCCCATCGGAGTCCTGCAGGAAGGACCTTCAAAGGCCACTATTCAGAATTTTACATTTGTCTTATCTTCATGGTGGTGACACTGAGTTGTTTATGAAATTCCCACTCCTAAATCTTCAATCATTAGAAAGACCTGAGTACTCCTGAACTCCAAAAAGGACAGTGTTAACTCTGGGTATATTATATGGACTGAGGTACAGCTTATGCTAACTAACTCAGTTACTTCTTCTTTTCAGTAGAAGTTACAGGGAGGAAGGTACTGTATTATGTGGCTGTACCTGTGAACAGCCTGTTAACTGATGTGTAACTAAGAGCCTAGCTGTTACTGAGATGATGAAGGAGCAGACAGGAATGCTGCCTGTCCATGTGATGCCTGGGGAGAAAGAAAGCATAGAAGTAAACGGGAAAATGAGGAGAGGAGCTAGGATGAAAGCAAAGAAATTAAAAATACCTAAATATGTTTTGCTTCAGAACTGTTGGTACCTTTAGTATATGAGGTAACTCTGTCACTAAATTGTCACTTATTGAAGTGACACTAAGGTTTTTCACAGCACCAAGAGGATACACTGAATTTTTTTTAACTGATAAGTTTCAATTGTGAAACATTGTTCCTCATTTTTGCTTGATTTTTAGATGTGTTAGAAGTTCAAGTGAAAGTATGATTATGGCATAATTTATTTTTAATAAATAACATATTGCAATCACTCTGTGTATGTGAAGTCTTTAGCCAGGTCTTGCTCAGGGTTGGTGTCCTGATCCTGAGTATTGAAGGATACTGGCATTGGAGCGACCAGTATTCAGAATTATTTCTTGTATTTCTGTTTTGCTCCCTGTAGATTGTCTTGGGTCTGTCCATGTTCTGCTGATTGGTCCATCAGTACAGTTTGCTGGGACAATGAAATGAAGAGGTATAAAAAATGAAGGGGATATATCACCTCTGTTGAGATTTAAGGACTAGCTAACATTCAGATGACTGACTTTTCTTTCACAACAAGGGGCTGTGTTTTCCCCCAGTATTGCTCTGGTCCTTTCTCTGTTGTTTTGTTGTTGTTGTTTTTAAACTTAATTATCCAGATCCTGAAATTGCACTAGATGATTATTTTTCAAGCAGGGGTTAACCTATTTTACAGGAAGTTAGAGCTTTGACTTAGAGCTTTGTAGATATATTGCACTCCCTGCTTCTGGCAGCTCTTCCAGCTCTTCAGGACCAACCTGTCTGAGTGGCTGCATCTTCCAACATTACTGTAACTGTATAATCTCTTTCAATTTAAATACTTACTTTGTTTTTGGGAGAAGTGGGATGTAGGGGCTGTGCAGCTTTCAGAATTAGAGGCCTGTTGCAGTGTGTGAATAAGAGCAGGGACGTGAATTCACTCAGACTATGTGGAGCACTACAGCACACCCAAGCCTCGGGCTGCCAGTAAGTATTGCATGTCCCAAGCGAGGATGAAATATGGGAATGTGGAAATAAAGCTGTCAGGCAAATGGTGTCTTGTACTTAGGTACTCTGCTCTATCAAACTCTGAGCCAAAATGAAGCAAATTTCGGCAGGACAGAATTTATTCAGTAGCTTTTCTTTGGCTTCCATCCCCAAGGAGGAAGTTGGTCGATATGAATGCCTTGCTATTCAATGAAGAACTAAATGCCAGTTTTCCTTGATACAGCATAAGACCAGTAACTGTGGTCCTCAGCTTTCCTCTGTGTGCAAGTTCTGAGCCAGAAACTTCCTGTGTGACTGACTGGTAGTGTGGAGACATTGCTTTAGTAGACAACCTAGACAGTTGTTAGCTTTACGCTGCCCTGGGCTGTATTGTCCTAGAGCAGGGACATGTGTTGGTTCCTAACAGTGGCTGTAGAAGAAAAGACTGGGTGTAGCTGAAAGGGGAAAGAACCAGTTTGACCTGTGTTGAGGGAAGAGGTTCCAGAAAGTGAAACACCACCAGCCTGGAAACAGCTGTCATTACTGGGAAACTACTTGGGTCGGACTTACAGAACTGCCCCAGCTTTTCCCCTTTTTCTCATTAAAACTCTTGTCAGGTCGAGGGAGTGATATTGCAGAAGTAATGCAAAAATAAAGGCCTCTGCAGACGCTTCTTGTGTTAGAGAGGCTGAGCTCTGCAGTCTAACCTTGTTGTCCGAACTGGAGAATGTGTTATTCTTAATTCTCTCAATTAACCCAGTTATAGGCTTTGTACAAGCCCTTGGGTTCTGAATATGTTTATCTGGGTAAATACACCAACCAACTTCTACCCCCACAACCTAGCACAGCTCTGTATTTATAAAAACATTGAAATTCCCATGAAACAGCTGATGGACTCCTGCCACAGTGATTGGTGAAGAAAAGTGATGACTCTGGCTTCCTGGTTTCCTTGTGACCACTGTTCATTATCCTGATACTTCATTATTCCATTTATTGATATCCGAAATCCTGAAATCCTGAAATCACTGATGAAAGTTGCTGCAATCCAGTGCTTATCCCAACGCTGCAGTTGTTTCAGCCTGCTCTTAGCCTGTGTTAAGCTGCCAAATGCTTCCAGTTATGTTACTCCCAGTATAAAATATATATTCATCATCTTGTTCCATTACATGTCTCCTCTCAGTGGGAAAGTGAAAGCAGGTAATCCACAGTGCACTGGGATAAGAAGCATGAGTGTAATTCACTATTAGAATTCTAGAAGTCTTATCCTTTTGATGGTGCAATAAGAAAAAGAAAATGGAGTGTCAGCATGGAGCGTTGCATTCACAATGTCTGCAACTCTGAGCTAATCCATTAACACAAAACAAAGTAGAAGCATGTTTTAATGTACTGTCCTTTACAGTTTAAACTAAAAAATATTTTCACACTGGCTTGCCTATAGATTTGTGAGTAATATACCACAAAGATTCAGTTTGGTTTGATTTGGAGTGGATTAATGTTATTTCATTCGGTTCAGAACTAACCTGAAATAAGAACGTTACATAAACTTGGAACTTAGATGCATTTTCTTTTTCTCTCCAGTGAATCCAGTCTCTTACTATGGATTTTGATTCTTTTCCACAAGGGAGAACTGCTGGTCATCTTCACTTACTGCTCTACAGGAGGAGCTGTCTTTGTTCTTCAGATGCAACAAAGTCAGGAGGAGAGAGGCAAGGATAAACCCATATGCATTTTCAAAAATGCAGGCTGACTTGCTTTGCCCGATTCTTCCTTGTAGATGTTGTTGCGTTAGACCGCAAGCTCTGCCTTGATTACAGTGAGCTCCTGTTCACTGACCGCACCCTTTGATCATCCTTATGCAGAAAGCTCTCGTGCCTGCAGCCCTAAGTGCAATCTCAGGAGCTCAGACTTGTACAGTGCGTGGCTTGACTGAGCCTGCAATAGCATTTTTAGAATGACAATGAAGTCCTAATTTGGAAAATACACAAGGGCTTAACTCCAATGTTCTGTTTTCCTGAGATTTTTGAGAATACTGATTCTGTTGAAAAGAATAGAACTTCCACAGTGTACTCTAGGTACTTGTGCCAAAACCTCAGTCACTGGCACTACCAAATGCATCTTAGAAAAGCAAATGCTTGAGGAACTTTGTCTGTGGCCAAACTGAAACGATGACTTAATGCAACAGTGTATGTCATGTTAAGGAACACGAATGTCTCACTGAATGGCAGTGTGAATGCCAGGAGGCACTCATTAGTGTTGATATTCAGCATCTAACAGCATCCTGAAGAGTGAAGGTGTTGACTGTCATTTATACATAACATAGCAGTAAAATCCTACCAGATTTAATAGGTGCATACAGGACTGCTTTTTGACACCTCTAATTTTCAAAAATTAAAACTGGTGAGAGCATTTTCTCCAATGGCAGCCATTTGCTGAAGGTGAAATCCCTCTGCTTCAAAAGTTCTGTTCTAATTTGTTCATAGGAAAGAGGTACATCACTGTAGGTACACGCTTTTCTTCACACCATCACTGGGATAACGTTCTGTTTGAAGGTTACTCACATTTTTGACTGAGAAGGAAACACTAGAACTGTATGTCAAAAAGAGTCTTCTAGAAATTAAATAGGTTTGGTTATTGCAAGTTGCTATTAAATCTGCAGTATTGCTTAAATTCACTTTAACGATGGCTCTGTGCACCAGCAGCTCTTCAGTATTTAAGCAAGAAGGTGTGAGAAAAACAATTGTGATGGCAATGAACATGTATCAGCCTATGCCCATGTCTTCATGGAATGCACGAGTCCCAAAACAACACCTGTGTGCATGCTTTGGGGCTTTTATCATTACAGTATTTTTTAAACTGTTAGATGTCTGCAACACAAGAAACATATAATTTCCTGTTTATTTTTTGCTATTATCTGAAGAATTCAGTTTTCTTCGTTCCTCTCTCCTTTATCTCATTCTCTGTTTTCAGCTTTAGCTCCTCTTGCAGTCTGCAGCTGTTTTTCAGTCCTCATGAATGTGGCTTAGAGGAACCACAGAACAGTGATTCATAGCAGCAGATGCTGAGTTGGTGTTTGCACTTCTGTGCATGGCATGGAACTGATCTGTTTTGTGCCATTATTTTTTCCTTGCTAGTGCAAATAGCTGTATAAAAACACAGCTTGATGTCCTCTGGGGCTCATGATGTCTCCTTTTGCATCCAAGCTGATAAAAAAGTGAAACAAACAATAAAATCTGACTGCTGGGGTTGAAAGTTGCAGAAAGCTGAGCTCCCCTTTTTGCCCTGAGGTTGCTGCAGAATGTTGGGATACCCTCTCTTGGGGAAGGGTTTAATGCACAGAGACACTTCTACAGCTGAAGGCAATGCGAAAGCATCAGCTCAGCATCTTCCCCCACAACTCAGGCACTAGTCCTGCCTGAGCCCGTGCCAAGGCACAGCAGAAAATCTTCCATACCAGAACTGTATAGCTTCTCTATCCAAGAGCACCTAGATAGAATAGGTTGTCTACCATTTTTTTTAATAGGAAGGCTGAAATGGAGATTAGCTTCATACTTGTGTTAGCCCTGCTGACGGGCTAGCAATCAGAGGGTGTGCTTTGTGTTGTTTGAAGAGCCTTGCTAACCCACAGTCAGCAGGGTCCTGTGCCTCAGCTGCTGAAGGTGTGCCCTGCTCCTGTGGTCAGGTCCATAAAGTGCATGTGCAG
Organism: Aquila spilogaster; assembly: GCA_024606505.1. Classification (NCBI taxonomy): domain Eukaryota; kingdom Metazoa; phylum Chordata; class Aves; order Accipitriformes; family Accipitridae; genus Aquila; species Aquila spilogaster. The sequence continues at coordinate 18,898,609 of JANHGO010000049.1, read as the reverse complement.
CTGCAGGGCTGAGTTAATCGGTTCTAACTTTGCTGAATTGAGCTTAGGCCTCAAATGTAAATAATTCAAAATGATTGCATTATTACTGCCATTGCTTCAGATCCTCCCTGCCCTGGAACTTATTTTCCAGGTTGGAAAAAGCACTTTGATAGTCTTCAAGGGCGGGGTTAAGGAAATGAATGTGGATAGGCTATTTAAAACTGCTGCACCCAGAAATTGGGTATAGTAAAACGCCTTTACATTCCATAATACTCGAGTGATCCACATTAAAGACAACTGAAGATCCTCCAGGTGAAATGGGCTGTCAGAGAGTGACTATAATTACTCAGGTGGAAGACTGAAGCCATGACAGCACTCATCTAAAAGATAAGCTGTATAACTCATGTAAGAATTAGTCAGAGAGGATGCCATGATTAAATTAGACAGGAGGTCAGGGTACTTGATGGCAGCAGTAGCTTGCTGGTCTGTCAATTCTGTGTATTGATCACTTCTGTGGGACCAGAAATATATGTGAACAAGCAGTGACTCAAAAGAGAAGGCCTTGTTTGTGGAAGAAGAAATGGACACTGGTGTGCAAGCAGAGCTATTGAGCCAGGCAGTGATCATGTGGCAGACAATGGCCATGCATATGGACTTATGCAGATTTCAACAACTAATTAACAGTGAAGACAGCCAAAATTCTTGCTTTACATCTCACTGAGATATTGGAAAGTGTCTGTCATGCTTTGCTGCTTCAGTATGACATCTGTCACCTCTGCAGTGCCACCTCCTGAAGCACCTCAGTTTACCTGGTGGTGAGGTCTGTGGGATTGGCTGGCTGAGCTCCACCACTTCCTCTTAATCCTTGTGGGATCCCACCACCGGCTGCAGCAAAGCTGCGGGGCTTATCCTTAATATTTTACAAATCTTCTGTGGTTTTTCAGCCAACTTGTCATTTTCATACAGCTATGCAAATGTATTTTGCCCTGCTACCTTATCTCATCATCCTGTCCCCTATTTTGCATGAAAAAAAGCAAAATACTTCTTCCGTTACAAAGAACAGAGTTATCAGCTTGTAACTGTTGACAGCAATACTGCTTAATTTCAAAGGAAGTTTGGTTAGTGAGCCCACATCAGCCTAATGAGCTTCAGCAAGGTGTTGCATTTGGGTCAAGGCAATCTCAGATATGAGTACAGGCTGGGAGAACTCACTGAGAGCAGCCCTGCAGAGAAGGACTTGAGGTTCTGCTGAACGAAGAGCTGGATGTGAGCCAGCAGTGTGCTCTTGCAACTGGGGAGGCCAACAGTATCCTGGGCTGCATCAAAAGAGGGGTGGCCCGCAGGGAGAGGGAAGTGGTTGTCCTTCGTTACCCTGCCCTTCTGAGGCTCCTTCTGGAGGGCTGCATCCAGACCTGGGGCTCCCAGCACAGGAAGGATGTGGAGTCATTGGAGAGAGTCCAGAGGAGGGCCACGAAGACAATCTGAGGGCTGGAGCACCTCCCCTATGAAGAAAGGTTGAGGGAGACAGGCTTCTTCAGCCTAGGGAAGAGAAGGCTCCAGGGAGATTCCATTGCGGCCTTTCAGTACTTGAAGGGAACTTATAAACAGGAGGGAGTCCAACTTTTTACATAATCTGATACTGCCAGGACAAGGATGAATGGTTATAAATTAAAAGAGGGGAGATTTAGATTAGAAGTTGGAAGGAAATTGCCAGAGGGTGGAACAGGCTGCCCAGAGAAGCTGTGGATGTTCCATTCCTGAAGGTGCTCAAGGCCAGGTTGGATGGGGCCCTGGGCAGCCTGAGCTGGTGGGAGGCAGCTCTGCCCATAGCAGGGGGTTGGAACTGGGTCATCTTTAAAGTCCTTTCCAACACAAGCCACCCAATGATTTTTGTTATTCATTTTTGCTTTGAATTTGCCATTAGTTCTACAGAGTTTCTTTATCTGCTTACACTAATACATGTAAAATTCATTTTTACACAAAAACACCTATCCAGCCTAAAGCATTCTGACTGAATGCTTGACCCTGAAAGTGTTCTGAGCCTGACCAACCTGCAGGCTTTTGATGGTTAGCAGAAGTGATTTTCTAATAAAAGCACAAAATTAGAAAATACCATAGGATTTCTGAAGTGGTTTGCCTCAGTGGAGCCATACTATAATATAACTATGTAGAATCAACATTGCAATAGCAATGCTAGAATAATTTAAGCTGTATTCCCATTATTGCTAATGGTCTGTGGACTGTGTGTCCTGCTTGCTTGCTGAGAAGGGCATTTGAATGCATGAGAGCAACTTCTCAGGTAGGACAGCAGCTTTGGGCTGGTTTCCGCTGCCCAGCTAAACCAGCGACACCAAAGGGTGCTTTCTCTCAGCCCAGCTTTGTGGGCTTCTGGTTACACAGTACTAAAGTATTCAGTAGGAGGAGGAGGGAATATCTCCTGACTTCCCAATCCTTGTGAATTTTAGTCTGCTTCCCTGAATTATCTGAACTCTGTTGCAAATAAATTTTGTTCCTGCCTGAACTGGGAGTTTTGAGCTGTGTGGGCCAGGTTCCCTGCTCAGAGCCCAGAGAGTCCAGTGAGGATCAGCAGGAGATGGGGCCAGAGACAGGCCTGGAGACTGGGCCATGACATCTATCTGCAGACCATCAGATGTGGCTGGAGACAGGCAAGGCAGCCTACCCCATGGGTCTCAAGTCCATTCAAAAGACACATTGGGAGACAGGGACGGTAGGAAGCAGAGCTTGGCACAGGCGCTGTAGATAACAAACACTGCTGCCACCAAGACAAAGCGGTCCATTCTGCCTTTGGTCAGAGACATGAACAGTGCATGTGCATGTGCGGAGAGTGACTGATACCGTAGCATATTTGTGGCATCAGAGAGACCTTGTCATTTTGTTGAAGTATATAAGTGATTTTTTTATGTTTCTCCAAGGAAAGTCAGTTCAGATGGGCAGGTAACTTCAGCCTTTACCTTTCAAATAAGCCATTTACACTGACAGATGATTTCTTCCACATTTTCCTTTATGATGCTAATAGACGGGAAAAAAAAGTCTAAGAAATTGCTCCACTCTGTGGAAAGATAAATGGAAAACCAATCAGCACCTGTAACTTCAGACCTTTCTTGAGAACACCTTTGCTGAAATAAGCCATTTCTCTAACTTTTTAATATTCTTTTAATATTACCAGCAGCTGTCCTGTATGAAAATGAAGTCAGGGAGCTACCAAAATGGAGCCTGAGGCTTCCAGGCACCAGCTTGTTTCCAGTGATTCCCATGACTCAGCCATGTGAAAGTACTGCGTTTCTGGATCTTGTGTTGTTCCTTTGTCTAATGCACGTAGAGACATGACATTTCTTAGGAACAGAATGTACCATCAAATTGGAGCAGAAGCCTCAGGGATCCCTCCTGGAAACTGGGCAGTGCTGGATGCCTCAAAGGAAGAATCAATATAAAATAAGAGAACTGGCCTGGGCAATTAGGAGCTGACCTGCGCACGGTGGCAGTTTCTTTACTCACATTAGTTAAGAGGCTGAATTTTCTGAAAGAGTTCTTGTCTTTACTTTAATGACTGATGAGGAGTCCGGGAGCCAAGAGATGAGAACTCACAGCGCTGGCAGCTCTGCTATACAGCGTTTTAAAATTCCTATAATGCTTTCACCACAAGTAAGGCAAAGAGGATGACTGAACCTAGAGGTATGCCCATCTCCCATGGAGACTCACAGCAGTCCCCTTGCAGTTGTCTTCATGTGGTAAGGACAACGGGTTGCACAAATAAATTGTGGGTGCCCCATCCCTGGTGGTGTTCAAGGCCAGGCTGGACGGGGCCCTGGGCAGCCTAAGCTGGTGGGCGGCAGCCCTGCCCATGACAGGGAGTTGGAACTGGGTGGGCTTTAAGGTCTCTTCCAACCTGAGCCATTCTATAATTCTGTGACGAAGTAGGCAAGAAAGTCTATTTAAACTCTCTAGACACAGCATGAGACAAGAAGGCACAGAGCAGGTGACACGAGACCAAGCTACACTGCACTATGTGCACTCAGGAGCTGAAAGTGAGCAGTGTGGTCTGTCAGCCTGTCTCTCCCTCCTTATCTGATGAATTCCTCTTGGGCAGCTGTACAAGACATATCTGGATCAGATGGGTCAAAGGCCTACCAGAAAATGACGCTCTGGACTTCTCTCTGCCATGGTTAATCAAAAAAACAGAAAGCAAAAGTGGTGGGAGCAGAATTATTGCTCCAGATGATTTGGTTAACCCTGAGGAGGTGAGGACAGAGGAGATTATCCATTGTTAAAGAGCAGTCAGACAAAGATTAAAGAAAAGGAAAGGACAGTTGTCAGTGTGGAAGAAAGCCATTTCTGGTCAGCCTGAGCAGTACATCAGAGATGCTAGGAAACATCTGAAATATGGGGCTAGATGTAGTGGCCTAAAGATAGTTAGAAGTCTATACTTAAAATAACATTCCCAGTTTCAGGATACAAAGCCTTTTTTTTTCCAATTCAATTATCACCTTTTGGCATATCTAAATCAGGAAATGTCTCTTAATCGAGTTATGCTATCCCCATGACAGTTACAATGTAGAGCTAAAGTAGTGTAATAGTATTGGCACAATTATGCTGATATACTTCCTAGCACAAAAGCTGGCATAGAAACAGATACAGAGATGTCAAGTAGGGATCTTCTGGGTGAATTTAGTGAATAAAATAGAGTGAAATTCTTCCTGGGGCAATCCCAGCAATTTTCAGTCTTTCTGCAAGTCTCACCTGGTCTTAATTACATACCAAACATCACCCATAAATACATGTATGGTGTAGCTCTTTTCTTGAGCCACTCATTGATTTAGGCCAAAAAATAAAAGAGCCCCCAGTGTTTGGCTCTGGTGTTCCAGATCATTGCTGCCTATAGAAGAAGCAAATAGAGCTCATTGTATGTAAGAACTGGAATTTATCAGAAAATGCCTTCAGCTTTTTACTCCCTAGGGTGAATATATTCGACAAGAGAAAGAAACACTTTTTTCATGTCAAAAGTTTATGATGTTTTTCAACAAGAAGCTCAATTGGAAAATATTTCCACTGGAAAAAAAAAATACAGGCTTCAGTGGAAAAGTGCTACCGGGCTATCTCGTGGAGAAAAGGCTGAGCTTGAGGCTCTGTGCTAGCTGGTGCTGCCCGTAATACTCTACAGTTTTTCTTTCAACAAGGAAAGCAATGCATGCGGTGTGTAGCATACATCCTTAAGGTAGAGTCATCCACATGGGGCACCCAGATATCAGAGAGAGGTGGAAGATGAAATAACTCTGTGCTGCACCCTGGAAGCAACCCTATTCAGGATGACACTCTGCAGGTACAGGGTTCTTTGAAGGGAGCTGGAAGGGAGAAGGAGACAGCAATGACCTCTGCAGAGAAGTAGGACAGCGTGTAGCCTTGGCACAAAGCAGATGACTTGCGCAAGTCAGTGCTCAATGCACCAAGTGCTCATGGGTTGCTTAGGGTTTATTTGGAGCACGTACTCTTTAGTGCATCCTGACTGTGCTCTACCCCTGTATTCATAGAAAAAATCCATTGACCAAGGATGCAGTGGTATTTTGAATCAAAGTGCTTGTAAGGATGGCTTGGAAACATGGATTTCCCCCAGAGCTGTGTTTTTTGTTGTTTTGGTGGTTTTATTTTTGCTGGATCTTGGCTGTTCTAGCTGGCAAATGCTTTTGTTTGATAGACATCTGTTAATACATCTGCTAGCTTTGTTTGTTTGTTTGTTTCTTCTTTTTATTGAATGCAACAATATGTCTTGTAGCCATCAATGTCTCCACAAGAGGAGAAAAAGCCTACAAAACCCATGGATTCTCTCATTAAAAAATGTAGTTCACAGGAGAACTGCTGTTTATGGTCCCACTGGAAGCTTCTTCTGAAGTACCTACAATTAATAACTACTTCACTCCTCCATATAGATTCAGCTAGGGCTTCAGAATATGGAAATCATAGAATTGTGAGTAAAAAGCAAGTTTCTTGGTTGTCATCATTTTCTGGAAAAGTAGTGAAACCTGTCTGGCCTAGCAAGCTTTGGGAATATTACCAGGGATTGCCAAGTTTTGGGGGAGCATGATTATTCCCTCAGAAGTTACTCCAAGTAATCCAAGTGGTCTCTAATGTGCACTTTACAGTGAAAGAGCTTAGGAGTGGAATCCACTTGGGCACGGTGCTGGTTGCACTTCCACTGCCTCTTTTGCCCCTTCTGTCCATGGCCCTAAGGCAATCTTAGCACCTTAGTGGTCATCAGGTAACATCAAATTAAGACAGTGTCCCCCATTTCAACCCTAGATTTATAGTATCACAACTCTCCATGGGATTTTTTTTGGTTGACTGAACCTGGCAAACATTGTTGTGCATTCGTTTTTTGTCTGTCTTCTTAAAATTGTGTCTGTTACATACCTAAAGAGTTATGATTGCAAAGAAGCCTAAGGTTCAAAAAAAAGAACTTACATGGGAAAAGAAAAGCACATGATTAAACAATACAAAGAGGAATCTTTCAGCAATGACTTCTTATGGCTCGATGACCATAAGAATAAAAAACATGTTTATTTTAGTGTTTTGTGGACATCTCCTTCCTTCTTTCCCTGGAGGCATTCAAGGCAAGGCTGGATGTGGCTCTGGGCTGCCTGGTCTAGTGGTTGGCGACCCTGCCCATGGCAGGGGGATTGAAACTAGATGATCTTTGAGGTCCTTTTCAACCCAGGCCATTCTATGATCCTATGGTTCTATGATTCTGTGGCAGGACTGAAGTATGATGCAGCACCATACTTGGGTAAGAGCTGTGCAAATTGGGACAATTAGGGCATGACTGAGTGCAGATGACTGCGTATCTTCCGTATGTACTCTAAATCAGAAGAAATGAGCAGCTGGGCCTGACAGCCCTGTAATACAGATACAGCTTCCAACAAAAATACAGTCTGCAGAGAGTCTTACTGATAATTATTGCTTACAGAAATTTCTCACTTTCTTATCTGTTTCTTCTGTAGTATTTATTGTGATTCAGAGAGCTATTTCAAGGGAACAGTGAATATTGTATGGTAAAAAGTTTTCTTTTGCATGTGTATTCAGAAGCAACTGCCACCTCAAACTTGTGAATAATTTCACCTGTAAACCACGTGTCCTAATAGTAAATACCATCAGCATTATCTGACCAGGATTACCATAAGTGATTATTCAGTGGGAAATAGGAGGCCTGTTTGGAGGTTCGTCATCTCAGACCCTTCCTATGAAATGCCCAAGAACATACAAAGTCTTGAAGGTCTTACTCCAAAGTCACCAAATGAACAGCTGTCCAGAAATGGAAACACAGAAGATTTGCATCATATGTCTTTGGAAAGCTGTATGGGACCAACTGGCTTGAGGCCCAAGACCTCAACTCAGCTTGAGAGTTGTTTTGTAATAGCGGTATAAGGGCTATTACTATAGGGGTAAAATAAAATATAAAACTCAAGCCACAACAGAGAAAATCAGTACTGGAATTCCTGACAGTCTTCTGTCTTTGTCTGCATCTTCACTGTGAGTGATGATATCTCCAGCACTAAGAACTGCTGTCTGTGGCTTCAGAGCTGTTCTCTGTGGTTTTAGTTCAGGCCTGAGCAGTCTGTGAAATCTCCCTCCAGTGGGGATGCAGGATACAATGTCAAATTATATATACATGCACCTGTATCTGCACACCACATGCATACATGGCTGTGCTTGCTCTGCAGGGCTGTTTAACCCAGCTGACAGGCGTGCACTGTGCTTTTGCTCATGGACAGGTGGAGGATCTGTGCCAGAAATGCAGCACTGCTGCTGGCTCTGAACAGCACTTGGTGCAACGCAGGCATCAGAATCATGTCATCCTGGTTTCTGGTTTCCCACAGAACCGAGGCAATACAAAGCCCCTTAGCAGCCGCTTCAGGTCTGGGGAGAGGAGCCAGACCCGAACAAGTTTCTGAGCAGAAATTGAGAACCATCATTTCTGTCACTACAGATCTCCATTTCTAACCATAAGAGGGTTTGAATTTTAAAAGAGAATACTGAATGGGTCAAAGCAGAAAGATGTGCGTTGTTGTTATTGTTGTTTTTTAATGGGATGTGTTCTTCTGACAGTACTACATAATTGCCCTTTATGAACTACGCTCTTTTCTTCCTGCTGTGCCCATGTGACTTCCTCCAGACTGGCTTAGGGAGTGTAATTGAAACGTGAAGAGCTGGCTTTAAAATGGAAATTTCTAAGGAAATAAATAATGAGGGGAAGAAAAAGGCTGACGGATTCAGCTTTATTTGATTGGTTGGTAGAAATGAAAGCACTTTCTTTAAGGGTTTATGTGACAGTAATCCCGATGCGCAGTCACTTGCCTTTTATATAATATTTTAAATCGCAGGACTGAACAGGAGTGGTAGCTGAGCACATGAGTAAGAACAGGTAAGACCTGTTCACTTTTTCATTACCGATATCTGCACTGAAAAGCATTTTAAGGACCACTCTGCGAAGGAAAGGATATATAAAATTAAATGTATTTCAGAGTGCAGCAATAATTTTTGTATCGGTGGTAGTGATTGAACGGTGTTATTAAAATGGTTTATCTTTTTTTTTCTTGTTTTGAAGTTTGCTTTAGAATAAACTCCTTCAATTTAAATCATACAGTGTCGTCCCAGGATTGCTCCACTTACTCACATAGGGAATATGTTTAGAAAGCAATTTTTTCCTCCAAATTATAGAAGTTTTAGTTGAATGCACAACATTTTACTAAGATGTTATGCTCTTTCGGGCCCTTAATAATTCTGACTGTCTTTATTTCAGAAATAAATATGCTGAGTACAATACTGAAAAATTAATTTCGTATGTTTCACAGCTGGCTGAGACTGTCAGCCTCCTGCGAGTTGTGGTGACTGCCCGAAATGCAATGTGTATCTGGCCAGAGTCGTGCCAGCAAGCTCTCCGCAAGCTCATGCAAAGCTGTAGGGGAATAAAGAATCACTTGCTTCACTCGGTAGTTCTTCCTGGTTTAAAACTTGTTTCATTTTGAATCTGTATTTGTCAGCTCTGGATTCCCTCTCTGACTTCTTTTCTTGCATTTGTCCCTGCTGTACTATTAACCTCTTTCCTGTTCTCTGTGTTATTTTTATGCTACATGCCAAATTTCAGCATCAGTTTTACCAATGATATATACAGAGATAATTTTTCATCCGATAATTGTATCAAGGAATTACCATCAACCTTTTACTGCAGACAGACACAGAGATGCTAGTCAGATTTTGGCACTCCTACTTTCTCTGTTGCCTAAGAGTTATCTCTCTTACATCCCTCAGATGCTTGTGCTTTCTAGGAGATAGCTTGTCATGCAGCTGACAGCCCAGTTCTTACCCCTGCACATCACACTGACAGCACATTACTTCACTCTTGATTAGGAGCAATTTTATATGTGCTTTCCAGACAGTTCAGGAACCCCAAGGAACCCCAAAGGAAACATCTGTTTTCAAAGACAATTGTCCCACTGACAGCTGCTTTGAGTTGCTCAGTCTGTTCTTGACGCACTGCATCTGCACTTATTGCTTTATGAAGTTATTATTTTTCTGATCATTAACACATGGTGCTAAGTCAAGCAGCTCAAAAATTAGCACAGCTATGTAATTATCTTCTAACAGCCAAGTCTGTAACCTCTTCACAGATCTGTCTGACCAGACCTACTTTTCCATTAGACATTGCTGACTGGCACAGATGATACTCCAATGCCTCATTTAATTGTTAGCCATTCTTTTTCATCATTACTTCTCTCCTCGTGGTCACCTGCTCCTGCCACAGCTGAAGATATGAATGCCATGCCGAGGAGGCATGAGTCAAGGCCTGTGTGTACAAAGGCAGTGCAAGCCCGTGCATGTTAGGCACTTGTCATTACCCGAGAGTCGGTCTCTGAATGGGCTGGTTGCTGTTATGCTGATGATGATTTGGATGAAGTTGATTTAGGGAGCTTCCAGCAGGCTGGTTTTCTCAGAGGAGCTCATTTATTTCCTCCCTGTGCAATTATCACTGCCTGGCTGCAGCTCAGTAGTGTAGGAACAACTGGGCTTTAGGCTGTCCCCAGGGAGCTCCATTAGCATCTGCCTTTCCTTGCCATGTTCCTGTTCCCCTGGTTGGTCCTTTGGAGGATTTACAGGCTGATCATCCACCCAGAAAACATAAACCTCTAGTTTATTGCTACCGTTCTGTGGGCCTCACCTTGGACCTGCTCCCACATCCCTCTCATTGGGAACAGCGCATGAGGGAACCTGCGGTGCCCTGACTTCCCCCTTCTCTGCCACACACTGTGGCAGCTCATGACTCTGCTGGAAGGTTCCATCCTTTATACACCCCAAGAGGTAAATGTGGGCCTGCCAGCTGCAGCACTGGCCTTCTGTGTTTGCAAACATGGGCATGATTGTTTCAACAAGGCATGATCTTTGCAGCAAGGTTTGCTAAGGACTGACAGTATTCTAGGGAGCTTATTTTCACTTTTTTTTTTAATTTTTTTCAACATAATCTTCTTTCTTCTGCCTTCCTCTGGAATTTCCCTGGTCTAACAGTGTTTAGAATAAGCACTTCTGGTTTTTTTTCTTTTTTTCATTCTTAATGCTGTCATAGCCCGTATCTCGTGAATGAACTTTTGGGGAAGGAGCCATTTGCTTTTGTTCCTATGACGTTTTAAAACCTATTGACTTTATAAGCAGTAGGTTTCCCTTCTACTTTGTTTGACCAGACCTACTTTTCCATTAGACATTGTTGACTGGCACAGATAATATTCCAATACCTCATTTAATTGTTAGCCATTCTTTTTCATCATTACTTCTCTCCTTGTGGTCACCTGCTCCTGCCACAGCTGAAGATACGAATCCTCTGTTCATGTTCTCCCTGTCATTATGATAAATGACTAATAATTGCTTTCTGCTTCTCCTGCCCTTCATGTCTTTTTTTTTAATTATTATTTGTTTAATTTCTGCTCCAGCTCATCCTTTCTAGCCTTATATGCTCTTCTTAGAGAAGTCCCAGTTATGACTTCCATTCTCCATAGATTCATAAAGTCATTAAGGTTGGAAAAGACCACTAAGATCATATAGTCCAACTATCAACCCATCATCACCGTGCCCGCTAACCATATCCCTCAGAGCCACATTACATATTTCTTGACCACTTCCAGAGACGGTGACTCCACCACCTCCCTGGGCAGCCTGTTCCAGTGCCAGGCAGAAGACAGACATGTTTCCATGAAGAAATTCAGACTTATTTTCTAGTTTGTTTGATGGCCTTTTATTGATTTCCAGCAATATCCCTTTATTGAGTTTTTCTGGTTGAAATGGTACATTAAAGGTTCTCTGTAGCTGAGTCGTTAATAATCCTGACACGTTATAGCATCTTCAAAACAAGTTATGGTGTCCCATGAGTAATTTTTCACTATCATTATGACTGTTAAATAGATTATAGCATATTATTTTTATATTTCAGCCATTCAAAACGTCCACACAATCTTCAGAAATACTATTCATACCACATTTTGTTAGTAATTTTTTTCCTCTTGCTCATTTCCACAGCTGCTAATATAAACATAATGCAATGCAGATGGACTTGTAACGTATTTATCCTCTCATTGCCCTCTTCTGATTCCCTCTTGGTTGCCAACCAGGAGGACCAAACCTCAAATGAAACCTCCAGACCACCTGCTGGACTGAGGACAAATTCCACACAGCCAAGAACTTGCATTCACAGCAGCTGAGGATCCAACCATTTGGATGGAATATTTTCTGCTCTCTTGGGGTGCAGCCTTTCCATATTGCTGCCTGGGGACATCTCCCCAGAAGAAAAGGGCTGCCACCAGTTCCATACTGTCCCTGACCCCATCAGAGCTGAAGAGTGGAAATGTGAGTTAACACTGAAAGAGTTTAATAAATGATGCCATTGGTCTGGTCCTCAATTCTTTCAGATTCTGTCTAGTTTCTATGGGATGCCAATCTATTTGTTTCAAAGTGTCATGAAATGTCCATGTCCTACAGCCTTGATGAATCTTAGAAACATAGAATCATTTGAACTGGAAGGGACCCTTAAAAGTCTTCTAGTCCAGATCTTGCTACTATATGCTGCCCTCCCCTCCAAAATATCCTGTCTTTGTGTTCTTTGCTGCAAGTTCTGAATAAATAAAACTCAAATTAAAGACCTATAGAATGGTGTGTGAGAATAGTTACAGTCAGATAACCTTGGGAATATCTGGGCTGAAGTTAAGCTTTTCTGACAACAAACATTCTTGCGGATGACAACATTTCTCTCATGTACATGTTACACCTTAAATATTTAATTTCCTATAATAAACGTGGTACATCCACACATCATTTTGAGTAATGTCAAAGAACACAAGAATTATTATAGCTTAATTATTACTACTACAGCAAGAACTGAAGTAACTTCTCTGATCAGCAAAACATACTCAAGATAATGGCCAGATTTTCCAAAACTGAAGAAATGTGCAGGAAAATCCTGGGTATGAATATGAGAGGACGATCTTAAAGAGGAGGAGGGAGAAACTGAGGAAAAGGTTTATGTCCTCCTCATTCTTAGCCTAGAATATTACTCACTCTTCTTTTCTTCTTCTCCTGCGGTGTGGCAGAATTGCTGAAAAAAATGGAAAAAAAAACCAACATTTACCTGACTGCATTATTTTGATTCCTACTTTCTTTTTATTCGAGACCTCCAGCATCTCTTTGTCTCTGAGCTTGCTCTGAGTATCCTGATGCCCTCAACTCTGCTCTTTCTTTTACCCATATGATACTTTACTACAGGGCTTGTGGAGTGCCCATTCCAGGAACTGTGAGAGAAAAAGAAACATTAGACAGAACACTTACAGCCTGTAAAGCACCTTCGTTCCTGCAAGTGCAGATGCCTAGAGGAGGAGATTAATGAATGAACAGTGCAGCAGTGCTGCTTGCTGTTCTCAGCATGTGCTTGTCAGTGAAGAGCTCTATCAGAACCACATGGGGATGGAATTTGGCATGGCCTCATGTGTTCCAGTGTATGTGTGAAAAAGACAGTGCAAAGAGGCAAATACTTCAGAACTTCTTATCCTAGAAAGAATTACATTTACAGACAATTACTCTTGAATATTGAAAACTGAACTTCCAAAAAATAATCATCTTTTTCTATATAAGAAAAAAAAAACAAACAAAAAACCCCCCAGCAAAACAGTTGTCCCCTGTTGGAATTGTTTCTTAGCTAGAAATCAGTTTCCATGTTTCACTTGTTTCTACAAATTGGAAACAAATTTCATACTGTGCAAAGTCTCCAAGCACGTTACTGAACCTGTCAAGCACATCAGCATGGGTACACCGAGGCTATCAGCACTGAGTGAGTGGGTAAGATATGGGTAAAGAAAGTTCCCCTGGGTCAAGGTTCTTCCTGATGCATTTATTCTTTTCTGTTTAGGTTCACATGCTTTACTCTTCTCCTTTATCTTTACTCTTCTCCTTTATCTTTACTCCTCATCTTAGGTGCCAGAATAGTCATCTTTCTTTTTGGAGCAGAATGCACCATTTTAATACGTGGATATTTCTTACAATATGCTCACTGGATTATCAGGATTTAAGCAACCCAAAGTATTGCTCTCACCCTAGATAAGTGCCATTTGGTGGAACAGTGTTTACTGTCCCTCTTCTATGCTGGATGTTCATATCAGTCATAACAGAAACAAAAATACACAAATTTCATTCTGAAGATCTCTCTGCCAGTATCGATACCATCTTATTAACTTCATGATAAGCTGGGCTTTTTTTACCTGTTCTTATATCTTGATTTTATGGACATCTACACAGTTTCAAGGAGCCATTTTATCCTATAAAACTACATATTAATTGGATAAAAATTCATGCTGTCTTTATTTTCCAAGTAAATCCAATAAAATAAGAGCATTTTCGTGCAGCTATGACAAACTATGCTCATAAATGTTCCTCAAAGGAAAAAAAATGCCAATATAAGATTCACATCATCACATCATCTGCACAATAACTGCCACCTTTGTAATTTATGTGGAACTGATAATTATACAGAAATCATATAATCACAGAATTACCAAGGTTGAAAAAGACCTCCAAGATCATCTTGGCCAACTGTCCTCCTACCACCAATATTTACTCACTAAACCATGTCTCTTGGTATAACACCTAAATGTTTGTTGAACACCTCGAGGAATGAAGACTCATCCACCTTCCAGAGCAACCCATTCCAGCACCTGACCACTCTTTCAGAGAAGAAATTTTTCCTAATATCCAACCTGAACCTCTCCTGGCACAACTTGAGGCCATTCCCTCTCATCCTATCTCTAGTTACATGAAAGAAGAGGCTGCCCTTTCATGTAGTTATAGAGGGCAATAAGGTCTCCCCTGAGCCTCCTCTCCTCCAGACTGAACAATTCCAGTTCCCTCAGCCACTCCCCATAGGACTTGTGCTTCAGACCCTTCACCAGCTTCCTTGCCCTTCTCTGGACACAATCCAACATCTTTCTTACAGTGAGGGGCTCCAAACTGAACATGTTACTTGAGGTTTGGCCTCATCAGTGCTGAGTACAGGGGAGTGATCACCTCCCAGCTCCTGCTGGTTACACTGTTTCTTATATAAGCCAGGATGCCATTGGCCTTCTTGGCCACCTGGGCACACTGCTGGCTCTGTTCAGCCAAGCATCAGCCAACACCTCCAGATCCATTTCCTCCACATAGTCTTACAGCTACTCTGCCCCAAGCCTGTAGTATTGCCTGGAATTGTCGTGGCCAAAGTGCAGGACCCATCGCTTGGTCTTGTTGAATTTCATCCCACTGGCCTCAGCCCAGCCCTCCAGACTGTCCAGGTCCCTCTGCAGGGCCTTCCTACCCCTAGTCAGATTGACACTTCCTCTCAACTTGGTATCATCTACAAACTTACTGAGGGTGCACTCAATCCCTCATCCAGGTCATCAGTAAGGATATTAAACAGGACAGGCCCCAGTACAGGCCCATGGGGAGCACCACTCATGTCCGGTCATCAGTTGGATTTAACTCCATTCATCAACACTCTCTGGGCCTGGCCCTCCAGCCAGTTCCTTACCCAGCAAAGAGTGCACCTGTCAAAGCCATGGGCTGCCAGCTGCCTTCTGCTAGGAGAACACTGTGGGAGACTGTGTCAAAGGCTTTGATGAAGTCTAGGTAGACTACATTAACAGCCTTTCCTTCACCCACCAGATGGCTCACTCGATTATAGAAGATCAAATCAATGTTGTGAGGTCTGCGGCATGAAAAGTTTTTATGCTGTTTCAGGTATGACCAATTACAGCATCATCTCTGATGCACAGCTACTAAATGTACGTTATTTTGCACTGGAATTAAGACATGTAACGTTTTATAATGAGATCTAATGATGCAAGCCAAAAGAAGTATGTGATCTGCACTCTCAGAGATGACCATCTCTGAAGCAAAGGCTTGTGTAAAGTCTCAACAAGAATCATAAAAGGTAGTGGCAATAGATACAATGGCACAATCAGTTTTGGTACCATAGTATCTAGGATAGGTTCTGCAGAGGGATCAGGATAGACTGGATCAAAGGACCATGTCCAATTGTGTGATGTTCAACAAGGTTCAGTACTGGTCACTGCACCTGGGTCATAAGAACTCCGTGCCCTGGTATGGGACTGGGGAAGAGCAGCTGGAAAGCTTCTTGGCAGAGAAGGACCTGATGGTGCTGGTCAACAGCCACATGAACATGAGTTAGAAGTATGCCCAGGTGGCCAAGTCAACCAACAGCATCCTGGCCTGCATCAGAAATAGTGTGGCCAGCAGGGCTGGGAAGTGATTGTCCCCTTGTACACAGCACTGGTGAGAACTCATCTTGAGTACTGTGTTCAGTTTTGGGCCCCTCACTACAAGATGGACATTGAGTTGCTCGAATGCATGCAAAACAGCAAAAAAACCTGGTGAAGTGACTGGAAAAAAGGGAATATGAGTAGTGGCTGAGTGAACTGGGGATGTTCAGTCTGGAGGAGTTTGAGGGGAGACCTCTCAGGAAGTTGCAGTGAGGAGATTGTTGGTTTCTTTTCTAAAGTGACATGTGATAAGACATGAGGAAACAGCCTCAAGTTGTGCCAGGGGAGGTTTGCAGATGGGACATTAGGAAAAAAATTTCACAGAAAACGTGGTCAGGCATTGTAACAGGCTGCCCGGGGAGGTGGTGGAGTCCATGTCCCCGGAGATCTTTAAGAGATGTGGATTTGGTGCTCAGGGACATAGTTTAGCAGTGGACTTACAGGGCTGGGTGAATGATTGGACCTGATGATCTCAAATCTCTTTTCCAACCTCAACGATTCTATGATTCTATTGTGGTTTCTTTATGCAACAGAAAATACGTTTTGAGTGACATTTTTCTTGCAGATGAAATCAGCATTATAGCTGACTTTTCCATTTTCCTTTCTGTCAGAAACTGTCATTGCCTAGGTGAAACAGCTGTTCCACTGAAGCTGCAGGGAAAAACACATGCTGCCAAGTCAGCCAAGCATTCCTCTTCAAACAGATTGAAGAGAATTAAGCTGACTCCATGCAGGTGTCCACAAGTTAGATGAAAAGAACTCCAACCCAAGGGGCTATCAGCTACACCCTCACTGTGCAGGGCATTTGTACTCCTGGAGCTCACACTACAAAAGCACTACTTTGTGTCTGACTCTGCTTCACTACAAAACCTGCTATCACAGTGCTATCGCCTCAGGGTCAGTGAGCTACAAGCTTGATTTTCAAACACATCTATTGACTGCCAGCTCTCTCTGCAGCAGCAGACATCCTGAATCTCAAGGGCAATGATGAAGAAATACGGGGCTATAAGTTATCTACAAAATAGATTGCCTTGTAAGGATAGTTTCTTGAAGAGTTTCAAAAAAAGGTATGAAAACATCAATTTGAAAGGAAAATTAAAGCAGAAGCTTTGTAGAAGTATTTTTAGGAAGCTATGTAAAAAGGGGAAGCACACCATATTAAACGGAAAAAGAGCATCTCTTCTCCAATATTCTGAAATAAAACAAAGACTTCCAAATTTAATTACCACTATTAAAATAATTTGACAACTATCACAGATTTACAGATTTTAATGTCACACACATCAGATTACAGTCAAATGTGACACTTCTTGTAGCTCACGCAGAATTTTCTGTTCTCAGCCATATCGGCCTTTTAATTTCATTTAGTACTGGTGGCTGAAGGTTTGGGTATTATAGGATTTGCCATACAAGCGCATCTGTAATACAGGTTCCAGATAAGAGAGACGGAAACAGGAATGATGGAACAGAGTAGTAACTTGAAACAGCTTTTTGTCAGCAGGAAGATGCATCTTCTGGCTGTGCACCATAGCAGAGGACTGCTGGAGAAATGCACTCTGCCAGAACTGAGCTCCAGATTGTGTCTTATGCTTCATTGTGCTCTGTTAGAAAAGCAGTGCTCTCAGTTGTGGTCAGGAACATCAGCTCGTGGACTTTGTGCGGAGTGACTCTCCCTGATGACTCTTCCTTAGCTGTGCTAGCAGCTCATGCTCTCGAGCATTGACTTCCACTCTCTGCAACCTTCATCCAAGCAGGCCTCACTTGCTTCATGTGTTCAGCTTAGAAGACTAACTAACATGTTGGGCAGCTTTACTGCTTGGGCATGGAAGGCAGGATTGACAGAAGCCAGTCTCAATCTCTTTCCAGCAAGACAGTATTTTTATCCTAACTTGCTGAAATAACTCATCTGCTGATAAAACTAGGAATGCATTTAAAGAAAAGATACTCTCGAAGATTTTGACTGCATTGATTTTTCACCTTGTCCTGTTTCCTTTGCTTACATCTACGGAAAATAAAAACAAATCCATTTTCTACGTGAACGTAATGCTGCTCATTAATGAGGCCTCTTGCTCTAGGAAATTTGATCTTTGTTCTCCTGGAAGCGTTCTCTGCTCTTTCCTCTGTTCATTCTCATGCAACAGAGCATTAGTCTTATCTGACAAAGGAAATTGCACCATGATGCCTTTTCATAAGCATTACTTTTCTTACCACTAAATGATCACTAGAGAGGAGTTACATTGCAGCAGTTTGGATTGCTGTGAGCGGAATGGTTTTAATTAAGGAAGACATTCAATTTTACAAGACAGTTACCCAGTTCTTGGATGTATGAGATGCTGCTGGAGAAAGACAGGTTTGTGAGCTGCCCACGGGAGCTGTGGGTGTCCCATCCCTGGAGGTGCTCAGGGCCAGGTTGGATGGGGCCCTGGGCAGCCTGACCCAGTAGGAAGTGTCCCTGCCCATGGCAGAGGGGTTGGAACTGGATGAGCTTTAAGGCCCCTTCCAACCCAAAGCACTTTCTGATTCTGGGAAGGAGCCCAGTGATCAAGGAGTTCCATAGAAGAACGTTTTTCTTCTGCCTTTTTCATTGCCTATTCCCACATCTCTGTCTCAAAGCATTTTACTACTGACTGACTATGGGCAGATATTTAAGTACCAATAGTTTGTACGGATGGGGCTGCCGACGTTGTGTGGAGCAGAACACGCACTTACGTTTATCATGTGTTTGGCAGAGCCTTTGTCTTCTTGCCCACAGCACCATGGTTTTACCGCAGCTGGAAGCCTTGAGGAGGCATTTAAGAGCAAATTGCATGCGTGCATGAACCTTGAGCGGCGCTGTTTCCCTCCCAACACTTTATTTCTGGATAAGGTAATCTATTGGCAAACCTCGACTGCCCCACCGCTCCCATTTACCGGGCACGCTGGGGACAGCTCGGCGCCTACAGACGCTCATGACGAGCCCCGCCTACGGGCAGAGGCGGGGCGGGGCCTTTCCCCGCCGCCGCTCCCGCCCCTCCCATTGGCGGCGACGCGGCGCGTGACCGGGCGGTGCGTGACGTAGGAGGAAGAAGACGCCATTAGGGACGGCGGGGCCGCTTGCTGGGGGAAGGTGTTTGTGGTTGTGTCTGACTGTCGTCCCCGCGGCACCTTCTCTCGCCCGCTCCTCCTGTTGATTTTCATTTTCGTCAGCTGAAGAAACCAAATGAGAGGTCAAACATTCAACCCTATAGTCAGCAGGAAGACTGTCCTTTGAG
>JANHGO010000049.1:18867809-18879428 GCA_024606505.1 Aquila spilogaster | reverse complement strand
CCTCTTACATTGCTGGAAAGACACACTGGCAGTAAAGAAAAAGTCCTTTCGCTCAATTCACAACTAATAACTGGAGTTACAAACACACCTTCCCTCCCTTCTTTACATTTTCATTTGTAGTAAGTACTGTTTAGTAAACCTTACCAAGCTCCTACCCCTGTACTCATGGGAAAAATGTACTAACCAAGGATGCAATGGTATTTTGAATCAAAGTGCTTGTGAAGACGACTTGGAAAACCGGATTTCCCCCAGAGGGTTTGTTTTGGGTTTTTTTGCTGCATCTTGGCTGTTCTAGTTGGCAAAACCGGTTTGCTAGAAATCCGTTAATAAATCTGTGCTGGTTTGGGGTTGTTTTTTTTTTTAATGAACACAGCAATATGTCTTGTAGCCATCAGTGTCTCCACAAATGAAAAACAAAACTACCAAAATACTGCAGAGAATCCCTAACCATGGATCCACTAATTTAAAAAAAATGTAGTTCACAGGAGAACCGCTGTTTATGGTCATACTAGTTGCTTTTTCTGAAGTCCATACAGCTAACATCTTACATAGACTGTTTTACTCCCCTGTATAGATTCAGGTGGAGCTTCAGAAGAAGGAAATGAGATCATGCTTTTTGAAATAAACGTGAGCTCCTTGTTTCCCCTCATCTACTGGAAAAGCAGCGCAATCTACCCAGCCCAGCAAGCTTTGGGAAAGTTATCAGGGCTTAGTGAACCAAGCTGGAGGAGGGATATAATTATTCCTTCACAATTTGCTCCAAGTGACCCAATTATAAGCGGTCTCCTATGCTCACTTTACAAACAAAGATCTCAGGGGTAAGAAGCCCCTTGCTAACCGCAGGGCGCTGGTTGTGGCTCCACCGTCTCTGTGCCAGTCCTGTCCACAGCCCCACAAATCAACACGTTTCCTGGCACCTCTTGGGTCACCAGATAACCTCAAATTAAGGTGATTCCTCCCTTTTAAACCGGAGATTTTTAGTGTCACAACTCCTCATGGGATATTTGCGTATAACCTCACCAAGTCTGGCAAATGCTGTTGTGTGTTTGCTTTTTGTCTGTCTTTTTAAACTTGTGTCCATTACAAACGTGAAGAATTATGCCCACACAGAAGTATAAGGTTCAGAAAAATAATTTGTGTGGGGAAAGAAAAGTACATGATTAAACAATACAACAAGGAAGCTTTCAACTGTTTAATGATGCTAATGATTAAATGTTTAATGATGGCTAACTGCCACCTCAAGCTTCTCTATAAATTTACCTGCAAACTACATGTCCTAATGGTACAATACCATCAGGATTACCTACAGACTCGGGAGGACAAGCCTTCCAGAAGTGCTCATTCAATGGGAGACAAGGGGTCTGTTTGGTGGCTCATCCCCTCGGACCTTTCCTGTGAAATTCCCATGAGCTTACAAAGTCTCGAAGGTCTCGCTCCAGAAGTACGTTTCAAAGTGAGCAGCTTACCAGAAAAAGAAACACTAAAGATTTGCATGATTTGTCCTCGGAAAGCTGTATGGAGCAAACTGGATTGGGCGCAAGACCTCAACTTAGGTTGAGAGATGTTTTGCAGTGACGGTACGAGGGCTATTACCATAGGGCTAAAATAAAATGGAAATCCCAAAGCAGAACACAGAGAAAATGGTTGTGGGAAACCATGACAGTCCCATCCCGTTTACCTGTGACTTCGCCTTCGTTGTGGGTAATGACACGTGTTCTATCTCCAGCACTAAGGACTGCTATTTTCGGCTCCCGACCTGTTCTCCGTGGCTTTCGTTTCGAGCCTGAAGAGTCTGTAAAACCCATCTCTGTGGGTGGGGAAGCGGCCTCAAGCACCCAGCGGAGGAGGGGGCAGGTATGACCCCCAGCAGAGCGGGCTGGTGCCCGCCGCAGCCCCTCCGTCCCCCAGCCCCGTCCCCCAGCCCCACGCCAGGGAAGCGTCTCTCCCCGCCGGCCCCCGCGCTGCCGCAGCTGGGGGGGTGCGGGGACCGGCCTAGCAGCCTCCCCTGAAGGACATCTCGCTTCGCGGCGGCAAAGGTTCTGCTGGCTGGGTGTGCAAACCTGCCACGGGGGATGGTTTCTTACCGATTAACTAAGAAACCGCTTGATATAAATAGCGGCTTTCCAAAGGGGCTCCCACTTGAAGGGAGGTATGTTGTTATTTGAACGACTATAATGAGATTCGTCTTACCCTTAATCTCACCTTTTATATACACAACATATATACATATAATAGAAATTTACATGTTCCTATACATCTCTCCGTATATACATGCACACAGCGTGCTTACTCTCCAGAGGCGGTCTAACCCGCCGCCGGCCGGCAGCCTCCGCTGGGTTACAATACAACAGCAACTAGGTGTAGCGCTTTACTCACGGGCAGGCGGAGGATTTTGGCCAGAAACGCATCACTGCCGTCGCCTGTTACAACGTGCTTCTCAAAAATGGAATCCTGACCTAATCGGGCAGCCTGGAACGCAGCAGGACCGCTCACGTTAAGCATCTCCTCCCTTCGCACAGCAGGTTTCTTGTTTCCTGCGGAGCTGAAATTGCCGGTGTAACCCCTCCAGCCCCCGGATCATCAGCCGCTTCAGGCTTGGGGGCAGGAGTCGTACTTAAGCATTTTTCTAGGCAGAAAATGAGACCAATATTTCTATCAGTACAGCTCTCTGCTTCTAACAACTAGAGGTTTTGCATTTTCAAAGAAAATACTTCACTGGTCAAAGCACCAAGACGATGATTGGTTTTATGGGATGTGCTCTTCTGACAGTAATATGCAATTGCCCATGGTAAACTAAACCCTTTTTCCCATTGTGTCCATGTGACTCTCTTGAAACACTAATTACTTCATGTAATTAAAAGAAGAACTGGCTTCAAATTAGAAATTTCTAAGGGAAGACATGATGAGGGGAAGGAATAGGCTGGCTGATTCTATTTTATTTGTTCAGTCAGTAGAAATGAAAGCACTTGTTTTAAGAGTTTACATGATAATCCTGATGTCCAGTCACTTGCCCCTTATACAATATTTTAAAATGCAGGACTGAACAGGAGTGATAATTGAGCAGGTAATTGTTGTTGCTTATTTGTTTACTTACTCATTGCCAGCATCTGTACTGCAAAGCACTTTAAGGAACACTGTGCAAAGGAAAAAAATCTATAAAATGGATATCTTTTAAGAGTGCAGCAGTAACTTTTGTATCAATGGTAGGAATTGAATGATATTATTAAAAATGGCTTATCAGGTTTTTTCCTTGTTTTGAAGGCTGCTTTAGGGTAAACTGCTTCAATATAAACCATACAATGTAGTCCTAGGATTGCTCCACTCATTCCCATGAAGTATGTATTTAGAATGCAAGACTTCTGCCAAATTTTAGAAATCTTAGAGGAATGCACTACATTTTTGTGAGATGTGATTCTCATTTGGCCTATTAATAATTCTGGCTGGCTTTTTTTCAGCAATGAATATGATGAATACAATATTGAAGAAATAAATTAAATTATTTTAAAATTATTATTAAATTTCAGAGCTGGCAGAGATGGTCAATCTCCTGTGAACTGGGCCTGGTGACTGCCTGAAATACAATCTGTATCTGGCCATAGTCATGCCATCAGGCTCCCCATCCACCCTCACGCCAAGCTGCCAGAAGATGAGGAATCATTTGCTTCACTTCGGTAGTTTCTCCTCGTTTTAAAACTTGTGTTTCATTTTGAATCTGCATGTGTCTGGCTTCGCATTTCTGCTATCAGTTCTTTCCTTGTGCCTGTCCCTGCTACAGCATTGATGAGCTGACCCAAGTGAGCCCTCTCCTCCTCTCTTCCCTATTTTCAAGCTGCGTGCCAAATTCCAGTATGAATTTTATCAATGCTATACACTGAGATAAAATCACCTCTTGGTTACTTCCTTATTTCATGTCCAGGAATTACCTCAGCCCGTTTGCTGCAGCCATATACTGAGATGCTCATTAGGTTTTGACTCTCATATTCTTTACGTTGCCTAAGCATTATCCCTTTTATATCCTTTACAATGTTGCTACTTTTCAGGAGTTAGATAGCTTTTCATACAGTTCTTGCTGGCTGCCTCATTCTTATCCCTGTTTATCACTCTGATGGTGCCACATCGCTTCAAGTTTGATTAGCACTGATTTTATATTCACTTTCCAGGCCATTTAGGAAACCCAAGAAGCCCCAAAGGAAACATCAGTTTTCAAAGGCGATCGTCTCACCGACAGCTAATTTGAACTGCTCATCCAGTTCCTGACGCGCTGAATCTGTGCTTTATTGCATTACAATTTTTTTCTCATCATTAACAGGTGGTGCTAAGTCAAGCACCTTCAAAAATTGGTACAGCTATGACATTACCTTCTAACAGCGAAGCCTGTGATCTCATCTCAGGTTTCTCTGATGAGACCTGTTTTTCCATTAGACTTTGTTGACTGGCATGCATAATATTCGAGTGCTCTATTTAATTGTTAGCCGTTCTTTTGCATCATTACTTTGCTTCGTGTCATCATCTGCTCCTCCCCACAGCTGAAGGTACGAACGCCACGGTGAAGATGGGTGTACCGAGGCTCGTGCGCGTACAGCAGGCTGTACAAGCCTGTGCGCAACAGGCGATGATCGTTACCACAGAGTCGGTCTGCGAACAGGCTGGCTGCTGTTACACGGATGATGAGTTGGATGACGATACCTACTTGATTAAGGAAGCTTTCCATGATCCAAAGCAGGCTCGTTTTGCTCAGTGAAGCTCATTCCTTTCCCCACCCATGCAATTATCACTGCTTAACTGCAGCTCAGTAGCACTGAAACGAGTGGGCTTTAGGATGTCCCTGAAGATCCCCCTTAGCACCCACGCTTCCTTTCCACGTTCCCGCTATAGGACCTCTTGGAAAATTTGCTGGCTAATCAGCCAGTTAAGTACAAAACCTTTTTTTTATTGTTCCTGCTGTGACTGCCCTGCAGCCAGCACACTGCAAGATCTCACCGGGGATCGGAGTGCACATCGCTCTCGCGCAGAACAGAGTCCGAGGGAACCTACGGTGCCGACGACTTCCCCATCTCCTGCTGCCCCACGCAGCAGCAAGTTATGCGGGTGGAAAGTTTTATCCTTTATACACCCCGGGAAGGAAACACAGACCTGCCGGGTCTGTACTTGAACCTGCCCACTTCTGTATTTGAAAACATTGGCATGACTGTTTAAACAAGGTTTGCTGAGGACTGATATTAATCTAGGTAGTTTAAAATTGCATGGGTCCTTTTTTTACTTTTTTTTTTTTTTGACATAGTCTTACCAGTTCTGCCTTCCTCTGGAATTTCCCTCATCTGCCAGCACGTGTTTAAAATGAGCACTTCTGCTTTTTTTAATGTTTTCATTCTTAACACTGTTACATCTAGTAAACACACTTTCGGGGGAGGGAGGTATTAGCGTTTGTAACTATGATACTTTAAAACCTATTAACTTTTATAAAGCGCTTCTTAGAGAAGTCCTAATTGTGAGTTCCACTTTTCTTTGTAAGCAAAAAGTTTTCCTCCTTTGTGAAATCAGCTTGTTAGCTAGTACTGTGATCAGAGGGCTGGAGCACCTCTCCAGTGAGGACAGGCTGAGAGAGTTGGGGTTGTCCAGCCTGGAGAAGAGAAGGCTCCAGGCAGACCTTACAGCAGCCTGCCAGTACCTAAAGGGGGCCTGCAAGAAAGCCAGAGAGGGACTTTTTACAAGGGCATGTAGTGATAGGACAAGGGGCAATGGTTTTAAACAAAAAGAGGGGAGATTCAGAAGAGATAATAAGGCAGAAATTTTTTACAGTGAGGGTGGTGAGACACTGGCAGAGGTTGCCCAGAGAGGTGGTAGATGCCCCATCCCTGCAAACGTTCAAGGTCAGGCTGGACGGAGCTCTGAGCAACCTGATCCAGCTGAAGATGTCCCTGCCCGTTGCAGGGGGTTTGGACTAAATAAGCTTTAAAGGTCCCTTCCAACCCAAACCATTCTATGATTCTACTAACTGGTAATGTTCTTTTTCTGCCCATATTTATGTCCCTGATGCCTAGGAATGCATCTCCAATGCTATGATTCTTTTAAAGCACTGACTCCAGAGCAGGATTGCCTCATGCTGTGTACTCTACCATTTGTTTTAAGAAACAAAAGATGAGGCACTCCTGAAATTCAGCTGATAGTTCACAGCTAGTCTCCAGGTCCTCCAATACAGACTTTCTAAATGGACTGTCACACCATCTCTGCTCCTTCTCAACTGTATGGGCAGAATACAGACAAGTTTCTGTGAAGAAATTAAAACTCATTTTCTGGTTTGTTTGGTGGTCATTTATTGATCCCCAGCAATGTCCCTTCCTTGGGTTTTACCAGTTAAAATGATGCATTCACGGTTCCCCATGTCTGAGTTTTTAATAATTCTGATACAAGTTACAGTGTGTTCAAAACACCTTATAGACTCCCATGTGTACTTTTTCACTATTTTTATGCTTGTTAAATAGATTATAGCATGGTATTTTTATATTCCAGCCATTCAAATTGTCCATGCAAGCTTCAGAAATGCTCTTCATAGTGCATTTCTTCTCATTAGTGATTTTTTTTTTATTCCTCTTGCTTATTTCTTGCTGCTAATATAAATACAAAATAACGTAGATGCCCTTGTAAGGTATTTATTCTCTCAGTACCCTCTTCTGATTTCACATTGGCTGCCAACCTGGAGGACTAATCCTCATAAATAAAACCTTCAGACCACCTGGTAGAATGCAGACAAATGCTCCACAAAGCCCCGACCTCGCATTTGTAGCGGCTGAGGACCCAACAATTCATATTGTGTATGTTCTCCTGGGGCCTCTCCCCAGCAGAAGGGGGCTACCACCACAGTGCTCTGCACTGGCCCTGAGCCCCGGTAGCCAAACATCCCAGCGTCCCCCCCCAGAACTGAGGAGTGGGATTGTGGATTAATGCTGAAAGTAGTTACACCATCATCTGTCTCTTCTTCATTGCTTTGAGATTCTGTGTAGTTTCCGTGGGATGCCAATCTATTTGTTCTACTGGGTCAACGAAGAGAAGTTTCCATATCTTCCAGTCCTGGGGAATCTTGCTGTTATATATGCTGCACTTCTGCCCTGAAATAAGTAGTGCAACAGATTCTGTCTTCATGGCCTTCGCTGTAAGTTCTGAATAACTGAAACTCACATTAAAGGCCTGTGGGAAATGAAATGGTGTGTGAGAATAGTTACAGTCAGTCAAACTTGGGAATACTTGGACTGAAGCTACGCCTTTCTGACAAAAGGCATTCTTGTGGATGACAACATTTGCCTCATGTACATATTCTACATCTTAAATGTTTTATTACCTGTAATAAATATGGCACATCCACATATCGAGTAACGTCAGAGAACACAAGAATTATTATTATTATAGCTTAATTATTAATACAGCAGGAACTGCAGCAGCTTGGATGGGTGGCTCTAAAAACATACACTAATCAGTCAAGCATATTCAAGATAATGGCCAATTTTTCCAAAACTGAGGCACCTGGAAAAAAATTTTAGGTATGAATATGAGAGCAAAAACTTAAAAAAAGAGAGGGGGGAGAAACCGAGGAAAAAGTTTTACTTCCTCCTCATTCTTAGCCCAGATCATTATTCCCTCTCCTTTTCTTCTCTTCCTAAGGAATGGCAGAATTGCAATAAATTAATAAAGCATTTACCCAATTGCTTCTTTTGAGTCCTTCCTTCCCCCCCCCAACCTCCAGTGTCTCTCTTTCTCTGAGCTTGCTCTAAGCATGCTGATCTCTCTGTCTTGCCCTCAAGTTTTATTCTTGCTCCCACCCTAGTGTTCCTTTACTAAAGGGTTTGAGGGATGTTCATTCCAGGGAGAGCAGGAGAACACCGAACAGAATATTTAGAGCCCAAACAGAGCCTTTGCTCCTGCAAGCAAAAATGCCAAGAGCAGGGGGTGAATGACTGGTGGAGCAGCATGCTGCTTGCTGTTCTCAGCATGAGTCCAGGATGCTGCTTGTCAGCAAGGAGATCTATCAGGATCACATGGGGATGGTATTCGGCATTGCCATATGTGCCGCGGTGTGTGTATGAAAAAGATAATGCGAGGTGGCAAAGGATTCAGAACTGCTTATCCTGAGGGGGAATGGCACTTACAGACTATTCCTCTTCAACATGGAGAACTGAACTTTTAAAACATAATCTTTTTCTTTAAAAGAAAAAGTAACAGTTGTCCCTTGCTGGCATTGTTTCTTAGCTAGAGATCAGATTCTGTGTTTTACTTGTTTCTACAAATCAGAAGAAAATTTCACGCTGCACAAAGCCTCCAAGGACATTACCGAACCTGTCACGTACATCCCCATGGGTACATGGAGGCTCTCAGCAGTGAGTGAGCGGGTAAAACATGTTCAGAAAAGTCCCTCTGGGTCAAGGCTCTCTCTGAATTATTTGTTCTTTTCTCTTCAGGTTAACATGCTTCGCTCTTCATCTTTATTCTTCATCTTCAGAACCTGAATAACCGTCTTTCTTTTTGGAGCAGACCACACCTTTTTACTACATTGACATTTCTTAACATGTGCTTACTGAATTACCATGATTTAAGCAACCCAAAGTATGGATCTCACCCTAGATAAATATACCTACCGCATTTTTGATGGATAGGTTGATGTTACCTCTGATTGCCATTTGGTAGAACAGTGTTCACCGTTTCCCCGTCAAGACTGGATGTTTTTATCAGTCATGTTAGAAGCACAAATACACATATTCCATTCTGAGCATCTCTCTTTCCTGCCAGTACTGAGATGATATTACTAACTTCATTTTAAGTGGGTTTTTTCTGTTGTTGTTGCTTTTCCCCTGTTCTGACTTCTTGCTTTTATGGACATCTGTACAGTGTCAAGGAGTCATTTGATCTTACACAACTGTACATTATTTGGCTGATTTTGTACTACCATTCTTTTCCAAGTAAATCTGATAAAATCAGAGCATTTTACTGCAACTATGACAAATTATGCTCAGAAATATTCTCCAAGGGAAAAAAATGCAAATATAAGACTGACAAGATCTGCAAAACAACTGCCACCTTTATAATTTACAGGAAATTCATAATTATCCCAGAAATCGGTTGAGTGTTGTCAATGGCATGAGAGGTGCTCATGCTGTTGTAGGTTTGAGCAACTAGAGCATCTCGTCTGCACAGCTACTACCTGCACTTAAGTTTACACTGGAATTAAGACATCTAATATTTTTAGATCTAGTAATGCCAGCTGAAAGAAGCACATGATTTTCATTTTCAGAGATGACACTGCCTGTGATGTAAAAGGCTTGAGTAAAGTCTTACCAAGAACGATAAAAGGTAATGGCAAAGGATACAATGGTGCTATTCATTTTGGTATAATAACATACAGGGCATTGTAGTTTCTTTGTGAAACAGAAAATACGTCTCAAAAGGCATTTTTTCATGCAGATGTCATCAGCAACATAGTTAAAACAGAAGGTCTGTAAAAGTATTTTTAGGAAGCTATGTAAAAAGGGGAAGCACACCAAATAAAATGAAAAAGAGGCATGCTCTTCTCAAATATGCTGAAATAAAATAAACACTTCCCAAATTAAATTAACACTATTAAAATAAAGTAACTTGAAAACTATCACAGATAGTTAGTTAAACCTGCAGATTTTAGTAAATCATGCATATCAGATTACACTGAAATGTGACACTTCAGGTAGCTCTGACAATTTTCTGTTCTCAGCCAGATCGGCCTTTTAATTTCATTTAGTACTGGTGGCTGAAGGTTTGGAAGGCAGAGGATTCTTGGAGAAATAGTCTGCCAGGATTGAGCTTCAGTTAGTGTCTTATGCTTTGCTGTGCCCTCTGTTAGAAAAACAATGCTCACTGTTACGCTGTCAGGTGCATTCAGCACATGGACTTCACACAGGGTGTCTCTCCTGTAGCCCTTTTCAAAGCTTCAGCTCTCTTTCTCACTGGAAGACAGCCTATATTTCCATCACAGTGTTCAGTATAATAATACACTTGACTTAAGACTGATGAAAAATCACCCATGCAGAAAATACCCTTTTAAGCAACAAGATGTAACTGATATATGGATCATTTCTATGCAAAGGAGAACTGAAAAGTACAAATCAGGCGTATTCTTCAGTATAGCCCTGTGTATTTACAAAGAATGTACATAGAACCTGCTTTTGTTGAAAACAGCTACAAGAACAGGAAGTTTTTTTGCGAACGGTCTTCAAGAAAGCCTTCCACAGAGCCCTGTGTCTCAGCAGATGCGTTTGCCACCAGTTATCCAGGAAAGCCTCAACCTGCTGGGCCCTGCAAGCAGCTTGTGCTCACGAGCATTGATTTCCATTGTCTCTGGCAACCTTAATCCAAAGCCAATCTTACCTCCTCCTTCTATTCAGCCTGAAAGAACTAACACGCCAGTCAGCTTTACTGCCTGTACACAGAAGGCATGAGTGACAGAAGCCAGCTTTCCAGCAAGACAGTATTTTTATAGTAACGTGCTGAAACCACTTCTGTGCTAATAAAACTGGGAATTTATTTAAAGAAAAGATACTCCTGAAGATTGTGTCTGCATTGATTTTTACCTTGTCCCATTTCCTTTATTTACATCTGGATAAAATAAAAAGGTTTATTTACATCTGGAGAAAATAAAAACAATCCATTTTGTATGTGAATGTAATGCTGTTCAGTAATGAGGCTTCTAGCTTCAGGAAATTTGATCTTTGTTCTCTTGGATGCATTCGCTGTTCTTTATTCTTTCTCACACAAGAGAGCATGAACAGTATCTGACAGAGAAAAAATGAAATTGCGCTATGATGCCTTTTCATAAGCATTAATTTTCTTACCGCTAAATGATCACTAGAGAGAAGTTACGCTGCGGTAGTTTGGATTGGTTTGCGAGGATTGCTTTTAATTAAGGAATGATACCCCGTTTTCCAAGGCAGTTATCTAGTTCTCGATTGTACAAAAGGCTACCAGACCCGTACAGTCAAGGAACTCGATAGAAGAACACTTTTCTTGTGCCTTTTTCATCTCCTGCTCCCACATCTCTGTTGGAAAGCATCTTATTATGGCCTGTTTTTTTGCAAGCATGTAGATGCTCATGGAACTTAGTTCACATGGATGGGGCCGCTGAAGGTGGAACAAAACCTGCGCTTGTGATGTCCATAGTCTGTTTGTTAGAGGCTTTGCCCTCCTGCTCACAGGGAGGTGCTCGGTAGGTACACTTGAAAGCCTTAAAATGACATTTAAATGCAAATTCATCCCCGCCTGTATATTTCACCGAGGGTTTACCTCAGTTTCTATGGTAAAGCTGCTTGTTACGCTCGGGCCTGGACGGCCCCCCCCGCCGCCTGCCTCATCGCTCCCCTCATGACGCGTTTTGGGGGACAGGCGGGTATTTTGGGGAAACGCGCGGGGCCAGACCTGAGGAGAAACTCCCTCCCACCCCACGGCGGACCTCCGCAGCCGCCTGCCCTCGCCCCAGCCGCCGCTCCGGCCGCCCTTTACAGGCAAAGGGGAAAAAAAAAAAAAAAACCAACCCGCCCGCTGCCGCAACCGGCCCACCCGCCCTGCCCGCGGCAGCGGCCTGAGGCGCAGGTGCCGCCTCCCCCC
>JANHGO010000049.1:18856331-18867795 GCA_024606505.1 Aquila spilogaster | reverse complement strand
AGGCAAGCCCCGCCCCTCCCCTCTCACGCCCCGCCCCCTCCCCTCCGCCGCTCTTGGGCGGGGCCTCTCTCCGCCGTGGCGGCGTCCACCCCTCCTATTGGTCGGCGTCGTGAGGGAGGTGGTGGGGGGGGTGCGCGTGACCGAGCCGCGCGTGACGTAGGAGGAAGAAGACGCCATTAGGGGCAGCGGCGCCGTCGGCAGCGGGGAGCGTTGTAGTTGTTGGCGTCTTTTCCCTCGGCTCCGTTCCTCCGGCGGTGCCTTCCCCTCTCCTTCCCCGCTTCCCCTCTCGCTTCCCGCCCCCGCGAGTCTCCGTCCCGGTGGGCGGCGGCGCCCCGCGGCCGCGTTGCGGACCGTTGATGTGAGGCGGCGGACGGCGGGGCGCGGATGGCGGCGGCGGGGGCCGGCGCGGCGGCCGGGGGCCGCAGCTTTTCCTTCAAGGTGGTTTTGCTCGGGGAGGGTTGCGTGGGGAAAACCTCCCTGGTGCTACGCTACTGCGAGAACAAGTTCAACGATAAACACATCACCACCCTGCAGGTGCGGGCCGGGCCGGGAGCCCCTGCCCCGAGCTACCGGGGCCGGGATTGTGTTGGGGGGGTCCGGGGGGGGTCCGCTGCTCTTCTCCCCTTCCCTTCTCCCCTTCCCTGGCGCACTTTCTAGGGTTGTTGGCCGGTGCCAGCCCGCCCGTGGCCGGAGCGACCTGCTGCCGCTCTTTAAATGGTGGCTGTCCCCTGCCGAGTTTGCTGGAAGCTGGTTTTCTGGCTTCTTTTTACGCCTCGGGCTTAAGCTTTCGGTACTTAAAAGGCCTCGCTTCTATTCTGAATACTAATTGCTCGTTTTTTCCAGTTATGTGTATGAATGTCTTCGTTTGAATTTTGGGAAGTATTGTTTGAAAGTAATGTTGTTACTGTCATCATTGGTAGCGGACTGATGACTAAGTGTTTCGTATGTGCTGCGTTTCTGTTAATGACAGTCTTCCTCATGCTCTCAAATCCTAACCCTTGAACTACCTAAATACTACTGTTCAAAGAGGACAGCTTTCAAAAAATGGCCTTTGAGATTAAGGTTCATGATTCAATAACGGAAAAGATTCTTAAGGCTTATTTGCTTGTCACGTTATCTCCCTGAATTTTGGCCTGGTTCTCAGTGGGTTGTATGTTAAGTCTTTTGGGATGTCTCTGCTTGCTTAACATTTTTATTTGCAGTTACTCCAGTTGCACAGCATCTTTCTTAGCAGTTGTGCGCATGTACGTGAAAGTGTGGTTTTAGCCCTGTAATGTATACTGCTCTTGATATGTTTTTTTTTTTTTTTGTAAATAAACAAACAAACCCTGCCACCATGTGGGCCACTAGTGGGTTTTGAATTACTGTTGAAGTTCCGTGAAGTACAGAATAAATAGTAGGTGATGCCAAAAAAGAGCTGTAGGGTAGTTGTGCACTATTCCTGCATGTTTAGGGGAAAATTCTTGTGGGCTGGGTATCCGGAAGTATTTAATAGTGAAACTTTCCCTTAAAACCAAAGAAACGTTAGAGGTGCACTAGAAACAATACAGTGAAGTTTTTCATAAACAGATACTGTTGCTCCATTTTTGCTAGAAGAGCTAAAAAGAACATGTTTTAAACTTCATTACCCTATGTGCATACCCTGCTGTTGGATCGATCTATTGGTAGGGTTACTAGGCATGGTGTGGTATTTATGGTAAGCTGATTGTAGCTCTGATTGCCGTAGAGGTAATTAATATTCGCTATGCTACAGAAATGACTAGTAGCTTGTAGGTGTCAGAGCTGCAGTTGTAATTTTCACCTGAAGTGTAGTATTGAGCAAATAATCGTTTAAAGTGCATCAGAATGATTGTGTATAGCTGAATTCTGATATCCCATGTAGAAAGAGTAGAGCTGAGTAGTTTGTTGTGTGATGCAGCTCGGTTTTTTTTTTGTTAATCGTGTTCTTTAGATTTGTAGTGGAAAACCTAAAATTAGAAGCAAAAAGCGAGTTGAAATACAGACTCGGGGTCTCAGATGTCATAAAATGGACCTTTAAATGCCTCCAAAATGTTGACAGGAAAATGTCTCTAGATACTATAGCTTGAGAGCTTTTGGGTTTGTCTGTCTGGGGGTGGGGGTGTGTGCTTGTAGAGCAGCGGAAGTACATGGTCACACTTGATACTGAGATTTTGTTTCTCCACTGTGATTAGGTTTCTGGTTGCTACCTGTATCTTTTAACTGACTGCACTGTGTTTCTCAACTTGTTTCCTTTTCTGTTCTGAGCCTCCTTAGCCACATATACATCTTATTGATTGTAAAATACAATGTCAGTTGCTGTTGAATCTTGCTGCACATCATGTGCAATTGTGAAGTATTATCTTTATTATTCTTGTTTTCCTATGTCTTACAGTTCTAGAAGAAAGTTTTAGTAAGTTCTTCCACTAGCAAATTAAAACATCCCTTAAAAAATAAGATAAGGAGAAACTAGGATATCTGATTAATCAATGAAGTGACATTTTTGCAAAACATCTCTTTTTTTTAAGATTAAAGGCTTAATCTGGTAAGGTGGCTGTGTTTCATGGCATCAGTTCAAATTATTGCACCAAATTACTTTTGTTCCAATAAAGCCAAAATTAGATAAATACTTAGCTCCTGATTCAGCAAAGGAGCCACAGTGATGAATCATATGAACAGATCGGTAGATACTGAGATGAGGTTCTCCATCCATGGTAATCTCTGACTTGGAAAAAAGAAAGTACTGTGTAGTGCTCTATTCCAGTATGATTGCCACAAAAAGGGGGGTGAGACTGTAGCCTTCTGGAAACTTTATTCAGTGATGTTGGCTGGTGCTTCCTGCCGTGTGAGCCCAGTGGTGGGGGAGAGCACAGGAAGTCTTTAAATTAGTCAGTGTGGATATCTTTTATCGGATGTATATCTATGCTTTCCTGTCTGAATTCTAACAGTTAAGTATTGTTCTCTTGTGAAGTTAACCTGTGTACACCCAAATAGGAGAGTTTCTTTTGTGCTAGTAACAGAAGGCTTTTACCGAAAGGGAGCTGTTTCTCTTCTCTCCACGTCCCCCTTCCCTAAATGCTAGCTAGAGGGAAATGGTGAACTGGAACTTCCTTTGAGGTTAGGAGGCTGCTGGGATGTGTTGCTGTACTTATGTTAGCTTCAAGTTCTCTACTTAAGATATTGATGACCTGCAAATTGAAATTAAGGTTGCTACTGATTCACATAAGAAAACATTTACCTAAAATAATGTGAAAAAGCTGATGCAGGAAAGGTAGAGGTTTTTTGCAAACATTGAACACAATCCATAACCTCTTGTCAGACCCGGTGGGACAGTTAGAATTGGTTCCCATTGATTGAAATATGGAGGTCAGTGCTCTTGTCTTGATAAAATAATGCTAAGCTATAAATTGATACCAAGTGAACTGTGCTGGAATTACTCCAATAATAAATCTACTGTCAAACTTTTTTTTTAAATTTGGGTAGACACTTTCTGTTAGTTAATTACTCAAGATAAATACAACTTTTGTGTAATAATCTCTCAAATGTGTGGAGAACTGCAAAATATCCAACCCAAGAGAGCTGCTGACGTGGTGCTAATAATGCTATACAGATCCTGATTGCTTTGCTGGACTTGCATAACCTGGAAAAGCTGTCTTGGCTGTCTAAGATAACTGGGGTGGGGGGAAGACAACACAAGGAGGTTCAGTGCTATATGCAGTGTTGGTATGCCTGGTTTGCCTCTGTTGAAGATGAAGTAGTAGAGGGGCAGGTGATACACATCTGCTTTTATTCAGTGATTTTCAAGAGAATCTTTTGCAGCTGAGTCTTCCTTGTGTTCTACTCAGGCCCCTTTATCAGTTCCTAACAGGGTCTGATGGATGAGTGAAACTGAGCTCTTAGAAGAAAGAATTAAAAGAAAAGACTTTCTACAGGCACATAAAGAGAATGGAATTTTAGCTCCTTATAATTGCATTATCCTTTTCTTCTAAGTGTGTAAGTAGTCTTCAGACTAGTCATAAGACACTAGAGTAAAAATACCAAAATTAGTAGCTTATGTCAAAGAGGTATTTGAGATTACTTATCTTTGAATTAACTGTGGTCCTATATATTTGTGGGTTTTTGAAAGTCCTAGAAAGAATGAATTGTCATAGTAATAAAAATAATATGGAAAAGAGTTACTGTAAGTCGAGTCATAACTTGGACTGAAATCTGTAGTACTCAATTTGGTAAATTCTTGGGAGATTAGAAAAAATGTTGAATCCTCTTCTATGTGTAACTACCTAATGCTGTCAAGACTGTCCTGATTTCAAAGGCTTTGATGCTCTTGGTAGCTGACCTTTTCCTTAAACTAGGCTCCTAAACTATCTCAAAACAGTAGTTAAGGTTCTTCCTTCCATGTTGGGTTCCCCCCAGATTTCTAAAAACTGCATAGTCCTGCTGTTCACCTGATTTGTTTTTTTTGCTCTTTAACCTCAGAATGAGTGAAGAGTAGTAACCTTGCTCTTCCATGAGACAAATAGCACTTGAAGTGGGGCGCGGGGGGGGTGGTGTTAAAAGGTAGGTGTTAGGTGGTTTGTCTTTGGCATGTTTGCTACTGTGGCTGTAAAATGCGCTTTACCGATGGCAAATATGCCAAACTTGCCCATACTTATTAATTCAAGGATGGAGCCTGCTAACTATATTCTTCAATTATGTGAACACAATGAAGATGAATGAAGTGTTTAATCTGTAATATAGTATTGACTGTTTCTTGCAGCATGTTCACAAAACCTTCTGCTCATTACTAACCATGACTACTTCAAATATGAGGTTCCAATCTTGTTATTGGGCAAGCTTTTTAGACAAACTTGCTTGTAATCAGGATATCTGATATAGGATATTGTCTCTCCTTTTTTGGTTAGAGGCCTAAGTTTTAGTCTGTCTAAAGTCTTAATTAGTACAAATTCATCAAGTTTTAATACAGAGAGCGAGTACAATAGCCCAATACTAAATACCCTTGCCAGTCTCCTGTGATTTTTTTTTTTTTTTTTTTCAGGAGACATTAAAAAGCCTTACTTGAACGTATATAGGAGTATATAGGGGAATAGGGTATATAGGAGAAATATTCTACTCTTAGTGTTAAAAGACAGTATTACTATCAAAAGCTGTAGTGACCTGAAGGACTGGTGATACTTAAGCAAAACTTGCCAATGGGGATAAGCCTACTTTAATATTTGCTCTGTCAGATAGTAAAGATAGCTGTACTATTAATTGGGCTAATGTCTAAAGCCATGATGTTATAACTTTATGGGTACCGAGTTCTGTGGTTTTTTTAAATATAAATCCTGTGTAGGATTAAATATAAATTCTGTGAAGGATTTTTCCGCCTTTTGGTCCAGAAATGTGATTCTCAAACACTTATGTGAAACTCGTATCAACTGAGCAGACTTGATTGTCAGTGTTGTGACAAAAGCAAACGGTGCTCAGAAGAGCTTTTGCCTTTGAGATTTACAATAGAATATCAAGTACTGTAGTACAGCAGATCAATCAAATATTGTCAGGTAAGCTTGATTCATTGTGCCTAACCATACCTTCTCTTAATATGGCCCAAGTGTTGGTGAATTAAAACTTCTGAAGTCACCTCTAAGCTTTTAGCTTTTAAACGCTGGTGTGGTAGAACAAATTATGATACTAAGACTAGACGCTGATCAGATGATCCTTAGGGACAGCTAGCTGAAAGCCATAAACAACTTTCTGCAGTGTTTTTTATTAAAGAATTAAAGTTTTCCTGATGTTTAAGATTTGCTACTCTGCTGTTATAACAGTTGGTTAGAGTGTTAAATAGTTTTAACATGCTGTCTGGAACTTTTTCTGAAGTTGACTTATGTCACCTCACTGTAGACTGAAGGGGTAGCATTATTAATGCTGTAGTTATGTTGAATACAGTGGTCATAATGATTAGTTCTTTGCTATCTGCTTTTGGAAAGTTTCTCATTGTTTTTCTTTCCTCTGGTCTCTCTTTTCTCTATGTGTTGTTAATCAGACTTCGTTGAAGACTTTGGGGGAAGGTACAGTTTACTTCAAAAAAAGAAAAAAAAGTTTCTTGAATCATCTCACCTTAGGTCATACAGGTGCCAGAGCTGATGTTGGGGAAGTAGCTGAAGAACAGGAGCTGCTCTAGCAGCTGAGTGTTGGATGACTTTAACTGTAATACAAGCAGCACTCCAGAGAGGCACTTTCACAGCAGTTTCAGCCGGTGTAAATTGAACTACCGCGGTCTTCTGTGTGCGTACTAGTTACTTGTGTAGTTAAGCAGCAAGCTGGTTCAAGCACCTGATCTGGCCCATGACAGTTTCCACATACACATGACTTTTAGTTAGTTCAATGCCTGGTCAGTGCTTATACAGAGAGCTCATATTGAGCAAAAGTTAACCCTTGGCAACAGAATTGTCTGATGTTAACCTGTTACTGCCAGTTTGCAGAACAGGGGGAGCATATTCTTAATGTATCAACTCCTTCAGACCCCATTCTAGCCTGTTAAACTTGTATTGAATTATACCCCTTTTTAGCCACCCAATTATACACTTGGTAACAGAGGTGGTGGTTGAAAACGTGGATCATGCAGGCTTGGAGAAGAACAGACACACTCTTGAGTTACTGAAATTAGACTAACCTTGCAATATGCTCTGGTCCTGAAAAACATTTTCAGAAGATAATGTAGTGGAATTCTTAGAGCAGCTTGTATGCTTATTCTGAGGCTTTTCTTACCCTGCTACTTGCTTTCTTTC
This sequence comes from Aquila spilogaster, assembly GCA_024606505.1. Taxonomy (NCBI): domain Eukaryota; kingdom Metazoa; phylum Chordata; class Aves; order Accipitriformes; family Accipitridae; genus Aquila; species Aquila spilogaster. The sequence continues at coordinate 18,861,031 of JANHGO010000049.1, read as the reverse complement.
TGTGTGTTAGCTGAGAAGCACGTTGCTGAGCTTTTGGGAACAGTGTCTGGGAAAAAAAAACAAACAAACAAACAAAAAACAAACAAAAACCAAACCCAAAATGCAAACCACACCTGCCCCAAAAAAGCCCTCAGAAACAGAAGGGAAGAGTTGTGGGCTCACTTCAGCTAAAAAAGGGAAAAGATACAGACAAGGAGACTTGCAGAATACTAGTGTTCTGAGACTTCTAGCAATAAACTCAAACTATTTTATTTTGTTCTAGTAGCTCATTAACAGTGAACTACTTTGCCTAATTCCTGCAAATTAAAAATCCTGTTAGGCTGGTTCCTACCCAAACTTCATGTATGCTTGTAAAATGCTTCAAGTTCAGCTTAGATTTATCAGTGTTGTGAATTAAGACTCTTTCCACACAACTCTCTTATCCTTTCCAAGTCATTCAAAACAACAGCAAAAAGATGTAGTAAATGATTGGCTTAAGCCAAATTTATTTAGAATAGATGTCCTGGCAAACTAGTGAAATGACTAACTGGTTTAGTATTGACTCAGCCTTCTGGCTTAAAGAGTATTTTGATCCAAAAATCTGTCTTTTATTGATTCAGATGTTTTTATTAGTAAATTAATCTGAAGTCAAATGAGACATTTGTGTGTAAAACTTAACTCTAATCTGTTTTGCTTTCCAGGCATCTTTTCTTACAAAGAAGCTAAATATTGGTGGGAAAAGAGTAAACCTTGCAATATGGGTACGTTTACTTTCCTATTTTCCCTCCCCTAGCTAAATAGAATATTTTCCTGAAAGATTACTTAGGTTTACTAGAACTTAAATGTTAGGCACTTCTTAATAAAGTAAAATTTCAAAGTATTTGGAGTTTCTTGAAGTATTGTTTGCTTTGTCTTAAATGCTAACAAGTGTATTTTAAATACAGGATACAGCTGGTCAAGAAAGATTTCATGCATTGGGGCCGATCTACTACAGGGATTCTAATGGCGCTATCCTAGTATATGATATAACAGATGAAGACTCTTTTCAAAAGGTACTGGACAGATTTTTACCTGTGTGAGATGTTAACTGATTGAAAGATAATCTGTGATATGAGTGTGTAAATGGGAATCTTCTGTTTTCAGCAATAGCAATATATATTACATCTGCAAATTTAGACCATATAATGGAAGTATATGCCTCATTAGTATTCTTTTGAAGGCTGACTTTTTTAGTCTACTAAAGTTCTAGCAGAGGTATTCAAAGAACACCAGAGAATTAGGAGTGCAGGTTACCTGTGACAGGCTATAAACTTAAACCAGAACTGTTGTGATAGTATGCAATACTGATCTCTACTGTATAAACCAAATTACTAGAAGATATTCAGTGACATGACCTTTTACAAATCTGAACTCTGAAATTGCAATACACGATAGTGGAAACACTACTTTTTCAGTGATAATAAATATTTGGACTTCAAATCCTCATCAAAACCTGAAATTTGATAGCTAATTATTTTATAGCAGTATTAGTTGATCAGTCTGAGCAGGTGAGGTTTTTTTCAACCCTGTGTCAAATCAGTGCTATCACTCTAGGATGTTCCAGCTGAAAAAATGGTGACACTTTTTCCTAAGTGAGTTTGTCTCTGGTTAGCTTGTGGCAAAACTAGTATGACTTCTGTGTAGAGGAGTAAGAAATTGTGCTTTTATGGGCAAGGCTTGGGTTAGCAGTGATAGAAGTAGTGTAAAGGTATAGTTCCACAACAGCTTAAGTATTTTAAATAGTCTGATGTAGGGCAAGTAAAGCATTTGTGCTAACAGTTAAACTCTTGCCGCTCATCTGCAGAATTGTGATGACTTGTGAGTCAACTTGGGCTCAGCATGAAAAGGCACTACTTAGTAAAATTCTGTGATATTAAAACACTTATTCTCAGAAAAAAAGAGGGAAGGTTAATTTGCAGAAGTTGCTGCATAACTACCTCTATCGTGTATCCTGACTATTTTTAGGTTCTTGAAGTGATTGCTTCTCCTCATGACTTAAATTCCCTTAAAATAGCAGTCCCTAAGTCAATGCAGTGATCATACAACTTCAAAGCATGACAGCAGAATTGATAACAGATAACCATACCATCAGCTGACTCGACACTCTTGTCCTATCTGTTCTCTCAGGAAGCAAACATCTGTTATAATCTAACCTGAACAACTCAGTTCAGGTACCTCTACCTTTAAAGTACCATTTGTGATCTGTCAGTAAGTGCCTGTTGATAAAAGATCTCATGCCTGACCTAAAGTGGCCAATGCAGTGAACTTGTTCTTTGGAGTGGGGCTAACATGAGTGTGGTGAGTTATATTTCTGGAGTAATTGAACCATTTTATCTAAGTCATTTGCTCTTAATTTCAACTGCAAACTAAAACCTGCTGAACAAGAGCCATGCATAGCTATCTAAAGAATATTTTGTCCATCTGTGTTGCTCTAAACATGTTTGTTTCTAGTTTAGAGTAAACAGTTAATGAATGAAGTGGGTCAGTTCCGCAGTGCCTGAGCTAGTAGTATATCAGGTGAAAATAAACTTACTTCTGTTCTTTTTGCAGGTAAAAAACTGGGTAAAGGAATTAAGAAAAATGTTGGGAAATGAAATCTGTTTATGTATAGTAGGTAAGTCTTTCTTTTTTAACATGTGATGCTGAAAATCAGAAATGTTTCTTTTGATTAATAGCATCTTCCAAACACTCCTTTGACAGCTTGTACAAGTGAAGGGGTAAAGCTTATGTTAATTTCATATTTAAAATTCAGTTGGAGCTAGAAGTTTCAGTAGGTCACATTGAGGCAAATAAGAATCAGTTTTGAAAAACAGGCTGTTTAGTGATACACCATGTCAGAAGTGCATAGTACAGACACCTGCAGACTGCAGTTTAACAAAGAGAAACATAAACCTCAAATGTGTGTTATCCTTCTTGCAAGTATTCAAACGTCTTGGTTTTTTACTGTTCTCAGTGGCATAGACTGGATGCTTGTCTGTTTTCATAATCAAGTGCTTGGGGGGCGGGAGTGGGATGAGTCTTAAAGCTTGGATATTTCAATGCAAACAGAAATACTGGGTTTAGATTTAAAATCAGATCTAGTGATTAAAACACTTCCAGGAGGATAGATATATGGATGTTCTCCAAAAACTACCTATGCAGCACAGATAAGCTGCTAATAATTTACAAAAGAAAAGCAAAAGGCTGAATCTGTGGCTTATATGGAGGTATTTAGCTCTTCTGATCTCTCTAGAGAAGTAGAACTTCATTGCCTGTAAATGCTTGAGTGAAAGGAGATTCTTATATCATTGTGCTCTAAACTGAGACTTGTGTAAGAGTCAGTCTCTACCTGGGACAGCTTGTGAGAAAATGATGGTGTACAATAATTACATGACTGCTTTCTTTTGGGTAATTTTGTAGTACAAAGACTTGAAAGATTAACTTGTTTCCAACAGGTAACAAAATAGACTTGGAAAAAGAGAGACATGTTTCAGTGCAAGAAGCAGAAACGTAAGTCACACCAATTATTAATAGAAACAGTCATTGCAGAATTATGCTGCAGTAATAAACTTGTGAAGCTGTTAACAACTGGCAGGCGTAAACCAGCAGTGCCTCATTGAGTGCTGTGTTAAGTGTTCTGTTAGTATCAGTCACATAATGTCCTTACTCACCAAAGTATAACTTGAGAGCTGTGCATGATTACAGTCAACATTTACAGTTTCAATGCATTTCTAGACATGAAACTTTCTTTATTTCATCTAGTGTTTTTCAACAATCATGGCAGTTTTAACCACATAATTCCCTTTTTACATTAAATCAGCATGTTATTGTTAAATTAACTCTGAACTTGGAATAAAACCTCTTGTGATCATGTTTTTGCTTCATGTAAAGTGGCTTAGAAAGATTGAGTCCTTTAGTACAATGAAGTTCTGTATCTGCATTCCTACAGGTATGCTGAATCTGTTGGAGCAAAACATTATCATACTTCAGCTAAACAGAACAAAGGAATTGAAGAACTGTTTCTTGACCTTTGTAAAAGTAGGTATTATCTAGCTTTGGTAAAGAGCTCATTCACAAAATGCTCAAGGCTTCAGAATGCTTAAAATGATACAGAGAAGCCTTAATGTAAACTATTACTAAGAACTGACTTCATCTGAGTCTACTTCAAGCCACCTATGTACTGTAACAGCTATGGAAGCTTGATGTATGGATGCTTAAAATACTGCAAATTCATGCTGTATTCCAAAAATGTCTTTGTCATTTGTTGGAGCACTGACTGCTGTTTCACTCGGCATGTGTAAATAGTAGCATCAAACTTCATGTGACTGGTCTCCCTGTTGCCTGCTTCAAACCCTCTGTTTCAACCTCTTTCAAAAATCTTCTTAAATGATGTTGATTACAAATCATAAACTTGAAGTTGTAATGATGCAAATTTTACACAGCAGTCTAAGCAAATGGTGAAGATCACGGAATGTAGGATAAAAATGTTATAACACAGTGAAGTTGTCCTATTCATTGTGTTCTTATGATACAAGAATTTAAGCAAAACTTCACCTGCATGTCCAAAGAGTAGGTTGGGTGGTTTTTTTTTTTTGGGGGGGGGTGGGGTATGAGGGGGTATATGTGGGGGGTGGGGTTTCTTGTTTGTTTTCTTTTTTATAGAATTTTCTTGATATGGGTGTATAAATCTAGCTTTTGAAGTC
>JANHGO010000049.1:18845369-18856231 GCA_024606505.1 Aquila spilogaster | reverse complement strand
TGAGGCGGCCCGGCGGGCGGCGGGGCGCGGATGGCGGCGGGGTCCGGCGCGGCGGCCGGCGGTCGCAGCTTCTCCTTCAAGGTGGTGCTGCTCGGAGAGGGCTGCGTGGGGAAAACCTCCCTGGTGCTGCGCTACTGCGAGAACAAGTTCAACGACAAGCACATCACCACGCTGCAGGTGCGGGCCGGGCGGGCTGCTCTCGGCCCGTGGCGAAGGGTGGTGTTTCGGGGTCTCGCTTTCCTCCTGGTAGTTCTTGTCTCATCGCGCGCGTGGATGTGTTCGTGCGAGTCTTGGGGTGCGGAAGCACGGCTGTGAAGTAGTGTGGCTGTTGTTGTCGTTGGTGGTGGGCTGATGACTAAGTGTTTCGTGTGTGCTGCGTTTCTGCTAATGACAGTTTCCCTCTTGCTGGCAGACCCGGTGCCTGGGTTACCTCAGTGCCAGCAGTTAGAAAGAACAGCTTTCACGAGTGGGTTTGCGAGATTAAGGCTTATGCTTTAATAACAGATGAGATCCATCAGGCCATCGTGTAATCTCCCTGAATTTTAGCCTGAGTTGTCACTGAACTTATAAGCATCTGAGCAGTGATATTCCACTCTTGAAAGTGTGATGGGTGTCTGTTCAAAAGCAGTGTTTGTCGCTGGCTCCCAGTGCTGAGCAGTCTGCATCCCACGCAGTAAAATGCACGTGTATTCTATGTGGCCTTGGAAGATGTGTTTTGAACTTCATGTTGTGGATTGTACAATCAGCACATGTCTTTTGAGCTCTCTCTGCAACCTTAACCTCTTTATTTGCAGCTGCACGGCATCTTTTCTACTTGTTGTGGGCATGTACATGGAAGCATGGTTTTAGCACTGCAATGTATACTGTGCTCAATACATTTTCTTGTAAATAAAGTAACAAACCCTGCCACTGTGTGGGTTCTGAACGGCTTTTGAAGTTCTGTGAAGTACAGAATAAATGGTGGTGCCTCAGGGTAGCTGCGTGCTATTCATGCACACCTTGGGGGAGATTCCAGCAGGCTGGATATCTTGGAGTGTGTAACCCTGAAATTTTCCCTTAAAAGGAAGGAAACATTAGAGATGCACTATAAACGGTATACTTAATATTTCATCAACAGGTACTGTTGTTCCATATTTATTTTAGATAGCTAAAAATATTTTGAAGTTCATTTGCCTGAACTCATACTGGGCTATTAGGTGTACCTATTAGTAGGTTTACTGAGTGTGATGATGGAGTCATGGTAAGCTAATCATAAATATGATTGCCATGGAGATAACCTATTCTTGACACGCTACAGAAGTGATCAATACTTGGTAGGTATCAGAGTTGCAGTTGTAACTTGCATTGCTATACCACCTGAAGCATAGTGTTGAGCAGTCATATTTAAAAGTGCATTGCAGTGATTGTGTGTAGCTGAATTCTGATATCCTGTGTAGAAAGAATAGCTTGTCATGTGATGTAGCTCTGGTTTTGTTGTCTCTTAAAATCTGCAGCGGAAAGCCTAAAATTAGAAGCAAAAAGTAAGCTGGGTCTCAGGCATCATAAAATGGAAATTTGAATGGCCCCAAAATGTTGACCGTAAAATGTCTCTCTAGATGCTACAGCCCGAGAGCTTTTGTTTGAGGCTGCCTGTGGGGAATGGAGGTTGATTGTAAAGGAAGGGGAGCACATGCTCACTTGTGATCTTGAAGTTCTGCTTCTCTGCTGTGATTAGGTTTCTAGTTGCTCCCTGTATATTTTAATCAGTTGCAGTGTATCTTAACTCACCCTGCTTTTTCTGTTCTGAACTTCCTTAGTCACATGCATCTGATTGATTGTGAAACGCGGTGTCAGTTGTTGAATCTTACTGTACATGGTGTGTGCTTGTGAATTGTTATCATTCTTGTTTTTCTCCATCTTGTAGTTGTAGAAAAATAGCAGTGGAGGAGTTACCAAACCTGATTAAAGCATTCATTAAAAAAAAAAAAAATATGGAGAGACTAACAAAACAGTGACATTTCTGTAAGATATTTTTTTATTAAAGGCTTAATTTGGTAAAATGACTTTACTTTGTGGCATCAGTTCAAAGTATTGCAGCAAATAGGTTTCTGTTCCAACAAAGACAAAATTAGATAAATATTGAATTCCTGTTTCAGCAAAGGAGCCACAGTGATGAGCCATATGAAAAAAAATCACTGGTCAGTGGGATGAGGGCCTCTCAATCCACAGTAATATGTTTTAGCAGGGGGTGGTGAGGTGGAAGTGCTGTTGTATGTCATGCCAACCTTTTTGCAACAAAAACATGGTGAGACTACAGACTTCTGGAGTGTTCTTGTAAATGTTGGTTGAGGCTTCCTGCACTGTGACCCTTGTGATGGGAGAGAGCGCAGGAAGGCCTTCAGCTAGTCAGTGTGAATCTTCTAGAAGTGTGCGAGTCTTTACTTTCCAGTATCCTGTTGTGAAGGTCGTCTGTGTACTAGCAGAGAGGAAAGTCACCTATTTGTGGGTAACAGACAGCTTTATTGAAAGGGAGCTGTCTCTTTCTCCTCCTGCTCTTTTCCCAAGTGCTGGTTAAAAGGAAATGGTAAACTGGGACTTGCTTATATTGAGCTTATGAGGCTGCAGGGCATGTTGCTGGAGTTCTGTTAGCTTGAATTAATTTACATCAGATATCAGTGATCTGCAAATTGAAATTAAGGTAGCTATTGATTTGCTGAAGAAAAATGTAGGAAAGGTAGGGTTGTTTTTGTTGTGGTTTTTCTTTCTTGACAATGATGATAATCCATAACCTTCTGTTAGACCTGGTGGGATGATTAGAATTGATTCCCGTTCATCAAAATGTGGAGGTTGGTGTTCTCAAAAGGATTCTTAAGCTATACAATGATACAAAATGAAATATGCTGGAAATATTCTGGTAATAAAACCTGTTTATCTTTTTTAAAATGCGGATGGGTACTATCTGTTAATTACTCAGGATAAATGCAGCCTTTGTGTACTAAGCCACTGACATGGTGGTGCTAATGATATATACTAATGCTCACTGCTTTGGTGGACTTGCCTAACCAGGAAAAGTTGTCTAGGATGTGAAAGACAGCTTAGAAAAAGCAGGACAAGGAAGTCCAGTGCTGCATGTAGTGTTTGTATGCCTGGTATGCCTCTGTGATAAAGCAGTCAAGGGGTGGATGATGTAAACCTGCTATATTCTAGTGACTTTTCGAGGCTGTCTTTTCCAGCTGAATCTTCCTTGTGTTCTTGTCAGGCCCTTTCGTCAGCTCTCAGCAGGGCCTCATGCACACGTGAAACTGAGCTCTCAAAAGAGAATTAAAATAACAAAAAGACTTTCTATGGACACAAAGAGATTGATATTTTAGTGCTCATAATTGCATTATCCTTTCCTTCTAAGTGTGTGAGTATTCTTCACACCAGTCATAAGACACTGGAGTCAGAATACCAAGGTTAGTAGTCTACTTCAAAGAGCTGCTTGAGATTACTTATCTTGGAATTAACTGACTCGCATACACTTGTTTTTTTGGAATTCAGAGCTAAAATGAATTGCCATAATAATGAAAAGAATGTGGAAAGGAGTTGCTGATTATAAATTAGGTCGTGTCTGACACTTAACTCCCTACTACTCATTTGGGTAAATTCTCAGGAGATGAGAACATATGTCGATCCTTTTTAATGTGTAATCATCTAATGCTGTCTGGATGGCATTGCTTTCAAAGGCTTTCATGCTCTTGGTGGCTGACTCTTTCCCCCAAAAACTAGGTTGGATAGGGAACTCACAACCAGTAGTGAAGACTCTTTATTTACTCATTGGACTTCCCAGATTTCTAAAAACTGCTAACTCCTGCTTTTCCCTTGATTTTTAGCTTTTTGATCTCTAATTTCAGAATGGATGGAGGGCAGTAACCTTGCTCTTCCATGAGACAAATGGAAATTGGTGTGGGTATAACTTTAAAACATTTGGTATTAGCTGCTTTGTCTTTGGAGTGTATGGCACTGTAACTTTTAAAATACACGTAACTGATGCTAATTATGCCAGACTTACCATACTTTTAATTTAAGAGCAGGACCTGCTAACAGTATTCCTCAAGTATATGAATACAGTAGAGGAATTAAGCTTTTAAAGTATAATATGGTATTGACTGCTTCTCACAGCATGCTCTTAAAGCTTCCTGCTCACTATTAACTATGTCTACCTCAAATACAAAGTACCAGTCTTGTTAACAAGCAGGTTTATATATGAACTTGATTGTAATTAGGATATCTGATATAGACTATCATCATTTTGGTTAGGAACCTAGGACTTTATGGGACTATAACCTAAAACAATACAAATTCATCAAGTTTTGATGCAGAGAGCGAATGCAGTAGCCAATCCTAAATACTCTTACTACTGTCTCATGTCACTTTTTTTGTAGGAAACACTGAAAGACTTGCCTGAGTGTACTGGCCTTCTAATATTTGGATGTACAGAAAAGGAATTACTCTGTTCTTAGTGCTAAAAGATACTGTTCTATCAAAAGCTGTAATGACCTGTGGGACATGTTACTATTAAAACAAAGCAGGAAAAAGAAACCACAACACCTTACCTGTGATGTGATAAACCTACTTTAATATTTGATATATCAGATGACTGATAGCACAGCTATCCTTACTGCGCCAGTGTTCAAAGCCATGATGACTTAACCTCATGAATATAGTGTTCTGTGGCTTTTAATGAAAATCCTGTTTCAGTGAAGAATTTTTCTTTTGGTCCGGAGGTCCAGAAATGTGGTTCTTGAATGCTTTTTTTTGCCAGTTTTGCATCAACTGGGCAGAGTTGAGCTTTATTATAGTGATAAAGGCAAATAGTGCTTTGAGCAGCTTTTCCTTTGAGATGTACAGTGGAGTATCAAATGTTTTAGTACAGAAGAACAATAAAACTTTGGCAGGTAAGCTTGATTCAGTGTGCCTAACCCGTAACTTTTCTTAATGTGATACAGGTGTTGGTATATTAAAATGTCTGAGCTTACAACTTTTAAACTGTTGCTGTGGAACAAATTATGAGACTAGACACTGATTTTATGATCCTTAGGAACAGATGAGTGAAAGCTGTAGAAGAACTTTTGCACAACTTATGATTTACTTGAAAATCCGTTGGCGTTGTCCCGATGTTTAAGATTTGCAGCTTTGCTGTTAAGCTGTTTGTTACAAGTTGACCAGTATTTTAAATACTTCAAACTTGCTGTCTGGAACTTTTCCTGAAGTTGACTTACACTACCTTACTGTGGACTGAAGAGGAGGTATTAAACTCTAGGTGTGTTCAACACAATGGTCAAGATTAGTTCCTTTCTGCCTGTGCTTGGGAAGTCACAGGGTGTTTTTCTTCCCTGTGGTCTGTCTTTCTGGATCTGCTCCATTTGTTGCCAGACTTTGTGGAAAACTTTGCAGGGAGGGTACGGCATCTTTTAAAACAGAGAAGGAGAATTAGTGACTCATCTTCAGTCATACAAATGCCAGAATTGATGCCAGATTAGTTTAACACAGTCAGGACTCCAGAAAGATACTTTAACAGCAGTTTATGCTGGTATAAATTGAACTGCTGTGGTCTTCTGTGCACGTATTAGTTGTTAAGCAGCTGACCTGGCCGATGACGTTTTCTCTTTCTACACACACATGATTTTTAGTCAGCTCAGTGTCTGATTAGTGCTCTCATACAGAGGGCTTGTGTTGAGAAGCTGCAGGCCAGCCTAAAATGATCTGAGATTAATGTTTAAGGCACCACTGAGTAGTTGATATCCAAATGTGGGCTGAGGTGAAACTGAAAGGGAAACTGAGTAAACTTGGGAAACAGGTTGAAGTTAGTCTTGGCAACTGATTTGTCTGATGTTAACCTGTTACTGATGATCTTCAAAATGGAGAAACAGATTCTTAAAGTATTGACTACTTCAAAGCCTGTTCTAGTCTATTGAACTAATATCAATGTTTAGTACTTATTTTTGGCCAGTGAATTATCTAACAGGTAGCAGAATGGTAGCATTTGAAAATGTGCATCATGCAGGCTCTGAGATCAGACATCTTCCTGAGTTACAAAAACTAGGCTAAGCTTGCAATATGTGCTGGTCATGTCAGATGTTTTCAGAAGACAGCATAGTATAACATGCAGAGCAGCATGTATGCTTCTTCTGAAGCTTTTTTCACCCTACCACTTGCTTTCCTTTTGTGTGTACTCCTTCTCCTCCTTCCTCTGGTCCTGTTACCTGAGAAACATTAACACTAGGCTTTCAGGAATGGTATCTGAATGAATACTGGGGGAAGGAATAAAATGAAGAGAGCTGTGAGCTCATTTCAGCAGGCAAAAAATGCAGGTGAAGGAACTTCTTGCAAAATACTAATGCTTTGAGACTTCTAATTCTAAATTTGAATTGTTTTTACTGTTTCACTAGTATTGAATATTGTGCTAATACCTGCAGCCTTAAAATCCAAGTAGCTTTGTGTATTCTTGTGAAGTGTTTTAAGTTCTTCTTAGGCTTATCCTTATTCAGAATTCAACCTTCTTATCTCTCCTAAGTCATTCAAAGCAACAGCAGGAAGATATAGGAAACTATTTGCTTAAGGCAAATTTATTTAAAACAGACTTCTGGCAAACTGTAGTGAAATGACTAACTGGCTTAGTATTGACCCAGCCTTCTGGCTCAGGGAGTATTTTGATTCAGAAATCTGTCTTCTGTTGATTCAGATATTTTTATTAGTAAATAAATCTGAAGTCAGACAGACATATTTGTGTGAAAACTGAACTCTGTTTTGCTTTCCAGGCATCTTTTCTTACAAAGAAGCTGAATATTGGCGGGAAAAGAGTAAACCTTGCAATATGGGTATGTTTGCTTTACTAAACTGTCTTCCCCACTATGGACTTCCTCCCTAGTTAACTAAGTTATTTTTTCACGAAAATACTCTGTTTGATAGAACTCAGATGCTACACACTTTATTATAAAGTAAAAGTTTGAAGTAATTGGAATCTCTCAAAGTATTGTTACAGTCTTGCATACTAACAAGTGTGTTTTTTAAATACAGGATACAGCTGGTCAAGAAAGATTTCATGCACTGGGGCCAATCTACTACAGAGACTCTAATGGTGCTATTCTAGTATATGATATAACAGATGAGGACTCTTTCCAGAAGGTACCAGACAGATTTTTACCTCTATGCAAAGTGTATTCTGATTGAAAGGGAATCTATGATACGAGTATGCTCATGGGGAATCTTCTGTTTCAGGGGTAGCACCTATGCTTAATTTGCCTGAATAATAAGATTAATGCTTGATCATGTCATTTGCAGGTAATATTACATCTGTAGAATCAGGCCGTGTAATGAAGATGTACACTTTATTTTTTTGAAGTCTACTCTTAATAAGATCTAGCAGAGTTATTTAAAGAATACCAGAGAATTAGATGTGTGACAGACTATAAATATGAAATAAATACATCTGTGATAATATAAAGTACTGTTCTCCACTGTATAAATTGAATTGTTCAAATATATTAAGTGATATTAAGCTTCAGATATGAAATCTGAAATCACAATACGCAGCAGCGGAAGTGTTGCGTTCTTGGTGATAATAGATACTTGAATTTCCAAGTCTTCATTTAACCTGAAATTTGATCATTAACTACTTTACAGTATTAGTTGATCAGGTTGAGGTAGATGAGTTTTTGTCCAGTCCTGCGCCAGACTGGTGCTGTTGCTTTATAGGATGCCCCAGCTGAAAGCGGACACATTTTCCTGAGGAGTCTGGACTTAATGAGCTTGTGGCAAAAACAGTAGGACTTCCCTTTAGAGGAGTAGGAAATGGTGGTATGGGCCAGGCTTGCGTTAGTGATAGAGGCAGTATCAGGATATGGTTCTACAGTGGAATAAAGAATTTAAAGTAGTAGTCCATTGTAAGGCAAGTAAAGTGTTTTGTGCATTGCCACACACTTGCCACACTGACTTGTCTGTCAGTTCAGCTTGTGCCTTTCCATGCACATAACATGGCCAGTACAGTGAACTTGTTCTTTGCAGTGAGGCTAATGTAAGTGTGAAGAGTTCAATTTTGGAAGTAACTTAACTGTTTTATCCAAGTCACTTTGCTCTAGATTTTAACTATGAACAAGAACTGCATATAGCAGTGTAAAGAATATTTTGTCAGTATCTGTTGCTCTAAACACATTTGTTTCAGGCTTCAACAATTAATGAAGGAAGCGGGCCAGTTCTACAGTGCTTAAACTGGCGGTGTGTCATGAGAAGTGAAACTTACCTCTGTTCTCTATGCAGGTAAAAAACTGGGTTAAGGAATTAAGAAAAATGCTGGGCAATGAAATCTGTTTATGTATAGTAGGTAAGTACTCTTTAACATATGATTCTAGTGACTGAATTGGAAATGCTTCTTTTGATATTGCCTTCCAAACACTACTGTAGCAGCTTGTGCCTATGAAGGGATAAATCTTAAGTGAATTTGGCAATTAAAAAGGCATTTGGAGCTAGAAGTTTCAGTGGATCACAACTGAAGAAAATGAGAGTTAATTTGGAAGAAGTTTAATGATGCACTATGGTGGAAGTATATGATTAAGACAAGTTGCAAAATTCATAGTTGAATGAAGAGACATAAATCTCAAGTGTGTTAGATTCTTGCAAGTAACCTGACTCCTTGTTTTTTCTTTATATACTATTTACAATGGCATAGACTTGATACTTGTCTGTTTTCAAAATTAAGTGCTTAGGTGTGGAGAGTGGGGAATAAGTCTACAACTTGGGTATTTTGATGAATTTTTACAAATGTGTGTAAATACTAGTTTTAAAGTTTTAATCTTTGGATCTGATTTTAACACTTTCAGGAGGACAGATACGTGGATATTCTATGAAAACTGCATTCTGCAGCACAGATATTGCCTAAGAAAAGCCTCTACTTTTCTTTTTTTTTTTTTTTAACTTATCAAGGTATTCAGCTATCCTGATCTGGCTACAAAAGCTCATGGCTTCTAAATGTTTGACTGAAAGGGGGCTTTTAAATGATGTTGTGGTCTTAATAGACTTGTGTAAGAACCTGTTTTTATTGAAGCAGCTTGTAGAGGGGGAAAAAAGATGAGGTACAATGATTACATGACTTTTGTTAATTTTGGAGTACAAAGACATGAAATACTAACTTGTTCTTGACAGGTAACAAAATAGACTTGGAAAAAGAGAGACATGTTTCAGTGCAAGAAGCAGAAACGTAAGTCACACTAATTATTAATGGAAGCAGTCATTAATTAAGTTGGAGTAATAAACTTGTGATGCTTTTAACAACTGGCAGGTGTAGCTAGCTGCGTCTGGCTGGCTTCTACAAAGTGTTCTGTTAGTATCTTAATCTTGGAATGTCCTTAATGATCGAAGTGTAAACTGAGTTTTACATCACTTCTGACAAACAACAACATTTGTAGCTAATGTCATGTCTAGAAATGTACTTAAGGTAATATTTTTTTGAGTCACTCAATTTTAACCACAGTTCCCCTTGTTAAATCAGCATGTGTGAATTAAGAATAAAAAACTCTCTACTTCATGTAAAGTGGCTTAGAAAGACTGAGTTCTTCAGTGCAACTTATTCTTCTGTATCTGTGTTCTTACAGGTATGCTGAATCTGTTGGAGCAAAACATTATCATACGTCAGCTAAGCAGAATAAAGGAATTGAAGAACTGTTTCTTGACCTTTGTAAAAGTAGGTATTGTCTAGTTTGTTCATGAAGAGCTTAGACACAAAGGTTTCAGGGATGTTTCAAACCCTATAAAAAAAACACCTTAATTTAAATCATTGAGGGGAACTGTTTTCCTCTGAGTGTACTTCATTCCACTTCTGTATTGGAACAGCTGTGTAAACTTGGTGTATGGATGGAAATTCATGCTGTACTTCAAGAACATTTTTCTTGCTCTGTTGGAGTCCTGAGCATTCTGTTTTACTCAATCTATTTAAGTAGTAACTTCAGATCAAGCTTAGTGTGATTCTCTCACCGTTGTCTACTTTATACTTTGTTTCAACATCTTTCTAATATATTAATCAAATGATGTCAATTACAGTTCATAAACTTGAAACTGTAATGAGTAGATGACGCAGACAATAAAGAATACTGAATCCAGGGTAAAACACAACATAGGGAAGCTATCCTATTTGTAGCATTCTTGTTTTGCAAGAAACTAAGCAGAACTTCACCAGCATGGTTGTGTGTTGTTCTGTGGGGTGTGTGGTTTTAGTTGACCAAATGCTTCTAATAGGAGTGGGTAAATCTAGCTGTTGAAGGTCACTAACTCCAGAACATTGGAGCATCTGAAATCTTCCTTAGTCAACAGGAACTGCTGAATGTTTTAAATCTTCTTCCTAAAGCATAAGTACTTTCTTTCGACTGTGCCTTGAGATTACAGAGTGTTTACTTGTGTGTAATTAAGTGAATCGGTCTTGCTGAACTTTGTGCATGTAACTCAAATAGATTAAGATCTTAAGGTCTTGTGTCATAATACAATGGAACGTTAATACATTTCATCTAATACGCTATATTTGCAGGAATGATAGAAACTGCTCAAGTGGATGAAAGAGCAAGAGGCAATGGATCCAGTCAGTCAGGAACAGCAAGGCGAGGTGTACAGATAATTGATGATGAACCACAAGTACAGAGCAGTGGAGGGTGCTGTTCTTCTGGATAGTGATAAAACTGTGCATCACTGCCCTCTCAATATGAAGACTGCCATATTCCAAGTCACGCGTTCTTTACCAATGGAGTAATAGAGTTAACAGTATTTAAAAATAATCACATATAACACTGCAGAGACCTTAAGTGCTAAACTAGTGGCGTCTGTGACCAGAGAATTGGCATTTTCTACAGTGGTTAACA
>JANHGO010000049.1:18804771-18845102 GCA_024606505.1 Aquila spilogaster | reverse complement strand
AAGCCTATAACTGTCAACTACTTTGATATATTCTGTTCATCCTGTATGCCAAGCTGGTAAAATACATTGTAAATTACCTATTAAATATTTTATCTGCTTTTACAAGTGCAGGTGCAGAAATATGTACATCAGTCTTGTCAGTGATTGTGAAGTGAATAAGTCAGTGAAAAGACGCAAGCTTTTCATGTGTACTGTTGAACTGTTCATTCTGTTTCCCATTTCCCCTTCCTGAAAATTGAAAGCAGCTTTTTTTTTGTGATCTCATAGCTACAGTATTTTTTTTTTTTAAGCTTTCTTTGTGGCGAGCAGCGGTATTTAGAGCACCCCTTAGTAGGAAGGGAATGCTTCCTTAGGCTGCTGTTAAACATTGAGGCGTTTGACTCCCAGCTGAAGCAGCTGGAGCATGCATTTATCTTGGTTCTCAGAATATCCTCAGAAAACTGGAGCAAATTTAGCCCTTGTCTGTCTGGTAGCCAACTAAACCAGATGCATGGGGAAACAATTAATTAATACATTTGTGCACCAAGACAGCATTATTAAAAAAAAAAAAATTGAGCTGAAGTTTTTCTTGTATTGCAAGGCTTGTGTGAAAAAATGAATTGGCATTAATTAGAACTGCTTCTGACTTGGAATCGGTATGTGGAAGGTAAGAAACTTTCCAGATGCAATTGTAAATTTGGGAATACTAGACAAAACTGAACTTACTCTTTACTTGCTCTTTTACTTGTAATGCTTTTTGAAGCCCACTTAAGGTTCTGGGAGGAGGGATTTCAGAAATAGTGTATAAATTACTATCACAGAAGGAACACAAATGGTGGTAGTTAAAATTTCAAAGTGTTTTGTGCTCTGAATTTTTTACTTAAGTTGTCATGCTTGGAAAAACAGTAAAGGTGATGTCTATGACAAAATAGAGTATTTCTTGGCCTTCCTTTTTCTGAAGGGTAGTATTAGTATTGCATATAAATGCACTGGATGGTGTGGGTATGTTACAATGCACAACAGGAGCAGTAGTAACTAATCAGTCTGACATGTAAGAAGTGTTTTTGTCTGATATCTGTTTTCTCTGAAATAATAGATGGCTTTGCTGCAGTCTGGTCCTGATGCTTTTATTTCTTCTTTCTGCTTAAACTGTGGGATAAACTCTCTCTAAAGCTAACATTGGTGTGTGTTCTGCCCATCATGCATACAGCCATGTCAGAAAATGTTTTTTTTTTTTGCTAGTGAAGACAATACTACATGACTGCACAGAGCCTTGCTCTGATTCTGAAATTCATGACTGTGTCAATATAGGAACACTTACATAAACATTCTGATATTATATCCAACTTAAGTGAGCCTTGCCAAAATTAAATATAGGTTAGGTTTTTTTAAAGAAGTACCTTCAGATACATTCACTAGACAAGTCAGTCATGTAGGTGATACAGTATTGATAGGAGGAGTGAAGTTGAGCCCCTATGTTCAAGATATGAACCTCCCCATAAGAGAAGTTCCAGATTTTTTTTATTCCAATTTCAGTCTTTACCAAGAGTCAAAGAACCTTGACCTTGTTAAGTTCTCCTGAGCTATGTTTCCTTATCTATTCCAGAGCATGTCTTCCCTTCAGAGCAGAGTATTCTCTGCTTTGTTGAAGTGGATAGCTGTGATAACATGAACTTGGGTAAACACTGCATGAATTTGACCACTGTAAAGCAGTCTGCAGACATGCATTATTGAGCTGCATGCAAAAAGGTATCCCATAGTAGGGATTTTGTGTGACTTCTGTTAAATACAAAACTAACAAAGTCATGTTGATACCAACTCTTAGTTTGCTTGCAAAACTAAAACTGTTAAATACTGAAAACTTGGCTGAGGACAAGAAAGCTGGTCTTTTGTACTTAAAAATATATATATATATTTGGCTGCTATTAGCAAAATACTACTTTAGAAGAAATTGTAAGAAGTTACTGCTCTTGGATCCAATGAAACTACAACATGACATGGGAGCTTTGCTGTTTAAGCTGTAGCTTGGCTGGACTTGAGTTGGAGAACTCAAGTCTGTTTAGCAAGATATATCTGATGAGTATGAGCCTGAGTAAAAAAAAATCCTACTTCTGACATATGTATTACAACACATTTAACAACCTAGTGTCTCAGGCAAACATTATAAAATGTTACAAAGACTTCAGTACCGATTCATGTACAGCCGTGTTTATAAATAACTAAGATTGATACTTCCTTGAAAGGAAGGAAAGGATTGTCTACATTTAGTGACTTTTCTTAGAAATAACAGTTTAATTGCATGAATGGTAAAATATAAGTCACCTGAAAGCCTGTTTCCTTAATATTACCTACTGACGTGAGGCATTATCTAGAATACTAGTGGTTTCTTAAAGTTTGAAAATACTTGATTGGACTGTGCATCTAATACAAAAGGCTGGGATGGTAGGAATAGTAAATGTTCAAGCTGAACATGAATTTATGGAAACTAGCTTCCTAGGCAAGTAAAGATATTACTGATTGAGGTTGATTAACATAAGACTTGAACTATTTAGTCTTGTCAGGCAAAGTGCAACTGTTACGGAAGAATCCCTTCTACTATTACAGACTATGTCTAGACTGTTATGTGGATTAAATGTGTGAGAAAGCACAAATAACTTGGTTTTCTGTACTTGAGCAGGATCTTACTTGAGTAACCTAGTACGCTAGTACCGTGTGTCTTGAGGTTTTTAAAAATCTTGCCTTTGAAATTTATCTAGATTGACTAGTTTGTATGTCTGTATATATACATATGTGAAAAGGGTTCAAGAGAGCGACATGACAAAGTACCTCTATTAATGAATAGGTAATACCAGCCAGACTCCCACTACAGCATGTAAGTCAACATTAAGAGGGTTTGCAACCTTGAACACACCTCCTCAGGGTAAATTTTGACAAAGATAGCATGTGGGACTTCTTTTATTGTAGTATATGTATACAAATACTTCTCTAAAGCAACTTTAGTTGCTCACACTTTTGCTGTTACCATAAATACTTGAGATACCTATGAAGTTTTATTACTTGCTGAAATAATATCCAACAAACCAAAGTCCAGAGACTTAAATGCAGTGGTTTGTATCTCTGTTAGGAGTTGTTTATGGATGCTGTCTTACTGTATTACAGGAAACTGTTAAATTATTTCTGATGCTTTGTACTTGGAGCTAATTTAACTAGCTCTAAAGACTTGGGAGTGGTTACTGGCTTTCAGTGGACTTGCATAGAATTTCAAGATCTAATGACCAGATGAATAGCATTGACTAGTCTCTTGAGACAGGTAAGTAACTGAGTATCACCTTGACTTAATGCACTTTCCTCTGACAATATTTACATGTTATGGACGGGCATACTTTTTGATGTGGTAGTAATCTAGAATCCTTGAGCCTTTCTACCCTGCTACTTTTATTTGTTCTAGGTATTTAACTCATTTAACTTACAACTCTTGAAACCTAAAAATTCCATTTCTGTTCTAGATTCAAAGCCAAATGAAAGAAAAAGTCTTGCAAAATGTTAGGCAGTCACAGAAGGTGGTTGGAGCCTCAGAGAGGTTCACAAAAAATGTTGGTGTCAGTTTAAAGAAAGTAAGATGAGTGGGAGACCTGCTTGAGAATAAATGAAAATCCCCAGAAGCTGAAAGCAGATAAGTGGGATGAATGGTGAAGTAGGGGAACAAGAAAAGTGGAGCAAACTGCCTCCATTTGCTTTTGTGGTTTTTTTTTTTGTTTTTTTTTTCTTGTGGAAGGAAAAGGAGAAGTAGGAGAAACTGAAGGTGCCTGTGCTAAGTTAACTAGTTCTTGGTGGGGCTGCTAGTGTGCCTTTCCAGCAATGCTAATCGCCTAATTCAGAGCTCTTCTGAGGTGACTGGCTTACTAGGTTGATTTTTCCTTCTGTGAAATACCGTTCTTTGCCTTGTTAAAGAAGTGAATACACCTAACTTTGAATGGGTTTTCAGGTACAATGCTAACCTATTTAAATCTTGACCAAAATGTACTCCTTTTAAAGGAGATACTCAGTTACATGATTTTTTGTTAATCTTCACATCAAAGGTTGGGATTTTTTTTCCTGACTCATCAGAATGCATCATTCAATAGAGACCATTACTGTTGTGTCAAGTACTAACAGTGAAGACTAAGATCTTGGGCCAGTTGTTGCAAAAGCTCAACGGAGACAACCCCAAAATCAGCTCCCTATTAACTTTACATGTTGCTCATCTTTTTGTTTGAGGGGATTTTGATCAGCTCTGGAATTTTTGCCTTGTTTAGGATCAACTTGTTCCACCTCAGTGTTGCAGCCATCTATTGAATTTAGTTTTTTTTTATGAGTTTATAATGTATATTCTTTACGTTCTTGTTCTCAGTGCTTTCATCAGCCACTGTGTGTAGTGCAGAATGAGATAAACAGTTCTGAGAACTCTGGACAATCTGGAATGTTTCTTCTGTTGAACTGGCTTTAAAAGTGAGAATGAATCTGTCACCATTACTACAAAGACAGGTGGAAAATATTTTGGCTTAGAAAAAAAATGCTGTAATCAGATTAAAAATCTCAATTTTTCAAACTATTTTCAAAACGAGAATTGATTTCAAGCTGATATATTTTGATTAGATTTTGTGAGACTACCAAGTTTACTAAACGTGGCCAAAAATGTCCATTGATGGGCATGTTTTACAGCCCTTAAATGTCTGACTGCAGGGAGTAGCTGTGCACTCTCTTCTGTTGGACAGCTTGGAGGTTTGATTATTTAATTAATAAGAGGATGTTGAAAGGCAGATTGGAAAAACAGCTTCCACTTTCCTCTGCTTTGTGTCTCCAGGTGTGCAGCATGGCCTGATGCAGTTGTAGAGTAGTTAGTAAGGGGATTATGTCTCTTCCTGCTTGTTGGCTACAGTTTTCCTCATTAAGGAACTAATACCACAGGAAACTTTCCTTGCCTGAGATCCCTCTGTACAGGAGAGGAGACACGTACCTTCTGCTTGCTTTACTAGTTCTTCTGTAATAGTAATACCCAATTCTTCTTAGTCTGAGAATGTGTTTTTTTTCTTTTTGAGAACAGTTTCTTAAGAGGAGCTTTTTTCACTTATTGACAGTTGTTCTTGAGTGTTTCTGATATCACTGAAAGTATCACAGCAAAGAATGATGAATGCTAGTATTGCAGTGATCTTCCCCAGTCTGCTGTAGCAATTGTTTCTATCCTGCCTCCCGACCAGAGAAGGGCAGATACTGAACTGATAGTCCCTGTTATCTCTGGTACCTGAATTCAGATTCTAGGATATTGACTTAAAAGAAATCCAAGTAGAGAGGATTGAAGAGAGTAATAACTACTTTTTCATCTGTTGCTGAGTGTCTGATGCCCTGTGATAAATCCACATTCAGGTAACAGGTCTTTTTCGAGCTGCTGAAACTGTTAAATTGTATACCTTACAAGTTAACCATGCTCCATTCTGAAAGGTCAACAGACTTGGGATTCAAGGTGTAGGAAAAATGTTTTTTCCTTTTCAGACATAAAACTACAGAAAAGCCTGATTAGGTGGTTTCTTACTAGAAAAAAAGCAGAGGAAAACACTTAAAACCAAAATACTTGAGTGCAGTCAGTGCTGTTTGATCATACAGGCATTTTACTGATTGTCTGACTGGATTTTTCTCATCCGATGATAAGCTCATTGAGTTTACCGGGCTTGATCAAATACAGTTATTTATTCTGAACCCCAAGAAAATTGTAGTAAGGCAGAAGTCAACACTGAAAAGGATTACAGCAGTTTTAACATCAAGTAACTTGACATTGTCAAGTATTGTAGGAATACTTTATTTGGAATTTGCAGTTGCAAGACTTCTTTGAAAAGATATTAAGAAAGAGTGTACCAGATGCTTTGCAAACCTTAATTTTCCCAATGCGCTGCTGCAGCTGAAGTTTCTGAATACTTGTCAGAATGCATTTAAATAGAGATAGGTATGTGATAAATTAATTCCGAGTCCAATAAGAACACAATAACTTTTTAGGCATTGATAAAACACTCGTGCTAAATGTGAAAAGTCAAAACGCGTGTAAGCAGGAATGGATCAGTAGAAGACAAATGTGTACTGAAAATTATAATAAGAAAACAGCTGGGAAGTATAAAAAAACCAGAAAGCTAAAACCTCGTTACTGTCATATCTGAAAGTTATTCTTACATAAAATAAATGACATAATTTGAAACTTGAACAAGCTGAAATAAAGTGGCCCTTAAAATTACTGGGGGTAGGTGAGGAGTGGCCTGATTTTAAAGAGGCTTGGTGAAGATTGCGGTTATCTTTTTCTTCATATTACAAGTTTTTGAACCCATCTGAGCATGATCTGCTGAAAGATTGCTTGGAGATGCAAAATCAGGTTCAGAAAGGTTGCTCTAAATTATGCCAACATACACCCTGGAGATCGTAGAATGAGTGGGGACCCATCAAAATGCAGCTTTGGTTTTCCAAACCTGTATTTGGCAGCCTGCAACAACTGAGAAGGGAGAAACAGTTGCTGCTGAACCACGCTTGCCAGTTCTATGAACATGGAACCAGGGCTCAAGATTGGGAGTTTACCAACAGCATTTTGTTCATAGAATGCTGATGTTCCCTCTCTATAATGAATGTTTGGTGTCACTTCCCTAGTGAAAGTTACTATTCAGCTGATGCTAAGGATTTGAACTGAATGGACACTGTAAATGAAAATAGCAAGCAAAAGCAAAGGAGGGTTTGCTCAATTGCTGCCTTAGTTGTTCTTAGCTCCTTGACATGCACTTTTCAGAAGTCAATACTTACATCCTACTACCTTTATGTCAAAGACTGTTTTCTATTTGAGATGTTTATTGATCAAAGGAGTAAAATCTTAAGAGCTTTAAGGAGTAAATGTAGTTCTTCCATTGATTTATTCTTTCAATGCACTGTCAGTGCCTCACTAAAGGGGCTATGTTAAATGGTGACAAGCAGATGTGCTGCTTCTTGTAATGCCCTGCAGTGGGAGTTCTGTGGTAAACATTTCAAAGAGCAAGGAGCCAGTGCACCTCTGATGGGGGATGCATGCCTTGCTTTGTGACATCACTTAGAGTAACCACAAAACAATCCTTCACCATAAAATGTACCCATACACATTACGAATGTTGAAGTTTAAATGACATTAGATTATACTTTGCCTGGAGTATTCTAATAATCCTGACTGTCCTCTTAGTATATGAATGCTGCAGTGCTTGGCACTGTGAGACATTCATGTGTTTTCGGGACTCAGGGATTTTAGCTTGTATAGAAAACAGAGTGATCTCCAGAGTGGGTTACAACGGCAAATTAGAGAAGGAAGGAAGTGTTGTGTTAATAACAGACCTATCCCTAGCACTGCATTCTGAACAGTTAGGATGAAATACTCTCACTCTAAAACTATTGTTCCGTTAGTTTACTTCTCTTTCTGGGAAACGTTGCTCTTTGATTGTGTTGTAATGCATGTCTAGAAATGGGTTACTACTACTTGTTTTTGCCTTCTGGATTCCTCGCTTTGGCAATACTTGTTCGTGCCAATCAGCAAACAACAGATCAGTTTCTGTTTAGTCATCACCCTCGGATAGTTTCCAGCTACTCTCTCTGGAGGCTGATGCAATCACAAATCTCTCCTTGTATGGCAAATACAGAGCATTTAATGTTGGTGTCTGTTCTGCTTGTTTTATATTTAAAAGATAAATTTTCTTGTCCCACAGAGAACAAAGTCATTGTAAGCTTGCCATCGGTTATAACAACTGCAATGTTTTCTTACTCCGATCTTGTAAGTTTTGGGTTGTACCATATTCTGGAATTTTGTTTATACTTGATATGCATAGATTAAAAAAAAAAGTCAGGTTCACACACAAATTCACAGCTGTGGTTATGTACAGACAAAACATGACATGCTACAATTGCTTGAATAAAACTCCTCATCTGGTGTACTGCCGTCATGTTTTACATCTCCATGTCTTCACGCTCCAAATGCAAATAACTGTTAGCAGGGAAAGGGATTTCCTTCTTTTTAATTTCAGTGTGTCTTCCTAATTCCTTGGTGTGTTCTTGTCTGACTGGCAGCAAAAGGAAGGCAAGCATAGGACGTCACTATACCTGCTTGCTCTTGTACAGGTTAGGCACTGTATGTTTTCTTAGAGGAATAGGTGGGAAAGATGGTTATCTCTTTATCTCTTAGTTTCAACATTGAGAGAAAGGCAATAACTGAGTTTAGAAGATTCTAGCTGGTCCCAAAGGCTACCTTTTATTTTTACTATATAACTTAGACTCAGGCATGAGCACTTCTGGCCTCAAGAGCAAATGGCACAGTACAACTTTCATCTGTGTGCCTGGGTTGCACCTGTCAAAGCAGGGCTTGAAACCGGTTTTTCTGTAAGCATGGAAAGAGGTCACAGAGAAAGATTTTTTTGGCACTATTTGTCTTTGTTTCTCTGCTGTAAGGTTTTTGTTTGTACAAATTAGGTCTGTGATGGAAGGACTTGTCAGAATCTGTACTTGTCCTGTGCAAGCCAGGTTTTCGTGTGGTTGAGCATGTGGGCAGCTGACACTTCTGAATATGGGAATGGAGCCTGGAGTTCTGCTGAAATAGCTGTGTGAACAACAATAGCAGCTGCGGCAGCTCTTGGCATGGCAATAACAGCTACAATTGCAGCTGTGACAGCAACAGAAACCACAGGAAAGCCAGGAACACTTTCCGGCTGCACGCTCAGTGACTACCTTAATGCGGCTGATTCTTAGAGCAGATGGCTACTTAAAAATCCAAAGTGTGGGCAACCAAAGTGAATGATAACCTCCTCATCTGATTCCCAACTGTGTGGTGTGTGAAGGGTTGGGCTCTAGCAGAGATCAACAGATGCCTCATGTTCTTAATGGGCTTGCAGAGAGGAATCTCCTAAAACCGTATCAGCTCATGGAACTTGGTACTGTGTATGGTTCAGGTTTGTAAATTGAAATAGCATAGCGACTGGCTGGAAAGCAGCTTTGCAGAGAAGAGTTGAGTGTCCTGGTAGATGATGTTAACTGTAAAATAGTAAAGATGGCCAGTAGCATACTGGACTGCACTAGGAGGCTGAGAGCTGAGACTGTTCAGTCTCGACAAGGCTGCAGGGGATCTTGCCAATGTTTAAAAGTACCTTATGAGAGGGAGTAAAGAGCAGCCAGACTCTTGTCAGAACAAATAGAAACTGGCACAAACTGAAAATAAGAAGTATTTAAGCACAAGAAAAATCTTTTTCACTGCAAGGTAGGTCGAATACTGGAACAGATTGGTCAGGAAAGTTGTGGTGTCTCTATTATTGGAGATACAACTCAACTGGATAAGGTGCTGAGCAGTCTGCTCTGAGCAGGAGGGTTTAGATGATCTCTAAAGGTCCTTGCCAACCTCCACCTCTAAGTGATCCTATGATACTGCAACCTAGTAGCAAAGAATCATTTTGCTCTCCGTCTTGACTAAGGACACGCTCCATGTTATGCAATGATAGTTTGCAAAAGAACAAGGTAGAAGGGCCCAAGGGAAATGCCTGGTAAATTGGGAAACTAGCTGGAAGGTGGTAGTGCATCTCATAGAGTAAATTGGTCTATGGGACTAAAGCTTTCTGATTTCTTGATGCCCAGGCAGACAGTGACTGGAACTCTATAAAAGCACTGCAGTATAAGAGTCCCAGGAGAGTCCTGTAGGAACTGCTGATCATTCAACAAAGAAATTTCCAGCAAAAACTCTTTCTGTGCTCTGGTGGAAAGAGAAGAGAGCTGCAATGCACACACCACCATCAAAGGAAAATAATGCCTCAATGCAAAGTCTGGGAAATGTCTCAAGTTTAAATTTGGGTCACTTTTAAGAGAAGACTTCTCCAGGAAACAGGAAGAATAACCCTGGTTGTCGGAGGACTACCACTTTGTGAAGATTAATTTTAAATGCGGGGGCAATTCAGTGGGTACCAAGCTGAGTTCAGGAGTAATGGAAATTTCCCAAAGATTGATCCTCAGGCCAAATAAGAAAATGAATGTACTGAATTGCAATGCTTTCGACAGAAGACAAATGGAAGATTAGTCCCTTGACTACTCCTTGACTACCGTGACTACTTGACATGATTGTTCTTCATCCAATGACTTTACACACACACCCTGATAGGGTATGTTCCTGTGATGTTTTCCAACAAAATTATATTACCTCTGCAGGTACAAATATTAGCTGATGTCCAGCAGTAATGCAAATGGGTTTTATCTTTTAATTCTTTACTTGACAGCTCCTTCAGGTTGTGCTGTGCTGCTCCCTGTTCTGGTTCCGTAACAGGAGTTAAAGCTCTTAATTTCAGACTTGTTTCATGGCCTCTGAAGGCTATCTGTTCTCTCTATTCTGGTGCTTCTTGGGAAATTCCCAAGAATCAATGGTTTAAAATATCATTAGATAAGGACAAATGTGTCATGGTTCTAGGATTCTCCTATTGGCATACAACGTTTCTCTATAAAACTACATTTTCAGAATTACTTAAATGTTGCTTTTGCAGTTTACATGTATACTGGCAAAATATTGGCCCCATCTGCGCGTACAGTCTCTATCAAGATTGCAAAAGTTACTTGTCATTCTAATCTCTTCTTTCCTTTTGAATTGCATATTGAGTAGTGCTGGGCACAACCGTGGATCCAAAGATCAGGTATGTTCTAAAGGTAGGGTTTTAGTTAGGTCATTGTCTTCTCACGTGTTTTGCTCAAGAAATTGTAACCAGAACACTGTGATAGTATAGGCATTCAGGCTCCATTGAGCTTTAGGGATGATCAACTACTTGCTGGACAATTATTTTTGAAGACTTTCTTTTGAAGTATCTTTCTTATAACTTGTCCTCTTCAGGTCTAGTCTCCAAAGCCCCAGCTGTTGCTTTTCATAGGGAGTAATGGCACATGGCTTTGTCTTTTTGTCAAGTTCCCAGTGGGCTACAATACCTGAGTACAAATATGGGACAGTAAGTAGTCCGAACAAAAAACCTTTATCAATGTAGATACGCAGAATGGCTTAGTTTGGAAGGGACCTTAAAGATCATCTAGTTCCAAACCCCTGCCATGGGCAGGGTTGCTAACTACCAGCTCAGGCTGCTCAGGGCCTCATCCAACCTGGCCTTGAACACCTCCAAGGGTGGGGCATCCATAACTTCTCTGGGCAGCCTGTTCCAACGCTTCTGAGTAAGAAACTTCTTCCTAACATCCAAGCTAAATCTATCCTCTTCTAGGTTAAAGCCAATATCCCTTGTTCTGTCACTATCAGACCATGTAAAAAGTCGGTCCCTCTCCTGTTTGCAAACTTCCTACAAGTACTGGAAGGCTGCAATGGGATCTCCCCAGAGACTCCTCCAAGCTAAACAAGCCCAACTCCCTCAGCCTTTCTTAATAGGAAAGCTGCTCCAGCACTTTGATAATCTTTGTGGTCCTCTGGATCTGCTCCAACAGCTCCACATCCTACAGGCTCCACATCCTTACTGTACTGGGGGCCTGGACACCATACTTCAGATGGAGCCTCACAAAGGCAGAGTAGAGGGGGACAACCACTTCCCTCTCCCTGCTGGCCACCCCTCTTTTGATGCAGCCCAGGACACTGTTGGCCTCCTGGGCTACAGGAGCACACTGCTGGCTCACGTCCAGCTCTTCATCCACCAGAACCCCAAGCCCTTCTCTGCAGGGCTGCTCTCAGTGAGTTCTCCCAGTCTGTACTCATATCTGGGACTGTCTTGACCCAAATGCAACACCTTGCACTTGGCCTTGTTAAACCTCACTAGATTCTTGCGTGCCCACCTTTTGAGCATGTCCATGTCCCTCTGGATGCCATCCCTCCTTTCTATTGTGTTAGCGTAGGTTGTTCTGAAAGTAATTCCTCCTATTTATTTCCACGGAAACTACCACAGACACAAAGAGCACAGTAACACCATTTGACAGAGCAAATTCTCAGCTACAAAATACTATTTCTCAGCATAGTCACCACCATTAACTATGCATTTTTGCCCGTAATGAACAAAAGCTTGCATGCCATGCGTTTCAAAGTGGGCACCAGCAGAGGTGCCCCACTGTTGCTGTCACCACTGCTGAAACATATCACCCATCACCTCACGGTGCTCACACCCACTCTTTGGCCTCCATAAACATTCAGCAAGCGTCAATGAACGTCAGTGGGTGCAACGTCTTCCGCACGAAGGAATTCAGTGACACACCTTTTCCTCATAAGCACTTCCGTGTTAGATGCCGCTCTGACAGAGTGCCCCAGTGCTGCTACCCGTCACACGACAACAACATGTAACGGGATACTGGCAGGAAGGTTCAACGCCTACTGCCATTCCACCACCACCCGGCTCTGAATACAAACGCGGAGTCACGCTCCCTGTAATGGGGTGAGGGCGCAACCCACGCATGCGGGAAGGGGGGGGGGACGGGAGGGCTCTCTGATTCCTCCGCGCAGGCGCACTGCCGTTTCCGCCCGAATGCGCCTGCGCCGTCCGCTGAGGGGCCGATGGGTGTTGTTGTGGGTCGGCGTGGAAGCACGTGAGGAGCGCAACGTCATCATAAACACTCCGGCAACATGGCGGCGCCTCCGGGCGGCAAGGTAACGAGCGCTGCCGCTCGGAGGCCGCGCTGGGTTTTCTGCGTTCGAGGGGAGGGGGTGTTGCTGGGCCTCTGCGTGGCTCTGAGGGCCTTTCCTCCGCGAGGCGTAGCGGGTTCCCCTCGCGGCCCCCAGGCCTGGCGCTGGGAGGCCGCGGGCTCTCCGCGGGGCGGGCTCCCGGCGGGTCGCTGCGTGGCACTCGGGCTCTCTCGGCCTGTCGGGCCGCCCGCTTTGCTCGCGTCGCTGTTCCTAAATGAAGAGCGGTTTGGGGATGAAGCAGAGCTCGACGAGGTGGAACCCGAGGGCTGGGCTGTGCTCGGCTGTCCACTCTGCCCTGAAGTCCTCGGGGGAGGGCTTTGCCATGGAAATGCATTTCTCTTTTGCCCTGCGGAGAGGTTGTTGGAGGGACTGGTTTGGTCGGGCAGCTTTACCATATCCTCTGTTACAGCACGTAAACGTTGTACAGAAATTCCTTCGCTGCTGTGAGGCATTCAAGACATAACATAGCTGATCTGGGCTGACCTCCTGGCTGTTTCCAGATACGCCTAGTGAGTTTTCAGTTATGTGAAAGAATAGGTACTATTATGTTTCCTCTCCCCTCAATCCTGGAAATGAAGTAAGTTGTTTTTATTCAAGGCCTTAATGCGGGGATCCTCATCTTATTAAAAAGCATCTTCCCTAAAAGTCTGAAAAATAAATGTTGAAGTCTTGCTGCTTGTTAAAATGCAGCTGAAATGGGCTTTTTCACTTTGCCCATGTACAGCTCGGTGGTTTATCAGGTGCTGATGAGTATTTTCATTTTGCATAATTTTTCACATAGATTTTTATCGAGAACTCCTTTGAGAAGTTTTTTTCTAAAGGCATCTTTATCATCATACTTATCAATAATGCTATTGGGGGTTTGTTTGTAAATTTAATGTGCATTTGTCGTTCATTTAACAAAAAGTCGGTTGGCCTGAACTTTTACCGATCTCTACATTGTTGCAAAACTGTTCCACTTATTCCACTTTAACAGTTACACATTAACACCACTTCTAATTCAGCTATCTTCCCCTTCTTCCTGTAGTTTAATTGTGCTATCTCCGTAAAGCAAAAGCTCTTGAAACAGAGAATGAAGTGACAGTTGTGTTTTCTAAAACTTCACAAAGCGGTTGATGTGTGCAGATTCATCCTTCTGTAGCTCTCACCACCTGTGCGTTGCACTTCTGCTTGCTTGGATGCTATACTCATTCAATTGCTAAGTGATTTGATTTAGCAAGCTGGAAAATAATACAACAAATGGTGCATTTATTTTTGGCTGGGTTAGTTTTTTGTTGATTTATGAAAGGCACTGGGTCACAAGTTGTTTCTTTGCATGGCGGCAGGATTCTGGAAGGCCTCACAAACTCATGAAACTTCACTCCAGGTGGAATAAACAGCGTGACTTGATATTCTCACATAAGGCTTTCTGCATTTTGGTATATTTCCAAGTGCTGAGGGTCCTAAATTAATTCTGCTTTTCCTTCTGGCTGTACAGTGTTTTAGTGATGTACTTCAGGTGATAGATGCTTGGGAGAGCAGTGAATATTAGCTTGTGGAGTGCTTTAGTCTCATTTGGCAGAGCTCCTTGCACAGTTACATGAAAGTAATGTTTTTATTGTGTAAATTATTTTTTGAAATCATTACACAAGATAATTCCACAGAGTGCGTGTTGTGATACATTAAAGAGCTGTGATAGCCTGCCTTGTCTCTGATTTCATGAAATCTTCTCTCAGCAAACCATATCAGATTGAGGCTTTTATTTTCACCCTGTGTGCTTTCCCCTTCTGTCGTGGCTTTTTTTTTTTTAATTTTATATCCCAGACATCATTAATGGCAGTGGATTCACAACTTGGTTATTTCATATTAACTCCTCTTTTTTTTTTTCCTTGCAGTTCTCTGGTTTCTGTTTCATACATTAGTGTGGTATGAACTATAAATATAGTTACCTTGTGCAGCTGTATGTTCTGCTTTCCTTAGATTCCTTTTTGTTCCTTCTTTTTACTGTGAAGGATTTTTTTCAGTGTTTTTTCTCAGTTCACTTAACGCTGTTCTGGAAAAGTTAATGCTGTTGATTTTCAGAGCCCTGACTCATTCTTTGGTAACAACCATTTGCTGTAGAACAAACAGCGTGGACTTTTTTGCCTTTTCTTAGGGATTGCATTTTTTACTGTGCATAAAATGTCAGTAAGGTCTTCTGTTTTCAGAGCTTTTGGCTTTATTCATGAAAGCAGGTGTATTATCTCTTTTAGTCGCTTATTTATTTTCCTTATTTAAGGGAGCAGTTTCTGGACCAACTCTCACCCTTATAATGGAAAACTGTTTCAAAAAATGAGGTATAAAGTTGTTTGTGGGGAGAAGTATAAATTTAGCCTGTCAGTGTATAGACTATTATTACCGCTGTTCTAAAGACAGTAATGATTTTTGTTTTATGTTCTTGGAATTGAGTCTATCTTCGGCATATGGGCTGTTAGATCTTTCTCAAATTACCAGCTGACACATCGGCTGTCAGAGAAGTTACTTGTCATTTGCTTGTGTCCTTGCTCTTCAAGTTAAAGCTTGGTCCAAGCTCATTTGCTTGGCCAGTATAGTTTTAGGAGTGTTGAAGTAGCACTGTAGGTATTACTAAACAGTAATGTAAATGCTGCGATGTGTGTATGAAGGTGATGTCATTGAGATTTTTTTGTAGCCAGGGTCGACAAAGAGAGATATACAGCACAGTCTTGCGAAACATACTGCTGTAAAGCAGGGAACTTTTCTTATGATATATGGTTCCTGTTGCAAGCTTTCTTGTGTTCATCACAGCATGAATATTTGTGTTTTGTTTTCATTTCCCCACTTGAAACTGGTTGTAAGAGTTTTACACTTCTGAGACTAGCAGGGTGAGAAATTTTACCATCTTAGGAAACAGGTTGAGCCATAGACCTAGCAAACAAGATGTACAAGGAAACAGTTCTATCCACTTAGTAAACTCAGATATCTTCTTAGATATCTTCTTTGTAGCAAAAGATCATGATGGTTAATTGACATGAGCTTGATGCTTTGCGGAATACTCAAATATGTTGGTGACTGGAAGTAGACTGATGTCGCAGTGTCCAGTTATGTGCCTGGTGGTGGCTGAGCAATGTTAATAAGTCCTGAGGAAGCCTCAGCTGTTCCGAAAAGGGAGGTGGAAATTAAAGCAGCATGATGCAAATTTGTAAATTGAGATCTATTTTTTCTAGCTTAAAGACCAGCTCTGAACTACGGTATTATATTTTGTTGATGTAAGTTAGCTCAGAACAGCCACTGACTAAATTGAATTTATTTTATTGGCCTGTAGTGTGGTTTCTTTACTGTGTTGCATCTTTTATTCTGTTTACCTTCTGTAAAAAGGTACCTTCTGTAGTAGCATCTGTAAAATAAGATGCTAATCAGCTGCTATATCTGTTGTTAATGCTTGGAGGCAGACCCATTTTTCCTTAATTTGTAGTCTGTGGAGCGTTCAGACTTTTACTTGGTTGCTTTCTTATAAGCATGCCTACTTGCTGCTTCAGCTGTTGACTCCACAATGAGATCTTTTGCCTGGTGTTATAATATGAGGCAAAAATGTAGAGTTATAATCTGGATTTGCACAGTGCCACAATTGTTCACTCTGTAAGTGCTGCATGCTGTGTCTGTCATAAGCTGGATGGCGTCTTGGAAGTGTGATTGAGACCCTGATTTGTAATTCCTGGCAGAAAAGGAGAATGCATGTAGGGATATGGGAAGGGAGTGTGAAGTGTCTGAAAGATAGAGCTAGCAGGATTGTTGCACGGCTTCTCCACTTTCTCAGATGTTCTCTGTTGGACAAGTTGCTGGTGTATGACAGAGAGGTAAGAGAAGGAATGTAAGGTGTGAACAGTGAGTGCACAATAGCATAGAGTCACAGGGTGGTTTGTGTTGGAAGACACCTTAAGGACCATCCAGTTCCAATCCTGCCTGCCATGGGCAGGGCTGCCACCCACTGGATCAAGCTGCCCAGGGCCCCATCAAGTCTGGCCATGAACACCTCCAGGGATGATGGGGCATCCACAGCTTCTCTGGGCAACCTGTGACGGTGCCTCACCACCTTCTGAGTAAATAATTTTTCTTATATCTAACCTAAACCTACCTCTTGTAGGTTAAGGCCAGTATCCCTTGTCCTGTCATTACACTCCTTACTAAAGTGTCCCCATCCATCTTTCTTGTAGACCACCTTTAGGTGCTGGAGGGCTGCAGTGAGGTCTCCCTTGAGACTTCTTCAGGCTGAACAAGCCTGTCTCCACAGGTGAGGTGCTCCAGCCCTCTCATCATCTTCCATGGCCTCCTTCAGACTCACTCAACAACTCTGTCTTTTTTGTGCTGGAGGCCCCAGGCCTGGACACAACTTTCCAGATGGGGCTTTATGAGGGCAGAGTTGAGGGGAACAATTTCCTCTCTTGCTCTGCTGTTTGCCCCTCTTTTGATGCAGCCCTGGATACGGTTGGCTTCTGGTCTGCAAATGCACACTGCTGGCTCTTAACAATCAGTAGTGTCCAGCACAGACAGGATAGGTATTAATGAGTAAGAAGGTCAGGACTACCTGCTATGTTCAGCTCTCCTTTTGCCTATGCCTCACTGTCTTTGGGTGCAGTGCTGTCAGTCTCACACTAGCTGGTTGCACAGAGCCATAAATTGCCATCAAATGACAAGAGTTTAATCTGAAACATTTGCTTGTGGTCTAGCATATATTGCAATTGTTGATGTGCTATAATGAAGGCCTTCTGATGTACATCTCTGACAATAAAATGCAACAAGCGTTACCTATTGACCTCTCATCATATGCAGCATAATGAGCTGGTGATATGAATTTTCCATGCTGCAGCCTTCAGTATAAGAACGATACCACCTGTTTACTGGGATAACAGCAGGACTTCAGACAGTTATTCTGCTGGACATGGATTATAAATACTTGAACAGGTTTCCATAACCTGAACTAGCATTGCCCATGATGGGACCTGGAACAGTGCAGAGGAGGTTGCTCCCCAAAAGGTGTTCTTTTTGTCAACCGAGCCAACGTTGGACCTCTTCCTTCTGTTTTCCATGGTCAGTGGTAAACTGCCACTGCTCAGATTTCCTGAATTTTGTGCAGTGGTTCCTTGTTTTTACCGACCCTCTGACAATTTAGTTGTTAAATAACCATTGTCTCCACATGGCACGAAGTTGTTAATGACTGACTGGAATGAATTGTGAATGCTGTATCTTTCTTCAAATTGGATACCTTATTGCATCTTCCGTGCAACCATTTGTGTGCAACTCAGTCTTTTTTCTTTAGTGTTTTGTTGGTTTACAAAAAGAACACAAACTCCTTAAGCTCGATTGTATTAAGTATTTGATAACAGAAGAAGTAAATAAAAGATTAGACCTGTTCCTGGATAAGAATAAAGCCTGACAACTCAGCCTCAAGATTTTTTTTTTTGGCTTGGGAGCGAGATAATGATAGGAATGAAATAAACCACATTGTGGAAAGGGCTCTGTTTTACGGATATCCTCTAAACTTTTGAGCAGGTTCCAAGTTCCTGGATTTCATCATGTATTGTAGCAGAGGTGGATCTGTTATGCAGAGCAATGTAGAATCTTCCAGTTATGTGATTACTGTCACGTCAAGTGACGTTAATGGATGAAAAAGAATATAAACGTTAATAATTAGACTGGTAGTAGTAGGGCTGTTTGATGGCATGGAATAAATGGTGTAATACATTAGACTGAGGAGGTGTACTTTATTATAGTTAGTGAAAGTATTGGCAGAAATGCACATCTACCAGTATAACTCCAAAGCAGAGTTTTATCTGGAACAGCTGTCCCAGTGATTGATTACTTTGGTTCATACTTCTAATTGTGGTGATAGATCAGGTCCAAATACTGGAAGGTACAATTTAAATAACATGTAAAGTTGTGGTGTTTAAACAGAGACTGAATTTCAGAGCAGGTATTTGTTAGTAGTAGAAAGAGGATCTTATTTATCTTTTTGGTAGAAAAAAAAGAACCTGTAATAGAGAAAAGGAAAGACAACTTCCATTTTTTTGGAATGGAACTTAATAGTGTTGCCATTAATCCTTCAAGAAGGAGATTAGACAAAGTGACCTCATCAGCTCCTACAAGCAATATTTCTGTGATTAAATCTAACACTAATTTTTTTTTTCCTTCTGTAAAGTGAGGAGAAAGTTGAGAAGTATGTATACAACAGAAAAGACAAACTGAATTTTATTGATATTTTTAAGCTCTGTATTTTATAGCTGGCTAAGCTTGCACACCTGAACTTTTAGCTTACTGGCCTGACTGCAGACATGATGATTTTAAAAACGTTGAATTAGTATGTTCAGAAAAAGAGATACTTATATTTTAGTACTAAAGAAATGCAGTCTCTCTCATTGAGTAGTTAAGAAATTATTTTGCCTTTAAAAATATGTCTTTTTTATGACAGCATTTGCTGCTTATTTTGAAAAACTAACATAATCATAGAAAACTAGTGGTAGTTGTTATGCATTTCACTTCTGCAAAATCTTGTCTTGGTGTATTAGGGACTTTTCCCTCTAGAAGACTTGTTTAAAAAGGACTTGTTTATATTGTTTATAGAGCTCTTGGATGCAGCGTAGCTTAGCAGAACCTGCTAGATTTTGGTAAAGAAGAACTGGTTTTTTTATTATTTTTTAAAAAGCACGGTCAGAATTCTATGAGGATTGTCACTTTCGGATGTATTTTTCTAAACACTTAAATGCTGAAGTTTGGTGGGCAGTGCATAGTCCTATGGATATCTCTTATCTGACTTGCGTATGCCAGCACTGAAATGGAGCCTTTGCTACTCAGGCTGAGTTTAGGGTCATTTTTTAGTTTTAAGTTTAGGTTATCAATTCAACATGTTTAAGTAGCAAATGGGGGAAAGGTGAGCTATGTAAGAAAGTCTTAAAATATTTTAAATGCTGTGTAGTGCTTTCATGTGAACCTCTGTCTGCTAATTAAAAAATGCATTCAACATTCAGTATTTTTTCGTGACTTTCTGACAAAGTAATAATAGCTGCTGTATTGGTTAGAGGATAAATGTAATCAGTTCTAGTTTCAATTGTTTCTTGATATATGTGAGAATCTTAGAAGGGGAGGAAAAAAGGAAGATAAAAATGTAAGAAGCTGCAGGTGTTCACTTCAACCAATGTAGGCGAATCAAAGTGATAATGAATAATGAATTTTCTCCTGTTTCATTATATTCCTTGTTTTAGGTTTTATATGAGCAAGACGGAGTGTTCATTCATCCGTCCTGTGGAAAAAATGGCGATCAGGACAACTTCATATCAGGAGTACTACGTGTCATAGAAAAGGTATTAATACAATACAGTTATAGAAGCCTCTTACATCTGTTGGCCAAGCACATTATGTCTTTAGTAAATCTTAAATGTTTTCTTAAGTATTGGATCTCATTGATGAATGAGCGTTGCATAGTTCTTGACATCTGCATCGTTTATATGTAGTGTAAGTTGCCCCGAATCATACTGTGAGTAAATAGGGGGATGTGTACTTTGTTATACAGATCTGTTGTTTGTATTGTAGGAAAATGAAGTGATAGTCGACTGGAGACCACAGGATGATACTTTGGATACTTCTAATATCCTCTGTGCAGGAAAGGTATGTTCATTAGTTATGAATGTTCTTCATTCTGTTTTCCTAGGGATTTGATTTTGTGGTAGCTTATGAATAGATGACCTCGTAACTGGAGGCAAAATCTATATATGTGACTGTTGTTGGTATTGATAGCTATATGTAGGAATATCGTGTGTGGGCTGCAGCCTGGTTCAGGTTGTGGGGATATGTTTTATGTATATATGTAAAATGAAGGAGAGCTGTCTGAGTAACAAAGACCAAATGAGTAGAGACAAATCACAGTCACCAATCTTCCTGCATCTATTTTGTTGGGTTATGGTGATTCATTCTTAATAATTGGACTCAAAACAGAGAGACACTGTTCTAATGCAAAATATTTGAAGTCTATTAAAGTTCTAAGATCCAGTGGTTAAGCAGTGTTAAGAGGATGTGATAAAGCAGGAAGATGAAAGTTTTATGTTTAAATAATTTTCTGTTGGTGGAGTCTGTGAGAGAGGGTTGGGTATTTTAGCACCATGTTGAATTTAAATAAAACCTTTTTTCTTCTTAGTTTTTGTTGTAAATAAAAATTTCCTGTGTTGAATTGTTGTTTAAGAATTTAATACCAGAAATTCTTTTCGTCTGTGAAAATGAAGCTACTCTTTCTTCTGCTTGTTGAATGTGGGAATCTTGTCTTGTGCTTTTTTTGATGGTTACTTTCTTTGCTTAGGATTCCAGTTCTGTGGTAGAATGGACTCCAGCTCCCAAAGAAAAATCTTCCCGAGGAGCAGACCGTCCAAACAATTATGAAGCAGAATGGGACATGGTCACCACTGTCTCTTTTAAGAAGAAACCCCATTCAAATGGAGGTAATTCAAAAATAAGTGAACTTTCTTTTTCTTTCTTCTGACTTGTAACTGAAGAACTGTCTTCATAATCCAGTATAATGGATTTCATTAGGAATTGAAAAGCTGGACTCATTTGTGGTAAGAGGTGAATTTCTGGGTGTGGAAAAACAATTCAGAGTGTAATGTAATTGTTCAGTCTCTAGAGAAGGAGGCGCAGGGGAGACCTTATTGCTCTCTGTAACTACCTGAAGGGAGGCTGTAGTGAGCTGGTGGTCGGCCTCTTCTCTCTTGTAACTAGTGATAGGACTAGAGGGAATGGCTTCAAGTTGTGCCAGGGGAAATTCAGCTTGGATGTTAGGAAATATTTTTTTTCTCTGAAAGAGCGGTCAGATGCTGGAATGGACTGCCCAGGGAAGTGATGGAGTCACTGACCGTGGAGGTATTCAAGGAACATTTAGACGTGTTGAGGAACGTGGTTTAGCGAGAACTATTGGTGATAGGTGGA
This sequence comes from Aquila spilogaster, assembly GCA_024606505.1. Lineage (NCBI taxonomy): Eukaryota > Metazoa > Chordata > Aves > Accipitriformes > Accipitridae > Aquila > Aquila spilogaster. The sequence continues at coordinate 18,823,528 of JANHGO010000049.1, read as the reverse complement.
TAGTTGGACTGGATGATCTTGTAGGTCTTTTCCAACCTTGATGATTCTGTGATTCTATTCTATGTAATACCTGCTTTCTGCCTCCAATCTAATTTCTTCTCTAAATTAGTAGAGAAGTGTATAGAAAATAAATGGTAAATCCAACACCATGCTTTCAGGATATTTAAATGATGTGACAGTTTTGTCTGCATTGGACTTCTTACATTCTTTCAAACAAATGGGGTTTGAATAAAATGTCATATTAGAGAGAAAAATGAAAAAAGTTTACTACTCTAACGTTTTTCAACATTGGAACAGCAGGGGGAGATGAAATGTATAGTTATGTTGATAATTGAGTTTTTTATGTGGAAGCTTAGAAAACCTATTTTGTCTAATGAGCATACTTTGGGAAAATAATTTCATAGCTTCATTATTCTTATTATACTGTCTCAGTAGATATGTAATTAAAAAAAAATTTAGTCAGCTTTTTTCTTTGATTCATAACAGTATTTTTCTTTATAGTTCTTGTTTCTTTGTATTTATCAGCCTGAAACTGGAGACCCTTGTGCTTGTTTTTTCCATATATATAGTAGTTTTAGTTGGTGTTTGCTGTCATATGTGTTTTTTATGAGTACAGGGTTTGGACTTTATATTGTGAATGTTTTGGGGGTAAAGTGCAATCCTAGCTTGTAGAATTGTGTTTGAGAAGAGCTTCTAAGGTGATATAGGGCTAAGTCTCTGTCAGGCATAGAATGTTTTATAATGCCATTGGTTTGTATTGATTTTTTTCTTAATTTTTAAGAGACAGAATCTGTCTTGATCCAAGGTAAGTGTCAGTGAGCACTGTTGACTGAGATAATATTTTTTCATTGCTTCTGTATTTCTGGTGGCTGTAATTCGATGGCGGTAGGATGAGGTATATGCCAGTGTCCCTGCAGGCATGCTGGCGCTTTCCAGTTTCTTGGTAGAGTAACATTGAATCCCTTTGTTTTGAATGTATTACAGTCTTGCACAGATTTGTACAGTAAAGGAAGAAATAGCTTTTCAATTCCATCTCCCTTATACTGGCTGCAGCCTGACAAAGCATGCACATGGTGTGCAATGTATAGTATATGTATACAAGGTAGCAATACTACCTTGTGAAGGTGCTGGTGGGATTTATCATGTTGCTGGAATTTTGTACAGCAATTGTACGTTACCTGCTTGGTCATTTTCATACACTGTTGACAGATCTTAAGGGAAGCAGTCTGATGGAATTGCTTATTTCAAAAGTTTGTACAAGATGAGAAGACACAATGTGAAATTGCTGTAGTAGTTATAGCAAATGTTTTATTATCAGAACTAATGCTGAGTTTTTTGTTTACTGTGGTTTTTTTGGCTTGTTTAGAGGAACAGGGATAGATAATATATTTGCAGTTGCCAGGACTGAAAATCAAAGTAAAACCATGATAATTTTGTTTTTAAGATGCTGCTAATCACACAAATGGAGAAAGTACGTGGTCATTCCTGTTCAGTTTGACAGATCTGAAATCGATCAAACAAAACAAAGAAGGCATGGGATGGTCTTATTTGGTGTTCTGTTTGAAGGATGACGTGAAGCTTCCAGCTCTTCACTTTCATCATGGAGACAGCAAACTTTTTATTAAATGCCTTGAAAATCATGTTGTGCTGAGAGAGTAAGTATCAGACAATCAGTTCTGATTTAAAATTTGGATTATTGGTTTACTTTTTTGATTCTTCAGTGAGTTTCAGATTAATGCTTTCTGATCTATTTTATGATCCCTTTTCTATTAGTGGAATCAGTTTTCAAGGTATCTAAAGCTGTAATTTTATGTACTGAAAGTATGAGCTGAAGTTTTGAACTTCAGTGGAACTAAAATGAACTGAGTGGATTACTTTATAAGCCACTTCAGAATCTGTTGAAATGTTAGTAGCTCCGTAATACCTCAGTGGCTCCCTCTAGTGGATTCAGAAGCTTCTGATGAACACTCAGATGAAATACAGTCAAATCTTCCATGAACCGCTACAATTAAATGGGATAACTTGTGTTTAAAATTAGAGATCTCCTCCTATAAGGACAATATGTGAGTACTGACATTGGTGCATGAGCCAACATATAGTACTATCAGTTAAATCACTTATAAGTATTTTGCCACTCAACTCAATTCTCTGTGATTTCTTTCTATGGGGAATATATACTACATTTGGTCTTTATTCTTCAAACCAGTGTTTTGAGTGTAAATGTAGTTAAACCTTATCATGGTGTTAAATACTAGAGTTATGTTCTATATTTATATTGTGTTACTTCCAGGCTTTTTACCTGGATGAAAGCCTTTCTGTTGGTCATAGCGTAGATGCATAATAGAATAAAATGTTTTGCTATCATTGTTTAGTCACGAGTTTAATATAAAAAGACAACAGGATAAATAAGACTAGGCAGAGCATTAAGAAACAACAAGGTATTTCATCAGTGTAGTATATACTCTGCTTTTGTAGCATCACTCACAATGTGTTCTGATGAAAAATTTGAAGGCAGATAATGAAATGTCTTTGAGAATCCTTCTAGAGGGCCATTCTCATGTTGGGAGTGTTTAGGATGTCAGAGTTGCCTTCTGTGAGTTGGTAAAGCTGTGGCCTGAGTATTATTGTTACGCTGAAGTGCAAGCCAATAGGATTTGATTGTTGTATAGTCACTGGTCTGTGAAAGGCTTTGGCAGTATGGGGATGTGGTGGCCGGGTTTGTAATAAATTATCAACTGCTTGGAGAAGGTGTTATGGTCAGTGTGACCAGCTGGTGAAATTGTATTGTTGGTAGCATTGTCTGCAAGCCTTTAAAGAAAAAAAAATCTGTGAAGACCAAAGCAGGAGGGTATTAGGGAGACAAGATGAAGAGATAGTTAAGAATATTCTTCATACAGTTGGTGGCTAGAAAATCCTGGATGACAGCTTCAGTTAATTTCAGTTCTGTAGAGTCATGTGTGACAAATAATTGTAAGTCACATTGCTACATAAAATTGATTTATTGGTGTGTAATTGAATGGAAGTGAAACAGGTAAGGATTTTGGTTCTTGTTTCAAATCTGAATAGTTGAATAGTTGGCCACTTAACCATTCTTCCTTTATTTGATCCAGTAGATGCTTAATTCTTGTCCTTTGTAGCCCCTTGTCAGGTAGAGTGGATGTTCCCGCAGCAACAGTACAAAACATTTCCTCTCAGACTGGGGAGGAAACTGTGTGGAGAAGCTGCCGTGTTCTCAGATCTGTTCTTGAAAGGCTTGTGCAGTCTGATCCAGCAGCTGTATGCACTGGAGAGTTCAAAAGTGCTTAACAGGTAGAGTTCCCTGGTAAGGGGAGGCAGGGAAGCTTGAGGTCATATCTGGGCATTTGGGATGTGTAGAGCTGCATAGTATTTCTGCCTTAGACTGTACTGAGTGTTGCAGGCTGGAGCAGCAGATACTTTGGGAACTATGTATGTAATTTGGGAACTATGATGCAGCTATGAAAATTAAATTTGCATGAAGTCAAGCATTGAGCTGAACAGGAACTTTTAGTTTTAGTTAGAATACTTAGATTCCTCTCTTCCTTTTAAGGTCTATTTTTGACACCGAAGTCGTCTTTGTGGTCTATTCCTGTATGATTTTTTCTTTCTTTTGTAAGAAAATAATATGCTAAGTAACTTATGGAGGTGACAAACTATTCTTTGCACATTTCTGTCATTTTATGGTAGCTGTTTATGCTTTAGTACATGGAGTACCTAAGCTCACAACCTCTTCTAGGGAAAGATGTTTTCTGGATTGCATAAGGAAGTAACACAGCAATGCAATTACTTGTTATTCCAACTTCTCTATGTAGATATCAGGTACTGATGTTAAGACAGAGTTAAGCTTTTTCCTAAAATACCTTTTATCTTAAGTATTTTCTTCCTCTGTTTATCAAAGGTTTTTGCATTTCATTACCACTATGCCTTTTAAAATGTTGTGGCATTGCTGAAATTGGTATGTGTGAAGGGACTAAACTGGAACAAAATACTTGTCATCTGTTGCTTTAAAGATTTTTTTCTTAGTTTTTTTGCACCAGGCTAATATTGAGAAAATACCACACTGATGACACTTTCTAACTTTCATTATTGTGAGCAAATGTTTAATTTTCTAGTTCACAGCTGTGTTTTGAGCATTAGCCAAGTAGCTGCCCATACTGAACAAGCTGTCCAGAGCAAATATTTAATTACAATGGAAGTATCCTACAAAGTTTTTTTGTTCTTTTAGTTAAGAAAAACAAAGTATGTGACTCAGCCTTTGCCCCTTGCAGCTTTTTTAGTACAAGCCAGTTGAGCTTCATTAATTTTTGTTGCCTCAGATCTTTGGCTGTGGTGTCTGGTTGTTTTAAAATGAGATCTCTTGTTGGATTTCATATCCGACAGTGTTCTGTCATGTTGAAATTGAAGACAGATAAGGCTTATTAAAAAGTTCTTATCTTTAATTTTAATAACATGGTAGATGATGCAGGTATTAATAAAAATAAAAGTAATTTTTCTTTTGAAAACTAGAAATAGTGAATTTAAACTTTGGGAAAGAGTCAGATAGTAGGGTATTTTATAAATGCAAGTCTGTGCAGTGGGTTAGGATTAGATGGCAGAGAGCTTAGCGTTCTCCAGTCAGGCTACTAACTCCTAGGCTTGAACATCAGATTGGCTTCTGAACTGTTGTCACTGCTTTAATATATTGAACTGTAAGTGGTGCCGATTCACGAGCTGATTAATCGATCATGTTCCCATGCCAGAGGAGGGAAGAGGATGCAGGGCGAATGAGAGCAAAAGAACAGATGAAATACTAGGAGTGGTGCAGTTTCAGCTGCCTTTGCTGTCATTTTCACCTGACTGTGCAAGCCTGAAGTACAAAAGTGTACAAATGCAGTGAGTTACGCCATATCAGGTTTGTGTTCATTTAGCAGTTGGAGTCTACACAAAAATGTTTGTGAGACAATAATCAGATGTTTGTTTCACAATGCAGTGGTTGTGATGTTGGTAAACTCTTACTGGGATGAATTTTAGAATTAGGCTGACAGTAGCTGTTGTAATACTATTGGTTAGAGATTTGTTGATATGCTTTCATACAATGAAAGGCAGTTTGTAGTCCTTTATGTGATGTTTTACAGTATACAAAAAAGTAAGATTTACTAATTAGGATTACTTAACTGTGCATGGTGACATGGGTTCTTTTCACTCACACAATTGTTAAAGGTGTTTCAGTGTATGTGTTGAGTTTGACTGTCTCAAAGAATTTCCTGTGTCATCTTTTTTGTACACTCTTAAATATAGAAAATATTTACTCTGAAAGTTGTCACCCTCGTGTAATTTCTCAGTTCAGCATCGTAATTTTTGAAAGGGTACAGAATATAACTCAGAATAACTAACCTTATTAAAAAAAAAAAGTCCTGTTTTATAAAGTGTTAGCATATGGAGTCTTGCCAAAAGCGATCTTGCATCAGACTTGTTTTCCTTGCACAAAACCTGAAAAGTGACTTTTAAAACCTGTAAATGTTCTAAAACATTTTCAAGAAAAACTGGTGGTACTTATGGAAACCCCATGCTTTAATTTTATTGTAGATCTCCACAGGATAAACTCATTCTTCTTGTGAACTCTCAGAACAAGTCTCTGTCTCAATCTTTTGAAAATCTCCTTGATGAACCATCATATGGCTTACTGCAGGTATGTATTGTTTGATATATATTTTTTTAATATTTGGAAGGAGCTTGTTCAAAGAAAAATGCCAGCCTTTCTATATCACAAAAATCTTCTGAGTCATTGCCATTCTAGGACCATTAGTGGTATCCTAAAACAAATCCATACTAGGAGGCACACTTACGAGTAAGTTGTTTAGTATGCTACTTGTTTCTTAACCTCCCTGTTTTAAACCTATTCAAGTTACTTTTGCCTGCCACTGTGTACATCTGGGTACAGATAGTTTTAGAAATGGAGAAGAATTTTCTAAACTTTGCTTGACCAAGTACTCTCTTCTCGTTTTCTGATGGTTTCGAAGAGAAGCTGGAAATACAGCAGGAAAGAGCACAGTATTGCTTAGAAGAGTTTTTCTTAAAACTGTTTATCATTTGGTGGAGTTTATGGCCTTGTGAGGGTCAGCAGCAAAATTTCTGGTGATTGAATGAGGCCAGAGTTCTAACCTACTGATTCATTTAATTTATGGAATCTTCAGAAGTACATTAGTTTTTGGACTTCATTGTCATATGAAAGTTTTCTGTGAGATTGCTCGTAGAGCACTTGAGTTTTCAAGGTACTACATGATGTAAAGGTAGACAGGCTTAGGCAGAAAAATGATGTTTTGTGGCATTAATCACAGGAAAGTAAACACCAAGTCTGATCTGATCTTACACATAGGTCAAATTTACTCAGCATACTGCTATCTTATCTTTCAGATCAATCAGTAGTAGTATTTTAATACTTAAGATCTAAACTTTTTGAATCATGCTATGAATGTACTGTGTGAAGTTACACGTGAAACTCTAATAACTTTGAGACTTACATTCTACTTGTTTTTATCTCCTTTAAGCACAAGAATTCTAAATAAGCTGAGGCTTTTCATAGTTTGCTTGTTTTCCTTGTTATAACACAGAAATGGAAGAAAGATCCATACACGGTAACAATGGGAAGGTTTTCCAAGGTCACAAACTATATTTTTGATAGTTTCCGATTAAGCGACCCTTCAACTCAAAGGCGACCACCATCAGAAATGGCGGACTTCCTCAACGATGCTATTCCAGGGTTAAAAATAAATCAGCAGGAGGAACCAGGATTTGAAGTCATTACACGAGTGAGTGTGTAAATGAATATGAGGATGTATTGATTCTTTTTATGCACATCTTTAAAGGAATTGTAGGACTTGAAGCTTGGTGAGTTGTGCTGTTTATACTTGGCAACTGTGGCGTGATCTGCCCCATCATTTGTTGACAAGAGTAAAATCATTATCAGCTACTTCTGGAATATGTCATTTTTTATGCCTGCAAATACAGATTTTGCTTTTAAAGCAAGAATGTTTGTGAATTATTTTTGTCGTATGGAATAAGCACCCTTCAAACGGAACTCTCATTTCATGCTTAGCATTTCCTCTGTGGCTGAATAGAGCTGTAAGTAAAATTGGGGTATGCAGTCTAATAAATAAATTCCATGGCGAATCTCTGCACTATTTCAGTTTATTTTAAGAGATTTAAGAAGATGGCTTAAGAAGATTTTTTTTTTTTTAAAAAAAGGATAATTAATGTCCATGGTATGTAAATGTACAGATTTACGTATCACTTGAACCAAAACTGGAATGAAGATGTTGTTGGATCATGAATTGTTTTGGGCTTCTGTCGTTGTCCTTTACAAATACGTCTTTGTAAATGCTTCTTATTACTATTTAAGGAGCACATGTTTTTAATATTAAACTATTTTGAGTACTATTTTTCCTTGAGGTAAAAATGTATTGCCTAGCACTTATTTTATTAGTGGAAGAAGCTATAATGATTTTTTAAGGGGTAGCTTTAATTGATCTTACTGCCACACTGTTCAGTCTGGTTTGGGAATTATATCCTTGAGCCTGAGTTCATTCTTTGGTTCTCTCTTAAGATGCGCTAGTGCATGTCAAGAGTGTGCTTTTGAAGTGAAACTCCCTGTTGTCTTTATTGACTACGCTGCACATACCTATTCTATTTCTAGTTGCTTAGAGGCATTCAGTCCATGGGACTAACCTGAAACTACTAGTTTGCAGGTGTTGGTGGAGGTGGAAGGCTGTGTATAACACGTCCTCTTCCAAAATCTGAAATACTGGCTTAGATAGTCAGGTCCTCAGCACACTGTGTCTGGCTCTTTTTGCCTGCATTGTTCCATACTGCTTCCTAATGTGGACATACGAACTCTGAGGATCTAAGGCTAATGCAAATATGAACATGAGAAAATATAGTTGAACTCAATATGAGGATCTAACAAGCTCAGTGGTATTTGTGTGACTGTTAAGAAATGTTGAAGCATTTAATTGGGATTTGTATAACACCTTTGTGTTTGTTTCAGATTGATCTGGGAAAACAGCCTGAAGTTAGTAGAAGAGAGCCTGTGTCTGCTGAAGAATGGGCTAAAAATATGGATTCTGAAGGAAGAATTTTAAATGTGGACTACATAAAGCAGTCAATATTCAAAGGGGTAACCTGTTTTTCTAAAGTCCTTTTCTCTCCTTTCCAAACTATAGTTACACTGGCTTTGTTATACTTGTAATGCTTCATGCAGGACTTTGGGCATGAGCTAGTTGTTGGAGTGACTTTATAAAAAAAAAAAAGTATATATATGGTGTAATGCTCATTGAATATCTCATGAATTTCATAACCACACAGTGTACTGCACAAGTGGAGAGATCTTATGGTGGCTGACTAAAAGGGCTTGGTTTTAAAAGACAGAGGCCAAAGTGACTGAGAGGAGAAATCAGAGTCACTTTCAGGAAAACACCAGTGCTTATTGTGGTTCAGCCCAGAGCAGAAGCGGCTGAGGTGAGGCCTCGTGGCGGCCTGCAGCTCCTCATGAGAAGGAGAGTGACAGCGCTGAGCTCTGCTCTGTGGTGACAGCAACAGGGCCCGAGGGAATGGCATGGAGCTGCATCAGTGGAGGCTAGGGTTGGGAATTAGGAAAAGATTCTTCACCAGAGGGTGGTTGGGCCATAGAACAGGCTGCCCAGGGCAATAGCACCAAACTGCTGGAGTTCAATGAGCATTTACACAATGCTTTCAGACGTAGGGTTTGATTTTTGGGTGGTTACTTGTATGGAGCCAAGAGTTGAACTCTGATCCTTGTGGGTCCATTCCAACTCAGGATATTCTTTCATTCTATGAGTGTTAGACTATTAGGTTTGTTCTTTTCCTCATAAGGATGTTTTTTTATCCATCAAAAGCTTCTGTTCTTTGCCAAGCAGTTTACCTGGATTTGTCCCTCAGTACTAAACACTTGCTGACATTTATTATTGAATTGCAATTCAATAATTGCAAAATTGGATCCACTGAATGTGAGTTTAGTCTCAGTGATGCAAATTTTATACGTTTTTATTATATGCTGTAGCTATTCTACCTGATGTTACTTTAGTGTTGGATTTTTTTCCTTTTATTTTTGTGGGAATCCTGCTGCCTTAATGCATTCTTACTAAATTTGTTGATGCATGTTTATAAGAATGCAGTTTTCTATTCTGGGGGTTTTAGCATGGATAAAGAATGATAACATAGATATTACAGTTATTTTATTAAGAATACATATTGAAGAGGGTAGATCAAAACTGAAAGATTTTTCAGTTTGTGTGACTGTTCTTTGATATACTTATACCTGAGGTGTCCAGGTAAGGACCCTTGTGCAATCATGACAATTCCTACAAACCATTTTTTCCCAGCCACCAATGTTTCAGTGTCACTTGTGTTTTCCATTGCCAGAGGAGTGAGTTCTCAATGTTATTAATGACTCTCGATTACTTCCAGTACATTAAATGGAGATGCTCTTTAAAGGCAATGCTTGTCTTACATTGTTATATAGTGGAAGAGTTCCAGTTACTACTTGGCTGGAGCGCCAGATTTCAGTGCTTGATGCTTTTTACTGCATCGTCTTTCTTGCCTTAATTTAATATTAAATGGAAAAAATTCAGCGTGGCATCAAGCAGTGTGGCAGGAGTATGGCCTTAGACTGATAAACTGGGAGGTGGGGTCTTAGGAGTTGGAAAAATGTCTTTTGATGTATGGGATAGGATTCAGCTAGTACATTTTTGTTATATAGAAATGATTACTTAGGAAGATCTCTTGACAAATAGTGCCCTTCAGTGAATGGTATTTTTGGTTGCTTGAAAGGTTCACCTGTGTATTGGCCGTGTCTTGTTAGATGAAACTATTTGTTTAGAAAAGAAAGAAAATGGAAGGTTAGTATTCAAGACGAGTGTGTGGAGACAAAACTTTGTCAGTTAGACAGCATCATGTTCAAATGTGTAGACTTAAAGGTACTTAGTTTTTTTTTGTTTCTTAGTGTCTGTGGTACCCCTAAGGTTTTTGTTTCAAGCAGTGATGCAAAAATATAGGAATAAATACCTTTTGAAAAGCTTTTTATATTCTTAGGAAATATCCAGTAGTTCTACAGTTTAGAGCATATGTTAAATTGGTTTTCATTCCAGTTTTTTGATGAATCTAAGTTGTATTGCTGCTTAATCATGCTCTCTTACTCCTTTATCTCCAGATGTGTTATTTAGCAAATAAAGTTTGACTGCAGTATAATAAGAATGATCTTATGAATAAGTTTTGTTTCTCTTAAGCTCTTACATTCAGAAGCATTGTATTGCTGTAGGAGTGTTTCCTCGCAGAACTGAATTAGTATTTTTGTTAATGCTTTGAATTTATTTTTCCCTAGGGACTCTGCCATACTTTAAGAAAGGAGGCATGGAAATTTCTCTTGGGGTATTTTCCTTGGAATAGCACTAAAGAAGAGAGAGCAAACTTGCAAAAAAGGAAAACGTGAGTCCAGTTTCGAGTTGCAGAATATATGAAATTGGTGTTCTTTTTAAGGGTAACTTGAAAGATAGCTGTTAAAGATTGTTCAATGTGGTGAAGCATACAGGCCTTCTTAAGAAGATTATTGTGTTGAAGTGAAAATATTATATTGACAGGTTGCTATTACCCAGTTTATTCCAAAGAACAAATAGAAAGAATACTTAAAAAAAAAAAAAGAAGAAGAGAAGGAAATGTAATGATGGAGCATGTTTTTGGTTTCAAAATGATCTTTCTTCTTCAGGGATGAATATTTCAGGATGAAACTACAGTGGAAGTCTGTAAGTGAAGAACAGGAAAAACGAAATTCAAGATTAAGAGACTACAGGAGTCTCATAGGTAAATTTGGTTTCAGAAACATGCAACTGTGTGAACTCTCAAACCTTTGCAATTCAACATGAAACTGAAGAATTGTAAGCTTTTGAGTAACATATATGAAGAGGCTCTAAAAAATTAACATGTAGCTATTCTCAGAGATGTCTAAATGTTCTTATACACTTAAAACTTTTTCTTAACCAGAGTAATTTAGAGCTTTTATGCCACAGTGCTGCAGAATGGCTGGATTTTTTTACTTATTAAATAACAAAATGCTTTTTCCTTTTTATTTGAAAGTATCATTAAAATAGTGGTGCTACAGTAAGAATTTTGTATGTCTGCTAAGGGTTAAGAGAGGTCTTGAGGTTTTCAGAGTGTGTACTTGTATATGGCTTATTAACAGAAAATAACATTCAGGGCTCAAAAATGGCTCAAGTTCTGTTCTGAGTATCTGAAATGTAAATGAGAATATTAGGCTTTTGTAAACTAGATCCAAAATTATGAAATAGTCCTTTTTTCTTGAAGTGCACTTAAAATTTTGCACATTTTGGTACATTTTTTGAGTTTCACTTTATTAAAGAACATGCTACATACTTGGTATGTTTGAGGCATCACAACTGTCCGATGAAAGCAGTGATTTCTGTTCAGTCTGAGCTATAAGAGTTTGTTACAAAGAACTTCTAATGTGCGGTAGTGAACTATAACTATCTTTTTGCTGATGGTGTGGTAACCTTCCTGCTGTGGTTTATGCTGCATCTCCTAAGAATTCATGAACAGCATTGCATAGCTAGCTTACATAAAATTGTTCTTAATCCCTGCAAGTGAAGAAAATTTCCACTGAATTATAATCAGGAATTTTTCCATTTAGAACAAACAAAAGCTTTCAAACCTTTTTTTTTTTATAAATTATCCTTTTATTTGAGAGATTTTCTCACTTTTCAACTATTCTTTCAGTGATGCTACTGTTGTCTTTGAGACTTCAAAGCTTTGCAACATTGTTTGAGGGAATATATACAGCAGTTTAAAAGAACATCTTGAACTGATCAGATGCTGGCTTTGTACAACATGTTTTGAAAGTGTTTTTAAATGTTTTTAGAGAAAGATGTAAACAGAACAGATAGAACAAATAAGTTCTATGAAGGTGAAGATAATCCAGGATTGATTTTACTTCATGATATTTTGATGACCTATTGCATGTATGACTTCGACTTAGGTAAGTTGTGCTCCTCTGAACTTAATAGCTGTTTTAGCTTCTGATGTAAAGCTTTGCTTGTGTTAAGGTCTGTTAATACAACTGATTTTGTATTGCTTACAATGTTTTCTTAAAATTTGAGATTTGTATTTTAATAACGTAGGTAACTTTGCTTTCTCATTCTGCTTCTCACTCTCTCGTACCTAATCCCATAGGCATCTCAATTCATCAGCTGAGGTGGGATTGGGGATTAAGTGGCAGTTTGTCTTCACTTTACCCGTACTGTTGTTTTCCTACAGTTGAGGCAGGTTTGCTTTTCAGAGTTTTAACTGGATTTAATAGAAAGTGATAAACCAGCTGCCACTGCTGTAATTAAAACTCAACATGCTTAACCAGCTGTTTGTAAACATGACTGTTGTAAAGCAAACAGAGGCAATGACAGAGCTTTTATTTGAGATAGAGGTGCTATGGAACAAGATACCAAAGAAAGGGTTATTAACTCACCCCTCCCAGCAACCGTTTGGGCTCAGGAATGCAACTGCCTCTCATTCTACTCTGGCGTGCCGGAAGAAGGAGCGGGAGAGAGGGGGGGGCAACCCGTGCAGGCTCTGAGTGCATAGGTGCTCCCAGAAGCACGGCCGGAAGCACCACGGAGAGGGAGGGAGAGAGAGGACGGGTGGATCTGGGCGCTCTCGTCACTCAGGTGCTCATTTACTGGTTCAGGCTTTGATCAGGCAACTCCATTGCAACTGTATTTCTTTACACTTTAAAAGCTGGTTCTCAAGGGGTACACTTGGCAGTTTTTCAAAAACTATACTTTAGTGTGTGCATCTGGCATAGAAGGAAAAGCACACAACGCTGTCCTTAAATCACAGTATAGCTGGGATACTTGTCTTGGGAGTGAATAGATATTTCTAGCTGTTTTCTACTCCTTCATCCCCAGCATGACATCTGGCTCTTCTATGCTTGTGGGTGGCTGGTTCTTCTAAAGAAAAATGTTGGGATTCTAAAAGTCTGTTTTGTCATGGATTTTTGAAGAAAAAAATTGGAACAAATCTTCATTTGCTAATATGTTTGCTGCAGAGCAGTAGTTCTTGTCAACTTTGTGCCTTCTGTTGACTCTGTGAAGAGACTTAATCTTCAGCTTGAAAAAGAGAAGGAAAATTAAAACCAGCAGTCTTCCTGAACATGTAGTTCTATGTCTTTCCATGCTTCTACCTGTATTAACTTGCAGTAACATGCATCTTACGAAATAAAAGCATGTATACTACCTAATCTATTAAAAACAGTTTAGATGGCTTAGATTTATACAAGGAAGAAGTTTTTTGTTTTATAAACAAGAAAGAATAATAGAAATGCATATTTGACATCACGTGTCCAAGGATTCTAAGCCACTGAAGTATTGATATAATTTTCATTTTAATATTTCAACAACAGCTACAGAGAGTCTGGTTAATACCACAGATCCCCATATGAATGAAGGGGACAGATCAGCTGTTAATATAACATCTTTTATGAATGTATTTCTCAAGACAAATGAAACTGATATTGATCCTTAAAAGACTTTTAAACTGGCTTGTACAGCAGCATTTTCTCTGGACTTATTTTTGCATATAGCATTAAATGTGCAGTCAGTAACTTTTTACCTTTTTGAATTATTTACCTGTTTTCTGTTTTGTTCTATTTTTTACTTCTCACACCTGCTCCCTGTTTTCACACTCACTGATTCCAGTTCTTGTCAGTTACTCAATTATAATTACATTATTAAGAAATGTAACTGGCCATGCTTGAGCCTAACTGAAAAACGTTAAACCAACTGCTGATGGTAGACATGCACATAATTTATGTTCTCCGTTATTTAGAGATGTTAGCAGCTGCAATGGGACAACAGATAAGTTGACTTGAACATCAGTGGTAAGGTAGTTGGGAGAGTGAGACAAGGGGTAAAACAAGTTCTGAAAGTCCTTCTCCCTTCTCTCCGTAATTATGCTGTTAATTCCTATTATAGTGAACGTACAAACTTGTAATGCAAACATCTATCTAGCTCAGTCATTTAATGTACTTAAAAAATGGCTGTTTCACTGTTGAGTTTAACTAAATTTCTATTTGTCTTTTTCTGTCAAGGTTATGTCCAGGGAATGAGCGACTTGCTTTCACCTGTCTTGTATGTTATGGAGAATGAAGTAGATGCCTTTTGGTGCTTTGTGTCATATATGGATCAAATGGTAAAAATAAATTGCTTTTTCTAGCCTACATATATTAAAAAAAAAAAAAAAGCTGTGGGTAGCATTTGGAGTTAATTATGTGAACTTGTTTTTTTTTTTTTTACTTTTAAAGCAAGGATCATCACTTATATTTGAAGTGGACGTGTTTTGTCTCTGACAGAAATTACAGTGGATTGATAATAATCTTACTGCGTAATATGGACAAATTTGACTACTTGGAAATTCCAAAGTAACTCAGAGCCAGAACGGTCAATTTCATATTAATCAGGAGTCCTCTAGAAAGATTTTGTCCAGGGTAGTGGTTCCCAGTTCAGAGTTTAGACTTCCCACTAACTTTTCTGATTTGTGCACGTGGTGAAACAATATGTGACTAGTACAACAACAAAAAAGAAAAGTTGTCTTTTGTTTTGAGTGCAGTGATGCTGCTTGGCAGTACAGAGTGTAGACTAATTTAAATTATCATTTGTTACATAACAAAGTGAATAAGGGTAATGTTGGAGAAGCGTGGTTCAATGCTTAACTTAAACCTTTCAGTAAGAAGCAGACATTTCATTGATTACAGGCACAGTCCTTTAACTGCTCCACACATGAAATACCTAAATGATGAGAATCACTTGCTATGATAAAACTTTGTTATAATTAATCATATATGTAAATCTCAGTCGTCGTTATTTGAGTTAATATAAATGACAGTGCGAATATTTTATTTCATCCAGCATCAGAATTTTGAAGAACAGATGCAGGGTATGAAGACACAACTAATTCAGCTGAGTACTTTGCTTCGTTTACTAGACAGTGGATTTTGCAGTTATTTAGGTAGGTGTGTTACTCATGCACAGTAACTAAAACAACTTATGCATTCTGCGTGCATTGATACCCTGACCAGTCTTCAAACATATTTCCAAGAGTAATATGATATGGCTACAGGACTCGTTTAGAAGATTTCTAAATTAGAAACACCTGTAAGATTTCAGTAATTGCTTTGCATGTGTTGAAAAAGTGCCAGCTTGTTACTGATTTAAACCATCATCCACCAAGCATCATTGATTTTGGAGAGAGACTACCATTTTATCAGTTGTATGATCTTGTACCTTTAATGTGTATTTTCTTCATTGTCTGAACCAAATATGGTGTTTATGAAATGTAATGCTCATATTCCTAGAATCTCAAGACTCAGGCTACCTTTATTTTTGCTTCCGATGGCTTCTCATCAGATTTAAAAGGGAATTTAGCTTTCAAGACATTCTTCGACTCTGGGAGGTAAGCAGGTATTTCATCATGCAAAATCCAGCGGTCTTTTTGGAGTTCTATAAAGTATCCTTCTTCTGTAAAAAAGCATAGATCATTCTACAAAGTGATTAATACTCGAATAGATTAATTAAAAATCTGTACTGGTGTAAAAGAAGACATATTAGCATATGCCATGTATTATTAGCCAAAACAGTAACTTGAGATGGTAGTGAAAAAATACTCATAAGAGCTGATGGGTTAAGTTGACTTATTTTCATAAGGTTTGGACAGGACCCCTCAGATGAGACTCTTTAAGTGAGAGTAGTAACTGGAGAATATCAGGTTACTTTTTTGTGTGTGAAAAACATCTTCTGCTAGGAGAAATGGTATTGGTGTAACCTTCATAAATATGGAACCTGAAATGTGCAAAACCAAAAGAATTCTCTTATTCCAAGGTGTAAAATGATAATGAGTTTTTTGGGGAAAGAAGTTGCTCATCCTCACATTTCCTGTTCTCAGTGTTATCTTGTCAGTATTTTTTAAAGGCTAATTTTTCTTTTTAACTTGATGAGAACTATATCTGTATTCATAGTTTATAGTCCTAGGCTGGTGTTTTTATCACCTGTGCCTTAGTGCATGTATAAATGTGTGTACAGAAGAACACCACCCCATATATCTAACTCCGTGAAGTACTTTTACTGTCTTAGGAGGATGATGGAGTCCTGATGATATGCGATAGTCTCATAGGTTCTGTTTATCACATCATAATGTACATAGACCACTCAAGAAGTAATTACTCCTATTTTTTTTCCGTGGAAACTACCACAGATACAAAGAGCACAATAACACTATTTGATGGAGTAAAATCTCAGCTACAAAATGCTGTTTTTCAACATAGTCCCCACCATTAGCTATACATTTTTTTGCCAGCAATGAACAAGAGCCCATGTGCAAGTCATATGTTTGCTACAAGTATTCAATGTCTTTGCTAGGAGATATGGAATGAGGTGTATCTTGTTTTCCTTATTAAAAAAGAAAAGGCATTATGTTAACATTTTTATGTGAAAACTAGTGTTAGTTTTGTCACATTTGAAGTCCAGCTTACCGCTGTTTTTTTTCTGTTGATAACTGTGCAGCTTAATTGGTGTCAGCGGAATGTACACGTGGGATTCAAAAAAGCAAAGTGTAAACACAACACCATTTTTCATATGTAATTAATGGAGACGTGTGAGCTGCTTTTAGTCAGGGCAAAGTTCACGTTCTATATATTAATCCAAGGTTAGAGAGACTTAAGAGAATGTGTGTGATGATGTTATCCCATGATAGCAGGAAATTAGTAGTATCTGAGATAAACTAAACATGTAGTGACTTAAACTTGTAGTTGCTATTAACTGACTAAAAGAGAAATTTCAAATAATTGTAGAAATACTTAGTTTCCTCCAAAAATAGCTTGTTCTTGTTAAACCACTGAGCTTTCAGGGTTCATTGAATTTTTATTAAAACATTATTTTCTAACATTTGTGTCTTTTCAGAGTAAGAGTGTAAGCATTTCAGAAGTTTCTCATATTTTAACAGGTCATGTGGACAGAACTGCCTTGCCAGAATTTTCATCTTCTCCTCTGTTGTGCTATCTTAGAATCTGAAAAACAGCAAATAATGGAAAAGAACTATGGCTTTAATGAAATATTAAAGGTACTTAGTTCTTGTGCGTTATTTAAATATTAACTCTCTGGTGTTAATGCAGTATCTTTTGTATTTCATGTTAGGGAGAATGGGGGTGGGGAAGGTAAATACCATCTTCTGAAGCATTACATTTGAACTGAATGTCTGTTTGCCATGCTTTCAGAATGATTTATTGGATGTCTGTAGTTAGTAAGATCATGAGCATGGAAAGCGATTCTCCCTTTTAAACTGTTGCTTAATATGTTTAATCTTAATTTTTGCTTTGTCTTTTATAATCTTACCTGATATCTCATTGAAAATATCATCTGGGGAGTAACTTAGGGGGGTTGGGTAGTTTGCCACATCTAGAAATATTGTGGATCCCTCATACAGGTCTCAGCGATGAAAGCCAGCTATTGCTGACTATTACATCTTTTAGCGTCCATTTGTCAATGCAAATAGACAGTATGTTTAGCACTTCACAGCTTAGGGGGCAGGCCTATGAGATGATATTTATTCATGCAGTATATTTAACAGCACAGCATAGTTCACGCAATTTGTTACACCAACTATTTGTGAATTTATTTTTTAGCATATCAATGAACTGTCTATGAAAATTGATGTGGAATATATACTCTGCAAAGCAGAAGCAATTTCTATGCAGATGATGAATTGCAAGGTAATGATATTTTGAATATACCTACTGTAAACAGTTATAGACAGTAAAACTAAGTAATTGACTCTAATTGTACAAGTTGTGAAATAGCTAAATGTCAGGCTGTGATAAAAGATGTGCTCAGCCTATACAGCACCTATATTCCAGAAGACTGTGAACAAGATTAATTTTATAGAGGAAATGCAGTCCACTGGTGGAAAGCTGAATTGTGCCTTTTGTGATTTCTTAACTCTTACTGGATAACCTCAGTACGAGTAATTTGATGTACGATGTGCTCAAGAAAGATGAGATGAAAGATCCATTGCACTGAAAGAATACCAGATGAATACCATGATTCACGGGTTAAAAATAATTTCACTAAGATGAAGTGTCATTTTAACAGTTGTGTGCACTTTTATTTTGGGGATGAAGATGAAAATCATTAATTGATTACTGAGCCTTTCTTCTTTTGCTGTCTGTTTGAAAAGCGAATGCAGAAAATGGTACTAACGCTCCAGAGAGATGTTTGCAATACAGCCGAATTCAGTTGAATGATTACTTTGGGGAGAGGGAGCTTAATAATTAAATAAAATAAAATTTCCCCCTTGCTTTTATAGGAATTGCCTCAAGCAGTTAGTGAGATCCTGGGGATAGAAAGCAGTTCTGTAACACCAGATTCAGATACTGGAGAGGATGAAAGTGGAGCTGTGCTGAGCTGTCCTACGTCATCGTATCAGAGTATCTCAACACCTGTAATTGCTGCCAATGGAACAAGAGAAAGCACTCCTCAGATGTCTGAGGCGCAGAGCTTGGCACCTGCGTAATTACAGCTGATTAAATTGAAGAAAGACTTTACTGGGCGCGTTGTCTCCAAGCACTTGAGAGATGGATATTTAAATTTGGTGTTGATTAAGCTTTAAGGTTGGAAAGAAAATCTGTACTGTAATG
>JANHGO010000049.1:18753391-18804216 GCA_024606505.1 Aquila spilogaster | reverse complement strand
AGGATAGTCATATTTTCAATATCTGAATAAACTTGACTGTTCATTCATATGAATCAGTTTGACCAAATTAATGCACAACTCAGACTTGGGCTCTTTTTCAAAACTATTTTCTAACTGAAGGTAACTCACGTGAATACATTCAGTCTTACATTTGAGGTAATTTTGCAATGGTTTCTTGCAAACTTTACTAATGTTTATCTTTGCTAATATATTAACTGATCAGTTAACTACTTACACTGTTTTTATGCCAAGATTATTTGGAGAATTAATAAACAGGTTATTAAAAAGTAATCACAATTAACATTAATGCATTTTTTTGTATATGCAAAAGGCATTGTGAGTTTATTCCATGCCATGCTGATGTCTCTGACCTTATGTGAAATTTAACATAACTGATACAGTGTATTCATTATTTGGTAACTATTGTACATATATAAAATAAAAATCAAAGCTAATTTAGTGTTTTTAATTAAATCATATTTAGAGAAAAAACCTAGTTGTCTCTTTGATGTAAGAATGTGAGACAGAGGGGACAGCTAGCAACTGTTAGTCCATTGCTGTTGTGCATTCTGTGTAGCAAAGAGCAGTGGGAATTTTTGCTTCTTACAGAGTGGTGTATGCCTTTCATCTGTAGCCTCTTGATGGTGGATATGAAGGAGCTCTCTTTTCTGCAGCAGTCTGCTATTACAAACATGATTTGTACCTTTTAAAGCAAATACAAGCAATACAAAAGGGCTTTAATAGATGAATAAAGTTGTTACAACAATTTGAGACCCGATTAAACTTCTCACACCGGTTGTGAACAAACACTGAGGAGCTGAATCAGTACAAGCTTTGTTTTCAATATTGTCCATGTGCTATCTCTCATCAGTTAATAAGAGAATCTTACGAGTTAAAAGTCAAGGATTCACAGCTCAGCGTATCTATGGCCTTTCATTTCCTGCTCAGGAAATTACTTGAAGCATCAGGCCTTTGTTCGTTGTGGAGCACTGTGCTTCTTGGCAGTTAATCTAATGTGGCAGAGAATGCATAAAGGCATTAGAATTTATGTCATCAACACAGTGGCTCACGTACACTGAGTTTCAGTATTTTTGGTACACCAAATTCACTTTGAAGTGTACTTGTTAAATATTTTTGTCAGAAATTGTTAAAATGAAACTAGGGAAGGGAAGTCTAAAACTGAGGTGTGGTGGGCAAGTCTGTCAGTTAACTATGCATGCATCTTGGTTGTTCATGGTATGCAGTGAAATAGTGCAATATAATAAAATCTTGAAGAAAACCATAATTGAATATTTAAATGTTTAGGAAAAGAATATTTAAGTGGATTTGTTATTTCCTCCAATTTTAATCATGCTTGATAAGAAATTCTACCAGCCTTTTAAAAACGTAAAGTTTGCCTTGCCTTTTTTTGGGTAAAATCGATCTTTGTCCTTTATGGGATGTCAGTGATGAGAGGGTTGCTCCTGAACTTCAGTGAGCAACTGCTGTGGAAGGTGCAGAGTAGGTAAGCTTGCTCTGCCTTCAGCAGTGAGGAGATAAATGCCTCTTGCAGCGTTCATCGCCTGGAGCTTCCATCCTGCTCCCAGGCAGCCTTGCAAAGAGCTGAAACCAGGAGGAACATCATTCTCCTGTTAGAATGTTAAGAGGCTCTAATTGTAAACAGATTACTGCAAACCTGTTTTGTATTTTAATGCTTGAAGACAACTTTATTTTTTTTTCGGTGGGGGGATATATTTAAAACTTAATACTTTTCAGTCTTAGTATTCAAATAGCGTCTATTTCAAGGTAAAGTTTGTATTTATGTACCCCTCAGGAGATGTTGCTCCCTGTTTAGCTTAACTGGGCGATATTATTTGTCTCGAAAGTAATTTCTTGAGGATTTTTGCTTCTGTTTGACAGCAAGAGGTTGCCTTAACAAAAAGAAAGAACTGCCAAAGGTTCATGCGAATTTGAACCAATGTGAACATTTATAGAATGGATTTGGTGCTAGGAGGTCTAAAATTATTATAGAAGGATGATGTACTTAATTACCCATTGTAATCATTCACACTTCAGTTATACTGGATGTATTTAGCAAAGATGTGCCTGTCCTGTTCACCTATCATCACTGTATTTGCACCCAGCCAGCATCACAGCCAGTGGTCTTCAAACCTATGTCAGGTGTGGAGGTTTTGTATTCACTGTTGTGGGTAATTGAGCTAAAGAATATAAAGGCTACATAATATGTTATAGTAGGTCCTGATTGCTTTAGGAACCAGGTGTGGAAATACTGTGATTTTGACTGTATTACCAATTTTTTTGCATTGATCTGTAGTATAATTGAAATGAAGGCGTTCCTGTTCAATAAGCCCAGCTTTGTTGCTAACAGTCTTTTTTCATAGCATAGTTGCATTTTTTCTGGTGGACAAACTAATGATGTTGACAGTGCTTCAGCTGCTTTAAGGGATTTTTTTTCCTTTCTTTTTCCCCGCATATTGACTGCTGAAATATGTTTTGGCTCCCAGTCAGCCTAAGCAGTGAGACTCCTCACTGCTCCCAGGTATAGATCACTGAGCACCAAAGCAAAGCTCCGTTGCAGAAAATCCTCAGCAGTAAAAAGTATTCTTGGATCTTTTTGAGATAATGCTTTAATTCAAAATCTGTTTGAGATAGTTGGTTTTTTTTGCTTTTCTGAACGGATTTTCTGTTAGAAGACTCTTTCCTGAACTTGAAGAAAAAGAAGGATTTTACCGTAAATGAGTTGGCATTCAGTATTTAGACCATAAACAGATTTTTTGATGCCATTAGCGCAACTGATGCATACTGTAGTGTAACGCAAACAAAGCCTTACCAAGTTGGGAATTGAGTCCGTAGGCAAAATCTATGCTCTCCTCAAAAGGATCCTTGTTAGACAACAGGGGAAAATGCTAATGAGATTACAGGGGTTTTAAAAGTGCATCTGAGAATTGATAGACAAAGTGGGTTGTGAGGAGGAATAATCTGTTTTAATCAATACTCTTACATAGATCTTAAGATGGAAGTTGTTTGGTCCATGGGCTGTAGGAAGCTATCTGGTAGCACTATTTTTTTGTAGCTGACTAAATACCTTAGAATATATTTTCCAGCTTTTTGGCTGTTTTCTGAACACTTCACTCCATCTGTGTGAAAGAGATGACAGAGGTCATCACTTGTTCATACAGGAGGAATTCTCTGAGCTGCTCTACGGGCAGTGTGACTAAGGCAGGCATCCTAACCCTTGGTTCTGCACATGCAGTTATGCACCTGAATCTGATGCATGTACTGCACATGAGCATCAGTAAGACACATCCCTAACCTAGCAGACAGATTTCATATGCACGTTTAAACATATTTGATTTAAAGATGCTTTCAAATGCTTTTTTTTTCTAATGGTGTTAAAAAACAAAATGAATTATGCTTCATGTTTAGTGGGACCTGATAATGTCTGCTATTCAATTAAGTGTTATAATGTTGCTGCATTGCAGGCCTCATATATATTCAGCTTTAATTTCATTTTTCATTTAAGTGGGGATTTAAACCATAAACATTTTGCAGAGAATGTGTGCTATATTTTCGTGTTAAATAGCTGCATCTTTGCACAAATTGAATTTCCTGATGCATTCCAAACAAAAGAATAATTTGTAGGATGTCACTTCTTACCTCATCCCAAATAAATGTCAAAATTGAGTCAATATATATTTCAAACTTTCCATGTAATTCAAATAAAGTCTTCTAGATGGGTTATGTTTTGAAGGAATTGGTTTATAATGTAAGTTTTGATTATATAGGATTCATGCACCCTACTGTAACATTAGTTGTTACGTCTTTCATATATATATCTTGTTCCTAATGAGCTGTAGGGCTGTGTTGTGTCGAACCAAACTTTATGCCCGGGTCAGGAGACTGCTGGCCACCCTGTTCCTTCTTTGTCCATGTGGTTGACCCCAGCAAAGTGCCCATCCAGGCTCTCTTTTGAGATGGGTATAGAGGAAGGTGGGGAATACTCATGGATGGAGATAACGGCAGCTTAATAGGGAAAGCAAAAGGTGCTCCTTCAAGCAAAGCATAAAGAGGATTTCATTAACTACATTCACAGGCAGGCAAATGTCCAGCTGCTGCATGGAAAGCAGGGCCTCAGCACATCTGGACAGATAACACCATGACTGCACACGTCCCTGCTTCCTTCTCCTTCCCCTGATTTTCTCTTGCTGAGCACAGCATCATATAGCAAGGGGTGTCCCTTGGGTCGGGTAGAGCCAGCTCCTGGCTGTGTGTGCTTCTAACCTGGTGCCCACCCCTTGGCTAAGAGGGGCCTCAGCCTCAGTGCTGCACACACCCTGCTCAGCCGGAGCCAGAGCTTCAGTGTTACCAACAGCGTACAGCTGCAAATCCAAAGCACAGTGCCATAGGGGCTGCTATGAGGAAAGCTCACTTCATCCCGGCTAGACCCAGTAAGAAATGATGACAGCCATCCTTGATGGTGTCCGACCTTGTGCTAGAAATAAATTAATCCTTCCTCTTGAAGTTGTCACTTCTTAAATGGTCATTTAGATTTGATACAGAAATGATTGTGTTACACAGAAGCAACTTGCATTCAGTTCTGTTTTCTGTCATAACTCTGCAAGGTGAAACACCAGAAACTTCTCCCATGCACTCCTGGTGATTGAATTGAAGCTTGATTGAAATGTGCTTTGAGTTACGTGAGCGTGGGCCAGCTCCGGGTGTTGGTGTTGGAGAGCTTTCCACATGCTCTTCTGGTTTGACTTTCAAAGTAACGGATGTCAGAGACCAAGAAGGTCTTTAACATACAGGCATCTGGGTTCAAGGACTTGATAATTCTTCAAGCAGCAAACCACTACGACTGCTCTCTGCTAGAGAAAGTGACTGTCCTGAGTCCTTGTTCTCTCCCTTGCACTGCTGGCTTGCTTGTGCTGGCAGGACCCATTTGTGCAGATGTGCAGTGGATCACATACAGGACCTGATAAATTTCAGAGCTAAATACCTCTTGTCTCCAGATCAATCGCACTGCACAGTTTTTTCACTGTGTGCGTACTCCTGAGTATGTGCATACCTATATTCATTAAAATCATGGATTTGCAATAATGGAAGGCACTTTTAAAAGCTCGTGAATAATAGACTAGTGAGTATCTCGTGTTGGAAGGCGTATCTTAATCTGCTAGCTGCTTGTCTAGTCTCTTACAGGCTTCCTGCAAGGTTGCATCAACAGCCTCTGCAGGCAACTGTCCTGAGGCCTCATGGCTCTTACTGCCAGAAGCCTTTGCTGTATGGTGACTCTTCTGCTCTCCATACTGACCTGGAAATGTTTTTTCCTTCTGTGTACCTACTTTTGTCCTTTACTTCTGCTTAGGACAAACGTAATTAGAATCACTTCTTTTTTTTTTTTTTTCTCATGTACCGATCATTTTTCTTTCCAATCCCATAGATGTTCTCAGTACAAGCGTTGGTCCGTGTCATTTTTTTTTCCCCATTGTCGAGATGTAAACCAGACATAGAAGCTTCAATGAGACTACTTGTATTGAACAGGATTGGAGGATAGCTTTGTAAATCTTGCAGGATCTTACTTAAACACTTTTCAGGTGTTTGTGTTCTTCCATGTAGAGTGAATGCTGATGTTCAGATGGTGATTTTCTGTAACCCCTAACTCCCTTGATGTGAGCTCTGCCTTCTCTCGTAATTGTGCAGCTGCTCTACAAGTAGCTCCCCAACAACACCCACCCAAGATCTGTTTAAATTTTTTAACTCTTAAGCACCTCTGAGTTAAGTACAGTGGGAAGTTAAGGGTACTACATAGTATAGGACTGGGGGCAGGTACTCGTGCCTCTCCTGTTCCCTATACCCTTCCATTTAACAGCAAACCCGCCCTTTTGTCTAATCTATTAGTTTCGTCTGGACTTTTCCTTATCTGTCTTGTGAGAATGTTATGAGAGCATGCCAAATGCTTCACTACCGCTGAGATTTATGACGTGAATTGTTTTGCCTCGATCCACAGGACTGTCATAGGAGGAAATGAGATTAGCTTGACTCAGTCTGTTCTCAGCAAATCCATCTTGACTGTTTAATCATCTGTTATCTTTTAGGCGCTTACAAATAATTTTGCTACTACTGTTTTTTCAAAAAAAGAATATTATTAGAGTTGTAAGTCTTCAGCCCTTCCTCCCTCACATATCTTTCTGAAGATATACGTCATTTTGGTCCTTTCTAAGCCTTTTGCCACCTCTCCATCCTCTAAGTTCTCAAAATCATTATTGATGGCAGAGATTTAATGAGCCTACTCTGTTAGCGTGGTTTCTGTGCCAAGCCATTCGTTATCATCAGACTTACCCAAGTATTCTCCAATATTGTTTTATCCCGCAAAAAGCTGACAGCTTATCTCTCTGTCCCTGCTATTAAATATGATAGACCACTGGTCACAGTGGATTCTTTTAGCAAAGAATAATTAAAAAAAAAATAAAAGCATTAAATAGTTAGGCCATTTCAAGTTTTTTTCTGTCTCGTCATCTTCTTGTGCTCAGTAGTGGGCTAATACTTAGGTTTGTTTTCTGACTGCTACTGTATTTATAGAAAAAAAAGTCTTTTGAGGTCCTACAATAATTACTGTGAATTTTGTACCGCAGGTTTTTTTTTTGCACATTAACGTGTTGTGCTGTTTACATTTAGGAGCTCAGTCCTAATTTTCATCTCCTGTACATCACCTTTTTGAACAGGCAGTAATGAAACTAATGATTTATGATACTGGTAGTATCACAGTAGTACTAAAAGTGTAGTAGAAGACTGCAGTCCCACTTCAGTGAAATAGTTTCCCAGTAAAACTTATAACTTTTTCCTTTAGTGAGTGCTGTAGGTTAGTCTGAGTGGGGAGCTAAGCCCCAGTAGAATGAGGAAAAGTGAGAAAACTTACGGGCCAAGATAAAGTTTATGAGGTAAAGCAACAGATGTGTGCACAAATAAAGCGAATAAGGAGTTCATTCACTACTTTGCATTGGCAGGCAGATGCTCAGCTATTTCCAGTAAAGCACAGCTTCATCATGTGTAACTACCTGAGAAGATGAATGCCATTAACTCAAACGTCCCATCTCTCTCCTCTTTTCCCCTGTTTCTATTGCTGGTCATTACAGTATATGGTGTGAGATAGCCCTTGGGTCTCTCAGGGTCAGTTGTTCTGGCTGTGTTTCCTCTCAGCTTCTTGTGCACCGCAACCTACCCACTGACAGGGCAGCGTGAGCAGGAAAGGCCGTGATGCTGTGTAAGCATCCCCCAGCAACAGCTAAAACATTGGTTTGTTAACAACATGGTTTTGATCACAAATCCAAAATGCAGCACCATGTGAGTTATTATGAAGAAAACTAACTCTACTCAAGCCAAAACCAGTACTGGAAGGAAAGAACTGTCTTTCTATATTGAGTTTCCTTCTTTTGAAGGCTGTAATAATGCTGAATTTACTGAAGTTCTTTTTCTGAAATTCTCCATTTCTGCATTCTTCTCTGTCTTTTCTTTTGCTGAAGACTATGCAATCCCCATTCTGCATAGTATTGTCAACACATTCTTCCCTGCTGGCTCAAATCCAATCTGTGAGAGTTTTCTCTTCTGTCTTCTTTCAAATCCTGAACCAAAACTTATCATCCATAATTCCAGATCTTCCCCATCCATCTATCATTTGCTAGATACCAAACAACAGCTGTTGGTCAATTAAAATCCCCTTAGTGCTATTAGAACTAGGGATAATTTTGTTAGCTGCTTGAAAAACTGTGCTTCCTTTATCTTCATGACTTAAAAACAAAATCTTTGTTTGCATCACGTGTTTTTCAGCAGACCTTTCTCATCTAGAGAAATGGATGTAAGACTTAGCGTGTGCACCTTTGGTAATCTGGGAAAGGACTGTACATCTTCCCTTCCTTGTTGAAGAAGCCCCTTGGTTAAGTCCACTTGTGAATGATTTCACAAAGCCCTTATTTTACTGAGTAAATCATGATTTGGTTATGTAACAAGAATTCAATTCTCTGCTTGTTTCATCATCTCTTGCAGTAATAATAAATGTATCTATTGTTCTCCTTGCATTTCTGACCTTTTATTGAATGAATATTCTTCTTTTCATTTTTAGATCTTTGTGCCATCCACCTTTGTTTATGCCTCTTTTGATACTTTTCCATAGCTTCATTTCTTTCTGTGCTCTGCCACATCATGACTTGGAAGTTCTCCTTCCTGCTGTAGCAAGCCTGCAGACAAAGACTTCATGG
This sequence comes from Aquila spilogaster, assembly GCA_024606505.1. Lineage (NCBI taxonomy): Eukaryota > Metazoa > Chordata > Aves > Accipitriformes > Accipitridae > Aquila > Aquila spilogaster. Next base: position 18,795,964 of record JANHGO010000049.1, on the reverse strand, counting down.
TGATCTGGCAAAGCAGAGGTAAATTCAGATTAATGGGTTGCATCAAGAGAAGCACAACCATCAAGTCGAAGTGATTCTGCCCCTCTACTCTGCTCTAGTGAGACATCATCTGGAGTACTGTGTCCAGTTCTGGGGCCCCAACACAAGAAGGACATGGAGTTGTTGGAGTCCAGAAGGTCACAGAGACGATCAGAGGGCTGGAGCACCTCCCCTACAAGTACATGCTGAGAGAGCTGGGGCTCTTCAGCATGGAGGAGAGAAGGCTCTGGGGGGACATTATAGTGGCCTCCCAGTACCTGAAGGAGGCCTACAGGAAAGCTGGGGAGGGACTTTTTAGAAGGGCGTATAGCGATGGGACGAGGGGAAAAGGCTTTAAACTGGAAGAGGGTAGGTTTAGACTAGATCCTAGGAAGAAATTCTTTACTGTGAGTGTGATGAGATGCTGGAACAGATTGTCCAGAGAGGCTGTGGATGCCCCCTCCCCGGAGATGTTCAAGGCCAGGCTGGATGGGGCTTTGAGCAACCTGGTCTAGAGGGAGGTGTTCCCACCTGTAGCAGGGGGGTTGGAACTAAGTGATCTTAAAGGTCCATTCCAACCCAAACCATTCTATGATTCTACTGTGCACTGTGAATTTTATCCTCCTGCTCAAATCAATGGAAGGACTTAACATTGCTAGTATATGTCATCAAACTATTACAAAATATTTTACAAGCAGCTTTAAGAAAAGCTATGCTGAAATGGACAGTCAATATCTCTAAGAAGGAGAAAATGACTGAAACTTGAAAACACCCCACAGATTTACTTCAATTTTAGACCTAATTTTCCACTTGAATTCCGTATTACTTACAAAGTGTACACCTCAGGAGTTCAGTCAACTGTGACTCTGTTCTCCCATAATGGGAAGGAAAATGTGTGTAAACTAGAGATCTTAGAGTTACTTGACTTCTGATTATAGGCAATAAGATGCCTTTCAGAAATGAAAGCAAGCTTATCCCTGTGTGCTAGAAAGGTACCTTTATTTCTTACTATAAACATTAAGTGCATCTTCCAAAATAAGTAAGATTGCCACGTGGCACTCTGAAATATGTTACAGAATAGATATTTTTGAATAGCTACTTCAATTAACTTCTTTTTTTTTTTTCTGGCCAGCAATTTTAAGTTTTTACTTGGTTTGTGTATATGCAACTATGAGCTATAGAGAAATGGATTGATCTCTAAACAAAACCTCTAGCTTAGCATTATTCCCAGAGCCATATATCAGCTCTGTTATACTGCAAAGAAATAGACATTTTCAGTCCTTCAATCTGGCATTGGTATGGAAAAGTCCACCTACAAAATGAGTCACAAAAGAATACTTTCTTGTTTGTGTAGAAGCGATCTCTTTGTGGCAGACAGAGGGAGGCAGTGTGGCTAAAACAGCTGAACCATGTGAGCAGTCCCTACCTGTTGCACAGTTCATGCCAACACAACACACCGTTGTTTGTTTTGCATTCACAAGTCATCCTGAAGAGGTTAAGAGAGACAGACGATCTTTGCCAGGATCCAGCCACCAGACAGAGCTGCGATCATTAGCAAGGCTGTGGGCAGCAGGGTCATCTCAGATTTGTGTGATGTCGAGCTGTAGAACTAACATCTAGCAGCAGATAAAATTGCGCTCTGTCATGCTGATTGAGAAAAGCCTGCTCAGTAGAGCTTGTTGTCATCACTGGAACATTTGGAGAATGCTAAGCAATCTCGCTCCCGTAAATTGTTCAACGGCAGGAACGATGTCTGGGTATCTCAGGCACGGCTGACAGGAATATCAAAATCCAAAGACCTGACTTGCGTTCGTATTATTAAAAATAATGAATAAACATGAAAGTATCCCTTGTTAACTTTGGGTATGAGACAGAACTAACACCTGCAGACATCTATCCTTTCCTCAACTGGAAAAATGAATCAAAACTTTGTGGGTTAGCAAAACAAAAATGACTGATTTGCACTACAGGAGGAAGTAAGGGAACCAAATATTATGGCAATTTTATTGTCAAGCAAAAGGAAGAACCATTGTTACATGGAGCAGCTGCGATCCCAACTCAGTCCTGAACATCAGACATACGTTTCCATTTTATGAAAGGGCTCATCTGTCTGACAAGGGCTGGCTTAGACTTGAAACTTTTGCTGGTTTGTTAGTTGTGGTAAATGGCGAGATCTCACCGTACAGAACAGTATAGAACTTTCTGTTGTCCTTTTGTGCTGGGCTCTTTTTATGACCGAAATGGATTCCTCAGTGATGCAGGTATGTAAATGTTAGCTAAAAGATATTGAGGCTAGCAAGGATGGAGACTTGGACTTTACATAAAGTGTGCAAGCTACAGCTGAGCCTTAGATGTAGCATGAAACACAGCACCATGAGTACTAAGCCTTTCTGCTACTTTCCTTGAGTCAGTCTTTTTACTTCCCTGCTCAGTCTTTCAGCTTCAGAGACTCTGATTCCATCCCTTTATTCCTGATCTATGTGATCTCTGTATGCATGTAGAGATGAAGGCCATGTGATGCCAGCTAGGGACGCTGCAGGGAAGGCACCACTGGAGACTTCCAAGGGGAAGCAGTGACCATTTTCCCTGCCTGGTGTTTCAGAAGAGAGGGAAGTGTGCATATATTTGAACAAACTTACTGCCATAGCTCTCCCAGTCCAGCTATGGTGTTCGGTTCTACGCTGTGTAACTCACTCAAAGTAGCTAATGGAAAAGTTTTGGAAAGTGAGAGATGCGGAGAGGGAAAAAATAGGAAGAAAAAGTGACAACAGTAAGTGACAAAATGAGTATTAGTTTTCAGTATGTGGGTATAAGGGAAATAAAAGATCCTAAAACTGTTTCACAAGTAGATTTGCGTGTCAAGTTATTGTTCGAGCAATTACTTTCTGCTCATTGACAACCTGTGAGGTTCTACAAGCCTCATATTAAGTAGGAAGCAAATTCTTCAGGAAAAATCGTTACCCTTGAGACATAAGCAGTTCGGAGACAGGTGAAGCTGTCCAATACAAAAACAGACCTGCAGGATCCATACAGGACTGTTTCACCTCCATAGATAATTAATTGCTTTATTGATGTTGTGGTTAGAAAGAGAGTCTTATGATCAGAGCCCGGCCTTTATACAGCTCAGGTAGAAAACACAGCCGCTGCTGCCTCGGCTAAAAAGCTTTCTCCAATTAAGCACCCTTTTTCAGTGGAAGTACTCTTTCCATGCCATCAATCACGCTTTAATACAGAAGGTTTGTTAAGTCTTTCATTATAAGATAGATCTCCTACCCCTTAATGCTTCCTCTCCGAACCTGCCTACATTTTTCACCGAAAAACTCTTAATAAAAAAGAAGAAAACAACGAGGAAAGATGAGTTTCCACATCAAAGAATTCCTCACATTAAAGCTGATGTGGGAATAACTCCGTGCAACTTTTCGCTCCTTTTATTTATTTACTGTTGGCGTGCACTGAGGCCCATATCCGCACGTGCCCCCATACACTGCTCCTCAGGGCCACCTGCCCCCCGGCCACGCAAAGCCAGCTGCTGGGGCTGGAGCTGCTTACACGGGGTGGTTTGGGGCTCTGCGGTTGGGTTCAAGGCGGGACAGCACGGTGGGCACTGAGGTGCGAGGAGCTGTCCTGGGGCCACCTCACGGCCGGGCCGCACTGGGGTCTGGCGCAGCTGCCGGGGGCTGCTGAGGGGCGAGGGCTGAGGGCTGCCCGGCGGCGGGTGAGGTCAGCGAGGGCGTCCGCCCGCCCGCCCGCCCGGCGCCGGGTCCCCCCTCGGCGGCTTTCCGTCAGCGCCCGCGGGGCCGTATAAAAGGCGGCGCGGAGAGCGAGGAGCAGAGCGCGGCGTTGCCCCGCCCGGCCGGCCCCATGCAGCCCGCCATGATGATGTTCTCCAGCAAGTACTGGGCGCGGAGGGGCTTCTCGCTGGACTCGGCCCTGCCGGAGGAGCGCCCCGGCGGCCTCACCGTAAGTGGCGGGGCTGGGGGGGGGCAGTGGGGTTCACTTTGCGGCCGGGCCGGCCGTTCCTCAGCCGCTGCTGTGAGTGTAAGGCGTGCTGGTTCCCAGCGCTGCCGCGAGGGTGTCCTCAAACAACAGCAAAAGTTTCGCTAGAAAGGCAAGCGCGGGGGATGTCAGAGCACGGGAGCCCAGCACGGCTGTTCCCGAGCGATGGCTCTGCGCTAAGGCTGTGTCCGAACACTCACAGACCTCGCAGCGTGACGCTTAAAACGCGTTGGATGGCAGCAGGTGGTGGTCGTGGGCTGCACGCTGCGGGCAGCCGGGACCGTGCCCGTGTCTGCGGGTAAGCGGCTTTGAGTAGGCTTACTTTGTTACTGATGGGCTCCTGTGTTTGAGTTACTTTCCTTGGGTTATCCTGTCGGTCACTCCTTCATTCCTGAGTACTCTCGCTTGCTCCGGATAACTCATTTTCATTAGGATGGTTGATTTGCTTGCCATTAAAACACTTTATAATTAAATAATAGGCATGGCTGGTAAGGTTTGAGTTCTTGCAGTATCGCAGCCTCTTCAATTGGGCTCGTAATGATCAGCTAATCTGGTTTTCTTATGCTTGAGAGAGGCTTTCAGTCATCGCTTCAGATAATGCTCGTTTGGAAGTAGTGCTGAACCTCGGGCAGCCTTGGAGGCACCAAGGTACTCCAGGAGCTCTCATTTTCCTGAGGAATCAGTGGTACTGAGGTGCTCAGGATGACGATGTGACTCTCTGTGTGTAGCTTCCTGGGAGCAGCATGGATGCTGTATGAGCAGCATCTGGGCACTTCATATATGTGAAAATTTCTCAGCCGAATCCGAAATATTATTGAGGCTAAAGCCAAGGTGACCTGCCCCTAGACTGTCCCTAAGCAAACCCCTCGGCAAGCAGAATCATATAAGCTCAGTGATTAAAAATAAACATGCTTGAACGTCTTTGTGTACCACTCCACAAGCAGAATTACTTTTCCAAATGGTTTAAGTATAATCTGATAAATGATGAGAAGAGACCAGGGAGACCTTTTAGCCTGTGTGGAATCTAGCCTGGGTAGTTTAACCTGTGCTGTTTTAAGTTGTAGCTTTTGGTAAGAAAATGATTTCAGCTAGTCCTCTTAAGCACAAGAATGCACTGAATTTTAATATATATATAAATATATGCCTCAGAATATCCAGTGGGAGCTGAATATCTGGTGGTCTCACGCAGCAGAGAGAGGTATTTCAGAGTGGACTGTGATCAGGTAGAGAAGCAAACCAGTTCGACATGAACCATGTGGCTGCGTTGAGATGGATGTGATGTAAATACCTTATCTCTGTCAGCAGTATCTGTTTCTAAGAACATTATCTTAGTCTGATTCCTTTTCCAAAATGGATTAGCTAAATTTTACTATTTTTTTTTTCCTGGGATGGAAAGCTTCTGATGAAACATAACATTTTTTTTGGAAGCACAGGGAGACTTTGCTAAAGCCCATTGCCTTAGATAGAGCCACAGACATCATGCAAGTGGGATAACCCATCTTGGCAGCTCTTTTAGTGAAGAAAACAGGAATAGAGACTTAACTTGACTTTAACCAGGTGTTGAGACCTGTTTAAAAACTCCATCCATTCTTGGGTTATTTTCTACAGTTTACCAAAGAACTGTTAGTAGTTGCGGAATTGTTTTATATGACTCTCAATTTCTAAGTTCACATGTCTTTTAGTGTCCATATTACAGGTGATACTGCTCAAAAAGTGGTTAGCATCTCACTGAGGACAGCATTTCTCTGAGTCACAGCCTGGGTGCTGGAAAATGCAGAATGTTTTTTGAAAATCATGGTCAGTGTTATCAGAACTGTCTATGGAACCTGTAAAGCCCAACTTGCTGTTCTGTTGTATCTCAACAAAATCTAGGTTGATTGAAAAAAGTGCACATTTTTGGGGAACCACTGGATGAGATTTGGCTTGAAGCAAAGTTTTCACCTCCTTGATTAAGACAAGATTGTAGATTATGTTTTTAATACTTATTTATTGAGAGTTCTCTAGTACCTTCCGTAAGAGATGAGATGGCTATCTAAGCTTATATTTCTGTTCTTATTTGTGTAATCATCATAGATTTTATTTTCTCAGGAAAAATGAGGTTAGACAGCAACATTATGTTACCTGTTGTAGTACAGTTAAACTTTATATTTTAAATTTAATGAGCATGACTGTCCAATAAACCCCAGCAATGGAAGAAGGCTCAGTAGCAGTAGGCAGGAGGATGTGCCTGTGAAGCTCAGTTAATAAGGCTGAGTGTGACTGACCACAGCTGCTGGAAAAAGCTGATTTTTATCTTGGCACAGGGTACTGGAGAGTGGCCTTTGCTTTTGCTTTAAATACACAGCTGTCAACAGTTGCATGGATCAACTGTTGGTGTAAAATGCTTTTCCCAGGGTTCCTTAGAAAGCATGAATGTCTCCTTGAGTTAGCCCAAACAGTATGGTGGAAGTGAATACATGGCTCAGCCCAGTTTGGGTATAAAAACTACACTAACAGGATAACTGCAAGGAGATCAGTGGCCTCAATCTACATATTCTTTTCTGGTGGCTGGGCACGCCCAGTGTAGTGACAGTGAGCATAGGATCAGAGAATCACAGAATTGTTTGAGTTGGAAGAGGCCTTTAAAGACCATCTGGTCCAACTCCATTGCAATAACCAGGGACACCTGCAGCTAGAACAGATTGCTCAGAGCCTGGTGCAGCTTGACCTTGAATGTCTTCAGGGATGGGGTATCCACTGCCTATCTGGGCAACCTGTTTGAGTGCCTCACTGCCCTTTTTGTAAAAACCTTTTTTCTTACATCCAGTCTAAATATTTCTGTTTGAAACCATTTCCCCTTGTCCTAATCACAACAGACCCTGCTAAAGTCTGTCCCCTTCCTTCCTGTAGCTCCCCTTTAGATACTGACAGGCTGCTCTCAGGTCTTCCCAGAGCCTTCTCTTCTTCAGGCTGAAGAGCCCCAGCTCTCTCGGCCTATCCTTATAGGGAGGTGTTCCATCCCTTGGATCATTTTTGAGGCCCTCCTCTGGACATGTTCCAACTGGTCCATGTCTCTCCTTTACTGAGGACTCCATGTGGACACATGACTCTGCACAGTGAGACCTCACCTGGAGTAAAGGGGGCAGGATCACCTCCTTCAACCTGCTGGTCATGCTTCTTTAGATGCTGCCCAGGATACAGTTTGTTTTCTGGGCTGTGAGGGCACATTACTGGCTCTTGTCCAGCTTGCCATCCACCAGTACCCTCAAGTCCTTTTTGGTAGGACTGTGTTCCATCCTTTCATCCCCCAGCTTGTACTGATAGCAGGAGTTGCCATGACTCACGTGCAAGACCTTGCACTTGGATTTGTTGAACCTCATGAGGTTCTCCTGGGCCCATTGCTGGAGCCTGTCAAGGTCTCTCTGAATGGCATCCTGTCCCTTGGGTGAGTCGACCATACCACACAGCTTGGTGTTATCCACAAACTTGCTGAGGGTGCACTTGATCCCACTGTCTATGTCATTGATGAAGATGTTAAAGAATGTTGGTCCCAGTACTGACCCCTGAGAGACACCATTTCTTACTGATCTCCCTACACGCACGGAGCCATTGACTACCACTCACTGAGTGTGATCTCGCAACCAGTAATAGACAGACCAGTAATATGGATTGCACTGGTGTTGTGATTGAACTGTCTACTGAGATTGCTGTTTTTTTGCAAGTATAACTTGCATTTGTAGTCTCTTTTCAGTGTGCTAAGTATCACTCTGCTAAATCAGAATTCCTGTGTACCATCACACACCTTCATGTAAGTATGCTTCATACTAAGCATTATGCTCCCCATGTGTGGAATGTCTAAAAGCAGCTGGTCAGAGAGTATTGGGCTCTGCTGGCAGATAATATAGGAATACAGACCAGTATAAATCATCTTGAACTGACTTACAGCTATAATAGTATCACTGCAATTAGTGGTTTTGTGGTAATTCTGACTATCTCCCTTCACTTTTTTTATTACTGTTGATAGCGTTGCCCTAAAAAATCAATATATTTGTATCCTATGTGTATACATATATACCTGTGATTCTGGTTTCAAGTAAATAAATTACCTTTTAAATTAAGTCTGGATGGGTTCAATTCAGCTATTTTCTAACAAAAATTTCTCTTTATGTAATAAGCCTTACTTTTGGGAAATGCCCTTTTGCAACTGAATCGATGCTGTTCTTTATCCATTTGTAGATAAACAGATCAGGCTCTGGGAAAAATGAGGAAAAAAAAGGCAATAAGGGAAATGGGAAAGGTGAATCAGTTTCTGAAGGTGGAAAGACAGCTGTGGTGTTTTCCCTGAAGAATGAAGTTGGCGGATTGGTGAAAGCTCTTCGACTCTTCCAGGTAAGGCTTACAAATCATTGTGCTGATCAGCTGAGGAAGGATACTGAGGTCAGGCTCTTTGTTGGTATAAATTAATGCACCGTGGAGTGCAGTTACTTTTAGTGAATCTGCAGAGTGTAACTTTAGGTTTTATGGATCATTCAACAAAGCATTTAAGACTCTCAGAGAATTTTCTGGAACAAAGTTTAAGTGTGATGTTGATATTCACACTATTCACTTTAGATTTTCAAAGTGTGAGTCTCAACACTGTAAATTAGGTTTGATGTTCTCTGTACAGACCACAATGAAATAAAGCTGTTTCAGAGAGCAGTTCAGAGTCTGAATTATATGCTCAAAGTCAGGTGGCGATGACAGCCTTGCTGCAGGACAATCATTTTGGTCATAAATTCAAGTGCACCTTTAAGCGCTTGCAGGGTCAGGGCTTTCTGTGTAACTAGAACGTACATTGTGAAGTATTGGTTCCCATATAGATCCGCATGCAGTTGGTGATTTTCAGTCACGCTGCTGGTACTCTATATAGTCTGCTTACCTTATTAATACTTTGAAGAGGACTTACATGCATGTCTGAGGACAGTTAAGGCAAAGCACCATGATGAAAGCCTTAGGCTGCTCAGTCTGTGCAGTGAAGAAAATGTTAAGAGGTTATTTGGAGTCTACCTCTTGATGCTAAACCATCAGAGGGATACAGTTGTGGGAGCATGAGGCATTACCGATCCTAAATTATAGGAGTTGGCTCTGGGAACAGATTTCGAAGGCAGATGCAGATATCTAGAGCACCCAGATGTTGAAAAAGGAGTGAGTTAGACCCCTGGGAGGGAGCTTACCAGGAACCAGATTGCACAACAGAAGCAGGGGAAGGCTAAGTAAGCCAATAGGAACTGCAGGAAGAGACACACTTTCTATGCATCTTCTCTCCCAAGTGTTTAACTGCAACTCTTGCTAAATTCTTCAGTGGGTTCAGACCTGAAATCCTGGATATACATGTCAACCCTCCCTTCTTGAGAACAACTTGCTTATAATTCATTCTGCTTTTTAAAATGTCTGGAAGGTGTTGCAGAGAGATCAACTGCATTCATATAGGCACTTAGCAATTTGAGCATGGGAACGGTGGGATTATGTTGTCTTCTAAACCTAGGGTAGATCAAAGCTACTTTTCTTAGTTCGGAAGAGAATGTCTGAAACCACTGTCCCTGTGCCAGCTGAAACTGAGTCCTGTGGCCTGGCTGTTTATTCAGGAAGAGATCATCAAAATGATCCTGCTTGGCTTTTGTAATCTGCTGGTCTACAAATAGCAGATTCAAAGCCCTCAGCAAATTGAGTCTTTTCCTTCTGCGAATTTGTTGCATGAACATGTTAGCTAAGGAGATGCACTGTCTACATACCTTATGGAGTGTGCCAGTGGAATTGTTACCTACTATGTGGATTCAGGTGTGGAAAATCAGGAACTGCTGGTTGCCTGTTATAGAGGGGACCTTCATTTGAAACTTGGAAAAACTTTCCTGAGGAATATGTCATCAATATTGCCATTCTAACTGACATGTCTATATTTAATCTATTGTTTACTCTTTCTGCAGGAGAAACATGTGAGTATGGTTCATATTGAATCACGAAAATCGAAGAGAAGGAACTCAGAGGTAGAAATTTTTGTGGACTGTGACTGCAGTAAAAAGGAGTTCAATGAACTAATCCAGTTGCTCAAGTTTCAAACTAATATCGTGTCTCTAAATCCACCAGAAAACATCTGGACTGACGAGGAAGGCAAGGCTACTTCTGTATTGCTTTGTTTATAGAATCACAAATGTTTTGCACAGATATAGCCATAATCTTATACTCAGTATATTTAACTCTCATTCTATCTTCTGCAGATCTTGACTGTGTCCCTTGGTTTCCCCGGAAGATATCTGAATTAGACAAATGCTCACAAAGAGTTTTGATGTATGGATCTGAGCTGGATGCAGATCACCCTGTAAGTGTAACATAAAATTGTACTATAGATAAATAATCTGTTCGTGTTGTTTGCCAGTCAAATAAAAATCCTGTTGACTACTGTTTTTGAGTACTTTTCTGAGCATGGTTGGTATTTAGTTCTGTTCAGTGTTTTCAGTGAATTAATTATCCTTTTTTGTAGCTGGACATGCAAGAGGAAAGTCTTCCAGGAAGCTCCTCTTGAACATTGACCTCTTTTTTTTTGTTTTCATTTATTTACTTCTTATTTAACTGGTTGTTAGAAGTTTTCAGACAGAGCAGTTTAGATCAATGTGACCTTAGGCTCTGTCACAAGAGGCTCTTAGATAAGAATAGATATTAACTTAGTTGTCAGAGAAGAAAGAATTATGGAAAAAGACTTCCTGGCCACTAAGGAGATAATTGCAAAATAAAACAGCAACACATTTCCGTTTCTGTGTGCAGAAGGACATGCAGCAGATGGGAAGGTGTCTCACATTGTTTCCTGACTTCAGTGACAGGAGTCAAGCTCACATTTCACATAAGTGATACCTGTAGTGGTGCCAAATGCTCAGTGTAGAAGACAAAGAAATAGATCTGTTTTATTCCATTTGGCTCAAGTTCATAAATGCATAACATCTAATTCTTTAGATGGCAGGTGATTGTAAGCATTTGTATTAAGGGATTTTTGCTTGTTTCAAATTGAAGTTTCCACCTTTGGACCCCCTAGTTGAGAATTACTAGTGGCAACTAACTGTATTATTCTTACTCTGAAAGCTGAATTCAACTGCTGTTGTAGGAAGCTTCCAGCTGAAAGGAAGGAATGAAGCAAAGTACCTGAATGTGAGCCTTTCCTGCTCTGTGGACCTGCTGCTGGGGAGCACATTCCTGGGTCCCGATTTCTGCCACACACTTCTTAATGACAAGCTGGGATATACCTTCTATTTTCTCAGAATGGAAAAATCTGTTGATTACCTTCAACCATTAACAGTAATTTGGTTCAAACAGAGGCCTTAATGGCAGCTCATTCTAGCCTTGAGTTGATGATTGTGATGAGCCATTTGATACTGTTTTATGTTCTGAGCTGGTGCCTTCATTAAAATAGTTGAGTGCTCTACTGAAATCTGCCTTCAGTTTTACAGACAATGAAAAAAGACATTTGCATTATATGAATATATATTTTACACTTGAGGGAACTCCTATGAACATAATTTACACACCATTTGTTAGCGTATGCAGCAGCTAGATATCAGAGATGGGGGAAAAAAACTATAAAATCTGTGATTGGCCTTTCAAATGCCAGTTCTGGTGCCTGCTCTATTCCTTCATGGTAGCATGTTAGATGCCAGACCAAAGAGAATTACTCCATTATGGAATCAGTATAGTGCTAATTTAGGTTCTAATCCATTCCATACTGGCTAATGGTTTCAGTCTTGATTTCACTGCATGTGCTGGATGTTCAAGTCACCTATGCTGTCATCCATCCCATTTTGTCTGTTGAATGTTACAGCCGAGTACCATAATGCTAGTGTGAAAAGGTATTAAGCAGACAAAGATATGCTCCAAAATGTCACAAGTTTTTGTCTGTCAAAAAGCTTCTCTGTGTGAGCAGTGTAGATTTTAACATCATTCCTGACTCTTCTGTAGGATTTCACAGGGAGGGTGCTATGCCCTGTCAAAAGCAGGCCACAAAAATGCAGGATTAGGGAGGCAGATAGTTGAGTTCCTGAAGTAACTCTCTCACAGTAGTTATGCACAGCAAGTCAATAACTAAATGAATGGCATGTTATAAAAAAGGATTGTATGATCATAGAATGGCTTGGGTTGGAAGGCACCCCAAGGATTGTCAAGTTCCAATCCCTCTGCCACAGGTAATAGATCAGGCTGCCCAGGGCCCCTTGCAGCCTGGCCTTATGCACCTCCAGGGATGGGGTATCCACAACCTTTCTGAGCAACCTGTTCCAGCACCTCACCATTGTCTCAGTAAAGAAGTTCCTCCTGACATCTAATCTAAATCTCCCTTCTTTTAGTTTAAAACAATTTCCCCTTGTCCTATCACTATCTACCCATGTAAAAAGTTGATTTCTCTCATGTTTATAAGCTCCCTTTAAATATTGGAAGGCTGCAATGAGGTCTCCCTGCAGCCTTCTCTTTTCCAGGCTGAACAAGCCCAGTTCCTTTGACTTATCTTCATAGGAGAGGTCTTCCAGCCCTTAAATTGTCTTTGTGGCCTTCTCTGGACCCTCTCCAAAAGCTCCACATCCCTCCTGTGTTTGAGGTCCCAGACTTGAATGCAGTACTTAAGCTGCGGCCTCATGAGAGCAGGACAGAAGGGGGCAATTGCTTCCCCTACCCTGCTGGCTAGCCGCCTTCTTATGGAACCCAGGATAACATTGTTCTTCTGGGTTGCAATTGCATACTACTGGCTTATGTGAAGTTTTTCATCAATCAGAACCCCTAAGTCCTTCTCTACGGGGCTACTCTCAAAGAGTTCTTCTCCCAGCTTGTGTATGTTGGATTGTTCAGTACCTGAAGGGTGTTGTGTAAGGCCTCTTCTGTCCTGTGTCAGAGTGGAGGCTTGAATCCTTTCCACAGTCCTCTGATGTTCTCCCTTACTCTGCCCTAGCAGCACGGCTTTGGTTATGGAGTCATAAAATACCTTTTGAGTTTTCTCATACAAACTCATAAACATTTCAAATCAAAATACATTGTGTTTTCATTCCCTTTGCTGATCTGTGTATGTGAGCAGTAAGGAAAAAAAGTGTTTTACTTTTCAGCTGTGACTGGGTGATGGGAGCAGCCCATTTAAGTCATAGCACTTGAGGAATTTTAAGTGTACTTTCAGAGCTACTAACTGTGGCACTTAGATAACTTTACTCTTTTCCATTTTCAAGAGGTTGCAAGTCCTGATTTGAAAGTAGGTAGCTCTTTTGTAGTATAAAACCTGAATTGTCTAAATTTTTTGTGGATATGGAAGAGATGGTGTTTTGATTTTTAATAGCTTGAAGGGCTGTTACTGACTAGTCTGTATGTGTAATACAGCCTTTTTGTACTTAATATGCAAAAAATAAGAACCTGCTGTAGCTTAATACGTAGGGAGTTTGATCTGCAGCTCAAATAGGAGCAATGTGTGTATTTGCTGTTGGAGGTTGTTGGCTCAGTCTCTAATGTGTTGGTTAAGATGGCAACTGCTGAAGTAGCATCTTCAAAATGAGTTACTTGTGAACTCTTAGCACCTTCTGTCTTCTAGCGATGACAGATGTATTAAGAAAAGGTCAGTTATTCTGCTTTATGCCTGTCTGTAGATCTCCATACAGATTAAGGAAAACCTGCATGAGATGAAATGACAGGAAAACAGTTTCGCTTTTTCAGTGCCTTGGAAAAATGACTACCTATGCACAAACCTATCTTAAAAACACCCCTGTGGGACTTCGGTGGGGGAAAAAGGCAAAAGATATTTTTCTCTTACAACCCAGAAGATAGTGTTAATCAAAATACAGTATAATTTGGTACTGGGTAAACACTTCAATGATTTATAATTCTCACAGCTAATTTTCTGTCTTTGTTATAAATTACTTTCTTCTTCCTTGCTTAAGGGATTTAAAGACAATGTCTATCGACAGAGAAGAAAATACTTTGTGGATGTTGCCATGAGCTATAAATAGTAAGTACTGGTATAATTCTTCTCTGGGCTGCTGACTAGTTAGAATTCATGCTCTACTTAATTCTGTAGGAGGAAGTTTTGCAGTAGACAAAGTCATCCTTTAAACTACCACTGGTGCAGCCTGTGCCAACCTGATGCTTGAAATCCTGTTACATTTTCAGTACAGATACAGGCAAGGATGGAAAACATTTGAAATGCAAGCACTACCTTTTCAGCATTTTATTAATAGCTGATTAAACTTAAGGAACTGTTATTAATGAAAAACTGATGTACTGCTGAATTGCACGTAGCCAGTGTCCCTGTGTGGTTGCTGTATGCCAAATCATTACTCACTATTTGAACCATAGGAAGTTGTGCTTCTTGTAAGGAGAACTGTTAGACATACCTGGAATAGCACCCAAAGGAAAGTGTTGTACATGGTAGGAGTACCGTGCTTCACACAAGTGTCATGTTTTGTCGTAACGGTTTGATTCCTACCATTGTAACAGGATGAATTCTCAAATTTAGTTACAGTTGTACTAAAAATGAATGACATCTCTGCCTTCTGGGAACAGGATAAGAATCAGGTCCTGAGGATCCTAAGATTTGGTCCAAATGTGAGAAAGTTGTAGTTAGACAAACTAACTGAAAAAGGCAATAATAGGAAATGATTCTTCTCTTTTCGTGCACTTAATGTGCTGGATGCTGCAAAATGCCTTTTATGAATTTTGCTACCACAGCTGTAAATTACTCAGAATTCATTAAGTGGATTTCCCTGTAGTTTATGGAGCTGGTGTCTGTGTATAAGTATACTGTTTGTGGTTTTACCTTCTGATCTTTTGCCATGTCAAGTCAGTATTTTCAATTTGCTGCCATCCCTGGAAGTTAGAAAACTTTCTGTGCTACCTACGGATGCCTCCTGTGTTGTAATTTCCTTCTTGTGTAAGGATTCAATTAATTCTAATTAGGCTCTGTTTTGTTTGCCCTCATTCTCAGTGGAAAGAACATAGTAATTTCATGTTCCTGTCCATATTACCATACATTTTCAGATTTATGTTTCTTTTCTTCTTTCAGATTTCAAAGTGTATTATTTAAAGAATGCCAAGCACAACAGTTGTTTTCTCCCTTCATGAAAGGCATGTCCTATCAGGAAGCAATTCAGAAGAGCATTTTAGAAGTTTTTTGGTTCTGCTTTCTTTGTTCTTAATGTAAGCTTAATTCATGAGCTGAGAAGACTGGAGGTTGGGACAGGAAGGCTAAGTCTACTTTGTGACCATATAATCCTAATTATCATTCTCCTTTACTTTTGTTCCATTCCTGTTGTTATGCTGTTACCAATACAGTAAATGTCCAAGTGCCAGTGTTCGGTTTCCCTTTCTTCAACCCACGGTGGAATTTGTTTGTCTGGGTGCTCGTGGCACTCATCCAGCATGCTGAGCTCTGCATGCTGGGATAGGGTGGTGGTTGGTGGAGAAGCTTCCCAGGCTCTGTGGATTGATCCCTTTGTCTGTGGAAGTCCAAAGCTTAGCCAGTTTTCAGATTAAAGTTGAGGCAAGTTTTTTGTTTGTTTACAGCTGATTGATTTTATTTTCCAGTCTCATGCTTGCTGCAGTTAGTTATTCTTGCCTAACATTTGCTGCAGTGTGAAATGTCAAGCAGATACCTGTGGATGAGGGCATACTGTGTACTTCTAGATCTCTCTTTGTAAACTAGGACAGTTCTCCGTTTATTAGTAAGGAAAATGGTAGTGCCCTGCATCTCACAGCTGCTAAGCTGTTGGCAATATCTTCCTCTCTTCTCCCCCTCTAAGCTGCCTAAGTGCTGGAAAGGTCCTGCTGGCTCACTGAGCAGTGGTTGGTCTTCTGCTAGAAGGATTTTTTTCCCCTGAAACTAGTAAGAAACATCTTTTCAGAAAAATCTTGCACGTTCCCAGGAAAAGAGATAAAGGGAAGGAAAATGCTTCTCCTTCTTTAGATTTTGAAGACTCAGTAGCCGTTTCTGCAGATTACAAAAATAAAACAACTTGAAACGAAGGTTATTTGGGAACAAGTCTGCTCAGAAATACTCCTTCATCCCAGTGATATTTTCAAACGCTTTGAAAGATTTCACACTCCTTGTGGTAGGAGCAGCAGCAGGAAAACGAGATTCTTTAGCCAGGAACTAAAAAGTGGCTTAGAGGCCACTTACCTGCACGGTTACCCAAGATGTGACAAAAACTCATTCATACTCCTCAGGTCTGCCAACAGACTTTTTTCACCTCTCAGATGTGCCACATCCGTGGGGCTGTACAGTCCATCTCTCTCTGGATACATCTGCTCTCAGAGACAGCCTGGGGAGCAGAAAATCAGCTCCAGGAGGACCCTGTGCTGCTACAGCTGAACTATTTCTGCTACCCACGCTGGTGCACTCAGAATTAGTTTAGGTGTCTTGACACTATGTTGCAGTCTCATTGCACCTTCTTTTGTGGTCTTAAAACTACTTGCTTATTTACTTATTTATACAAAAAGGTCTGTCAGGAAATGTTGGCAGAGCTTCATGATAATGCAAAAGACAATTTTGGTATAAGGACTTTTCTTAGAGACAAATTTAGAGCATTGTCTTGAACCTCTCAGTATTTCTTCCTCATTGAAAACTGAGGTTGATGCACTTTTAATTTTCATCCTCCGGTGTATAAAAAAAACAAAAACAAAAACAACTTGGTTCCTTAACAGAAGTAATGAAGAGATTTGGCTACAAAAAATTGGCTCAAGGAGATGGCTCTGTCAAAAATTGTTGAGTTGAAAATCCCTGACTGGCATTTCCTTTATGAGTCGTTGTTCTGTAGCAGAGGATGTCCTTCTTTGATAGAACATGAAGAGGCCTCAGTTGGGGACAGAGAGAAAAACTCTAAGATGTGAACCTAGAGGAGCAGATCCTTGCTGATGTTAGGTGTTAAAGGGAAAGACGTGTTAATAGAGCACATCAATGAAGATCAGCTGTGTGAAATAAGTGGACCAAAAAATAAATATTCCTCCCTCCTTCGCTTAGCTTCTATCTTAAAGATAGTGAAAATGTGTTAATCTTGCTAATTAGCCCTTTGAGACTGATTAGAGATTGCAAAAGGGTTGAGAAAATTAAATCTGCAAGGAAAATACAAGGCTTATAGAGGGAATTCTTAATGTGACTTGATAGCTCATGACCATGGCAAAATGGAAAGACCCTGTTTTAATAAGGGGAAATAAAAATTCAGGTTAGGTTAGCCTTTAATGTCCTTGCAAAGCCAGTTTTCCTGTGGCTGACTAGTCTGTCCTTTGGTGTGATTTATTGGGTGGTGAAAGCAAGGTGGGTCTTGCTTGTAAGAGGGTGAGAAAACTGAAAGAATGGCACAGTCCTCCCTTGAGTCTGGCTACTTCAATCCTCTCAATATAGAAAGCAGTATCACCATCATCTTAACGTAGGATCAGTGCTCCTAGGCATAAATTCTAATAAGGAATTAATGTTCATTGAACCTTATTTCAGTGCTAATGAATTAATTGAAACAATTACTACGTTATAAACCTTCTAGTGAACAGTGAACAAGCTTCAGGACCTTGATCTTCCTTATACCTCTCCAGTAACATGCTAAATAGAATCTTGATTTTTTTTTTCCACTGGTGCTCAGATTTCTTCAGCTTTGCTGGGCCAGTGCTGACCTGTACTGGCAGTATCCATAGTAGAGGTTGCATCTAGGGAAAAGGGGAGAGGCTCCTGCACAGCTTTGTCAGTGGATGGAGCCTATTTGTACCTGGTGTGTATGGTACGATTTAGAGTAGCTCTGTTATGCTTCCCACAAGCTGGCAGGCAGCTTAAGATTGATGGACTGTGCAGGTGAAGACATACTGGACCTGAAGGATTGACTCCCACAGCATAACAGATATGGACCCAGTGCAGCTTCTGCTGGTGAGCAATGCTTCACCACATGCATTGCAATTCTTCTCATGTCTGCCAAAGAGTGGCTGAAGGGGAACTAGCAGATTTAATGTATTGGATGTTCAGCACGTCTTTGACAAGTGTGAGTGCCTCATACAAAGTATCCTTTGACTGACAGATACTGCTATGTATCAAAATACTTTGATATAGTGAAGGGTGAGGGGATTAAATGGTAAGTTTTCAATAAAGATAAGGGGACAACCACAAACGAATGTAGGGTAGAGGCTCTTCTCTTTGTGCATGGAGAGACTGCTTAACAGCAGTCGTATGTGACAAGAGGGCTCATTCCTTGTTACCTGGCACGGTGAAGACAGGATTATAAACCAGGTGAGAGCCAGGAGGGAGACTCAACTGCCCTAGCAAATACATAGTACTGTGGTTCTCGTGCTGCAGAGGGATTTCTCTGTGCACCCTGTTGTTGGGCCAGCCGAGGCTCCTGTCTGAGAGTGTGGAGGACGCTGCAGCACTGAACTGGGAGTGCCCACGATGCCAGCACTGTGGCTGGGCTATGGGAGGTAGGGACCTGTGAATCCTTTTGCCTAATGTGTGCTCATTAACAATCTGAGAGAAGAGAAGGATACCTGAGGAGATGGCAGATTTCATAGTTACTCATAGTACATTGTGAACATTAAATCCAGAGAAAGATTTTCAAGTTTCTAGAGGGAAGTCATAATGAAAGATGAGGACTATGTCATGGGAAATTCCTTAAAGCAAAATACAAGGCAGTGCAAATTGGAAGGAGCCCCTCACACTCCATGCAGTCATTCAGTTTTGAATTAGCTGTAACCACTCGAGGCAAATCTTGGATGTCAGAGACAGATCAGCAAGCTCCCTGGGAGGCTCCTGCTCTGCAATTTCTCTGCATCTATGCAAGGCAGAGGAGTCGGAGAAATCGTGCAGAAGAAGAATACTGAGAGATGTATTTAAAGTTGTAGTTTCACTTATTCTGGGCTGTTGGCTCTGAGGTGGTCTTCCTCATCACATAGTCCTGAATGGATGTGGGGTTCCAAACACATGTGCACAATGGTCTAAATAATAAATAGATGTATTTTGTTGTTTCTACATGTTTATAAACATCTACATAATTGCCTAATCTTCATTTTTTAAAATGCTTGGTAGTGATAGTCTGTGAATATTATGTGTTTTAAGGAATGGATAGAGCATGCAATCAACTGATGGTCTTACTGAATGCGTAAGTAAAACTGAATTTGGATCTTCAGCTAACCATTACAAAGATGACAGTGACAGAAAGCAGAGCTATTACTTTGGTATTCAAATGCATCATACAAGAAATCCACCTTTCTGTTATGTTATGTAAATCATCTCATTGCTTATTAGGAAATGCAACTCTTATGAAATAAATGTAATACGTACAACATAGCATTAGGAAGAAATTCTAAGAAAAAAGCATGTAGTTATCACTTTAAAATTGTTTTTTTTAACAGGCTCTATGTAGCTATAGTTATTTAAATAGCACAGACATTTTGCTACCCAGAGTCGATATACAATCTGATCGTATTCAAATATACTCTCTATCCCGTTTTTTTTTCTTCTTCTTTTTTTTTTTTTTTTCCAACAGTGGTCAACCCATTCCCAGAGTGGAGTACACAGCTGAAGAAATTAAAACATGGGGGGTGGTGTTCAGGGAACTCAGTAAACTCTATCCCACCCATGCTTGTCGTGAATATTTAAAAAACTTTCCTCTGCTGACCAAGTACTGTGGATATAGAGAGGATAATGTTCCTCAGCTGGAAGATGTTTCTATTTTTCTTAAAGGTAAGATTCATATTTGATTTATCAGTAGATAATGTTTCTTGAATACACTCCTTTCTGTTAGAATGTAATGCAAAGCATATTGAATGGAAAGGCTCCCAGTACTATCAGCCAACTTTGGTTTATGCTCTTCATGGGAGAGAATTTGCTGAGTGAGGATGGTTGTATGTGTTTGCAGGTATGAAGCTGAGAGGAGTTAAACAAATAATCACATACCACGTTGATGTTTTCCTACAGAGGGAGAAAAGTCCTTCTATATGAAGAAAAAGAGCTGAGCTAGCTCTGCTGTTCTGATAACAGAGGGTGGGTGTCCTGATAAGCACAGTATGTGTTCCCACTGTATCTAGGAAGTTAAGGAAAAAGGAAAATATGAGGCTCTCTTACATGCTTAAAACCTCATGAGGTTCACAGTGATGTACTGAAAAAACTCAGTGGGGCTCCATGGATGATCTACAACTTCTATGGTATTTTTAAATGTTCAGGATATTACACATTTAAGCTTCAAAATACTCTGGTTTCGCATCTGTAATGGAAATATATCCCATGTGGAACAGATGCAGACAAGACTAACCTGTTGGTTTTTAACTCTAGAGCTGCCAAAGCATTCACTTAAGATTTTTTCTTCTCCCCAGGGTTTCCTTCAGACACACATACTTATTCCTTAATCTTCTTCTTCAGGATCTCAGGAATTAAAATATTGCAAAGACATGTTTAGAGAATAATGTTATGGGCTGTTAAGTGTTATGTAGAGAAAAAAGAAAAAGGCGAAGTGTGTTCTCCCAAGCTTGCAAAGTAAATTTTTAACTAAAATAAATGCAAAATTTATAGCGAGAGGCTTACTTTCCCCAGTCACTGCTTCATCCTTAACTCTTGTTTGTCAGTAATTGCGTTTACTGATAATTGACTCATTGATCTTTCAATTTTGATGTGTCCTTCTGGAATTCTCATATACTGCACTATGATCCCTAAGGATTTAGGTTCTTTTTCTTTAATAAAAAACTCAAAAATTTGCATTTTTTTCAGAAACATGTTTTTAGAGTGAATAAAATGCAATAATATCTGTTGAAGAAATACCTGGAACATTTTCTTGTAAACACTTGCAAAGAATTAAGAAGGAATTTGGGAGAGAAATGTCCTTTTCAAAGTTACTCAATCTGAAATAATTCTCTGCTGGGACTAATCTGACAACTGAACACTTTGTTAAATGTTTAAATGAGGACCTCAGAATTGAGATTCAGTATTTTACTGTCACAAAGCAGTATTTATCTGTAAAAATAAGAGCAGGTTTGGTTTAATCCTATTTTGTTCTGTTTGTTTTCAGTATGTTGTACAGAAGTCATCCTCTGTTTTGGATACTTCTCTCTTGCTTTGCTATCAGATGTAAAAATCAGGTGCTTTGTGATTTGAGAACATCTCTTGTGGCACCTTCCTTTCTATACAGTTACCTAAACGAACTTTGAAGTACCTTGAGCTGTTTTCATTAAACAAATGGTGGCAATGCAGAAGAATTCTTGTACTTAATAGGTGAAAATTATGTATGGTGATCTTCAGCCACAATTCTCCATGTTGTGTTTCTGGTAATTAACTGTGGACTGTTACCTGTCCTCAGAAACTGATATAGTAATATATAATATGGTCTTTTATTATCTCCTTCACTTCAGAAAGGTCTGGCTTCACAGTGAGACCAGTTGCTGGATATCTCTCTCCCCGAGACTTTTTAGCTGGCTTAGCATACAGAGTTTTTCACTGTACTCAGTATGTACGACATGGCTCAGATCCTCTCTACACTCCAGAACCGTAAGTTGCTTCATTTGCTTTAGAGCTGAAAAAATATGCTTGCAGGATTCTTATAAGACCCAAGTGAACTAGCCAAGGTTGAAAAGAGGAATCGTGCCACAAATGTAGTTACACTGTCACTGATAAAATGCTTCACCCTGAAGAATTTGAATTTAATTAGGAGTTTTTTTATTGGACTGTATACAAAGATCTTAAATAGCTGTGTTATTTGTATGGTGGATCAAAAAATCTACCTGTATTATTTTGCAGTGGAAAATGGAGCTTTCAGCTATGTATTTTGAAAAAGTGATTACAGTTCGATTTTTCTGATGGACAACTAAGGAAAGAAGCTTGAAAGGGAAGCCTTGAATCCATTGAAAAAAATTGCTTTCAGAATTATAGTTGGATCATCTGCTATCTCCATGTATCTTTTTGGGGCCAGACTCCAGAGCTGAACTTTGTATTGTGCCTATGAAACAGCAGAAGCAAATCATGAGGCATGGTTCTCTCACCCAGAGAGGGAGGATATTACGTATGAAGCCTGTTATAGAGAACATACTAGAAAGAAGAGAAACTTCAGTTATGACTTTCATGGAACAACATTGCAGCTTTTTTTGAAAGAGAATATTGTGTGTTTAGATGAAATATTTTAGCTGTTGATGAAAAGTTGGAGGGAAAAAAAGATTAAAGCGATTTCAGTTCTTGTCTTGTGTTATATGTGTTGTGCTCTGTGCAGTAGTAACATGTCAGCTGATATAGAGGTAGTTTCACCAAAAGCATCCGCTAATCTTGTGAGCCGCAGGAATGGCATTTATGCAGTGAATCAGTTATCAGAAAGCTAGCATGAACTTGTAGCATTGATTATTCAGCTCGTTCTACTTTCTGTAAAATTTGGCAAAAATAAAGGGTTCATATGTACGTATTCAGCTTCAGTCATGTAAACATTTGGACCCATGCCTAACTTTGATTTCCTGAATAGAGTGCTGAAACCATGAAGGAATATTTTTTGGATGTAAAAGGATTAATGGAATTGCATATTAAGCTGCATCTAAAAATGCTCTAACATTATTCTGGCCAGAGTCAGCAGGTGGTGCTGTTCCACGTGTATCTACTTATCTTTTCCTCAGCATCTGAACAGGGCAGAGTATCTGCTAAAGTACCGTGAGGCTAGTTTTGTGTGTGTGTTTGTATTGGGTAAAAGGTGCTGGTCTCTGAATTAATTCACTCACTTCTGTAATCTCTGTAATTAGTACTTTAGTCTTTGCAAGTTTTAGGGAAATTGCTGCAATGTAAAACCCAGAAAGAGGGGCTTGTATGTATCGTGCTGGACCTTCTCTGGTCTATCTATGAACATCTGTAGATATTTCAAAGAAAGAAATTACACTTAGGAAATACTAGGCGTTGCACCAAATATTTCCTTTGGTGATTGCAACACCTGCCAATACTCAGCAATACTCAGATTTTTATTAACTTAATATAAAATTAGAAGTGTGTTTTCATCTATTGATAGGACATTTAGGTATGTAACTCCTACTGGAACATCATCCAGAAAACAGTTAAGTGTGCCTGTATTTTTTACTAATGTTCTCTGGTTCATTGATTTGTGTATTTGTGACCTGTATAGTTTTCAGGATACTGCTTACTTTCAGAATTAAACAGTGTATCCTAGTAAAACCTTAGTAATTACAACTACTTTCTGTAACCTTTCTGGTCGTGGCATCTGGAAAGTCACTATCTGATAATACTTATTGGAATGGAATGAATATTGTTGTTCCCTGTTAGGGCTGAGCTTAAAAATTCAGGCTTTGGTCTTAACAGCTCTAAATATGACTAATAGAGGAATTAAGTTGTCATGCCCTAATTATGTTGCTTTCTTTCTGCAGACCTATTTGTTCTGAAACTGTTTAAAATGTGCACTGACTAGGAGGAGCTCCATAGGAAAATTTTGGAAGTCCCTTTCAAACTGTGTCTGATTTCTTTTCATAAAATGGAACATATAGTAATTGTTATTGGAAGTATACAGTGAAATTCTGGCTTTGTTGAAATCAATGGCAAAACTAAACTGACCTGAGCAGGGACAGCCCTTCATCTTCTGCAGCGGCTGCAATGCCCCAAGATGTACTAGTTGATATATGGGGCCATAATGAGGTTTGCTGCAGGTCCATGACTTGGTGAATGTTGCATTTCAATGATATAAACCTGCTAAAAAGACTCTTTTTGACTTCAGTGAGCTTTCCATCAGATTTAACACCCAGGCTATAGAGCTAGATACAAATTAGAGAGTTCATTTGGTTTGATCTGTATCACTACTATATGCATTTTAAAACATTTCTTCCTGAGTTTCATTATGTTCCTACTACATTCATAGAGCTATATAGATTTCCTCTGCTCTGCTAACTAATTTACTCCAAGAAAAATCTTTTACTGTGAAAAATGCATTACAAAAATCTTATTTTCTCTGAGCAATGTGTGTGAATAAATTAAAGGAACTTAATTATTTTCTGAATAAAACAAAACAAAAGAATCAAGCCTTGGTAGTTAAGCGAAGAATTATGTTGTTTAGACTATCTATAAAGGACCAGACCAGCAGGGAAATCTAAGGGACTCCAGTGACAATCTCAAATGCTGGTTCATGGTTCTTCCTGGAAGATGTGGGGTTTTGTGGTGTTTTTCTTTTGTTGTTGTTTTTTTTTGTTTTGTTTTGTTTTTTTTTTTCTCATGCTCTTTGTGTTTCAAGCTTCCTTCTTTATAACTGCTCATTCAAAATAATAGTTCTAATGGAAAAATCTACAAGCTAAAGTCATAAGAGAAGTATTTTCTGCCTCCACATCCTCTTCCTGTTACCAGGAGAAAGACAAGTTTATAGGGCTAGGCTAGCCTTTGTCTGTTCTCATTTTGTGCGCAAGGGTGGAAGTGACATAAAGAGCCTGTGCCCCAGTGCAGAACTAGGAATAACACGTCTTTGCTCATTTGTTTCTGGGAGCTGCAACTTCTGCACAGGAAAATAGAGATGTAGACACTCTCTCAGGTACCACAAGCACTGTAGAATCCTTCCTGGAGCCAAACTTGAAGCCAGTCCCACTTCATTTTCTTTCTTCTCCTTATTTGAACTACTAGTATGGAGTTACCTTAAATAGATCTGAACTGGTCAACTGTTCAGCAGTCAGTGTTGATTTCTTCAGTGTGGATGGGAAGTGGAGTTCGGAACTCTGGGCTTCCAGAGGATGCATTTGTGGCCCCTTTTTGCATTGAAGGTAATGGTTAGAGAAATCAGACTCCTTCAGTGAATTGTTTGGCACTGGTAATTCTCTCAGTGTATCCATCATACTGCGAACTCCATTTTCCTGCACTTCTTTGTGTTATTAGTGAGCTAAACCTTGCAGGAGATGACAAGAAATTGTTGTGACTGGAACTGAATTAATAAAAAAGGGTCATTACCCTTTGATGATTATCCACTCAAGTGATGCAAACCATCTGCTGAACAAAGAGATGATACCATGCAGAGCAAGCCGATTTTTCAAGTCTGAGCTCTAATGAGGAAAGGAGTGCTACCTAAGCTACAGGTCTTGTGGTAGGAAACTTTGATCATCTTTCAAGTCTCAGAGCACCACCAGTGTGGAGGCAAGAAAAGAAAAGCCTTCTTGTCAGCTGTTTTTGAAGAAAAACAGATAGAGAAAGCAGGAATCTCCTATACTCTAGAAGGACATGCCATGATGTAGCAAAAAGGGAGAAAAGATCTTACTTTCAGAAAGAAAGACAAACTTTCCTGGGGAATGAGGGGGGGAAAAAAAAAGGAAACAATTTCTTTAACTAAGTAACTAAGTCTGATACTGTTCCTGGCCAGCTGTACGTATCAAAGGTGTTTCTTAGCTGTTGAATAGAAGAACATAATAAAGATAAGTATACAATCATAGAACATTCTGTGTTGGAGGGCACCCGTAAGGATCTTCAAAACTAACTCCTGGCTGCAATAGGATCACCCCAAAATCAAACCGTATGTCAGTAGTGTTGTCCAAATGCTTCTTGAACTCTGTTGGCTTGGCGCTGTGATCACTGCCCCGGGGAGCCTGTTCCAGGGCCCGACCACCCTCGAGTGAAGAACATTCTCCTAATTCTCAACCTGACCCTTCCCTAATGAAGCTCCATGCCATTTCTTCGATTGCTTTTGCTGTCACCAGAGAGCAGAACTCAGTGCTGTCCTTCTGCTCCCCTCATGAGAAGCTGTAGGCCACCGTGAGTCCTCCCCTCAGCCTCCTCTTTTTTAGGTAGTGCACTCAGTCAGTATTACTGCAGCTGAATCTCTAGTTAATGTCTGTGGAACATGTGCTCATGTTTCATGAGCATCTACTTATGTTCCCTGCATCTTTTGGAAGTACTTATGTCTAGGAAAGAAGAGAAATGAGATTTGGTAGTTATTCTAGATGATTGAGTGAATTACTCAAATGTGAACTTAGTTCCAACTTGTCACGCACAACTTCAGAGCTGTATGCATCTCACCAAAAGGTGTGAAAGTAACATGAGCAAATGTTGGTAAGCATATGTCAGTTGAGACCATCTGAGCTGAGAAGATGGTCTACAATACCCTAACTGCATTTCTGATAGGCTCTTGCTGAGGCAAACTAGGAATGCCAGAAGTGCTATGGTAATGTTCATTTGCACACATTCTGAAGATATTATCTACCTAGGCATAGTTGGCCAGACTTTATGGTAAGGAACAGTGAGTAAGAATAGGAAACTCTAAATTATATATAGCATTGTTTTTCTGTTTATGATTTATTTGAAGTGTCAGGTTCTGTGTCTTTTAGAACAAAAATAGTTTATAAAAGACAAATTGGATGATTTTGGATAGAAAGCAGATAACTTGATGTTTTCTCCCTGCCTTTAAAACATTTGTTTACAGCTTAAAAGAAAAAAAAAAGAGAAATGTCTTTGAAGAGACAAAAGCAAAGGAAATGTCAGATCTGATTTTTAAAGTGAACTTTACTACCAAGTCCATTATTTTCTGTGAACAAATGCACCAAAACTTTCAGAATTGTTTGAGAGCTTTTGTAGATGATGCATGTGCACTTTTGTTTGTTTGGCTAGCAGTTTTTTGTAGACTTGTATTTGCACTTTGTTGTGACTAATAACGCACTTACAGGTGTAGACAGTAGTTCTTTCTGAAACAAGACAGGTTATCTGCTTTTTTCTGAAATCTGCTTGGTGAGAACTGGACTTCGTAATAGAAGTAACTACTAATTATAGTAGGAAGTCAGAACAAAATGAGAAATTAAACACACAAGATACCTTTGTAATTATTACCCTAAATTTCCACAGGTAAGTGGCAAAATATTTGGTTATGGAGCTGTACTTAGATGTGGAAAGGGAAATGGAGAAGAGGAGGAGTATGTGTTGGATTTTGAACTTGATTCATGTGGAAGGATTGCTGAAAACTGTACTTGTGAGACAAGCAATTTGCTCTTTATGGAACTAAGCCTGGAAGACAACAGTGATTAGGCCTTCCCAGTTAGTCTGTAAATGATGAGGAAATCATGGAACAAGTGGTGTTAACCCATTTAATAGAAGTAAACCCATGTGCTTCTGTAGAACTGTGCACAGGGAAGAACCATAGTGGAAAAATCCATGCTTTATGGTAAGACATTTTGAGTAGAGGTCTGACCCATATGAAATAGTTTATGTTAGATTGATTATGGAATTACTATGGAATTTCTGTAATGGCTCTCTTCTCATTTCCATTCTCCTAGGGATACATGCCATGAACTTTTGGGACATGTGCCTCTACTTGCTGATCCTAAGTTTGCCCAGTTTTCACAAGAGATAGGACTCGCTTCATTGGGAGCATCTGATGAAGATGTTCAGAAATTAGCCACCGTGAGTTAATTTGTTTTGTAGCATGCTCTCTCTTATCTGTTGTCCTTTTTGGCTGATGAAGTGACATGCATTATTTTACCAAAGCTGGTTCAAATAACGAATGACTGTGCTGTGACAATCACAGAGCTTTAGATCTTTTTTCATTGTTTTTATTAAGAGCAAAGCTAAACACACTACAGTGTCTTTGGGTAATCAGTTTTATTATTTATGTGCAATAACAATCCAGTTTCAAGGATTGCTGAGATGGATTTGGTTTGCTTTAAGGTACTGAAAACAAGTAAGCAAGGTAATTTTAGGAAAAAAAAAAAAAAAAGAAGAAAATATTTTGATGTATGCTCTCAGCTCTGCATTGTTAGTTCCTCCACACGTGGCCACTTGAGCTCTTAGCATTGCTGTATCTGCATTCACTTATTGGTCTTGCACATGTTCGCTGCATTGTAGTGTGTGATGGATTTTAAAATGATTTTACATCCTTACTACTGCTTCTGTTGGAGAATATGTAGTTACTAAGCCAAGACTGAGAAGCAGTAGATCTAGATTGTGGTCAGCTGCCTCAGCCAGTGGCTGTGAGCTGAATTTTGTGTTTCATCAATATAACTGGACGCTATTAAAAACAGATTCAAAAAAAGCTCTATTATTGATATACTGACTTAGCAGCGTCTTAGAGTCCCATCTGCTGAAAAAGGAGCTTGTACCTGTTGTTTTTTTTTTCTTTTTTTCTTTTTGTCCTGTAGCCTTCCAGAAGAGGCCAGCAAATGTATATAATCAGACAGCTCTACTCTCTACCTAGACAAGCTTGATGTTCTGCTCCTGGCCACTTCCTCTCACATGTTTTAGGATATATTCTTTCCTTTTCTAATGACTATCTGCTGAGAAGAAACTGTTGTTTGTAGGGAGGACTCAAGAAAGTTGTGTGTCTATTTGCAAATTTGCTAAGAATAGACTTGGTAGGAAGCAGACTTACCTTGTCATGACCTGCAGCCTCAAGAGAAGCTAGCTAACTGGCTATTTCTGTGGGTATTCTGAGGAAAATGGTATGTCCCAGTCTTTCACCTCATAATAACCTTAGATGACACGGGCATGGGCCTGTTGCAGTGAATGAGGTTGAGACTAATCTGTTTGGGAGAGATATTAATATAAAATGACCTCGGAATATTATATAAATGCTTTTACTTTTCCCCCTCACGGAAATTCACAGTTATGACTGACTGTGTCATCTGAACAATGAACTGCTCCCAAATCACAAAGCCAAAAATAAAAGAAGACAGTTGAATCACTTTTCCTTATCATACTGAGAATTTGATATCTGAGTCAAAGTTGATTTCTCCTCCCATGCTGGAAATAGCTCTTTCAGGTGGAAGAGACATTTAGAAAAGAGCCTTATGGTAACCCAGGTGTTGTTTTTTTGTAGATGCACAATGAAGAGCTGTTCTCCCCTGAGGCAGGTGCTTGACAAATACAGAGATGTAACTTGTCCTAAAATTTGCAATGTAAACAAAGTCAGCTTGAGAGCAAGTAGAAAGAACATCTCTCAGTGGAGAGGGTGAGGAGGCTAAGAAATGCATTCAGTTGGGCACCAAATGTCACTTGATGTGCTATTAACTGGCTTTTGCAATATTCTGTACCATTTCCATCCCACATTTAAAAAAAAAAAAAAAAAAGGGCAAAAAACCCCAACACAGAATCAACAAAAACCATGCAGCAAGCTGAAAAATGCCAGCCAAGAGTCTTAATGCAGAAAAGCAGTGCGGGTTCCAGCAAAGCAACTTCAAAGCAAATAGAGAAACAAATGAACAGAGAGAGAACATGCATATTAATGAGCTTGAAGCAATATGCCCAAAGCAAGCTTGCCATTATCATGACCTGTTTCAAAAGATAGTGATATTAACAGCTGAGCCCTTACAGGGAGGACAATGGCTCTGGAAGAGAAGAAAATGCCTCTTAGGAATTCAGACCAGAAAGGGAAGAATTATTACAGGTGATTTCCTAATCTTCCACTCCATTCTGTTCTCAAAAGCCACTGTGTATCTGTCTTGATAGATCTGCTCTTTGTGTATGATCAGTCTTGAGCTACAAAGGAAATGTGTGGGTGGCTTTGT
This sequence comes from Aquila spilogaster, assembly GCA_024606505.1. NCBI lineage: Eukaryota > Metazoa > Chordata > Aves > Accipitriformes > Accipitridae > Aquila > Aquila spilogaster. The sequence continues at coordinate 18,766,528 of JANHGO010000049.1, read as the reverse complement.
CCCTGTAGATTTGACATGGTGCATAGAGAGCAAGAAGCCTTGTCCCTGGGCAGGCCAGGATAATTCGCTAAATGGCAATTAGTCACCTCTATGAAACGCCACTGAGGGCAGGGATTAAATGGGAGAGCATTGCAGAGGTGCTGGTAAGCTGAAGGGGGGACACCTGCAGGGGAAGAGGGCTGAAAAGAGAGGGAATTGAGAATACTCTATCCTCTTGTTTAAGTCTGTTGGTCAGATTGGAGCAAGGGGCATGGAGTGGCTGCTGCTCCTTTCCAAACTTAAGCTCTCTTGCCTTGACAAATGGAATAGCGAAAGATCCTAGAGACTGCATTTGCAGTAGTTTTTGAGAGATGCTGTTTCCCTCACAGTGTTTTAGGGGAGTAAGAAAAAACAGGTGATTGAGAGACAGATTACTGAAACAAGGCAAAATATTTCCACAATCCACTTTTTTTGCTTGTCCTATGGTACGGTGCAGTTACTAGCTGAGGAAATATAATATTGACTGTGTATGTCTGGGTGCTAATTATTATCATCATAACTAATGTCTTGTGCTACTCTGTGTGACGTTCTGAAAAATGGTTTTGAGTTGATTTTTCAAGTGTGCCTGGTCCTGGTCTTTCTGTTTATTTTAGTACTGTGTAAAAACAGTCTGTCTTTTCTATTTAGTTCTCAAACTGTAAGCTGACGGGGGGACTTGACATGAGGTGTTTCAACTAATTTATGTAATATATAATATATAATTTACACATTTAACAGCACATAACATAAGGTTTTGTCAGGAAAATTGTACAAAAAATATACCTCAGTTTATATTCTGATATAACCTTGTAATTTGTGGACTTGGGAGCTGGAGAGCACCTGTCTTTGTGAAGCTGCAAGTTGATAAGCAGGATTCTTTCTCTCTTACTGATGGCAGGAATGACTCCCAACTCCTGTTGAGTTCTTTCAGCACAGCTCAAGCTGCCTTTTGCAAGGCAGTAGGGAGAGGATGTGTTTGTAAAATTCAATCACCACCAGTCAATTTGCTCCACTCAGAAAAGAAGAGGTTAGCACAGTGTCTGTGGTTTGTATGCGGTTTATTACCAAATCTTTCCATCCAAGAATTTGACAATTAGGGACAAATTAGTCCCAGCAAGTTTTGTCCAATGATTTCTTGCTGGAAGGTGCACTTAAACCTTCAGTTCTGTAGAACTGAAAAAAAATTGGCACCTTTTCATTTTTCTTGACACTGTTTTTCCTGGTATTTTAATAGCACGGGGCTATTGTTTTTGTCAGCCTTTATGCAGAAAACCACAATAGTGAATTGATTCGTAATTTGAAGGAATTGTGTGATGAGGTCTTGAAAATGCATTTCAGGTTTGTTATAAATCTAAATGTTTTATGTTGCCTGCATAATGACTGAGGCCAATTGTATATTTCTACGGATGACTTTCATTTGTCTGTGTATGTATCACATACTAAATATTTTACATACATATGCTGGGATAAAAAAATTGCTCAGAACTGCCTATCTGGGAGAAATCAATGGTAATTCATGTGAGCTCATTTTCCTGTCTTCCTCAAAGATCTATGTTGTCCACTTTTCTTGTCTTCATTCTAGTTCTTCTCCCACACTGAACAACTGGCACATGATTCAGGACAATTACACATTGTTTACTGAGATCGTAACCAGAATAGAAGAAACAGGAGCATTGCAGATAAAGGGTGGGTTGCACGTGGTAACTTTGAGATGATGTCTTATTGGAGAGCACAAATTGTTGTGATCTCATCTTCAAAACACCAGATAAGATTTCCCAGAGGTGCTATCAATAGTGCTAGGCCATAAGTACAGCTTGTGAGCTGGGTAACTGTCTTCCTCCATAAAGAAACAAATGGAGCAGAAAAAAATGCTATGAAAATGCTTGAGATTTTGAACGTTCTTAACATGCATCTGAAAAATCAAGATTTCTCATTTATATAGCAGAATGATAGACAACACTCTGACCACTTCTCTAAGTCTGCAGTTAGCTCCCCTACTGAAGCCATTCTGCCATATAAAAATAATTTTGTACTGGTCACCTGAAACCTACTATCACAGCTGAAGAGCTATGGCATTCACCAAGCATTTTGAAGTTCAGCATTCAGATATTTTTTTCTGAATCCCAAATGGTATGCCATATTGTATGATGAATGCCAGGAGTGAGCAGAGTATGTAACCTAAGTCCACTGGTGACGTAATGGAGTTTCTTGCAAAGGAAATGCTTCCATCTGTGCCTGTAGTTAATTAATAAAAGAGCTTGAGCATGAATTACTGGGAGTGAACATGATGTAAAAACTTCTTGAGTAAATTTTGACAGACTTAAAAGAGTCATGAAATGACTCTGACTGGGGTGCATGCCACTTAGAGAAGATGAACGAGTTCCCAGTATAAAACGTAGGGCAGTATATAAAGTATATATGAAGGAGCCAGACAGTGTCCTGCCAGACAGCATGAGACTGGAAATAGTGACATTGGTATTCTTCTTCAGTTGAGAAGTAAAAGCACATGTCTTGGGCTGTGTCTGCTCCTGACTTTCACCAGGCAAAGATACCTATATATGTATGTCTGAAGTTGCCTGAAAGCAAAATCTGAAGTGATACAAGAAGCAGAAGACAAAGCTGATAAAACCTTGTAGCCTTCTCAGTCCTTACGAAGTCTGTTTGAATCAGGGGAATTGGATTGCTCTTCTTTGATATGTGAGGTGTTGCCGAGCACACAGACTGCAGCTCTGAAGCATGCTCTAATCTCTGGTCTTGCTCTGTATAATATTCTGAAGGTATTAATAACAGATCATGGTCCCCATGTTTTAAGGACCTGTTTCGACAATTCTTGATAAAATAATTGAAGTGCTGATGTTGTCTGTCCTCCAGCATGTGTAACCAAATAGGTGAGCAGAAAGGTGAGCAAAAAAGATTGTACAGTACATATATCACTGAACCAGATTAAAGGAGAGAAAAAACTGTAGATTCCAAGGATCAATATTTAATATTTTAGAGTACTGCAATGTTCCCTTGCAACGCATTTTCGTTGTCATCACACGGAAGATTCATGGCACAAGAACAAAATCTCAGCAGCAATGCCTAACTAGCTTTGTATCTCAAAAACAAATGACTCCGTACTACATAAAAATAAGCCAGTGCTTCAGAGAAGTTACTACAGGGAGAATTTGAGTTCTGTTGATGAAATGGGAGCAGACACTCAATGTCTTCTTTGGGAATTGTGTTTGTGGAAGTTTTTGTTCTGGGTTTGGACAGCCTATTGCCAGGTTTGGATCTGTAGGAACTGCTGTACTGGTCAGCCCATGTGACTGGTGCATTGTTCCCAAGGGCAGCCCTGAACAGCTGTTCTGGAAGAGGGTAAGAGCAGGATGAGCATGCCTGATTCTTTTCAAAAGTTTTCCAAGTTTCTAACCACTCAGAAACTCGAGAGACTCTTAAGCCAAATGTGATTGTAATGTATTTAATTATCCGGAATGGATATCTGCTCAGTAACACCTGTCAGTCCTTGAAGACATGTACATTTTTAGTACCCACCATATCTTCTGCAGAGGGCTCTGTGTTTCAACTCTTCGCTGTCTGATGAACTGTCTCATTCGGTTACTTCTAAGCTCATTCCTAGTTTTGTTGTTGTTGTCACATGGTTCTTTATTTGAAGAGAGAATAATCAATCATAGCTATACACTTTGTCTATGCCCCCATGATTTCACAGAATTGCATCATTCTTTGTCTCCTTTTCTGGGTTGAAAAGCACTAGTTTATGTAGTTACACATCATGAGGAAGATGCTCTGTAACTTTGTGCATGCATTTCTTCCCTGAACCTTTTCCACTTTCCAGTTAGAACTGGAAAAGAAAAAGAGAGAGGATATCTGGACTGTCAGACTAGGGAACAGGGTAAATGAGCAGTTCCAACTCTAATGTGACTTTTAGTTAAGAGTAGCACTGCAGAATTGTGCTAGTTTTGAATGTGCTCACCTGCAAAAGTGGGAGTCTGTACGTTTCAAAGACTTTTTGTAGGTCAGGAAAAGTGGACCTGATGCTGTATAGCTGGCATGGTCTACTGCTTGGAGAGGGGACAAATGAGCTGTATCCAGGTGCAGGAGGGGAATATGATTCAATAGATCCATCTCTATCAACCAGCATCGCTGTTCAAGAATGTGAGTTCCTGCAGTTTCTGATCAGCTGAAGGTATAAAAAGACAGTTCTGCTGCTGCACATTCCGTGAGAGAGTGGGAGAAGTAATTTAGATGGCAGAGAAATCATATTGTCAACCAGAGCAGTGAAGGCGGGGAGCTGGACTGCTGCTAATGAAATTCTTCTTTTTATTTGATTGTTTTTAATTTGTAAAGGGTGGTATAAAATTTTGACTTGCAAAACATTTAATACACAAAGTTCCTATTCTTATCTAGTTTCTAGGCAAAGTAGGTCATCACAGGATGTGTTACATCTGGTGATGAAACATTTCATGCTTCGTATGGGGTCACTCGAAATTAAGAACAGCAAGGAGAGTTCATCTCCTGTTAGGAAGTATTCCAGGATGCGTTCTAGCAGTTGCTTGGATTGGTGAGCTCTTTGTGTGAGGATCTCAGGTTGCCCTACCAGACCAAATTTTGAACCCACAGGTAACTGGAAATAATGTTGTTTAATAGTATGTTTGTATGCTTGTGTACTTGGGCTCATCCCTGTAATGAGGAAGCTAGATGCAAGAGAGGATCACTTTGACTTAATTGGGAGCAAGGAAGCAATTAAAAATTGTTTTGGAAATAATATGACTCCTTGTAGACAAGATGCAGTTTATGAAGATGAAGCTCTAAGCAGTTAGAAGTGCTGAAGAGAAAGCCTCTAATACAATAACAAACTACAGCAGGGCATTGGATTTGTTTTTATTTCTTGTAAGATTATGTTTTCAAAGTGGTTAGATCATGATCTGCGAGGTTACTGAACTGCAAATACAAATTTACATGCACACAAGTAATACGTTTTGACATGTAGGTTAACAAGAGAATGGTGCAAATTTCACGCAGCAGCGGCTTGCTAATTACATTTGTTTATTTTCAGAAGCAACTTCATTTTCATTAAGAAAATGCAGATTCTGCAATAGTAATCTTTGCTGGTAGTTCAACAGCTCACAGAGAATGTGTGCTCTGTTACAACAGTAATGAAAGTGATCCTCGACAAAACAGCTCAGGAGGAATGTGTAGAATTTAGGAATGCACACAAATAGCAAACATTTACCATTTCAGAGTTGCATCCACTTGAGATAGGTTGAGGAATAGGTGGAAGCAATCTATGAATTTTGATAAGGTTTTTTGCATATTTTTCTCTTTTGACCTCGAGTTGGAAATATATTAACAGAAGGGTATAAAGTGTCTTTTATAGACCATATGTAACTGGGACAAATTGTTGCTTCCAGTGAGCAACAGTTGCACAAGTGTTTTGGGTAATAACTACTAACAAAGCACATAACTTATAGGAATAAATATTTAAAGAAAATGGAAAAAAAAACAAACATTAGAGGAAAGGTTCAGAGTATATTGCTGCTCTTTTGGACTCTCCCTGTGCCTTCACCTATGTTTTGAAGGAAAGAGATAAACCTAGAATCTGTGTAGATGTCATTCATACTGACATTGCTACCCTTATTTTTCTCTGCTTATAGCACATAAATGTGTGAAACTCATTTGTAAAAATGCATTCCTGTATAGTTTGGAGCTGTGGAGGTTTCATGCTAGTAAGGCTTTATGTGTACACCATACTGCTTTCCATAATACCTCAAGAAGTATTCTCAGAGGAGTATATAGCTGTCAAAGCAAATTAACAAAGTAAATTTTATAATGCTTCTTGCTTTTTCTATTGCATTTGTTTCCATACTTAGATCTGTAAGGTTCAGTAGCAGAGTGGTTGACACGTGAGTCATCTGCACTGGAGATCCTCCAGCTGGAGGATCCTCCTGCAGCAGCACATAGGTTTGTGGAGAAGTGAAGGAGCCCAGCACATGGCAACTCATTTTGCCTGTGTCTAGGTGTCACTTAGGGCTGAGAGAATGTCAGTTGCAAGTGCACAGGCAGGGGAGTTAGTGTTACCCTCGATTTCCATGAAGCCCCAGCAGCTAAAGAGTGCCACGGAAAAACATTTAGGTGCCTGCACGTGGGAAAGGCTCTACTGAGTTGTACTGGGAGTAGCCCCATGTGAGCAGCTACTGTTTATCTGGCTATGATCTGTAATGCTGACCCCAAGGTGAGCCAGCTCCAGGTTTCCTTAGCTCAAGCATTTTAGCACCCTGCAGCACTGCAGAGTGCAGCTATCGCTGCAGCCCTGCACACCCGGCCCTCCTCTCATGGGTTGGTGGGACCATCTGGAGAAGAAAGCCAGCAGGTTCTGCTCTCAGGCAGAAACCAAACTGATTACATGTAATGAGCAGTGTCCTCAAACTGTACACTCGTCTTCTGCTTGTCTGGAATATTTCTGTAAATGATTTTGCTTCCAGAAGGAAAATTATGCTTGTTATCTACTATGTATAACCCAAACGCCATCATCTTATGGAAAGTCTAAAAATTTTTGTTTGTGCAGAGCCAAAAAGATCCCACTTTAATATTCACAACTGTGCTAATCTGGATTGTTTTAAATACAGGCTCAAGGACTGAGCATACTGCATGCATTCAGTCTAGTTCTCTCACCCAGCATTTTCCTGAGTATTTTCTTTGTATGCTCAGATAAAAGTATGGAAGTAAGATAAAATATGTCTGGTGTCCATAAAGAGCTAAGTATGCCTAGGGCTCAATTACTTAGTGCTACAGCTTTTGAAGTGGTTCTTATGTCTGTCGTCATCTTTCTATCAAATGCCATCAGAGTACTGCATAGAATATGGTTTCATAAATCTTTCATTGAGATATTTTTGGGTGATCTGCCATAATGTTTCTGTAAGTATAGCTGAATTATATATTTATAGGGCCAGTCCTGACACCACAGAAAGCCAAGGGTACATTTGCCATTACTTTCAAAGAGTTTAGGTCTGTGGGCTACCTTCACTTCCATGTGTACATTCTCCTGAAAGTCAGCATGGGTGCATTCATGTGAATGAAATCAGGATTTGCTGGTGTTAAACTATGTTAATATTTTACTTATCAAAAACTGTTATTTAGGACTATTGTTTTCTTTAGGGACAGATTTGAATCCAGAGAGCCTGTGATTTTGAAGTCATGCATGTCTGCGTCAAAATCAAATGCAAGTAGTACTGCATGCCACAATTTCCCTTAGCTGCTTTTTAGGGCTGGGGGGCCTTTGGATGTTATTGTATAAAGGGATTTTTTTTTATTATTATTTGTTGATGATTTTGGAAAATTAAAGCAAATACTCCAAATCTCAGAGTATTGTTGAAGCCAAAAAAGAAAAGCCTGCAGAGGAGGGCCTGGTATCTGATAATTTTGGTTGTTTTGGGTTGATTCCAGCTGTGGCTGACAGTGTCATAGGCAGAGTGAGCAGAGCAGCAATGTGAGTGTGCTTTCAGGCACAGTCTGAACACCCCCTGCCCCAGTAGGTCTGTTTCTTAGGTTCAGCCTTGTCTTCAAATATTGCTTCTCTGTTGACAAAGATTAGTTTTTGACGAGATAACCTTGCTTCAGTTTACATCTGAAAGCTTTATATTTTCTGTATATTGTAGAGAACTTTCTGCATGTTGTCATTGCAGCATTGATAGAATATTATACCTGTTAACAGTGCTAGATAAAACAGTTTGATCTCAGAGCTTTTTTAAAGAAATGCTGGAAAGAGTGGGTGCACCTAGATCATCTTTTTTTTCCCCCACATAAAACATACTGCTCTTTATCTAAAGGATTTTCTTCCTTCCCTTGAATAAGTAGGCCATAATTGTTACAAATGTATAAATTTTAACCATTTTCATATAGTAAACTTATAGTTGAACAGCACGTTTTACAATTCTGGTGTGTAAAAACTTCATAGAATTACTTTTTCCACTCTCAAGAAACATATAAACAGATCCATGTTATACATCTGCAATGAATTTAGGACCTACATGAGAACAGAAATCTTGCCTATCAGTGAGAGCCTGGCCATTCTGATCTTTTCTAGAGTGACCCTTGCATCTGTTAAGTCACTTCTAGACCAGAGCCACTGTAAATTGCTTGGACTTTCAGCTGTAGAGGGAAAAGCTGCAATCTGTGCTCACAAATGCTTGCATAATATACCTGTTTTCTACCTTACTGAATACATATTCATGTAATTTGCTATGTGTTTACAGACTTCTGGCAGGTAACCCAGTGTTGACTCACTTGACTAATCTGTAGTTATGACAAATTCTTTCTACATGCCCCACTGCCAAAAAATCAGTGAGAGACAAGGAGATGCTCAGCTGTACTTGACAAAGATTTTGTTTGAGGCTGTGAAAGCCATCTTCAGTTTGGATATATTTTTAGTGGCAAAATTAATAGATATTTAAAATTCCCTGAGTTATTTCTCTTCTTTGATCTGTCTGTCAGCTTGACATGAATAGAACTTGCACTACTTTTGTGCTGATGCCTACTATCTTTTTTTTTTTTTCTTTGTTCTCTTTGCAAGGCAGGTTAAGCAAATGCATTAAGAGCCAAAAAAGCTTTTGGGAGTCCCCTTGCATTTATGTGATGAAAAGAACATTGAGTTTAAATGCAGTGTTGCTGTTAGAAACTGTGATGTTTGAAAACAAGTCTTAGCTATCTGGTTATTAAATTGGTTTTCAGAAATAGATGCAAGAATTTAAATATTTATTTGAAGCATAGAAAATTAGTGTGGGTGCTGTTATTTTTGGAATGAAGTCCTCTTCTTTTCCTCCTTAAAAACAAACATTTAAGGGGATATGACTGCCAAGAAATAGTGTATTTTTTTTTCCTTGAAATGAAAATATGGAAAGAGTATTGCCAGTTGTCACTGCCTCTTCAGTGTGTTTCTGCACACACAATTTCAGAGCTTGCACGAGTTCTGAGATCTCTCTGGAGATGTGATTTCTCCTCGTTAGCAGATACTTAGGACTTTTGTTGCATACCCCTCCTCAGCTAAACTGTCTGAGGAGGCTTTCTTTAAGCAGCATCACAGCTCTAGGTCTTCTCTGCTGAGCCTCCTTCTCAGCAGGCTTCCTAGGGAGATATAAGAAAAGATAAAAGAAAAATACTTTATTTTTGGAGAGAGTGGAACAATTTTGGTCCAGTACTAAGGTTCACGACGTAGTTGTGAGAAGCAGGTCTTAGGGACTGGGCTAGGCTGAATGCTGAGGGAGCAGTTCCCTTCTGCCAACCCTTGCTGTACTGCACATGCAAGTAATGTTCTTGCTTTAGTAGGTTTTTTGAATGCAAAGTCCTCATTTGAAAGAGAAGCAACACTCAGATCTGGAGAACAGGATCATCAGAGTGTAAAGACAGGCTCTGCTTGCAGACTCTGAATCCTGAAAGATCATGGAGAATTAGGTGGGTCGTGTGAAACAGCACAGTTTGAAGACTGTGAGTGGACAGCTGTGACATATGTTTACCTATCTCCTCCCCCCCCCCCCCTCCCCCTCCTTTGTAATTTGACATTCAGTGGACCTTATCTCTTGGAGTCCCAGCAAACAAGGCAAACAACCTGACTGTGCCCCTTGAGCTGTGTGAAAGGTCTAGAAAGCTGAAATTTGGAGCAACAGCTTGAAAAGAAATGAGAAAGTACACACTTCAGCTAGTGTAGGGAGCGCTGAACATGAATTCATGTTACACATTGTAAAATAAATTGGAAAGGAAATGGTTCATTATTGCACATCATTTGTTCTTAATAACTCCATATGAAATTAATAAACCTTAAAACTCCAGGTTTTAGGAGTTCTTCAAGATAAGAGTTAAATGAAAGGAAAGGGGAAATCAAAAGGGTAAAGCATTACGGCTTCAATGCCTTATGTTTAACAAATGATCTCAGCAACAGTTCATAGTTTCGGTGGTTTTATCTCCTTAGCTGCATATTAAGCTTCGGCACTATTGGTTAATACATTGAAATAAATTAGGAATTCTTCTGACAGCGTTAAGCAAGTTGAAGTAAGTGTGCTTTCGTGGGAGTGACTTTTCTCCCATCTCTGTGACTACTACAAGGTTTTCAACTTAGATAATGTGAGAGAAGTAGGCAAATATCGAAGTGCAGAGCAAGCCTAAATGCAGATTACTTAGGAGTGATTCACACATGGAATGAGATATCCAGTGGCTCCAATTCTGTAGGAACTAACTTCTGGAGAAGCATCAGAAAGATTCCAGAAGCGTTTCACCCTCTGCCCACTCTTCAGAGCAGCAAGAAGGACCCCTCCATGTGACAATGGACAGCAGGACACATTCTCTCAAGAGACACGAGTGTTAGTAGGAAAGTCCTCCAGGTCTTATTCTAGAAGATGGATTGCATCTGCAGTCATACACATGCTCTTGTCTTAGATGAGCTCTCCAGTGTTGGACCTTACAAGTTCCCTCCTTACCGATGCCACTGTAGTGTTGTGTTAATTGAGCGACAGTTTCTGCTTCTTTAGAAACTCAGGATGATCATTTTATTCTGGTTACCATTATGAGATTTTTCTCCAGAGACTTCTGTGAAAAGAAATGTATTGTTTCAAAGTATTCACAAAGGGTAAAGACCTGCATTGCTGCCTATAGCACGTGCTTTCTCTGAACATTTCGAGCCACTGCATTAGAGGAATTTGCATATAGTGATGCTGTATGCGATGGCTGTCAACAAAAATGCGAAGGCTGGTGCTCTAATGAGCAGCACCACATCTACTCAAACTTCTGTTTAGAAAAAGATTATTCCAAACATTCACCCTTGCTGAAAGGTCTGAATGCAAAGTAGTCAGATGAGGGGAAAAAGGAGAGTAGTGTTAAAAATATATGCACTTGGAAATCTCCAAAGAAAACCTCATTTCATTGAGCCTAAGTACATTTCAAAGTGGCACACTAAACAAAATGCTTCAGGAAGGTGACTCTGAAAAATTAAACTTTGTTTTCTTATTTAGAAATGCTGTTAGCTGTGAATAAGCTCACTCTCTTCGTTGGAGGTAGGCAAATCGCCTATAAAGAAAGACTTATTCACTGAATTTGTCTTCTTTTCTGCTTTTGATCTATTCACAAGCTCATCATGAGATTTATTTGTTGTCCAAAAATCTGCCTGCATTTTTATGCAATAATGTTCTCACATGAATAGCTGTCAAATAGCTGATATTTCTTGCTGTTTGGACTCCAGCATTGGACTCTACTGGCTAGTTGCCTGGGTTACCTGTGTTATATATATCTGTTCCTTGTCCTGGAGTGTTCCTGATACTACTCAACAGACTGAATTTTGAATAATTCAGTCAAATGTTAAAATGCTAGTTGTGTTTTTGGTGACTATTGATATATTTGAGATTGAAAAATAAGCAGCTATTCACAAATTTATTTGCACCAGCTCTGAATGAAGAAAGCAAGCACAAACCAGAGTCATGGTCTTTGAATTACCATTAATGTGTAAATTTGAGCTACATTTATGGGAGGGGGGTTGGGAGGAGAAAACAACTGTATTTCTTTAATTCTCAGGATTAATTTCTAACAGGGATTTTTGAAACTTTTAGTTGTATATGACTTTCTTCTTACAAGATAATTACAACTATATGAGAGATTTAATCTCTAGATGTGTATCACAGAATCACAGAATTGTAGGGGTTGGAAGGGACCTCTAGAGATCATCTAGTCCAACCCCCCAATTTTAAACCTAAAATATGAAAGACATTCTGAAGAAGGAAGAATCTTTGCAAATTGTTGACCATATTACATACATTGAAATGTAGTGTAGTCCATTTAAATATCCTTTGAATTCATAAATTCAACTGAAAGAATGCAAAGGTGTTTCCTTAAGGATATTTAGCACTGATCTTGCAAGTACTTACACGTACTAGTAATTGCATTGTCTCCTTTGCAACTGGTACTCCATTGTTTCTGGTACTGCGTGTCAGCATGGGACTGTATCCTCATCCCATTAGGAGTTCTTGAAGTGGTGAATATTCCTGTCCATGAGGTGTGGTTGCAGTCATTCAGTTATTTAGTCCCTCCTTTTTGTCCCTTGCAACAGAGAGTGCAAGAGAATCAGCTCTTGACAATGGTCAGTGTTCTCAAGTTTCATTCTGAGAACATCTTTTCAGAGCTGTTTTAGAGAACAGACAAAATCTCATTATTCGTCATACTGAAAATTGTCCAGTGAGCACAAATATCAGTTTCTCAGCTATACCATAAGAAAGCTGTATGAAACGGAATGGCTTGAGTGGTGTTTTTATGGAAGAGGCAGATTTTGAGGTACTGAGTCTGTGATTAGCACCCAACATCCTGCACAAGCTCTTAGCACAGGTTCTAGGAGAGAAATTCTCAAATGCAAAATGATATGAGGAGTGATTTTCAAAGTCTTCAAAACCAGTCAGGTATTGAGATTACCAGACCTCTTTCCTGCCTGTGAAAACTTTTAAATATAATAGAATAACATTATTTTGTTAATTAACTGTATGGCTGTCACTGACCTTTTTTTCTTTTCAGTAGTCTAGTTTATAATGCAGGATGGTGTGTGAAGAATAGGCATTGTGTTTACTCTGGAGTGCAAGTCTGGAGTTTGCCAAGGCTTGATCTGTTCTATATCTTTGCAATCAATTGTAGATGTCGAGAGAACAGTGTAGGTCTAAAGCCATACAGTGGTGATATTTTCCTAGTATACTGCTTTAGTTGACAGTGACCACTGATTCGGGGATTCTGAAGGAAGAGATATACTATGTTAGTATATAATAGCACTTAAAAGCACATTTTCTTCCATGAAAGTATTTACTCATTTTTGAACCCATGTAGACAGTGTTTCATGAACATGTCTGTGGTTATCATTCATATATTTCAGTTAACTAAGAGGAAAAAATTAAAATAACATCCCATGCTACTTTGTGTTTCTGGCACAGTCTAGATCATTACATTGGTATTTCTTGGTGTCACCTGTTTATGGGCCGATTCGGCCTGGTTCCGTGACTAATGCGGCGAGGGCCCACGGACCCATGCCCCAAGAAAGGGGAAGGGGAAGAAGGGAGAGGGTAGGGAGATGGGCCTAAAGACAAAACAGCGGCAGCGATCTGA
>JANHGO010000049.1:18713394-18753291 GCA_024606505.1 Aquila spilogaster | reverse complement strand
TCAACATCTCTACACAACTTTTCCCTGTAGACTCTCGGTCCCGACGCTTCCTCGCCATGCTGTCCCCGGGTCCCGGCCGGGCCCCGTCCCGGCACCGCCGAGCCCGCTGCCGCTCGCCAGAGCCCCGGGGGCTGGAAGCCCTCCCCTGCCCTGTTGCCCCCCTACCCACGCTGGAAGGAGATGGCTTCCCGGCTTCAAAGCGGTATTTCCCCGCCCGAGGCAGGCGGCCGGCGCCGGGTGAGCGCCGGCCGGGCCGAGGCGGGAAGCGGTGTGAGGGGAAGGCTGGAGGCCGTCGCCCGAAGGCAGCCCCAGGCGTGGGAGCCGTCCCACAGCGGGGGGTTCTCCGGGCTGGCGGTCGGCACAGCTCCCCCGAGGTGCCCGCCGCCCTCATGGCCGTCGGTCGGGGTCTGTCTGTCTTTGGGGGGGGGGGGGCGGGTCGGCGAGGCTGGGCAGCGCCCGGCGGCCACCCCGCTCCCCGTCCCGTTCCCGCCCCGCCGGCGGCTGAGGTAAGCGGGAACGGTGGGCGTCTATCTCCCGGCGGCTCTCGTCACCCGGCGACGGGTCTCCCCCTAATCGGGTTTCCATCAGTCTCCGCGGGGGCGTATAAAAGGAGCCGCCGCGGGGCGAGGCGGGCAGAGCGCGGCGCTGCCCACCCCCCTTCCCGCCCGGCCCCATGCAGCCCGCCATGATGATGTTCTCCAGTAAGTACTGGGCGCGGAGGGGCTTCTCGCTGGACTCGGCCCTGCCGGAGGAGCGGCCCGCCGGCGGCGGCCTCACCGTAAGTGGCGGGGCCGGGAGCGGGGGGAGAGCCGGTGGGTCGGGGGGCCCGGTGCCAGGGAGCCGTCCCCCTTCCTCTTCGCTTTAAGGTCAGGCGAGGAGTTTTTCAGCAGTTTCAGCAGGGGCCGGCGGAGCGAATTTGGCCGTCCGACCGGTCCTCGTTCGAAAGGCTGCCTTCAGGGTGTCTCTGAATGGAAGTTGCGTTAGAAATCCAAGCCTTACTGCGGGAGCGAACCGTGCGGCTGCTGGAATACAACAGCATTGGGGTCCGGTTCGGGTGGTTTTAAGTGCTTGAATTTTGAAAGGCTTTGGTTACTCCTGCGGGCTGTGTGCGTCAGCCGAATCGGTCTTTTTGAGGCAGTCGCAAACCTCAGAGCGCGATAACATAAAACTTTTTTTGGCAGCACACTAATCGCGTGCGCTGAGGCTGCGTTGGTGCCTGTGGCACTTCCATGGCTGAGCAGCTCTGGCTTTGAGGTTTCCCAGCTTCTGCCCACTAGCAGGGGTGCGAGAATCATGCAATTTGCTTCTTGAAAACCCTCTCGGGAGGTAGAAGCAGTTCTCTGTAAGATGATGGTATGGGTGCAACAGGTGCTTCGGTGATTTCAAGCACGGGATAAAGTTCTGTATGCTTACAGGTAAACGTATTTGAATAGGAATTTAATAAGAGTAAAGAATGTTAATAGGTGCTAATAATGTAATCTGCTCTCAATACATGAAATGTTTAGGATTATGAAGACTTCGCCTCCTGTAAAATTTTGCAACGCCTGAAGATTCAGATCACTTGAGTAGAATGAAGAGCATGCACCAGTTTGTACCAGTTGTGAACTGGCCTGTTGTCTTTATAGAAAAATGTGAAGTATCCCTATTCATACATGCTCTGTTTCTGTTGGAAATATTGAATTAAATATGATAAATTTGCTTTACTGTCTATATTTGAGCTACTTTCTTTTCTGAGTTCTGCTATAGATGACTTTTATTCCTGAGTACTTGCACTTGCTCCAGATAATTCATTTTCATTAGGAAAATTGACCTGCTACTCATTATTTAATTATGAAGTGTACTAATGAGCATGGCTGATAAGATTTGAGTTCTTGCAATGTCACAGCCTCTTCTGCTGGGCTTCTAACAAATAGGTATTCTAGTTTTCATATGCTTTAGAGGGTCTTTCAGTCATCACTTCGGGTAATGCTTGCTTGAGAGTATTAGGCAACCTGTGACAGTCTTGGAAGGTGCCAAGTGCTCTCGTTTCCCAGAGGAATCAATGGTATTTAGATTTTCAGACACTCAGTTGACTACGTGATCCTCGGTACATAGCTTCTAGAAAGCAGGATGCAGTGAGAAATCACAGATGCTATAAAAATGGCACCTTTGTCACTTCATGTGGAGGTTGTGTGTTTGATGCATGTGAAAAGGATTCAGCCAAATCCCAAATATTATTGAAGTTAAAACAAAAGTGACCTTCCGCTGAACTATCCCTGAGCAAACGTCCTACTGAGCAGAATCAAATAAGCTCAATTACTAAAAAGTGAGCATGTTTGAAACCTGTCATATGTCATTCTACAAACATAATTGCTTTTCCAGATTGTTTCTGTGTAGTCTAATGATTAGAAAAGACCACAGGGACTTTTTAGCATGTCCAGTAACTAGTTTAAATGTGGCTGGTTTAACCCGTGCCATTTAAAGAGTGGCTTTTGGTAAGATTATGCATTTTAACTAGCCTTCTTTTTAATTCAGTGCATTCTTGTACCTTAAAAGTAGAGTGGGCTAGGATTGAGTAAAAAAGTAAACCAAATTGACATGAACCATGTGGATGCATTAAGATGGATGTGATACAAATGCCTTGTCACTATCAGTGACATTTTTGAGAAAATCATTTTATATCACCCGGTTTGAAAACGAGTCGGGCTGAAGCTTACTAATTTTTTGCTGGCTCATGAAGCACTTGATAAAACCTTGTAAAATCTTCTAGAAGCACAGGGAGACCCTTTGCTGAAGTCCATTTTTGCAGGTCCACAGACATTATGCAAGTGGGATAACCTACCTGTAAGGAAAAAAGAAAGGATTTAACTTGGTTTTCATCAAGTGTTATGAAGCCTGTTTAAAAACTTCATTTTCGGGTTATTTTCTATAAGCTGCTTTACAATTTACTAAAGGACAATTTAATCCACGTGGAATAGTTGTATATGATTCTTAATTTCTATCTTCACATTTTTTCAGTGACTGTGTTATGGATGATAAAAAAGCAGTTAGCATCTCACTGGAGATTTAATTTCTCCAGGAGTCACAACCTGGGTATTGGAAAATGCAGGCTGTTTTTTGAAAATCATGGTCAATCTTATAAAAATTGTCTATAAAGGCTGTACTGTTGGCATCTCAACAAGATTTAAGCTGATATAATTACATTTTTTTGGAAAATGCTGGCTGAAATTTGGCTTAAAGCAGTCTTTGACCCCTAAATCGTGAGAAGAATGTAGGAGTGGCCAAGTATGGTGTCATTTTCTGTATTTTTTTTTTGAGTTCCTCAGCCAGCTCATCTTCTATGGGAGGTGCAGTTTTTCACAATGAGAACAATCAGCCATTAGAATAATCTCCCCAGGGAAGTGGTGGATTCTCCAACATCAGACACTTTTAAGATTCGGCTGGACGGGGTGTTAGGCCATCTTGTCTAGACTGTGCTTTTGCCAAGAAAGGTTGGACCAGGTGATCCTTGAGGTCCCTTCCAACCTGGTATTCTGTGATTCTATGATGCAGTCTATGCTTATATTTATGTCCTTGTTTGTATAATCAACAGACATTTTGTTTTCTCAGGAAAAATGACATTACATGGCAACATTAATTGTACTACAACAGAGAACATAAAGTTTGTGTTTTAAATTTAACGGTTAATACAAAAATACAGACCAGTGTAAATCATTGTAAATTGACTGGTACAGGTTAGAATAGCATCACTGCAATTTTGCAGTAATTTAGACTGTCTCCATTAGCATCATATTTATTACTAATGATAGCATTGCCCTAATAATATAATCATATTTGTATCTTAAACATTCATATGCTTTTCCTTAAGCTCTTTTTTACGGACTGGCCTCTTACATAATCATTTCTAGCAGCTGCCTTTGACCTGTGATTCTGATTTCAAGTCAATGCATTACCTTTTAAAATAAGTCTGGATAAGTTCCATTCCAGCTATTTTCTAACAAAAATTTTTCTTTGCGTAAAAAGACTTAATTTTGGGAAATGCCCGTTTGCCTCTGAGATTATGTTGTTCTTTATCCATTTGTAGCTAAACAGATCCAGTTCTGGGAAAAATGAGGAAAAGAAAGGGAATAAGGGAAACGGGAAAGGTGAATCTGTTTCTGAAGGTGGAAAGACAGCCGTGGTGTTTTCCTTGAAGAATGAAGTTGGTGGATTAGTGAAAGCTCTCCGACTCTTCCAGGTAAAGCTTACAAATCATTACACTGACTGGACTGAGGAAGGCTACTGAGGTCAGGTTGTTTGTTGGTATAAATCTAATGGACCGTGGCAGAAGGAATAGAGTGTGGTTATACTCTGCAGAATTGAATAAAAGTAACTTAAAATTTTATGGACCATTCAACAAAGCATTTTGGGCTCGTGAAGGGTTTTGTGGACTAAAGTTTAACAGTGATGCTGATGTTCACACCATTCGCTTTAGATGTCCGTCGTGTGATTCTCAACAATGTAAATTAGATTTGAAGGTGTCTGTGCAGGCCACAATGAAAGGAGGCACTTTCAGAGAGCCGTTCAGAATCTAAATTACGTACAGTCAGGTGGTGGTGGCAGCCTCGGTGCAGGACAATGTTTGGTCATGAAGTTAAACGCATCTTTAGGTGGGTGCAGGATCAGGGCTCTATGTGTCTAACTAGAACATAAATGGTGAAGTATTGGTCCCCATATAGATCCCCATGCAGTCAGTGTTTTTCGGTCAGACTGCTGGTGCTGCACGTAGTTTGCTTGCCTTATTAATAAATTGAAGAGGGCTTGAAGGCATGTCTGAGGATAGTTAAAGCAAAGCAGTACGATAAAAGTCTTGGGTTGTTCAGTCTGTGCTGTGCAGTGAAGAGAAAGTTAGGAGCTGGCTCGGAGCCCGCCATCAGAGCGGTGTAAGTGTGGGAGCACTGGGCAATACCAATGCCCAAGGGGTAAGTGTCTCTAACTGCAGCTCTGGCTTAAACGCTTGAATGGGTTCATACCTGAAATCTTGGACTTCAGCAGCTCCCCCTTCTTGGGAATGGGCATGTAACTCACTCTTAAAACATTGCTGGAAGATGTTGCAGAGATATCATCCCCATTCATGTAGTCATTAACGATTTGAGTGCTGTGAGGGGAGCACAGGGTTTGTTTTCTACTCAACCTAGGGTAGATCAGAGTGAATTTGTTACGTGAATGGGTTAGCTAAGGAGATACGTTGTATACATACCTTATGGAGCATGCCGGTGAAAGGATTTATATCCATCCAGAGGTGTAAAAGCAGGGCCTGCTGGTTAGCTGTACCAGCGGGGACCTCCATCTGAAATGGACATTTATGTAAAATACAGCAGGCAGGTGGAAGTACAAACATGGAGTTCTCCCCGTTTGGAAGTCAGAAAATGCTTTATTGGCTTCACTGAGCAAGTGAAAGGATAGTTGTGAAAAGTAACAGATAGTTTCTGTCTGGCAAAAAAAGGGAAAAAATCGGAGTCAACAGAAATATTGGTTGAAAGCAGTCATCTAGTCCAACCTCCTGTTTTGAAACAAGGCTATCACAACGCTAGATCAGGTCAGCCATAACAAGTTACGGTTATCTGTTGTTGTGTGACACCCTTGGCAGACCAGTAGTTGTGGTGGGAGAGATACCCCCTAAGAAAGTTTTCATGCTAGAAGTATTCACACACTCATGTTTGCTGCATTGTTTAGTTTTGATGGGGACATTGTAATAGAGAATAGATTAAATTAGGTTATAATTTTATTACAATTTTATTACTATTAACACTTCGGGTTATTGATAATTACTGCAAGAAACATAGGTGAGGACTGATGTACAGCTATCCTCACAAAAATATTTTCTTCCTCACATGATCATAAGAGATACTGAAGTAGCACATGTTTAATAGCATCTGTTTAAAGAAGCACACTCAAATCTACTTATATTAACATTATTACTGTGCATATTGCCTAATAAAATTGCATTAGAATTTAGTATTTATAGCAAAGGTAAATATAAAATTGCATTAGATGTTTTTTTATCTTTTTAAAAATTTTGATGTTATACTCTCCTCTGTAAGAGATTGTCTGGGTAGATAAACTTAAATAATTGGTTTAATTTCTTCAGTAAATATAAAAGTTTTATTTTTATTTTCAGTATACAGATTTTTTTGTCTTCAGTATTTAAGTGTCACTAACTAATTGTGTAAATACAAAGTGAATACTTTCAATGAAAGCACCTTTTAATAACTGGGAAAAACTTTCCTGAGGAATATGCCATCAATATTGCCCTTCTAGCTGGTATGTTTGTATTTCATCCGTTATTTCATCTTTCCACAGGAGAAACATGTGAGTATGGTTCATATTGAATCACGAAAATCGAAGAGAAGGAACTCAGAAGTGGAAATTTTTGTGGACTGCGACTGCAGTAAGAAAGAATTTAATGAACTAATCCAGTTGCTCAAGTTTCAAACTAATATCGTATCTCTCAATCCGCCAGAAAACATCTGGACTGATGAAGAAGGCAAGGCTGCTTTTGTATCACTTGATTTAGACACTGACAAATGTTTTGCACAGGTATCTCCACAGTCTTACACTCCAGTACATTCAACTCATATTCTGTCTTCTACAGATCTCGACTGTGTCCCTTGGTTCCCCAGGAAGATATCTGAATTAGACAAATGCTCACAGAGAGTTTTGATGTATGGATCTGAGCTGGATGCAGATCACCCCGTAAGTGTAACATAAAATTGTCTTGCAGATAATTTGTTCGGGTTATTTGCCAGTCAAATAAAAAGCCTCTTGACTGCTGATTGAGTGCTTTTTTGAGCATATGGTTTTCAGAAGGTGGGGATTTAGTTCTCTTCAGTAGTTTTGGTGAATTGATTTTCCTTTTCTGTAGTAGGACACCCAAAAAGGAGGTCCTCCAGAAAACATATTCAGTGTTTAACAACTATGTCCCCTTTTGTGCTGCTTTCATTTATTTATTTTTTTAAGTAACTAGTTGATAGAAAGGTTTCAAACTCTGAAGAGTTTAGATCAATGTGACCTTTGGTTCTGCCAAAAGTAGGTCTTAGGTAAGAATTGATATTAACATAAGTGTCAGAGAAGAAAGAATTATGAAGGAAGACTTCCTTGGGCACTCAGGCGGTAATTACAAAATAAAACAGAGCAACATGTTCCTGTTTCTGCATGAATGCAGCAGATGGGAAGGTGTCTCATGTTGTTTCCTGACTTTGGTGACAGGAGACAAGCCTGCAATTCACACAAGCTGTATCTGCTGTAGTGCCAAATGCTCAGTGCAAAAGGCAGAAAAATAGATTTGTTATTGTTTTACTTCTTTTGGCTGATGTCCATAAATGCTTAACCCCTCAGTCTTTAGATGGTAGATGATTGCAAGCATTTGTGTTACAACATTTTCACTTATTATAAATCCAAGTTTCTACCTTTGGACCATTTGGCTGAAAGATAGGGGTGGTAGCTAGTTGTATTCATTCCTAAAATAGGCTGGATTACACTGGTATTGTAGGAAACTTCCAGCTGAAGGGAGGTAGGTAATGAACCAAGATATCTGACTGTAAGACTGTCAGCCTTATAGAATCAGATTAAACTCTAGCTGTAGGTGACAGTCTCCTTTGAATTTTTTTGTCACACACGTTTTTGTTGGCATTGTCCAAGATGGTGAAAAATGGCCCCGAAGAGTTTGTAAGTGACTGCAGAAAGATCAGTTTGTTGTAGGGGGCTTCCTAGTGATGCATCTGTGTACTGTGGTACTACAGTGCCTGTGCAGACTCCTTCCTGGTGGCTGCCTTGGCCGAGGAGAGGCAGGTCCTCCTGGTGGCCCTGGCTTTGGGGCTCTCCCTTGGTGCAGAAATGGCACTCGGACTGCTGCCTTCTGTCCCATCTGCTCCACAGCTGCTCCATCGGCCATGCCGTGGTGGGAGCTCGGGTGCAGACCCTCACGCCTGGGCACGCGAGCAAACGAACCTCATTGCTGTGTCCCGTGGCAGCCCCACTTCCCTGTCTCCAGTGTCACCTGCCCGTGTATCAGCCATGATAATCATCATCGCCTCGCTTGGTTCGCAGCCATCCCTGCCATGTGTGAGCCCTTCCCGCAGCTGGGGAGCGCGTTCCTGGATCCTGGTTTCTGCCATGCACTTCTTGATGACAAACTAGGATTTACCTTACGTTTTCTCGTGATGGAAAAGCCTGTTGATTACCTTCAACCATTAACAGTAATTTGGTTCAAACAGAGGGTGTAGTGGCAGCTCATTCTAGCCTTGAGTCGATGACTGTGACGGGCCATTTGATACTGTTTTATGTTCTGAGCTGGTGCCTTCATTAAATACTTGAGTGCTCTGCTGAAAATCTGCCTTCGGTTTTACAGACAATGAAAAAAGACATTTGCATTATATGAATATATATTTTACACTTGGGGGAACTCTTATAAACATAATTTACACACCATTTGTTAGCCTATGCAGCATGCTAAGTATTGGAGATGGGGGGAAAAAACTGTAAAATCTGTGACTGGCCTTTCACAGGCCACTTCTGGTGCCTGCCCTGTTCCTTAGTGGTGGTGTGTAGGTGTCAAGAGGACCAAGAGAATTACCCTATTACAGAACCAGTATAGCACCACTTCAGCAGCATAGCCCTAACCCACTCCATATTGGCTAATGGTTTGAGTCTCAGTTTCACTACATGTGACAGGCTTTTAAATCCCCTGTGCTGTCTTCCGTTACTTTTCAGCTCTTAACTGTCTGCAGCTGAGCAACTCAATGCTTATGTCAAAAGGTATTAAGCAGACAAGGAGGCTCCCCCAGATTACAGCAACTTTTTGCCAGTCAAAAAGCTCTTCTGTGTAGGAGTGGAGGCTTGAGGGTTTTCTGCAGTCCTCTGACATCCTCCCTTACTCTGCCCCAGCAGTGCAGCTTTGGTTATGGGGCAGTAAAATGCCTTCTGAGTTTTCTGGAAGCTCATACAAATATTTCAAATCAAATGACATTATCTTTTCATTCCCTTCAGTGATTTGTGTTTGTGTATGTGAGCAGTAAGGAAAAAATGCATTTTACTTTTCAGCTCTGACTAGGGGAAACTTAAATGCACTTTCTGGGCTCCTAACTGGGGAACTTAGATGACTTGTTACCCTTTTTCATCTTCAAGAGGTTGACAGTTCTGCCTTAAAAATAGATAATTCTTTATGTAGTCCAAAACCTGAAGTGTCTACATCTTTTATAGGTATAGAAGAGATCTTGGTTTAGTTTTGAATAGCTCAGAGGGCTGTAACTGGCTGGTGTGTATGTGTTGTACAGCTCTCTTGCGCTTAATACGGAAAAGGTATGAGCCTACTGTAGCCCACGAGGTAGAGCCCTTCCTTTGTAACTCAAATTGGAGCAATATGCATATTTGCTGTTGGTGGCTGATCGCTCAGTCCCTAATGTGTTGGTTAAGATGGCAACTGCTGAGGTAGCATCTTCAAAATGGGTTGCATATGAGCTCTGGGCGCTTGATTCTTCTAGTGAAGAAAAATGTGTTGAGGATAGGTAAATTATTCTGCTTTGTGCCTGCCTGTAGATCTCCATTCAGATTAAGGAAGACCTGAGTGAGACAAAATGACAAGGAAAAAGTTTCCCTTTTTCAACATCTTGGATGAATGACTGTACCTATGCATGAACTTGTCTTGAAAAAACTCCTGTGGGACTTTGGTGGGGGAAAATGTGAAGAAATCCTTATCTTCTCTTGCAGTCCAGTAGATAGTGTTAATCAAAATACAACATAATTAGGTACTAAATAAACACTTTAATGATATGTTTTATAATTTTAATTCTTACAGCTAATTTTCTGTTCTTATTGTAAATTACTCTCTTCTTCCTTGCATAAGGGATTTAAAGACAATGTCTATCGACAGAGAAGAAAGTACTTTGTGGATGTTGCCATGAGCTATAAATAGTAAGTACTGGCATAATTCTTCCCCATGCTGCTGACTAGTTAGAATTCATGCTCTACTTAATTCTGTAGGATGAAATTTAACAGTAGACAAAGTCATCCTTTAAACTTTGACTAGTTTAGTGTAGGCTATAAATGACAAACCTGATGCTTGAAATCCCGTTACATTTTCGGTACAGATACGGGCAAGTAAAGCATTTGAAAGGTAAGCACTATCTCTTCAGCATTTTATTCATAGCCGCTTGAACTTAAGAAACTCTTTTACAAATGCTTGCATGTCTTAATGACAAACTGATGCACTGCACATATCTAGCATCCCTACGTAGTTGGACAAGCTCACTAAAACCCCAAATTACTATTTTCTTCTCATGCACTTACTATACTGGACGCTGCAAAATGCCATTTATCAATTTTGCCAACACAGCTCTAAATTTCTCAGAACTCAGTCAGTGGATTTCTCTGTAGTTAGTGGAGCCTGGTGCCTGTGCACAAATGCACTGTATGTGTTTTCTTATTTTGATTTTTTTTTTTTCCCCATGTCAAGTCAGTATTTTCAATTTGCTACCATCCCTGGAAGTTAGGAAATTTTCTGTGCTACCTACAAATACCTACTGTGTTGCAATTTTCTTGTCACAGAAGCATTCAATTAATTCTAATCGTACTCTAGGTTTTATTTGCAACAGGCCAAAGCCCTCGTTCTCAAGGGAAAGAACATCCTAATTTCATGTTCTTTTCCATTTTATCACACTTCTTCAGGTTTTTCATTTTTCTCCTTTGAGATTTCTGTCAACATTGTTTAAAGAATATAAAACACAACAATTTTTTTTCTCCCTTCATAGAAGGCATGGCCTGTCAGGAAGCAATTCAGAAATGGATTTTTGAAGGTTTTTCAGTTCTGGTTTTTTGTTTTTAGTATAAGGCTAGTGTATGGGCGCTAGAAGGCTGGGGGGACAGGTGGATTAACTCTTCTTTGTGGCCATATAATCCTGATTATATTTCTCCCTTACCTTTGTCCCATTCCTGTCGTTAAGTTATTACTAATCTAGTAAGTGTGTAAGTGCTACTGTTGGTCTGCCCATGGTGGCATTTGTTTAGCTGGGTGCTCATGACATTCATCCAGCACACTGAGCTGCTGCCTGCTGGGGGCAGGGAGCTGGTTGGTAGAGAAGCTTCCTAGGCTGCCAAGGTAAGTCTTCAGTTTAGCCAGCTTTCAAATGTAAATTGAGACAGTTTTTTTGTTTGTTTGTTTACAGCTGATTGATTTATTATCCTTTTTTTTCAGTCTGATGCTTGTGGTAGAGTTAGTGCTTCTTGCCTAGCATTTATTGCAGTGTGGAATGTCAAGCAGGTACCTGTGGATGAGGGCAGACTGTATGTGCTCTGAGAGCTTTTTCAGTAAGTCCGATAGTTCTGCATTTACCCATGATGGTAGCAGCAGTGCCATGCATTTCACAGCTGTTAAGTTGCTGGAAATGCCTTCCTCCCTTCTCCCTCTTGGCTGCCTAAGTGCTGGAAAGATCACACAGCTGGCTCACTAAGCAGTGGTTGGTCTTCTGCTACACAGGTTCAGGTTTGTGTTTTTTTCACCCTGAAACCAATGAGAAACATTTTTTCACAAAAATCATGTAGAGTAATCCTCCATATTCCCAGAAGAAACAGATAAGGGAAAGGAATATTTTCCTTATTTAGATTTTGAAGGCTCAAGAACCATTTCTGCAGGCAAATTACAAAAATCAAACAAGCCCAACCAGAGGTTATTTGGGGGCCAGACTTTGTACTTCAGCAAAACTGCTCAGAAGTACTCCTTCATCCCACTGATCTTTTCAAACCTTTAAAAGATTTCAAACTCTTCCTATTATTATGAGCAGAGGGAAAACAAGATGCTTCAAATATTTTTAGCCGGGGACCACAAAATGACTGGGAGGCCAGTCCTTAGGGCAGTTACCTAAGATGGGGCAAAATCTCGTTCATACTCCTCAGGTCTCCTGCAGTGGTCATCTTAATCCCAGGGATGTGCCGTATCTACTGGGCTGTACAGTCTGTCTGTCTCTGGGTGTGCCTGTAGAGACAGCTCGGGGACACATTTGCTCTCAGCATCCTGCAGCTCAGCCTAAGCCACGCTGAGGAAAGGCAAATCAGCTCAGGGAGGACTCTGTGCTGCTACAGCTAAGCTGTTTCTGCTACCCGTGCTGGGGAGCTCAGAATTTATATAGGTGTCTCGACGCTACATTGCAGTCTCATCACACTCTCTTCTGTGGTCTAATGGCTATTTACTTATTTATACAAAAGGAACAGTTCTGTTGTCAGGACTGCTTCCCTTAGGGGTAAGTTCAGGACATTGCCTTGAATCTGTGAGTGTCTTCCAGGTAAGTGACCTTCCTCATCACTTACTGAGGCTTGATGTGTTTCTACTTTTCATTTTCCAGTGTAAAAAAAAAAAAAAACAACCCACACTTGTTTCCTTAAGAAAATAACAAAGAGGTTTGGCTGCAAAGAATTGGCTGCAAGGAACTGGCTCTGTAAAAAAAATTGAGTTGAAAATCCTGGATCAGCATCTCCTTTATGAATTGCTACTGTTCTATAGTAGTAGATGCTCTGCTTTGCTTGAACATAAAGAAGCCTCTGTAGTGGAGAGAGAAAAACGCTAAGCAGTGAACTTGAAGGAGCAGATATTTGCTGGTGCTGGGTGTTAAAGGGAAAGACATGTTAATAGAGCACAGCAGTGAAGATCAGCTATATGAAATAAATGGACCAAAAAAAAAATATTCCTCCCTTCTTCACTTAGCTTCTATCCTAAAGATAGTGAAAAATGTGTTAATCTTGCTAATTAGTCTTTTGAGACTGATTAGGGATTGAAAAAGTGTTGAGAAAATTAAATCTGGAGGAAAAATACGATGTTTAAGAGGGAATTCGTAAGTTGATAGCTCATGACCATGGCAAAATGGAAAGACCCTATTTTAATAAGGGGAAATAAAAATTCAGGATTGGTTAGCTTGTAGAGTCAGCCACAAGAAAACTGGCTATGCAGGCTGGCCATTTCTGTGATTTATTGAAATGTTTGAGCGCAAGGTGGGTCTTGCTTGTTGAAATAAGAGGGTGAGGAAAATGAGATTTGCAGAGCTGAGTGAGAAAGGCATAGGTTCTCCCTCAAGTCTGGCTGCCTTGATTGTCTTGATAAAGAAAGCAATATCATGATCGGCTGGAAATAAGATCAGCTCTCCTAGGCATAAATCCTATTAAGGAATTAAAGTTCAGTGAACCTTACTTCAGTACTAATGAATTAATTGAAACAATAACTAAGTTACAAACCTTTTAGTGAGCAGTGGCCGAGCTTCAGATCCTTGATTGTGTTTATACCTCTCTAGTGACAGGCTGAATAGAAACCTGAGTTTTTCCACTGGTGCACACATTTCTTCCTCTTTGCTGGGCCAGTGCTGACCTGTACTGGCATTATCGATAGTAGCGGTCAGGTCAGGAAAAGGGATGAGGCTACTGCATGGTGTTCTGGCAACCCCAGGTGGATGGGGTAGCAACCTGCTTGTATCTGTCATGTACAGTACAATTTAGAATAGCTGTGTTATGCTTTCCGTGAACTGGCAGGCAGCTTAAGGCTGATAGAGTGTAAAGGTGAAGACAGATACTAGACCTGGAGGACTGACTCCCACCGCAGAATGGGCACGGACCCAGTGCAGCTCCTGTTGATGAGAAATGCTTTATTAAATGTGTTGCAATTCTTGTCGTGTCCGCAAAAGAGCGGCTGAAGGGGAACTAGCGGATGTATTGGATGTTCAGTGAGTCCTTAGCAAGTATGTGTACCTCATACCAAGTAGCCTTTGACTGACAGATAACTGCCATGGATCAACATCCTTTGATATAGTGAAAGGCAAGGGGATTAAATGGTAAGTTTTCAATAAAGATGAGGGGACAACCAGAATGAATGTAGGGCAGATGATCCTCTCTTGTGCATGTAGGGACTGCATAGCAGCAACCGCATGTGACATGAGGGCTCGTTCCTTGTTACCTCATGTGGTGGAGACAGGATTATGAACCAGGCAACGACAGAGATGGGGAGCCAACCCCCCCAGCAAAAGCCCAGCACTGCACTTCTCCTGCAGTGGGATTCCCCGAGCCCGATACGCCTGTTCAGGTGCTGTCTGCGATACTGGGGAAGCTGCAGCACTGGGCTGGGAGTGCCCTCGTTGCCAGCCCTGTGGCAGAGGAGTGAGAGATGGGGACTGATGGGGCGGAGGAGGATCCTGTGGATCCCTTTGCCAGTCTGCACTTCGTTACAGTGCGGGAAAAGAGGATACCTGAGGAGAAGGCAGTCTGCACAGATTACATACTATAGATGGTGAACATTAAATCCAGAGAAAGATTATAAAGTTTCTAGGGGGAATTAATGATGTGAGATGATGGCCCATGGCATGGGAAATTCCTTACAGTTAAATACAAGGCAGTGCAAATTGGAAGTAGCCCTTCACACTCTTCACGCTGCCAGTCAGTTTTGAATTAGCCATAACCACACAAGGCAAATCCTGGATGTCAGAGACAGATTAGCAGGTACCCTGGAAGGCTCCTGCTTGCAATTTCTGTACATCTGTGTAAGGGGGAGGAGGCAGGGGAACGGTGTAGAAGAAAAAAAAGGAGAGGTGTATTTAGAGGGTTAGTTTCACCTAGGCTAGGCTGGTGGCTCTGAGGTGAGCTTCCTCATGATGTAGTCCTGCATGAATTTGGGGTTCCAAACATACCTGCACATGTAAGCAACAGTCTAAACAATGTATATCTATATTAATTAGATCCACACGTTTCCAAACATCTACATAATTGCCTAATCTCAACTTTGTAAAATGCTAGGTAATGATGCTGTGTCAATATTATGTATTTTAAAGAATGCATAGAGCATTCAGTCTGCTGATGGTCTTACTGAATCTACAAGTTAGACTGAATCAGGATCTTCAGCTAACCACTTGCAAAGGCATCAGTGGCAATAAATGGAGAAGTACTGCTCTTGTATAGGAACATGGCATATAAGAAATCCATCTTTCTACTACGATATGTACAAAGATTAAGAAATAATCTCATTGCTTAATAAGAAGAAATGCAGTTCTTATGAAATGAATGTAATATGTACAATATAACATCAAGAAGTAATTCTAAGAAAAAAACACCTAGCTGTCATTTTAAAATAGTTTTAAATAGTTTTAATAGTCTCTATCTGCCATTATTTAAATAGTACTTTTCACAGAAATTTTGCCATCCACTGTCTGTCTAGAATCTGGTTGTATTCAACTGTATTTTGTATTATTGTGTTTTTTACAGTGGTCAACCCATTCCCAGAGTGGAGTACACAGCTGAAGAAATTAAAACATGGGGGGTGGTGTTTAGGGAACTCAGTAAACTCTATCCCACCCATGCTTGTCGTGAATATTTGAAAAACTTTCCTCTGCTGACCAAGTACTGTGGATACAGAGAGGATAATGTGCCTCAGTTGGAAGATGTTTCTATTTTTCTTAAAGGTAAGATTCATATTTGGTTTGCCAATAGATATGGTTTCATGAAAACACTCTTTTCTGTTAGTATGAAATACAAAACACATTAAATGAAAAGACTCCCAGCATTGTCAGTGGACTTTGGTTTAGTCTCTAAAGTATCATTCTGTTTTTGACATTCTCCATGGAAGAGAGTTTGTTGAGTCAAGACAGTCTTATGTATTTGCAAGTATGAAGTTGAGAGGAATTAAACAGCTGAACATGTATCACATGATGTTACCCTTCACAGGGTAAAAAGTCCTTCAGTACAGCGAAAAGAGCGAGCAGAATTATCTCTGCTCTTCTCATTGCCACAGGATGGGAGTTCTGATAACCTCAGCGGGCATCCCCCAAATATTCAGGCAGGTAAAAGAGGGCATAAAATGCCAAGATAAACTGAATTTAAAGAGGAGAGCAGGTTTGGCACATTGTTGTACAGTACAGCCTGATGAATATGAGGCTTTCCCGAGTGCTCAAGACCTCATGACACTAGTCATTATATTTGTATGTTGAAAAAAATCAGTGGGACCTCATAGGTGATCTGGTACTTCTCTTTCATGTTTTAAGGGATCTGTATGTTACATATTTAAGTTTGAAAATACCCTTCTTTTTCATCTGTAATGGAAATGTATCCCATATGGAAGAAGTGGCAGACATGAACCTGCTGTTTTTAACTCTAGAAGAAAAGCCACCAAAGAGTTCATTTAAGATTTTCATTTCTCCTTAAGGGTCCCTTCAGATACATATACTTGTTCCTTAATCTTTTTCAGGAGCTCTAGGAGGTCAGGGACTAAAATATTGTAAAGATGGGTGTTTGGAAAAAAAGGTTAATGTGCTGTTAAGTGTTACAAGAAAAATCAGCAAAGCTGTTTATCCCAAATATGTATGGAAAATCTTTTAGCTAAGAGAAATGCAAAATTTTTAAAGAAAGGCTTACTTTCCTCAGTCCCTGCTTCATCCATAACTCTTGTTTGTGAACACCTGCATTTACTAATTGACTCATCACTCTTTGAGTTTGGTTGTGTCCTTCTGGGTTTCTCATATATTGTATTGTGGTCTCTAAGGAATGATGCCAAAGTATACAGGTTCTTTCTCCCTAACTAGAAACTCAAAACCTCACACTTCTTTCAGAAATATGTTTTTAGACTAAACACAGCAATAGTAGTGTCTGTTGAAGAAAAAGTTTAACATTCTCCTGTAAACACTTGGAAAGAGTAAAGAATGAATTTGGGAGAGAAATGTGCTTTTCAGAGTCACTGAGTCTGAAATTATTCCCCACTGCGACTAATCTGACAAAGGAACATTTTGTTAAATATTTAAATGAGGACCTCAGATGTGAAAGTCAGTATTTTACTGTCACAAACAGTATTTTATCTGTAAAAATAAGGATAGATTTGATTTAATCCTATTCTGTTCTGTTAGTTTTTAATGTATTTTACAGAAGTTGTCTTCTGTTTTGGAAACTTTTTTCCCATTTGGTACCAGACATAAAAATCAGATACTCTGTGATTTGAGAACACCACTTATGGTACCTTATCATGTTTTCTAGACAAAGGTATTCAAACCAACTTTGAAATACCTCAAGCTGTTTTCATTAAACATATGCTAGCAATGCAAAATAGTTCTTGTGCATAATAGGTGAAAATGATGTGTGGTGATCTTCAGCCAAGATTCTCCATGTCATGCTTCTGGTAGAATAATTAACAGATTATTACCTGTCCTCAGAAACTGATATAGTGAGATATATGTATAATTTGGTCTTTTATTTTCTCCTTCACTTCAGAAAGGTCTGGCTTCACAGTGAGACCAGTTGCTGGATACCTGTCTCCACGAGATTTTTTAGCTGGCTTAGCGTATAGAGTTTTTCACTGTACTCAGTACATACGACATGGCTCAGATCCTCTCTACACACCAGAACCGTAAGTTGCTAAATTTGCCTTAGTGCTGAAAAGATAGGCTCACTGGATTCTTAAAAGACCCCATTAGATTTGCCAAGATTGAAAAGAGAAACCTTCCTACAAATGTAAAAATCTACTTACACCATTGATGACAAAACCCTTCACATTGGTGAGCCAGAATTTAATTCAAAGACTTCTTATGGACTTTTTCCAAGGGTCTTAAATAACTGGGTTATTTATATGGTGGGTCAAAAAAATATATCATCTGGATTATATTTCAATGGAAACTGGAGTTTTTAACTAAACATTTTGAAAAAGTGTCTAAAATTTTATCTTTTGTTGGACAACTAAGGAAAGAAGTTGGAAAAAAAGCCCTGAATCCCTTGAAAAAAACTGCTTTTAGAATTATAATTTGGTCTTCTTGTGTTCCCGTTTATCTTCTATGGGCCAGACTGCACAGTTGAACTTCATTTCTCTCCTGTAACACAACGCAAGCAAGTCAAGAGGCACTATTCTCTCACCCAGAGAGGATATTAGATATGAAGCCTGTTATAGGGAACATGATAGAAATAAGAGACACTTTAATTATGACTTTCATGGGACAGCATTGCAGCGTTTCCAAAACAGAATATTGCGAGTTTGGATGAAATATTTTGGCATTTGGTCTCTTGATGAAAAGTGGGGAAAAAAAAGATTGAAGCGATTGTAGTTCTTGTCTTGTATTATATATGGCGTGCTCTGTGCAGTAATAACAGAACAATACATGTCAGTTAGATAATATGGAGGTATTTTTACCAAAGGCATCCGCTGATCTTGTAACCACAGGAATGACGTTTTCGCAGTGAGTCAGTCATCAGGCCATTAGCATGAAATTGTAGTTGTTGTTTAGTCAGCTTGGACTATTTGAGTGTCTTTTATTTTTGCCAAAATTTACACAAAGGGTTCATACATATATATTCAGCTCCAGTCCTGTAAACATTTGGACCCATGTCTGACTTTGATTTCATGAATAGACTGCCAAAACCACGGAGTAATATATTTGGATATAAAAGGATTAATGGAACCACAAATTAAGCTGCATTTTAAAATGCTCTAACATTATTCTGGCAGGAGTCACCAGGTGGTGCTGTTATACACTTATCTACTTCTGTCTTCAGTATGTGAACTGGGCAAAGTACTTGCTGAAATGCTACGAGGCTAGTTTTGTGTGCATGTTTCTTTTGGGAAAGAGGTGGTAATCCCTGAAGGAATTCACTCACTTCTGTAACCTCTGTAATTAGCACTTTAATCTCTTAAAGTTGTAGGCAAATTTCTACAACATAAAATCCTGAAAGAAGAGCTTGGGTATATGATGCTGGATCTCTTCTGGTCTATCTGTAGATATTTCAAAAAAAGAAATTATACTTAGGAATTACCAGGTTTTGCACCAATGATTTCCTCTCCTGTGGGAAGCCAGTGTCTCAGATTGCAGCACCCACCAATGATCAGCAAAAGAATGATGACATTGACAAACTTAATACAAACTAGAAGAACATTTTCATCTATTGATAGGGGATTTAGGCACATAACTCCAACATGAACAAAGGAAGGAACATCTTCCAGGAAACAATTAAGAACATCTGTGCTTTTGCTGATGGTCTCTGGTTCATTGATTTGTGTATTTGAGACCCCTGTAGTTTTCAGGATGGTGCTTACATTCAGAATTATGCAGAGTACCGTAGCTGATCCTTAGCAGTAACAGCAACTACTTTTTTCGTAACCTTTCTGGTCTTGGTGTCTGGAAAGTTACTGTGTCGTAATAATAGTTCAGTTAGAATAAAGACTTTTATTCCTTATTTGGGCTGAACTTAATCCAGGTTATGGTTTTAACACCTCTAAATGTGACTAACAGAGGAATTAAGTTGTCATGTTCTAATGATGTTACTCTCTTCTTGCAGACCTGCTTGTTCACATAAATTAAATAATGTGTACTGACTATCAGGAACTCCACAGGAAAAATTTGAAAATCCTTTTTTAAATGTGTTTAATTTTTTTCATAAGATAGAGCATGTAGTAGTGTTATCAGAAATGTAGAGTGAAATCCTGGCTTTGTTTGAAATCAACGGCAAAACTAAATTGACTTGAGTGGGGACAGCTCTTCATCTTCCGCAGTAGCTGCAATGCCCTGAGATCTGCTGGTTGATATATGGGGCCATAATGAGGTTTGCTGCAGGTCCCTGTCTTGGTGAATGTTGCATTTCAATGATATAAACCTGGTAAAAAGACTCCCTTTGACTTCAGTGGGCTTTCCGTCAGATTTAACACCCAGGCTATAGAGCTAGATACAAATTAGAGAGTTCATTTGGTTTGATCTGTATCACTACTGTATGCATTTTAAAACATTTCTTCCTGAGTTTCATTATGTTTCTACTACATTCACAGAGCTATATAGATTTCCTCTGCTGTGCTAACTAATTTACTCCAAGAAAAATCTTTTGCTGTGAAAAGTGCATTACAAAAATCTTATTTTCTCTGAGCAATGTGTGTGAATAAATTAAAGGAACTTAATTATTTTCTGAATAAAACAAAACAAAAGAATCAAGTCTTGGTAGTTAAGCAAAGAATTATATTGTTTAGACTATCTATAAAGGGCCAGACTGGCAGGGAAATCTATGAGACTCCAATGACAATCCCAAATGCTGGTTCATGGTCCTGCCTGGAAGATTTTTTTTGTTATGTTTTTTTTTTTTTGTTGTTGTTCATATGCTTTTTGTTTCAAGCTCCCCTCTTTATAACTGCATGTTCAAGATGCTACTTTGCATAGTTTTAATAGAAGAATCTACAAGCTAAAGGCATGAAAGAAGTATCTTCTGCCTCCTCATCTTCCTCCCCTTGCTAGGAGAGACAAGTTAATGGGGCTAGGCTTTGTCTGTTCTCATTTTGTCTGCAAGGGTGGAAGTGACACAAAGAGCCTGTGTCCCAGTGGGGAACTAGGAATAACATGTCTTTGCTTGTTTGTTTCTGGGAGTTGTGGCTTCAGCACAGGAAAACAGAAATGTAGACACTCACTCAAGTACCAATACCAGTGATGCTGCTGTAGAAGCCCGCCTGGAGACAAGTGTGCTTACCTGAAGCCAGGAACTTTAAGCCAGTCCCACTATATCTTCTTTGCTCTTGTTATTTGAACTACTGATACAAAGCTAAATATAACTGGACTGATGCAGTGCAGCATAGGTGGAGTGCTCAGCAATCAGTGTTGATCTCCAGTAAAGATGAGAATTGAAGTCAGAGCTCTGGAATTCTAGAGAATGGGCTTTGTGGCCCATTTCTGTGTTGGATGGTGATGGTTGAAGGAGTCTCCAGTGAATTGTTTGGTACTGGGAATTCTCTGAGTATATCTATCAGACTGCAAACTCCATTTCCCTGCTGTCCTTTGTATCATTAGCGAGCTAAATCTTGCAGGAGGTGACAGAAAAAATTCTTGTGACTGGAACTGAATTAATTGCAGTAGGGTCATTAACCTTTGATGACTATCCGCTCAAGTGATGCAAACCATCTCCTGAACAAAGAGATGGATACCATGCAGAGCCAGCCAATTTTTCGCATCTGAGCTCCAGTGAGGAAGGGAGTAATATCTAAGCTATGGGTCTTGTGGTAGGGAACTTTCTTCATCTTGCAAGACTCAGAGCATCACCAAAGGGGTGTGGAGATCGTAAGAGAAGCCTTCTTAACAGCTGCTTTTGAAGAAATCGGGAATTTCCCAGGCTCTGAAAGGACATGCAATGATGTAGAAACAAGGGAGAAAAGATCTTAATTTCAGGAGGAAGGACAGGCTTTACCAGGCAGTAGAAAACAAATGCAAACAATTTTCCTTATGTAAGTATGATGTCTGATACTGTTGCTGGCCAGCTGTACATATCAAACATGTTTCATGGGTGTTGACTAAAAAGATTGGTGCACAGTGAACTTGAGCACTCAGCCTGTATTGCTACAACTGAATCTCTAGTCGGTGTCTAGGGACCATGTTTGTTTTATGATGTCAGGCACAAGAGTATCTGTATACCTCCCCTGCTTCTTTGGGAAATATGTATGTCTAGGAGGGAGGAGAAATGAGATTTGATAATTCCTCTGTCCTGTTGAATAATTACTCGTATATGAAATTGGCTCAAACTTGTCATGCGCAACTTCAGAGCAGTACTTGTCTCACCAAAAAATGTGAATATAACATGAGCAAATGTTGCTAAGCATGTCTCAGTGAGGCCATCTGGGCTGAGAAGAGAGACTTGCATGTAACTCTCCAATACTGGAACTGTATTTGATAAGCTTTTGGTGAGGCAAACTTAGGAATGCCAAAAATGCTAATCTTCATTTGTATGCATTCAGAAACTACTATCTACTGCTATCTACCTAGACACAGTTGGTGCAGACTTCTTGGTGAAGAGTACCAAGTAAGACGACTTTAAATTATATAGAGGGTTGTTTTTCTGTTCATGATTTATCTGAAGTGTCAGGTTCTGTGTCTTTTCAAACAAAAATAGTTTATAAAAGACAAATTGGATGATTTTGGATAGAAGGCAGAAAACTTGATGTTTTCTCCCTGCCTTTAAAACATTTGTTTACAGCTTAGGAAAAAAAAAAAAAAAAAGAGAAATGTCTTTGAAGAGACAAAAGCAAAGGAAATGTCAGATCTGATTTTTAAAGTGAACTTTACTACCAAGTCCATTATTTTCTGTGAACAAATGCACCAAAACTTTCAGAATTGTTTAAGAGCTTTTGTAGATGATGCATGTGCACTTTCGTTAGGTTGGTTAGCAGTTTTTTTGTACACTTATATCTGCACTTTGTCGTGACTAATAATGCACTTACAGGTGTGAACAGTGGTTTTCTGAAACGATTTGGGTTCTCTGCTTTTTCTGAAATCTGCTAGGTGAAAAGTGGACCGTGTAACAAAAGTACCCAGTAATTGCAGTAGGAACTCAGGACTAGATGAGAAATTAAGCACACAGAAACCTCTGGGAATATTGCCCTGAATTTCTAGTGGCAGGTGGCAAAATGTTTGGTTGTGGGGCTCTACCCAGGTGCAGAAAGGGGAATGGAGAAAAGGAAGAGGGAATGTTTTGGGTTTTGTACTTGATTCATGTGGAGAGAAATGCTGAAAACTGTACTTGTGAGACATCTGGCTTTCCTTTGGGCAGTTCAGTCTTCATGGTACTAAGCCTGGAGGACAGTGTGATCAGGCCCTCCCACTCAATCTGGAAATGATGGGGAAGTCACGGTGGGGTTAAATGACATATAACCCATTTAATAGAAGCAAATGTGTACGTTTCTACAGAACCATACACAGGGAAGAACTATTATGCTGTAAAAAACAGGTTTCATGATAAAAATGTAAAATGGCTTATGTTAAATTAATTATGGAATGATTACAGCATTAATTTCTGTAATGACTCTCTTTTCATTTCCATTACCTTAGGGATACGTGCCATGAACTCTTAGGACATGTGCCTCTACTTGCTGATCCCAAGTTTGCACAGTTTTCACAAGAGATAGGACTTGCTTCGCTGGGAGCATCTGATGAAGATGTTCAGAAATTAGCCACTGTGAGTCAAAATCTTTTTGTGGCATGCTCTCTCATCTGTCCTCCTCTTTGGTTGATGAAGTGACGTGCATTGTCTTATTAGAGCTGACTGTGTTTTCAGGTTGCAGGTGACTATGATGTGACAATCACAGGGCTTTAGATATTTTTCCATTGTTTTTAATAAGAGCAAAGCTGAACGCACTAGTCTTCAGGTAGTCAGTTTTACTTTTTATGTGCAATAGCCACCACTTTTCAGGGCTAGCTGATACGGATTTTGTCTACTTTAAGGTCCTGAAAACAAGTAAGCAAGACAATTTTGAAAAAAAATCAACTCACATTTTGGTGTGTGCTCTCAGCTCTACACTGTTAGGTCATCCACAGGTGGCCACTTTGGGTCTTA
Organism: Aquila spilogaster; assembly: GCA_024606505.1. Classification (NCBI taxonomy): domain Eukaryota; kingdom Metazoa; phylum Chordata; class Aves; order Accipitriformes; family Accipitridae; genus Aquila; species Aquila spilogaster. The sequence continues at coordinate 18,729,981 of JANHGO010000049.1, read as the reverse complement.
GCACTGCTATTTCTGTACTCACTGTTCTGTTTTGCAGCTTTTCACTGTATTGTAGTGTGTGATGGATTTTGGACAATATTGCATCCTTGCTGCTGCTCCTGTTGGAGAGTATGTAGTTAATAAGCCAAGGCTATGCAGCAGTAGATCTAGACCAAGGTCAAGTGCCTCAGCCAGTGGCTGTGAGATTCTGTGTTGCATCAAATGAGGCACATGCCAGTAGATAGTGTGAACTGGAAGAGGTTGTGTGTTAAAGATGTTAGATGCTACTGACCGCCTGACTGGAGCCTTCTTGGCCCTTGTGCGAGGGAGCCTCAGGTTGCACTGAAGGGCCCTGTCGAGTTGCCAGGACTCTCAGCTCCTGCCCACCTGTCAGCCCTGCTGTATTTCCGTTTCCAAATAACTCGTATGCAGCCCTTTCCATCATGACATAGGTTAGTGACCGTGGTGTATACTGCTTGCTCTGTTCAACTGTTTTAACTTATTGTATGCTTCCTTTTGTGGCTCCTGTTACAACTAATGCTGCAAATAATTTAATGAACTATATTGTATTAAAAAACAACACCATATTTAGAATATCTCATGAAAAATTCTGTGAGATCCAACAGAAGAACTGGTTACTTTAAAACTTACCCAGCATACCACTGTTTTTCTACACAAGAAGTGCAGTGAGGATTTAAAGGGTTGGAAATAACTTGGACACAGTGTTGAAGGTGGATTCAAACCAGGTTCAGTTAAACTGTAATGGTTTTGATGCACTGGCGTAGCAGTGGCTTAGAGTCCCATCTGCTGAAAAAGGAGTTTGTACCCATTTGTTTGATTTTAATCCTGTAGCCCTCCAGAAGAGGCCACTAAATTTATTTAATCAAACCGGCTTCACTCCTTAGTGAGACAGGCTTGATGTCTTGCTTGTGGCCAGTTCTTCTCACATGCTTCAGGGTTCATGCCTTGGTTTTCTAATGGATGCCTACTGAGAAGAACCTGTTGTTTGTGTGGAGGAATCATAAAAGTTGTGTTCTGTTTGCACATTTGCTAGGAAGGGACTTAGTAGGAAGCAGACCTACCTTGTCATGACTGCAGCGTCAAGAGAAACTATCTAACTGGCTGTCCCTGTAGGTACTTTGAGGAAAACAGTATGTCCAAACCTTTCACCCCAAAATAACCTTGGATGACATGGGCCTATTGCAGAGGACAATGTTGGGACTGATCTGTTTGGGGAGAGATATTAATATAAAGTGACCTCTGAATATTATATAAATGCTTTTACTCCTCCCCCTCACAAAAGCTCCCAGTTATGACTGACTGTGTCATCCGAACAATGAGCTGCTCCTGAATCACAAAGCCAAAAATAAAAGAAGACAGCTGAATCACTTTCCCTTATCACAGAGAATTTGGTATCTGAGTCAAAGTTGATTTCTCCTCCCATGCTGGAAATAGCTCTTTCAGGTGGAAGAGACATTTAGAGAGAGACTTAAGGTAACCCAGGTGGTGGTGGTTTTGGTAGAAGTACAGCGAGGAGCTGTACTCCCCTGGGACAGGTGCTTGACAAATGCAGAGATGTTACTTGCCCTAAAATTTGCAATGTAAACAGTCAACTTGAGAGCAAGTAGAAAGAACATCTCTCAGCAGTGAGGGTGAGGAGGCCAAGAAATTCATTCAGCTGGGCACCAAATGTCACCTGAGGTGCTATTAACTGACTTGTGCAACATTCGGTCCCATTTCCATCCTAGATAAAAACCAGAGACGCAGCGAGCTGAGAAATGCCAGCCAAGAGTCTTAACACAGAAAAGCAGTGCAGGTTCCAGTGAGGCAACTTCAAAGTAAATAGAGAAACAAATGAATGGAGAGAGAACATGCATATTAATGAGCTTGAAGCAATATGCCCAAAGCAAGCTTGCCATTAACATGGCCTGTTTAAAAAGATAGTGACATTAACAGCTGAGCCATTACAGGGGGACAATGGCTTTAGGAAGAGAGGAAAACACCTCTTAGGAATTCAGACGAGGAAGGGAAGAATTATTACAGGTGATTTCATCATCTTTTGCTCCATTCTGCTTTCAAAAGCCACCACGTGTCAGCCTTGATAGATCTGCTCTTTGTGCCCCATGAGTCCTGAGCTGCAAAGGAAATGTGATGATGTTTTTATCCCTGCAGAGCTGACACGGTGGATGTAGAGCAAGCTGGAGCCTGGTCGCTGGGCAGACTAGAAGTGTTTGCTAAATTGCGATTAGTCACATCTGTGCAGCCCCACTGAGGGCAGGGATTAAACAGGAGAGCATTGCAGAGGCCCTGGTGCTGGACAGCTGGAGGTGGAAGAATGGCTGCAGGGTAAGAGGGTTGAAAAGGAAGGTGTGAGCTCCCCTCATCCTCCTGTTGGAGTCTGGTAGTCAGATTGGGGCAAGGAGAAAGGAATCGCTTCTGCTCCTTTTTAAACTTAAGCATTCTTGCCATGAGAAGTGGAATATTGAAAGAGCCAAGCAACCGTCTTTGCAGGGTTTTTTTGAGAGTTGCAGTTTCCTTTATAATGTTTTAAGAGAGTATGAAAGAGAGAAGACAAAAAACAAATGACTGAGGGATACATTACTGAAAACGAAATATTGGCACAATCCACTTTTTTGCTTGTAGTGTGGTATAATGTGGTTACTAGTTGAGGAAATAGAACGTTGGCAATGCGTGTCTGGGTGCTAATTATTATCATCATCATCATCACTAATATCTTGTGCTACTCTGTGTAACTTTCTAAAAATGCTTTTGAGTTGATTTTTCAAGCGTGCCTGGTCTTTCTACTTTCACGTAGTACGAAAATGAACATAGACTGTCTTTTCTGCTTACCTATCAAACCATAAGCTATATGGAGGACTTGACATGAGGTGTTTCAACTAATTTATGTAATATATCATTTACAACACATAACATAAGGTTTTGTCAGGAAAATTGTACAAAAAATATACCTTGGATTACATTCCAGTATTACCTTGTAATTTGTGGACTTGGGAGCCAGAAAGCAGCTGTCTCTGTAAAGCTGCAAGTTGATAAGCAGGATCCTGTCTCTTCTGCTAATGGCAGAAATGACTCCCAGGTCCTGCTGAGTTGTTTCAGCGCAGCTCAGGTTGCCCCTTCGTGATGCAGTACGTATAGGACATGTTTGTGTATATAAAATTCAGGGGGGGCACATTAAGTGGTGGTGGTTCAGAAAAGAGGAGTTTAGCAGAATGTCTATGGTTCGTATGCAGTTTATCATCAAATCTTTCCACTCAAGAATTTGGCCATTAGGGCCAAACTAACACACTAAGTTTTTTTTCCAGTGGTTTCTTTACTGGAAGTTATGTTTAAACCTTCAGTTCTCTAGAACTGTAAAATTGTTACCTTTTAACCTTTCTTGGTATTTGTTCTGGTATTTTAACAGTGTGGGACAGTAGAAATCAAGAAATTTCTCTTGGTTTTGCTAGCCTTTATGCAGAAAACCACAATAGTGAGCTGCTTCTGAATTTGAAGGAATTGTATGTGATGAGGTCTTGTAAATGCATTTCAGGCTTGTTATGAATCTAAATGCTTTACCGTACCTGGATGATGATTGAGGCCAATGGTTTATTTCTAAAGCTGACTTTAATTTATCTGTATACGTATCACAAACAAAATATTTTAGATATATATGCTGGGATAAAAATAACATTCAGAACCTCTGGAAGAAGTCACTGGTAATTCATGTGAGCCCACTTGCCTGTCTTCTCTCAGGATTTATGTTATCTGGTCTTGTTGGCTTCATTCTAGTTCTTCTCCCATGCTGAACAACTGGCACATAATTCAGGACAATTACACATTATGTTTGCTGAGGAGATAACCAGAATGGAAGAAGCAGGAGCATTGCAGATAAAGACTGAGTTGCATTTGGTAACTTCGGGTAGACGCAGCGTTTGTGGTCTCACTAGACAGAGCAGACTGTTGCAGTCTCTCATCTTCACAAACAACAGATTACATTTCCCAGAGGGGCTATTGATAGTGCCAGGCCATAAGTACAGCTTGTGAGCTGGGTTACAGTCTTCCTCAATGAATGAACAAATGGAGTTGAGAAGAAAACTATGAAAATATTTGAGATTTCTAACAGTCCCACTGTGCATCTGAAAAGTCAAGACTGCTTGAATGTTTCTCATTTATAGTTGCAAAATGATAGACAGTGAACTAAGCACTGTGGTAAGTCTGTGATCAGCTCCCCTGCTGAAGCTATTCTGCCATATAAAAATAATTATGTATTGGCCAACCGAAACCTGGTATTATAGCCCAAGAGCTATGGCATTCACTGAGCATATTGAAGTTTCACATTCAAATCTCTGCTTGGTCTTCTTCCTGTATCCCAATCGCATGCCATGATTGTGTGACGAATGCCAAGAGTGAGCACAGTGAGTACTCTAAGTCCGGTGGTGACATAATGGAGTTTCTTGCAAAGGAGTCACTTCCAGCTACACCTGTAGTTAATGAATAAAGGAGCTGCAGCATGAAGAGCTGGGAGTGAATATGATTTAAAAACTGCTTCAGTAAATTTTGATGGACTTATGGGAGACATACGAAATGACTCTGATTTGGGATGTGTGTCACTTAGGGAAGATGAACCAATTCCCAGGGTAAAAGCTAGGACTATAAAGCTGAAATCAGGTATGATGGATCACTATAGCCAGACATTGTCCTGCCACACAGCATGAGAATGGAAATACTGTGATCTGTATTGTTCATCAGTAGATTGCCAGGGCTATGTTTCTGTTCTTGACTTTGACCAGGCAAAAACACCCATATGGGAATGTATTTGGAAATTGCCCAAGTGCAAAACCTGAAACTGATACAAGAAGCAGAAGAGAAAGCTGACGAAACCTTGTGGCTTTCTTAATCATTACAAAGTCACACAGGTCTGACTGAATCAGGAGAGAGGGATAACTTAATAATGGATTGCTTTCCTTTGATTGGTGAGGTGTTGCTGGGCACGCTGACTGCTGCTCTAAAAGCATGCCCTAATTTGTGGGTTTGCTCTGCGTAATGTTCTAAAGGAATTAATAACAGGTAATGGTCTCTATTTTTTAAGGGTTTCCTTCAGCAATACTTTTTAATAAAGTAGCTGAAGCACTGATGTCAAGTCCTTCCTACAGTATATGTAATCAAATAGGCAAGCAGAAAAGATAGTACATATATCACAGAACAGGACTAAAGGGGGAAAAAACCTTGTGGATTCCAGGGATCAATATTTAATATTTTAGAATACTGCAGTGTTCCTGTGCAGCGCGTTTTCATGGTCATTCATGGCACAAGAACAAAATCTCAGCAGTGATACCTAACTAGCTTTGTAGCTCAAACCCAAATGGCTCTGTACTACATACATCTTTATCAACCAGCATCGCTATTCAAGGATACGAGTCCTTGCAGTTTCTGATCAGCCGAAGGTATAAAGGGGTGATTCTGCTGCTGCAAATTCTGTGAGGGGATGGGAGAAGTAATGTAGGTGGAGAAATCGTGTGTCAGCCACTGCAGTGAAGGTGGGGAGCTGGACTACTGATGTTGGAATTGTGGTGGGTTTTTTTTATTTGTAGAGGGTGGTATAAAATACTGGTTTGCAAAACATTTTTAAATACAAACCTCCTGCTTTAACTAGTTTTTGGGCTAGGTAGGTCAACATAGGATGTGTTACATCTGGAAATGAAACATTTTGTGGTTTGTACTGTGTTACTTGAAGTTAGGAACGTGAAGGAGGGTTCACCTGTTGCTGTGAGGGTGCCCGGTTGGTCAGGTCAGTGACCTACTTCTTGAGAGGATCTCGGGTTGCCCTAACAGACAAAATTTTGCACTCACAAGTAAATAGAAATAGTGTTGTTCTGTAGCATGCTTGTATGTTTGTATGCTTGGGCCCAACCCTGTAATGAGGAAGCTAGATGCAAGAGAGAACTAATTTGACTTAATTGGGAGCAGGGAAGGAATTAGAAATTTTGCTGTAGAAATTATATAGCTCCTTTTAGACAGGATGTTTATGAAGATCAAGCCCTAAGCAGTTAGAAATGCTAAAGAAAAAGCCTCTAATAAAATAACAAATTACAGCCAGACACTGGATTTGTTTTTATTTCTTGTAGCATTATGTTTCCAGAAGTGGTTAGATCATAATCTGTGAGGTTACTGAACTGCAAATGCAAATTTACATGCACACAAGTAATACATTTTGACATACAGGTTAACAAGAGAATGGTGCAAATTTCACACAGCACTGGCTTGCTAATTATGTTTGTTTATTTTCAGAAGCAACTTCATTTTCATTAAGAAATTGCAGATTCTGCAATAGTAATCTTTGCTGGTAGTTCAGTAGCTCACACTCCAAACGTGTGCTCTACTACAACAGTAATGAAAGTGACCCTCAAAAAAAGAGCTCAGGAGGAATTTGTGGAATTTAGGAGCGCATGCAAGTGACAAGCATCTACCATTTCAGTGTTGAATCCAGTTGAGAGAGGTTGAAGGATAGGTGGGAGGAGTCTATGAATTTTGATAGGGTTTTTTGCATATTTATTTTCTCTTTTGACCTAGAGTAGGAAATGTATTAGCAAAAAGGCATGAAGTGTCTTTTACAGAACATATGTAACTGGGACAAAAAAAAGGACCCAGCATAAGCTTCCAGTGAGCACAAGCATTTTGGCTAACAACTACAAAGCAAGCATGTAAGTTACAGGAATAAAGGTTTAAATAAAATGGGAGAAAAAAGCAGAGGAAAAGTTTGGAATATATTGCTATTGCTGTTCCTGACTGCACTAATACATTGAAGAAAAGAGATAGTCCTAGGCTCTGTGTAGATATCATTCATACTGACACTGCTACACTTATTTTTCTTGGTCATAGCGTGTACATATGGAACTCACTTGTAAAATGCATTCATGTACACTCCAGAACTGCAGGGGTCTCATGCTGCTAAAGCTTTATTTGTGTACCATAGTACGTCCCATACTACGGTAAGAAGTCTTCTCAGAGGAATATACAGGTGTCGAAGCAAACTAACAAAGTAAATTTTATAATGCTCCTTGCTTTTTCTGTTGTGTTTGTTTACATACTTAAATCTGTAAGATTCCATATCATAGAGTGGTAATTATTTGAGTCATTTGTACAAGACGTGGAGATCCTCTGGCAGCAGCGCACAGGTATATGGGGAAGTGAAGGAGTTCAGCACACAGCAACTCATTTCAGCCATGTCTAGGTCTCACGTAGGACCGAGGGAATGTCTGTGCTGTGGGTGCACAGGTAGAGAAGTTGGCTTTATCCACGCTTTCTGGGGAGCCAGAGCAGCTGAGGAGTGCTGTGCAAAAACAGTTGTGGTGACTGCAGGTGGGGTTTTCTGGGGAGCAGCTCCCTGAATGCAGCTGCCCAGTTATCTGGCTGGGACCTGCAGTGCTTTTGGGGTGGGCCAGCTCCAGGTTCCCCTCGCTCGGGGATCTGTGCACCCCGCTGCACCGCACAGTGCGACCGTGGCTGCAGCCCTGCGCACCTGGCCCTCCTTTTGGGGGTTGTTGGGCCCATCAGGAGAAGGAAGCCAGGTGATTCTGCTTTCAGGCAGAAACCAAACCAATTATATGTAATGAAGACAGTCCTCAAGCCATTCACTTATCTTTTTATTGTCTGGAATATTTCAGTAAATAATTTTGCTTCTAGAAGGGACATTCATACATGTAGCTACTGTGCATAACCCAAATACCATCGTATGAAAGAGCCTTAAAATTCATGTCTGTACAGAGCTGAGAAGATCCTAGCTTAGTATTCACAACTATGCACTAATCTGAATTGTTATAAATACTGGCTCAAGGACTGAGCATGCTGCATGTGTTCAGTCTAATTCTCTCACCCAGTATGTTCCTCGGTATTTTCTTTGTATGCACAGATAAAAGTGTGGAAGTAAGACAAAATATGGCTGGTATCCATAAAGAGCTAACTATGCCTAGGGCTTAATTGCTTAATGCTGCAGCTTTGAAAGTGGTTCTTGTGCCTGTCGTCATCTTTCTATCAAATGGCATCAAAGTGCTGGATGGAATATGGTCCCATAAATTTTTAATTGAGATATTTTTGGGTGATCTACCATAATGATTTTGTAAGTATAGCTTAATTATATATTTATAGGTCCAACTCTGACATTACAGAAGGCCAGGGGGGAGGTTTGCCATTGCTTCCAATGAGTTTAGGTCTGTGGGCTAAATACTACCTTCATTTCCATGTATACAGTCTCCTAAAAGTCAATAGGCAACACATGCAAATGAAGTAGGATTTGTTGCTGTAAAGTTAATGTTAATGATTTACTTGCCAAAACCTGTTATTTAGGAATATGGGTTCCTGCAGGGAAAGCATTGACGCTGGAGGTTACATGATTTTGCTGTTGTCTCTTTCTCTTTCCAAACCAAGCTCACGTGGTACAGCATGCAACAAACTCTGTTAGCTACTTCTTAGAGCTGGCAGGGCTTCTGACGTTATTGTATAAAGGGGTTTTTTATTTGTTGATGATTTTGGAAAATTAAAGCAAATACTCAAAACCTGAGAGCATTGTTGAAGATGAAGAAAAATTTACAGAGAAGGGCCTTGTGTCTGTTAATTTTGGTTGTTCTGGTTTGATTGCAGCTGTGGCTGAAGTTGTTGTAGTGCAGGGTCAACAGAACACCAACATGATGGTGCAGTTTCAGGCACACTTCGAACAACTCCCCTACTCCCTCAATGTTTGTTAGGTTCAAGCTTGGTTTGGGATTTTGCTTTTGCATCAGACAAAGCATTAGTTTTGACAAGGTAACATTGTTTCAGTTAGCATCTGTAAGCTTTCTATTTTCTGTACATTATAGAGAACTTTCTATAGATCATCATTGTGGCATTGATAAAGATGGTGTCTACTAACAGTGTTGGATAAAACAGTTTGAACTCATAGCTTTTTCAAGACATGCTGGAAAGAGTGGGTATTCCCAGATTATTCTTTTTTCCCCCCATAAAACATATTGTTCTCTTTCTAAAGGCTTTTCTTCCCTCCCTTGAATCAGTAGGCTGTAATTGTTACAATTATATAGTTTGACTATATAAAAGTAGCTAAAATCATAGTTCAACAAGACATTTTACGTTTCTAGAATGTAAACACCTTTATAGGATTAATTTTTCAACTTTGAATAAACATACTAGCTTATGAACAGATCCATATTATACATCTGCAATGAATTTAGGACCTATATGATCACAGAAATCTTGCATATCAGTGGGAGCCTGATAACTAGTGACCATTTCAGAGTGATCTTCATGTTTGGTAAGTCACTTCTAGGCCACAGCCACTGTAAATTCCTTGGACTTCAGTACAGTGAAGAGCTGTGATCTCTCTGCTCACAGGTACATGTGCAGTATAACTTTTTTCCACCTTGCTGAATACATGTTCGTGTGATTTGCTTTGTGTTTACAGAGTTCCGGCAGGTAACTCAATGGTGACTCAGTTGACTGCTCTGTGGTTATGATAGATTCATTTTACATGTCCTCACTGCTGAAAATCAGGGAGCTACAAGTTGACGCTCAAGTATACTTGAAAAAGATTTTGTTTGGGGCTGTGAAAAACAGCTTCAATTTGGATATATTTTTAGTAGCAAAATTAATATATATTTAAAATTCCCTGAGCTACTTTTCTTCTTTGATGTGTCTGTCAGCTTGACATGAATAGAACTTACACTTTTGTGCTGATGCCTACTATCTTCTTTTGAGTTTTTTTGCAAGGCAGGTTAAGCAAATGTATTAAAAGCCACAAAAGCTTTTGGGAGTCCCTTTGCATTTATGTGATTAAAAGAACATTGAGTTTAAATGCAGTGTTGCCGTTGGAAACTGTGATGTTTGAAAACAAGTCTTAGCTATTAAATCAATTTTCAGTAAATAGATGCAAGAAGCTAATTTTCCTTTTTAAATGTTTAGAAAATTAGTGTGGATGCTCTTATTTTTGGAATGAAGTCCTACGCTTTTTGCTCCTCAAAAATAAATTTGAAATAGATATGACTGCAAAGAAATTGTGCATTTTTTCCTTGAAATAAGAATTTTAAAAGTTTGCTGGCCAGTTGTCCCTGCCTCTTCACTATGTTTCTGTCCCCGCAATTTCAGGGCTTGCAAAAGTTCTGAGATACTTCCAGCCCCAGGACGCTGCTCCCATTTCTGAAGATATGACTTCCCCTCAGTAGCAGATACATTAGGACTTTTGCTGCTGATCATGTACACAAGAATCTCATACCCCTCCTCGGTTAAAATGTCATGGGAGACTCAGTGACAATTCTGCATCACTCCTTGCAGTGCACTTGCCATATGCAGTAATTGGCCTGGCAATCAGGGGAGACACAGCCTGCTCCAGGGAATGGCATCATGAGAAGCACCACATATGCCTGGTGCCTTTCCCAGGGGTATGTCTGTTAGGGAGGACACTGGGGGTCTGTCTCTGGGCTGGCCAAGGATAGTTATTAAAGAGGCCTTGCAGCCTGCAGTAATGAATTCTGACTGTGGACTGGCATAGGGTGGTGATTGAGTAAACTCTCTGCTTATAAAATGAGGATTGCCTGTACTGTGATTTGTTGCTGCACCTTTGCTTCATGTTAATCTGTGGATTTGCCTTACCAGTCTTTCAGAAGCTTCTCCTAGGATAAATGGGAGAGACTGGTGCCAGTTCTCCGCATATGCAGCTTCCTTAGAGCATTGCAGCATGTTCAGAAAGAACATGCCTCCCCAGCTGCCTCCCCAGCCTGAAGAGGTTTTCTTGGTATTTCAGGGGGTATTGGAACTTTATGCCTTCTCTTCTGAGTCTCCTTCTTAGCATGCTTGTTGGGGAGTGGAAGTTGGTCTTTTTAGAGAAGGAGAAACTATGTTGGACCAGTGGTGAGGTCTGTGGGTAACTGTGGGAAACAGGTCCTGAGGGCTGGGCTAGGCTTTTAGAGATGCTGGCTCTGGATGCTGGAGGAAGAAAAGTGTCTGAGGTTGTTCTTGTCTGGGTATTCTTCTAAGCAATGCAGTTCACAATTGGGGCAACAGTCCTAGGCTTGATGACTCCCTGTAAAATGGGAATGCTGTGAAGTGAAGGACAGCTAAATGATCTCTCATATGTGTATTTGTTCCAAATTCTGCTCTCGCTTGGGTCATGCCAACCTGTCAGTGTTCAAGTCCCTGGCCCTTTGCTAGAGGAGTCATACTCTCCAAGCTGTAGCATAAGCCACAATGTTGAGGGAGCACTTCTGGGGTGCCAGACCTTGCCCATGTAGTGTATAAAATCAGGACTGTTCTTGCTTTGATAGGTTTTGTTAATGCAAAGTCCTCATTTGAAAAAGTAGCAGGACAAAGATCTGGCAAACAGGAATGCCAGGGCCCTAAAGACAGTCCCTGCTTGCAGCCTGTGAATTGTGAAGGATCATGGTGGATCAAGTGTATCATGTGAGGCAGCATAGACTGAAGAGTGTGGTTGGACAGCAGTGACGTGTTTACTCAGCTTTTTTTCTTTTTCTCTTTAGTTTCACTTTCAGAGGACCCCATCTCTTGGAGTCCCAGCTAATATGTTGAAAGATGTGGCTGTGCCTCTTATGTTAACTGTGTGGAATCTCTAGATGGCTGAAATTTGAAGCAACAGCTTGAAAAGGAAACAAGCAAATATTCACTTCAGCTACCGTAGGGAGCACTGAACGTGAATTCATGTTACATGTTGTAAAATAAAGTGGAAAGGGAATGGCTCATTAGTGCACATCATTTGTTCTTAATAACTCCATGTGAAATTAATAAACCTTAAACCCCAGGTTTTAGAAGTTGTTCAACATAAGAGTCAAATGATAGGGAAGGGGAAATAGGAAGGGTAAAGCATTAGGGCTTCAATGACCTACGTTTAACAAATGATCTAAGCAGCAGTTCATAGTTTCAATGATCTCACTTCTTAGCTGCATATTAAGCTTCAGCACTATTAGTTAATTATGTTGAAAAAACTAGGAGTTCTTTCTCTGACAGTGTTCAGCAAGTTGAGGCAAGTGTGCTTTTGTGGGATTGATTTTTCACATCATCTCTGTGACCACGAGCTTTGGTGGAGGGGAATTGCTGCCTTGCCAGGAAACACCGGCCTTTTACACAGAAACACTTTCTGCTTAAGTGTTGAGCTTCCTGATTCTGCAGCCCCAAAGGTCTCCAAGGTTTTCAACTGAGATAAAATGAGAGGGGTGGACAGACATCATCTTCGTGCAGAGCAAGCCTAAATTCAGATTATTTACGAGTAATTCAAACATGGAGTGGGATACTCTGTGGGAACTAACTTCTTCTGGAGTGGCAGCAGCAGAAAGATCCCAGAAGTGCTTCATCCTCCATTCTCTCTGCCTGCTCTTCAGAGTAGCAAGAGGGCCTCCTTCATGTGGGAATGAACAATAGAAAGACACTTTCTCTCAAGAGACACAAAGGTGTTAGTAGGGATGTCCTCCAGATCTTATTCCAGAAGCCATCTTGCACCTGCACGGTAGGCAACTGCCATACACATTGTCTTGCCTTGGCTGGGCTTCCTAGTGTTGGAGGTATAAAGTTACCTCCTTACTGATACCACTGTAGCATTGTGTTGCTTGAGGTACATTTTCTGCTTCCTTACAAACTCATGATGATAATTTTATTTTGGTTACCATTATGAGTTTTTCTCCAGAAAATCCTGAAAACAGAAACATTAATTTCAAAGTATTCACAAGGGGTTAAGCCTGCCTGTGCTCACTATAGTGTGTGCTTTCTCTGAATATGTCAAGCCTCTGCATTAGAGGAATTTCCATGTAGTGATACTGTGTGCTACAGCTGTCAACAGAAATGTGAAGGCTGGTGTGCATCTATCCCCGATTGCTCCAATGGGCAGCACCACATATACTCAAACTTCTGTTTATAAAGAGATTGTTCCAAGCATTCACCCTTAGGGAAAGGTCTGAATGCAAAGCAGTCACATGAGGGAAAAAGGAGAATATTGTTAAATATATACACTTTGAAATCCCCGAAGGAAACCTCATTTCAGTGAGCCTAGATACATTTCAAAGTGGCAGACTAAACAAAATACTTCAAGAAGGTAACTCTGAAAAATTAAACTTTGTTTTCTTATTTAGAAATGCTGTTGGCTGTGAATAGGGTCACTGCCTTGGTTGGAGGTAGGCAAATCATCTATAATGAGAGACTTAGCCATTGAATTTTACTTCTTTTCTGCTTTTGATCTATTCACAAGCTCATCATGAGATTTATTTGTTGTTCAAAAATCTCCCTGCGTTTCTACTCAATAATGTTCCCGCATGAATAGCTGTCAAATAGCCTGTATTGCTTGATGTCTGGACTCCAACATTGGGCTGTACTGGCTAGTTGCCTGGGTTACCTGTGTTACATCTATCTGTTTCTTGTAGTGGAGCATTCCTGATACTACTCAACAGACTGTGAATTTTGAATAATTCAGTCAAATGTGAAATGCCAGCTGGTTTTTTGGTGACTATTGATGTCCTTGAGATTGAAAAATAAGCAACTATTCACAAATTTATTTGCACCAGCTCTGAATGAAGAAAGCAAGCACAAATGGGAGTCACTGATGTCTCTGAATCAACATTTGCTTGCAATTTGAGCAACTTTTACAGGGAGAAAGGAAACATCTTTATTTCATTAATTCTTAGGATTAATTTCTAACAATGGGATTTTTGAAAGTCTTTCAGTTGTATGTAACTGTCTTCTTAGGAGATAATTACAACTATATGAGAGATTTAATCTCTAGGTGAATAACTTCAGAGCTAAAATATCAAAGGTTTCCTTCTAAAGAAAAAGGAATTAATCTTTGCATATTGTGAATATGTCACACGCATCTGAATTAAGAGTGGTCCATTCAAATATCCTTTGAATCTTAAATCCAGTAGAAAGAATGTAAAGATGTTTTCTTAAGCATATTTATTTGGCACTCATCTTGCCTAGTATTTATGCACATGAGTAGTTGTATTGTCTTTATGGCAACAATTTTTTATATATATATATAAATATATATATATTAAAAGTGATTGTGCTGCTATGTGTCAGCTTGGTGCTGTAGCCCCATCCCATTAGCAGTTCCTGTAGCGGTGAATATTCCTGTCCTGTGCTAGGGTTGTAGTCATGCAGTTACTCAATCTCTCCTTCTTCCCCCTTGCAACAGGGAGTGCAAATGAATCAGCTCTTGACATGGTTGGTGTTCTCAGGACTCATCCTGACAACATCTTTACAAGGTACTTTTAGAGAACAGATAAAATCTCATGTTATACATCATGCTGAAAATTGCCAAGTGAACACTAATATTGGTGTCTCAGCTATACCATAAGAAAACTAAGCAAAGTTGAATGGCTTGAAAGGCCTTTTTATGGACAAGTCAGATTTTGAAGTACTGACTCTGTGACATCAGCACCCAACATCTGCACAAGCTGTTTGCACAGGTCCCAGGAGGGAGACTCCCAAATGCAAAATGATGTGTTGTGAGGAATGATTTTCAAAGACTTAGAAACCAGTCAGATGAGGGGAGTTGAGCTTATCAGACCTTTTTTCCTGCCTTTGAAAATGTCTAAACAAACACACTTGAATAACGAATGGGGTTTTTTATTAGCTGTCATAGCTGTCACTGATTTTTTTTCTTTTTGGTGGTCCAGTTTATAATGCAGGACAGTACCTGAACATGAAGAACAGACATTGTGTTTACCCTGGAGACCAGGCTTGGAGTTTGCCAGGGCTTAATCTGTTCTGTATCTTTCCTGTCAATAGTAGGACAACTGATCTGACTCGTAGAATCGCACATGTACTGGGCCAGACCAGCTACCCCAGAATCTTGTCTCTGACACTGGCAAATTGCAGACATCTGGAGGACAGTGTAGGTCTGAAGCCATACGGTGGTGATATTTTCCTCGTATACTGCTTTAGTTGCCAATGACTTTCGATTCAGGTACTCTGAAGGAAGCGATCTGCTATATTAGTATTTAATAGCCCTTAATAGGATTTTCATCTGTGGATCTATTTACTAATTTTTGAACCCATGTAGGCAGTGTTTCATGGTCATGACTGTATAGTATCTTTCATATACTTTTGTTAAATAAAAGAAGTAAATTAAAATCATATTGTACGCTGTCTTGTGCTCCTGGCACAGTCTTGATCATTATATTGATGTCTCTTGGCTTAAAAATTATTTTTAATCCTTCACTGGGCACTTTGATTCTTCATCTTATTTTGCTGATTTAGCTAACAGAGCAGCATTTTAGAGGAAGGCTCTTCAAGAACTACAGAATTTAGACAACATGGACTTCCCACTTCAGGAGCCTACCTGTAAGGTGTAGCAAAGCCACACTTCACCCCAAAAATGAGGTGGAACTGGGAGTAAAGGGAGACGACAGGTTATTGCTGTAGCTTGTAGAGGAGCTGCATGTCTGGGGCTGCAGGCTGGTGCGTATGCCAGAGACAGGTCCAAGATTTGAAATTAGAACAGGAGAGCCTGCCTGCCCCCGTTTGTGCTTGCATCTATCAGCCTACGTGTAACAGCAATGTAATAATCAGCTATTTGCCTTCAGATGAGGCTTTAAAAAATGTATTCATCTCAACAGCCATTTCTTTGTTCAGTCATTCCCACTCCAGTGCAGTTATCCTGGATATAATATAGAGCACCGCAGTCAGTGTAGTTTACCATACAAAGAGAGTCATATAGTGGGTATTTTTGCATCTGGTCGATAAAAAATGTCTCTATATAGTTAACATTTAACCTCCTTACCAGTATGCCTCAATGTTTGTAGACTTGAGAGCACAGCTTGCCAAAGCGTGTGGAGTCTCGTAATGCACCTCTGCATGTCTGAGTGGGAGGGTGGGGGGAATCGTGTATTGTTGACTGATGATCTGAAGATGGCAGCATTGGGTGAGCTATCTCATTTTCTTAGGTAAGCAGAGCTTTCTTAAATACAGAAATTGTAGTTGTTGCATACGGCAAGTTTATTAAAAAAATCAGCTTTTCATTTGAAGGGCTTTTTGTAATGCTATAGCTTAATACCACAAGTTAGTAGCAGGCAGATGTATTTTATCATCTGGTCATTTTATATGCATTTTATTTGAGTTAGTTACACTGAAAGTGCAAGTCTTATCAATACTGAAGATAGGCTCTCATCAGCAAGTGTTGGCTCATAAATATGACTCCCTTTTATAATAGGAACAATTATAATAATTTTTGAACTTAAGTAAAAAAAGCTTCCTGTCTGCGTGCTGTCTATCTATCAAGGAGGAGGTGAAATCGAGGTCTCCCTCTGTCTTGTGAACAGCCTACTCCCAGGCAGCGGGGATTGCTCTCTCCTGTACCAGTGTTAGCTCTCTGCCTTCTGCCCCTTCCTTCCCCATAAGTATACATCCTCAGGGGAGTGCAGAGCATTTTTCTTCCTTCCCTCCGCTAGCCCTATAGATTACCAAGTGGGCATTCTCCTGGGAGCAGCATGACATTGGTTTGGTCCTTCTCAGCCTGAGGAAGGTCTGCAGTAAAGGTGTCCCACACACTCAGTGGATTGCCTCTTGCCGCCTAGACGAGCAACATCTTTAGGGGAGTCTCCCAGGTGGCTCTTTGGGGAAAGA
>JANHGO010000049.1:18700724-18713294 GCA_024606505.1 Aquila spilogaster | reverse complement strand
TTAACTCTTTAACTCCCAATGCATTACATGATGTTATGATGTGGAATACCGATAACAGAAATCATAAAACCATGACACTTGGTTTAAGAATTATTTTTAATCCTTCATTTGACTCTTTGATTCTTCTTGTTTTGCTCATTTGGCTAACAGAAAGGCATCTTACTGAGAGCTTTTCAAGATCTATAGAATTTGTAAGATGTCTTTTCTACTGCTTTGTGTCATCTTGTAGCTTGCTGCGTGTGATGATGACTTTGTCAAGAAGCTGTTGTCTTCCTGCTTTACGTGTTAAACTTTCTTCTTCCTTGATCCCTTTTTCTGATTTGATTCACTTTCCAAGGACACAAATAACATTGTTCCTGTTGATCTCAGCGTGAACTAGGTCATATAACTGCTTAAGAAGACCTGTTCATGTGCTAGCTGAGACCTACTGTGGAGTATTGAGCAATGCCATTCTCCCTGCTGCTGTAAATGCATACAGTAAAACTCGTGAATGCAAGCAAGAAGTTTTTGTTCTCCTATAAAAGAGAAATCTTTTTCTAATGAGGAAGAGAGACTAGTACTTGAAAGAGACTACTGTGGAAAAAAGCTGACATCATCTGTTGAATTTTGCATAATTTGGAGGCTTCCTAATGACCATCTAACATATTTCTTTACATTGTCTATTATGAGGTGGTAAACAGGAGCAAGAGACTTAAGATTATGGGATATGAGAAGAATGAAAATTTTGGTCAGTGAGTTGTAGACACAGGGGTCTTTTGGGGGACTTGCAGTTTTGGAGGGATGGGGTGGAGAAGATATGTAGAGGAAGGAGATGTGTGAAGGGATCACGAGGACAGTGACAATGTCTTGGTACTGGCTCCAAAAGAACTCCAGGAGCCTACTTGTAAGGTGTAATAAAGCCATAATTCACTCCAAAGATGAAGTGCAACTGGAAGTAATGGGAAAAGATAGGATGTTGCTGTTGCTTGCAGAAAAGCCAAGTGTTTGGGGCTGCAGGGTGGGCAGAAATCTGTAATTTCAATATTTTAACTATGCCAGAGTGAGGTCAAAGATTTAAATCTGAACATGAAAGCCTGCACGCCCCAATTTGTGCTTACGTTCACCAGCCTACACATAATGATGATTAAATTATCATCTATTTGCCTTCAGGGGAAGCTTTTAAAATTTTATTAATCTACATAGCCATTTCTTCATTAAGTCACTCCAACTGCAGTAGCAGTTATCTTCTATATATTATATACAGATATAATAGTAACTACAGTTACTGCAGTTTATCATACAAAGAGAGGCATGTGCTAAGTGTTTATGCATCTGGTCTATAAAAGGTACCCATAAATAGTTAATATTTAATCTCCTTCTCAATATGCTTCAATCTTTTTAGACTTGTGAGCAAGGCTTTCTAAAGCCTGCTGAGCCTTGTGATGCACCAAACCTTCTTTGGGGGTCTGTGTGTGTGGGAGGGTGGGGGAATTGTGTACTACTGAGCAGTAAGCTGAAGATGGCAGCATTGGGTGAGCTATCTCATTTTCTTAGCTAAGTAGAGCTCTCTTAAAATACAGTAATTGTAGTTGTTGCGTATGGCAAACTTATTAAAAAAAGCCCTTTCATTTAAAGGGCTTTTTTAAATACTACAGCTTAATACCACAAGTTAGTACTAGGTAGGTGTTTTATCATCAGGCCTCCCAAGTGAGGACAAAGTTATAGCCACTCTGACAGATCTATAATAGACAAACACCAGACTCCCCCCCTTTTTAGCTGTTGTTTGCTTTCAGACTGAAAATGACTGTGATCACTGTGCTTTATGAGCAGCCCAGTCCTGCTGTATATCTGTCAGGATGTTTGTGTTCACCACACTGGTTCTTTTAAGAGAGCTGAGGGGGCTAATTCAAAGATGCTTGTGGGGTTTAAGCATGAAGCTGAGCAGTTCATTGCTGACAGTGACAGCAGGTACAGAACCAGGACTGCAGCCCCCAGAAAGTTTTTCTGGCAAAAACTCAGTTGATATTCGTCATGGTGGCAGGTGTCTCAGTTTCACTCAGTGATGCCTTCGTCATTTTGTGTATCTGGTTGTTTGTTCCTGAGATGTCTTTGTTGAAAACCAGTTGTTTTGGCATCAGCTAATTGTACTTAATGAACAATCAGATGCCAGCTTGGCTTATACAAGTCAATAGCAAAGTCATAAGTGGAATTTTGGTTTCTTGTCTGACAATGTTGTGCTTTCACATCCTCTTGTGGATATCTGTGCTTTGACTGTTGTACTGGAGCCTAACTTAAGGCTTCTTAAGTCACTACAACCTTTCCTTATTCGTAGCTGACTTTGCAGGTTTAGATCAGACACAGGACTCATGTTTGTATTCTTTTTTATCATGTTTTATCCACAGTGCCATGCTGGCTCTACCGGAACTTTAATAAGAGGCAGAGAAATGAATCATATCTCAATTTCTAAACATTTATTGAATTTAAAAGAGCTGTTAATTACTGCTCTTTTGCATTTAGGATGGAGACTCAGTCTAGAAGAGTGGGGTTTATGAGAAAAGTAGGAAGTGGCAAAAAAAATCATCTGCTTAGGATTTTTTTTCAAGATATGCAGAAAATGTTAAAATTTAGTATCAAATACTGAGTTGAAGCTTATCCTAAAATGAGATATAAGCTTCACCTGTTACATAGTTAATTGAAACTGCAGTGTAAATTCATATTTCATGCAAAACCATGTAAAGCTCTTGGTTTCAGTGGAGCTGTATTCCTATGCACAGATACTGAAATTGTCTGATAATGTAATAAATGTTTGCACATGTGCACATAAATGGTATGTATATGTATATATATGCATGCAGAATTTTTGTAGAAGTTGATTTGTAATTTCCTAAAACCTTTATATGTAGAAATAGTTACTAACAATCTCATCTGTTTGATCTGACATCAAAAACAATCTTACTGCATCATAATAAAACCAAACTAAAGCTCAGTACCATAGGAGCAGATGTGATTGTTGTCTTCTGGTTTTACTGGATACTGAACTATCTGTCCTTTTAAAAGTCTCCCTAACATTTCACTTCGTTAGGTGAATACAGCAAAGTTAGATGCATTACTGTTATGCTGATTTAAATAATCTCTTTTGCAACTTCTCATCAGCTCAGATATGTCAACTGCCTTCTGGTTATGTAGGTTGAATGTAGACCTAGAGAACAATTTTGTAATGGATGAGCCAACTGAATTTGCTATACAGACTGTAATTTTCTTTCTGTCATTTAAGATGCCAAGTGGCATATTAGTTCTTTGTTTATGATGAAGTAAAATTTAGTGAGGAGTAAGACATCGACTAAAGAAAGCTCTTGAGCACATACATAAGTTCATTCTAATGCAAGACAGCAGCTAGATACATGCCAAACTTCAGTGCTCTGAATTAGATCTTGGAGATCTTCAGAGATCTTAGATAGGCAGACCAAGTACCTTGTAGGATTTTCTTTTAAAGCAGTTCCCTTATTTCAGAAGGTGTCAGAAGTCTCTGCGGATTTGTCTGAGCCTTTGATAGCTAAATGCTCTTACCTGTCGGTTCCTAACTGGTCATTCCTGTGAACTGTCTGGGTGCCCAGAAGAAAAACAGTATTTTTATGAAAAGCTCTGTTAATGCAGAACATGACATTTAAAGTGCTTTATCTGAATCTATACTAAAGACATGAAATTCTGAACAAGTGGGGCAGTTAAGTGAATATGGCACCAATTGTCATGGCTGAAATACTTTTTTTTTTTTTTTTTTAATCTACATTGTATATATCTATGTATCTATGTATTTTACAGTGCTATTTTTTTACGATTGAATTTGGTCTTTGCAAGCAAGAAGGACAGCTACGTGCTTACGGGGCAGGACTTCTGTCTTCTATTGGAGAACTAAAGGTATGTTGGCTGATATGCTCTTAAAACAGAATCAAGTTTCTTTTAATCATAATAAAATTATAATTGGATGCAGATATTTTGACTTGAAAATAACTGTTAAACTTATCAAAATGAAAAACTTCCTTTAAAATGTGACACTGAGCTGAAAACTTCATTTGAAGCATCAGCTGGCCCCTGAAGCATGAAATGAATTCGTAAGGACTGAAGTACCAAAGTAATAATAAGCTACAAAAGTTATTTCTGTTTGAAATTTAAAAAATAACTAGCCTGTGAGACGCTTGTATTTTGGGTAAATGGAGGCTCAGTTAAGGGTGTTCTGGGTTCTAAAAGCTTTACTTAGAAGAGAAACATATGTTTTTTGTAGGTGAAAAAACTGTTTTGAAATCAGACACAATTCTGTTGGAAGTAATGCAAAATATTTCAGTGGATTTGTTATTGATATTAAAAGAACATTTATTAAGGTCTTGATTCAGTAAATTATTTGTTTTTAAAATAAAGGAATGCATATAAGCTCATACTAGACTTAAGTGTATGCCTGTGTTGCAACACATAGAGACTTATAAAGACAAAAGTCTCTGACCTTTCATGGTGTGAGCAGCTGCAGTGAATCAGTTATTAGCTGTTTTTAGGCATAGAGAACAAGCAAAAGGTATTTTGTCGCAAGTTTAATATTTTGAGATGCAGTACACCTCTCTGTTAGCACAAAGGAAGGGAAGAGGGGAGAATGCCATGTTTATTCTGAGACCCAGATGAACTCTTGATGGCTTTCATTTAAGAATTTTGTTTCAGAAAGCATATGTTGAACAGTGTTTACATGCTGTTTTGCAATATATCTGCTGTATATTTGCATTTGAACATCTTCCCACCCATTTTCGGTGAAGTACCTGGCATTTTAATAGAAGTATCTCAGTCTCTTTTTGGTGTAGTAGTAATTTTTACCTGTAATTGAGAATATTAATGGTGGAGCTCAGTAGTCAGATGGCTATTCTTTTATTAATAAGCCTGTATAAGGGGATTAAAGAAAGACACAGAAAAAGGTCAAAGAAAATGACTTTCTCCAGTATATATATATTTTTTTAATTTGATTTCATTATAGTTGTTCTCAGTTCGATGCATACTTCAGCCACAGAAGCATTCAGTATCAGCATGGAACTGTTGTATCTCCACAGTGCAAAAGATGATTAAGCACAAAGAGATGAAAGTATCCCACTTGTTTTCCCCTCGCCCAACAACGTTCAGTGTGATCTCCAAACTGTGCAGGTTTCTGTGGAGAATCAGGGCTCTTATTTAAACTAACAGTTACAGCCGTTAAGTGATGACCCTGAAAATACCTGTCACATCATTTACCAAATCTGAAGGCATAAAAGCAAGGAAATAAATAGTCAAGAACATAATAAATCTTATACCATCAATGTCATAAACAAACTCATTATTCTTGTAGAGTGTGCATATTCTGTTACCACACAGAAATCTCAACTGTGATCCCAGTTCTCTGTTCCTCACACATCAATAATCTCAGAGTATAAATGCAAAGAATAATCCTTTTGGAAAGCAACAGTAAAAATTAAATAAGGTGTATATTAATGGAGTATACTGATTGGCTTCAAAGGTTAGGCCATATATCATAATAATTTTGCCATATATCAAAAATACCATACCATTTTCTATTACATTACATTTATATTTCATAGGTCTTAAGCCAGAAGGGACTATTAGATCATCTGGTTTGACCTCTTGTGTATCATAAGCTGTTAAGTTTCATCCATATCTTGAATGCACTGCACACAGGAACCGCAGTTAGACTGAAACATTTCAGTTATTGAGAGACTAAGCACTTGCACGCTGCAGGCACAGAACACCACTGTACCACAAATACCCATAGTGTCCATAAAGGGACTGATAAGGTGAAAAACATCCAGTCTTTGTGAAATTGTGCTCTAGGGCAGAAGTGAAAGTAAGAGGGGAAGGGGAATTAAAAAAAAAAGGCAAAAAACTAAGTTTTCTGCTAATCTGACAAAGGGAGGAGCTCTTTCTAGGCCAGAAACCTGGCGCTGAGTGTGCTTTTTGTCAACGAAATATATCAGCCAGGTGCTTAAGAAAAAGAATCTCTGGACACCTCATAGCTCTGTTGCAGAGCCTTGCATCAGGCCATTGCTGGTCTCTGACTTTTCACCAGAAAGCAAATTCCCACACCTCTGCCTGTATCTCCAAGCACCCATTGGGAGGGAAAATTTCTTCCTTGATCTGAAAATCACAGAATGGTTTAGGTTGGAAGGGACATGAAAGCCCACCCAGCTCCAGCACCCTGCTATGGGCTGATTGCCACTCACTGGATCAGGCTGCCCAGGGCCCCATCCAACCCGGCTTTCAGCACCTCCAAGGATGGGGGTATTACAGCTTCTCTGGGCAGCCTGTGCCAGGTCCTAACCACTCTCTGGTTAATGATGTATCTGAAAGATAACGCTGATGTAACAGTCTGTAGTTGAGATTCTGGTTACAACTGAAATACTAACAGATGTCTGAAAATAATGTGAACAATGCTGGCTGTTTCTATGCTGGATGGGGATGAATCCACTGCAGTTTGCTTTGGGAATCCCATATTTGGGATTTTCAGATGAGTGAAATACTCGTTCAGTCATCCCCGCTTCTATGTTACACTGTTCCACTCTGCAAATCCGGTCAATAGCTGTAGGAAAAAAGAACTAAATGCTAGAGAAATGTGGGCATCATCCTGTCAGTATAGAAATTCCTTCAGTTTTTTTTTCCCTACTCAGTACTTGGACTTTGAATTTCAGATATTGAAAAATGCAACAGCTGATGAAGTGCGTGCTGAGGAAGCATCAAGCAGAAATTTTGAAAAGCACAACAAAATAAGGTGAAAGAAAAGATTAAAAATGAAGCCTAGGGGGGAGGAATAATACAGTAAGTAGTTATAAATACTTTGCCTAATAGTCAGGTTAACACTACCTAGTGCTTTTACACAGTATATGTTTGGGACTTAGAGATAAGGCAGAAATAACGTACATTTTATGTATTGAAACTATTTCTAAAAGGCAGTTGAAACGTATTTGGAAATTTTAATCCATTTAATTTATATGATGCTCTCTTGAACTCTTTGATTAAAAGAATGATCCTATCAGCTTCCATTGGCTGTACATCAAGTCATATATCCCTATTGTATGCTTCTTTATTTACCAGAGAGGTGGCCTTCAAATCTTTCTGTACAGATTTTTAAGTCAAATACAATATCCAGTCATGTTTTCTTTTAATGATAGTTTATGTTAAGAGAAGGCAATGTCAGCTTTTATAACCAGAAAGATTCAACTACAAGGTTTGCTTCTGTTTACTGAAGAGGATTAAAAGGATGGAGATTTCCATCCCAGATGGCCATTATAGTGCTTTTTTTAAATAAAGACTCTCTTCCTAATTTGTCTAAACATTATATAAAATTATACTGATAACAACAACAAAAAAACTCTGATGAAACCATATCATAAAGCTGGAAGTGTCCTAAGCTAAAAGCACTAACAGAATAATGCAGAAGAGTATTTAGGAGCAGGTTTTCCAAAACTATATTCTCTCACAGAATAACAAGGTGATAAAATCAGTACTGGCACACAGACAACTTCTCACCAGTGTTCTTGTTCTGCCCTCCTGTAATCCTCAGACAGCGCAGTATTTATAACTCAACTCAGCTTTACCCCTCAGTAGTTGAGGCTTTTTTTTTTTTTTCTTTTTTTTTTTTTTTTTGGTGAAACTGGAAATCTCCAAGTTATTACATTTCATTTTTAATACTTAAAGGAGGAAGCACATACATAACTCATTTACCATGTGTCAGTGATAGTTATCACTTAGGAAATGATTGATGGTTGCTCCACGTGAATGCCTGGTGACATCTGAGATGCCCCAGTATGTTTAACTAGCTCTCCATCTGGAGGTCCTATGCAATAGCTTCCATCCCTGTACAGATACCTCAGACATTCTAGACCCTAGAGGCCTGGGGGTTATGAACCCCAGTGTCTTTAGTCCAGTGGGACTGAAGGCTTTTCTGTAGCGCTCTTCTTATTCCCTAGAAAAGCAGTTGTCTAATTCTTGAGGTGTTCCATTGTCTAATATTGCTGCATTTCTTGGGAAATAGTTGCAATCTGTTTGGAAGTTTCACTCCAAACTCCTGTTGCTTAAACTAAAGGAGAATCACCAACAGTTTTATTAGCATAAGCATTACTACTTGTGTGAGTAGGTCTTAAGAGACAGTTGTTATCACAAATCTACAGGGCAGCGAGATGCTCTTTCTGACTGAAAGCTGTTTTCCATATCATCATTATCCTTGGCATCCATGAAAGTGGATAAAGTAAGAGATTTCTGGGGAGAAATCCATAGTAGATACTCAGATGTTTAAATTCATTGAAGAACCGAATGTCCAAACAAAACATAGGTGAACAACGTTGTTAAAAAACTACAGGTTTGAGAGTAAAAGCTTTTGAACTCAAGCAGCTGCTGAGATTCTGTACTTCACAATGCTGACATTGCCAAGGACCAACATTTTAGAACACTGTGATGTTTCTGAAAAATAAATAAATAAATAAAGCCTAGTTCAGCTTTGGAGTCAGCCTTGCCCTGACCATCCTAGTTCACGCTAGACATTTTATGATCTGCATGAAGATTTGTCTGCAGCCTCAGCTCGGTTCCTGAATGCTAGCATTGACGGTGTCAGCACATCAAGTCAATAGTAGACTTTTCAGATACCAGGCTGCAGAGTTTCAAAGCACTGTCCACAGTTGTGGAGGTACTTCCCATTGCTCTGATTATCATGACAATGCCTAATTGATCCAAGAGCCAAAAAGCTATATCTTAGAAGAGATCTCAGTTGGGAATTCAGCAGAATCTAGACACACAGCAATCTGAAGAATAATTGATCAGATATCAGCTAACTTGGAAAGCGTGTCTGAATTTATTCTCCCTTTCCCAGTTGCATGTCTCCTGGTGTCTGCACAACCCAGTTGCTTTATGAAGCAGCAGCTCTGTTCATGCACACACTAAACTAGGATCCACAAAGTAGAAGTAATTTCATATAGATGATCTGAGGAGAATAACCTCAGAGAGGTTATTTTTTCTCAGAAGACATCCACTGTGATAAAGAATTAGCATTTACTTCCCTTTAAACTCTTCCCTTTTATATAATCAGTTCTGTGATTAGAGCAGCTGTCAGTGATGATGCTGAATCTCTTCTCACCTCTGACAGCTTTGATCCTCTATTTCTGTCCAAGGAGTGTTTATGTCTCAGCAGATACCATTCGTGAAGAGAAGAACACTGTCACCCGTTCTGTTGAAGCTGTACAGGAGAGAATCCATGTACTAGAAGTGGTCACGTACTAGTTCAGTTCCTAAGAAAGCTTGGCCAGTAGCACTCTTAATTTCCTGCACAGGGCTTCACACAACCCATTCAGAGTTTTAAAACTTTGTCCTGTAGATATTTGAGGCATCAGATCCTATCTGAATGTAAAGAGGCATCTTCAAAGGAGATATTTTTGTCCAGGTTGAACTCAGGAAGTCCATTATAATTCCCAGTCAAGACAAATTCAGTTCAATGGGAGGAGGTAGATGCCTAAACTTACAGGCACTCAACTACAACATGGCTCTGCCTGAAGACAGAGACAATAGGGATTTAAACAGGGCCCAAATAAGGTGAGGCTGTTCCTGCAGTCCATCTAGAAGAAGGTGCTGGTCAAGATAGTCCATTTTAGATGTTTGTTTTCATACCCTTGTAACCGACGGCTGGCTAGAAACAGCAAACTTTGTGAGAAGGAAATGATACATGTACTAAAGAAAGTTAATTCCCAGACATTTTAAGATACTGTGCATTAATTTTTCATGTATTTATTTTTGGAGAAAGAGAAGGTGAGAGGAAGATGTTCCAAATTGTTCCAATTTTATGTCCTGTTATTTGGCAACAGCAGGTTGAGAACTAAGTAGTGTGATATTTTCAGAGCCTTTCACAGGGATTTAGGAATGAGCATAAGCAAGAGGATCTCAAGTAAACAGTATGGTTAATACTTTGCTGTAAAGAACGCCTGTGCAGAAACAAAATAAGAGAATCCTTCATACTTCAAGGATCTGCTCTCTCTGTGTCATTTCTCAGTGCTTTTCGTGCATGTTTTCCCTGTGGTAGATACTAGGGGACTAAAGGAAGTTGACCTACACGTGCTTTCCTTCCTCACCTTGTGTTTCTGTACAGGGCACCGAGGATGAAAATACATGTGCTCTAAGAGTTAAAGTAGATCCAAAAACTAACTGCAAATATCCAAGTGGAAAGAAGAGGTAGAAATAAATTTTGTTGTAAAATGTCTCAGTACCAGATTTTCAGTTTTGAAACCTCTGTTTTTGAAATTTTTCCAGTGACTTTTGCCAGCAGTGTAAAGAGAGAGGCTAATCTGTAATCTCTTCTTTGAGCAATGTAATTTGATGTCTCATCTGTCTACTGTCTGCTCTGTACCTACCTATGCCTGCATTTTCAGTTCTTTTTCCCTTACAGTATTAAAATGATGATCATAACTCGTGTATGTGGTGGAAGGGCAATGCATTTCATCAGCACACAATACACAAGCAGTATTTAATGGGTTTTCAGGTATATAGTTTCACTCTTAAACTCACTGTCAGGAAAATAATATGTGAATTTGGTCTGAAAATGTAATGCAAAGATTGTGTGAGTGATTTGGTCAGACCCAATTCACCTACCAAGATGATGGTCAGTTCTGCCTGTTAATTGACATTTGTGGACATACATGTTTATAGCTGTAGAGAATTTTCCAGCAATGGTTATTTTATGACTTTCTCATTTCCATCTGAAGATTTATGCCTACACAGCAGGTAGATTTTTAATCTGCTCTTTAGTATTTTATTAGTTAGGTGAAAAAATGACTCATTAAAAAAGTATTTTCTAAGTAACAAATTATTTATTCTATTCACACTGGAAGATTACTCTATGTAAAACATGAGAGGCTACCAAATGATTGAAGAAATACAGCACAGTGATTTAGAAGTTGAATATGTGAACTGTTTTATAGATACAAAACAGTATCGAAATGCAGTTTAACAGAGCCAACGGTTTATTTTGCAGCATGCTCTTTCTGACAAGGCCAAGGTGAAAACATTTGATCCGAAGACAACCTGTTTGCAAGAATGCCTTATTACCACTTTTCAGGAAGCTTACTTTGTTTCAGAAAGTTTTGAAGAAGCCAAAGAAAAGATGAGGTAAACTATTTCCCTTGACTCTAAAATCTAATTTCTCTTCTTCAGTGGTAGATAAAAAAGAGGTGTTAATTTTCTTTTTTCTTTCAGGGACTTTGCTAAATCAATCAATCGTCCCTTCTCTGTGTATTTCAATCCATATACGCAAAGCATTGAGATTCTGAAGGATACCAGGAGTATAGAAAATGTCGTCCAGGACCTCCGCAGTGATCTAAACACTGTATGTGATGCATTAAGCAAAATGAACAGATATTTAGGGATTTGATATATGTCCCGCTGTGATTTGTTGTCAGCTGCTTATTCTGTAGCTATTCTAGTGACATCACATGACATGGCTAACTTTTAAAACTCATCAGTTTGCTCTTCTGAGCTTGGCCTGTGGCTTGCATCATTGTGTAGCTCTAATTGTAAAGTGCAGAGAAAACAAGGCAAT
The DNA here is from genome assembly GCA_024606505.1 of Aquila spilogaster. Classification (NCBI taxonomy): domain Eukaryota; kingdom Metazoa; phylum Chordata; class Aves; order Accipitriformes; family Accipitridae; genus Aquila; species Aquila spilogaster. The sequence continues at coordinate 18,701,719 of JANHGO010000049.1, read as the reverse complement.
GCTAATTCGTAATTTTTCCATGGAGTGTGGTAGCATATAACCAGCAATTCCTCAACACAATGTCGTGTACAAGTACACCAGTAAAAGCTTGCCTGGCAATGAGTTTGCTTCTTTAAGATTATTCACTTTGATGTGTAAGAAATGGTGTTCCTGATTTCATTGTCTGAGTTTATTTCTCTGTAATGCCTTTCTAACTGTAAGAATCCAGAAAAAAATATTTGCTACATTTTCCATTTTCCTTGTAAGAGAATCTGTATTTCTTTCTATAGTGGTGATGACAGTGTTTTGCCCATATATTTGTAACAGAACTGAGTGTCTCTTGTGACTGAACAATACAGTTTATGTATATACCAGTGCAATGATCAGGAAGGCTGTGTATCAGTACTAAAAGGTCTGTGAGGATTATGAGAAAACACTACTCTGGCTGAGTAATTGCAAAACAACAACAATAATAATAATAAAAATAAAACCTCTGACAATTCATGAATAGAAGTAGTGATAGTTCCATACGTGTATTGTCTGTGACAATCCTGAGCATACTTCCACTGCAGGGGTTACCTGGAAACAAGAGTGGAAGCACCTTTGTTAATTCCAGGTTGTTCGATGTGAATATGAAGCCATTCTACATCATTGTGTGCCTTCTGCATTCCCTCATCTTTTGAACATAGTCCTCTTGCATTTCATGCATAATTTGCCTTTCCTCATTATGCCACATTCAACCTTGACATGGGCATGCATGACTGGGTCTACATCGTATCAGTATCAGTAGATATGAAAAGGTGAATATGGAAGTTGTTATTTAATTACAGCCAGGACAATTATCAGTTAGTAGATTACTTGTGGGGTGCTTAAATCATACAGACACCTAAGCTGCCTAGCTTGTACCAGATGGATGCAGGTAATGCCTGAGTTAATGAACTCTATGGGTCAGCTTTACCCATTCTGTACAGGTTTTTCTCCATCAGTATCACTATGCAAAGCTGCCAGCTCTAAGC
>JANHGO010000049.1:18679252-18695034 GCA_024606505.1 Aquila spilogaster | reverse complement strand
ATGCAGCAATCTCCTTGGATGACAAGCTCATTTAGGCATAATGAGGGAATTATTGACAGTTATCAAATTACACTAACATTTCATTTAAAATAGGCCATATTTATCTAAGGTGCTTGTTTAGCTTTAGTGAGCTGGACTCTGGAAATTGGACTTCTGGCTTAGGCTCATTTATTTCCTGTGTAATTCTGAACTGATGCTTTATGGGTCTGAGATATATGCACTTGCTTTGCCTGCACAGAGTAAATGGGCCCGAGCTTAATGAATGTAAAGCATTGCACTGTTTACTACCATGCAAAGTCTAAAATGAAAAACAACACTCCGAGACATTGCAGCAAATACAAATACCAAGTTTCGTTTGCAAACCAAGACATGGTTCGTGCATTTTGTTTCATTTGTTTGGTAGAGGGGATGGAGTGGGGAAGGTGTTAACGCAATACATTGCGTTTTCCCTCTCTATGCTTCGAGACCTGTTTAGAAGCCTGTTTTAAGTTTAGCCCTTTAGTACACTTTCACGAAATAAGGTGTGTTTTCCTTTCTTCTTGTTATGATATCCCAATGTGATGGAGAAAATTCCAGAAATTCACTGTACTGTAATGTATATTTACTGATACGCTGTAATGGATTACAGAAGAAAGTTTCACATCTTTGAAAGGACAGCCTGGCTCAGAGAGCTAAATCTGCTGAAGGCTTTCACCTACAGGATGCTGGTACAAATCCAGCCCAGTCAGCACTTACTGAAAGCTATCACCAGCCAGCAGCAGCCTGGCTTCTGTGTGATGAACTGGGAAGCTGGGATTGCTTAGTTTGGAGTAGAGGAGACTGAGGGGAGATGTGATAACCTTTTTCAAACACACAGAAATAGCTGCAGAAACGGAAGGGACACACTGTTCTCTGGCCTCGAGAGCTAATGGACTTAAATTGCAAGGAAAGGAGCATTAAGTTATGTAACAGTGAAACATGGGAGACAGCAGAGCCTCCATCAGTTTTTAAGAGAACAGGTTAGGCTGCTATCTCTCAGGAATGATAATAGCACAGTCGGTCCTGACTTAGGCCAGGGGAGAAGCTATACAATGTCTTGAAGTCCCTTAGAACGACTGCCTGGAAAAGGCTTCAGCCTGCTCATGAAAGGGCTCCAGCCGGCTCACAAAAGCGGTAACGGTCAACAACCACCACTGTGGAGCTTTTGTACATCCCCTGCACCTCTGCCTCCTCCTTCAGTCTTTGACCAACCCTAAAGAGTGGTTCTTCGTCTTTCTGTCTTCCCTTAGGGAATGAATAGGATCCATCGTGGAGCGTAGCCTTAAATGCTGACTATGGTGCTCTATTTTAACTTCATAGGCTGTTTGAGAGAGCTCTGTGTGCGAGTTACCTGCTAGTGCCCCAGAGGCAGAAGACTGATTGTGAGCAACCAGCATTTGCCCTTTTTGTAAACAAGGTTTAAAGCTGCTCAACTTTATAAACAAAATAGAAATGCATTTTTCATCCTATCTGTGCCTGCGTTTGGGCTTTCGGGAAGACTGTGCTCCCTTGAACAATCTGGAGAACCTGGAGCTCTTCCAAGCTCCTGAGCCTGAGTGCTCCAGCCACACATCAACCTTGTGTCTTGCTGAAATATGTGCACAGAGCAGCCTGTTCTCCCTAACTCCCCTGCTTTCCAAGGGAAAGAAACCCACTGGTGTAGTCCAGAAGGGAGCTTTGATTTTGGCCCCTGATGTAGCTGGCCAGGGAACGTGGGGACCACACCTGCTGCTCAGCCCAGTGTTACATTAAGGGCCAGGTAAGGATCAATGCAACACTCTTCCATTCAGGAAGTCAGCTTTCCACCCCAACCTGGACACTTCTCTTCTTGTTTCAGCAGGACAGTCTATGCCTTTTTAGAAATATGGCATCTTCCCTTCTATCTCAGTAGGAACCATTGTCGTATTTCCAAATAATTTGCAAATGGAATAATTGTGGTATTGTTATATAATGGCTATGCTCTGTGGTATCAGTCACTCGAAGTCTGGAGATGTTTCACAGACAAATACTTGCTTTCTTAGTGAAGAATAGGTCAATAGTGACAGATTCCTCTTCTGGGCTTCAAAGTACATTTGAGACATGGAGCTAATAGATTCTGGTTATACTAGCAAATATTTATTAGTAATTAGTCCCTCTAGTTGACATAGTGAAGGCTGTAGAGATGTCCTTGGCATCGTTATTGGCAATTTCCTGTAACTTAACTGAGCTTGGAGGCTAAATAATGTCCTCCTCGGTTGAAATACTCCATGAAACCTGTGTTGTTTCATTTTGGTACTGGTCTGAGAGAAAAGGTAAGTAAACACAAAATAATCAGAATTCAGTGATGTCTATTCAAAACATTTTGCAACAACTACATTTAGTTTAAAAAGGCCCTCCAACACCTTAGAGTAAGAATTTGTATTTCTTTGCCAACTGCTGAGATGTTAAGGTGAGACTAAAAATAAGTGCTGGCATCTACTTGGGATTTGGCCTGGAGTGGACTATTCAGGTGGAATAAGTGTGAAATGGGTTACATAGTCACGTACTTTAAAATGCAAGTGGGTGATGGATATTCAGGTGGACATTTTTTTAATGTAGTCAGAATTTTCAAATGTCCAGGAAAAATAATGGAGAAGAAGCTGCTGTTGCCACACTCCACCTGTGGAGGAAAAGAATTGAGTTTGCAGAGCAGCAGGAGGTAGATTTCAGTCCGTGTTAAACTGGCACATGACCTGAAATACAACCCAAATACGCCTACACCACTGGGTTCTGCCTGAGCTCCAGCGTGAATACGGTTCTGATAACAGAGCAGTAATAAAGCACTCCAGAGCCAAACAGCCCTGCCTCCCTGCAGGAGATGAAGTGGGTGATTTGAGACCAGCATCACTTTTATTTCCTATTAAATCAGTTTTGTTTTCTATTTCTTTTGCAAAATACCTTTTGAAACGTGTTACTATTTTATTTTTCCATAAGGATTATAAAGAGAGATGTTAATTATGGAATGGTTGAGGTTCTTAGCTCTTTCTGCCTCAAGCTTTTCTTATTGCCACCAAACTCCCTACCCAGTCTTGCTACTTTACATGAAAGTAGAGTAATGCTGAAGACGTGATGCTGTCATTTCCCAGGGCTTGACAACTGATAGGTTCACCTAAAATGCTACCCTCCCTCACCATCCCTCCATGTAGTGAGTTGCTACCCTCAGAGATGTGAGTAAGGCCAGTTAATGGTAAATGAGTTTCAGGTTATGCACACAGTGGATTTGCCACTCTAACAGAATTTGTCTGTGGATCAATCTGGTTGAATTCCCTTTGAATGATTACACCTGCTAGATCACTTGCAGGTAAAGTTATGAAAAAGCAAGCGTCTCACATCAGATGGGAACCGGGGAGTCAAAATCTCAACTGCTGCAAAACCAGCACATGTTCGAAGAGGCATTTTAGTGCCAGTGCCAGTCAGTTCAGTTAGAAGTAGCTCAAAATAGATTTCATAGTTGCTGGATGGAAGGGCTACATTTTACCTTCAGGTCTCGATCCAGCCACTGTTTTCTGAGATAGATCTGTGTCTGCTGGAGCAGGAGCTAGAGCCGTAAGTTGGGCACGCAAGGCCTGTTCCTTATTTAATTTGCAGGCATTTTTTTAAAAGCCTCTTTTGCAGTGTTATCTCCAGAACAAAAATGCAGTGCGCAGAAGATGTAGAGGCAGCGAGGTCTGGTCTTTTCCGAGATCTCGTTGCTTCTTCCCAGTGTTGGTCAGCACAGTTCCTGCACCCGAGGGAAGACTCTTGGCCCGTGCTAATGGACAGGGGCACAAGTCGCGGAGCCACCCGAGTCCCAGAGAAGAGCTCCCGCTCCTAGCTGCTCCTGTGGCCTCAAACGACCACTGTTTGTCTTCTGTGACTTGTTTTTACAGAGCAGCTCCTCAGGCTTTGTGGGTGTCTGTCTAGTGGGATCAATTAACGTATGCTGTCGTATGTGCAGGAAAGGTAGTAAAGGGAGGCTGAAAAGTGCCAAGAATTTTATTTCATAGCCCTCCTTTCAAATCTTTTCTTCTCATACCTGGCTTCTGCTTGAAAAAAAGGCACAGCAGAGGCCCGCCAGCACCGTCCCTGCCAGCGCCGGGCATCGGCGACGCAGTCGTCCTCTCCAGGCCCCCCCGCCGTTGCGGCCATCCTGCGGGCGGTCGTTCTCGGCCGCCCAGCGTAGCCCCCCCCCCCTCGTCTCCGAGGCCAGCGATGGGGAACGGTGGATCCGTCGGGCGGCGGGAGCCCTCGCCGCGGCGGGCGCCCAGGGCGGTTTCCCTGTGGGACGTGGCCGCGCGGAGGCGGGCGGCCTAGCGCGGGCCTGGGGGTGAAGATGGCGCGGGGCTCTGCCCGGGACGGTCGGCCCAGCCTCGCTGCCGGCGTGAGGCCCTCCGGGACGGTCGGGGCTCTCGGTTGTACCGATAGAATCTTCCCTGCCCCGTTTCAGAGGCAGAATCGCGTTAAAGAGCTTAGGAAGCCCGACGCTTGGGCACTGTTAGAAATGTCGGCAGCTCCCCCAGCCTCACAAACACGAGGGAAGGGCGCGGGCAGCCGCGTGGTACCTGTAGGCGAGTACTGGTTTTCTTGTCGCGATGTCGGCGCAAAATCTGGCATAGAAATGACACGGGGTTCGTGTGGATTGAGTTTTGATGTGCCGTGTCTCAAAAAGCTCAGGAGAACCAAAAGCGGGGCTGTTTGCAGCTGGATAGGCACAGAGGCCTCGATATAATTCTCTGTGTTTTCCTGCCATTACCTTATTTCCAAAGGAGAGGAAGAGCGCTGTATTAATGAATGCTATGTAAAAGCTGTTGCGTTTTCACTGAGCGATAGCTTGGTTTGTCGGAGTTGGGAATGAAAGCGTGGTTAGAGGGAGCGAATTAAATCTCAAATGTAATGCCTCTGATTTGCAGACGGGAAAGGGGAAGTGCTGAGTGAATATAGGAAATTGCAGCATTATGCGTTGTGAGAGCAATTCTTTCCATCCTTGTAGCTAATGGACTGAACAGAAAGTGAACAATTTGTTTCATACAATGATTCACCAACACTCTGACAGGGTTTCCAATTCTGAGCTCAGTTTCATATTCAGCTCCCTGTTTACTAGTGAAATAGTACAATTATCTGTCTACCTCTTACATTTTATAAACAGGCAAGGCTGCGGTATCTGAAAGAATAAAAATAACTGTATAAATCCTGGTTGTTTAAGGCTGGAGGGAAGGGAAATGAAGCAATTGTTATCTTTCCAGCGGTCTATTGGAACACTCCTCTAAAAATGAAGTTAAATTCCCTGGGAAAATAGGTCCAGAAGAAAAATGCCAAGGGAGCTCAGTTTTCAATTTCTATTTAATGTTTTCCCCATCCAGGTTTGCGAAAGGAAATCACAAAACATTTCCTGTTTGAGTCCACTTGTCAAATTGTCGATAGTAAAGTAACCTGAACTGTTACAGCTGAATTGGCCACATAAAGCTCTGGTGAAAACGGGATGCTTCTCCCAGAGGCATTTGGTAAATGTGCTAAGCTGCTTTACAAGACAGGATGACATTTTTCTGCCTTTAACCCCAGTTTTATTGAGAATAGAAATCACTTGGACTATAAGGAGTTTCAGGTTTTAATCTGGAAATGTTTGTGAGCCAGCCCTGACTGCATACATTTCTTGCTCGTGGGGTCAGAGTGTTTGGGTGAGGGAAAATCTAGGACCAGCCTGCCAGAAGAGCATAATTAGTCACTTGTTAATATTGACTATTTATGGTACATTAGTGCTTATCAGGGCTATTTGGAAGGAGATTCTGGACAAATATATTGTAAAGGGGCAATCCCTGTCCCAAAGTATAAATTCAGTAGAGCTTTTAAAATCCAGTGAGAGTCAGCGGGTTGGGTGGAAGAAGGCGATGGCTATAAAGATGGCTATGAAAGCTATTAATAAGGGTAACAGCCTGCATAGTTGAGGGTTTAGGAGTCTTATTTCAAATTACATAGCTAAAATACAAAAAAGTTAGAAGTCAGTAGCAGCAATTACTTGCTGCAGCCCCTCCTGCTAGATGGTGATGAGACTGTCACTTCATGGGAGAATCTGAGTCTAACCCTTATGCTCACCATAAACAATGAGTATAAAGTTGATGCTAAAAATGCTTTTAGTCTGAGAGCTGCTTAAATTGATGGCAGCAGCAGCAGTCAATGTGGGTGCTGAAATCTAGGATCTTGCTGAGGAGGTAGGGTGGGCAGCGGAGGGGGCATGCCTTGTTGGGAATGGCACCTGCCAGTGGCTTCAGCGCAACTGAAGAGCATGAATTTCATAGCACCCATTTGGCACATTGTTCCTGGAGACCCAAGGGGGAACTCTGCACAGCAGAGGGAAAGTATCTGCCTTTTTCCTATAGATACAATGGAAAAGGGGCAGAAGGTTAGACAAAAACAGCCTACATGACTTCGGTAGGGGAGAGGCATTTAAGATTATCAGTAGAAGAAGAGTTGGAGTTACCTAATCTTAGCATATTAAGGAAAAAAAATACCCTTTTTTCTTAGTTTGTTTTAAATCCTAAGCTCCAGTACCTCTGTCCATGCACAGGAAAAGAATCCTCAGTTCCAGGGCTACCTCTCTCAATGACACTGGGATAGATGTGCCTGGTTAAATGTCTGCTGAGTCTGTGGGTGATTTTACTGCTGCCATTTCTGGAAGCAGTACACTTGGCCTGGGTTTGCTGGGCAAGCCAGCAGTACTGGCTTCATGGCTGGGATTTGCAGTAGTACAGTTAATCTGCTCCCTGTACAACGGAGAAGTGCAGCGTTCCCTTTGGATTGCAGGAGTGAATACACGGCAATAGGGGCAAACTTGTCCCATGAGGAGGATGATATGAAATGCAACCTGTGAGTGCTTTTCTCTGTAAAGTTAGCCTTGAGTAGTTACTGCAAATGTAGCATTACTAGGTATCTTCGTTCTGTTGGATGGCTCTCGCCCCGTATCTTTCTGACCTTAGTAAGTTCCAGGCAAACCTTGGCAGTGGTCTGAATCTAAGTGAAACCTTCCATTTTGGTTAGCTCTGGAATAAATCACATGTCTGGAGGAGCAGGAGGAATCTGCCCGAAGAGTTACCAGGCTGTGATGGTCCTTGGCAGTTAGGTAGCTCTTTGAGCTAAGAGGTGTAGACCAGGGTGGTCCCAGGGCTCTCTTAAAGTAAGTCTGGGCAGAATTTGCTGTGACTGGGGAGCTACAGCAGATTTCTCTGGATTCCCTTAAATTCCTGAGTTCCTGCTTTCTACTGGGCATAGCATAACGGAAAGAAGCCACAAACTGGGAAAAAATGTTTTCTTTCTGTTGGTAAGCAAGTGGTGCAAACAGAAATCTTCCCTTTCCAGCACCACCAAGTTGAAGAGAATGACCGCTCCACTTCCAGCCTCCCTGGCCCTCTCACCTAGAAGTTGTTGTAGATAGCATTTGCTCTCCATGATTCCCTCTTGTGAGCTTATTTGCAGTTGCCTGGGGCACTACAACGTGGTGAAAGGTGAGTTGTGTTTCCCTTTTAGAAGACGGCTTCATCTTTGCTACTGTAGAAAGGACCTGTATTTCGTGCTGATTTCTGAAAAATGTTTCGTGGTAAGATGACAGACAGAACATCTACTTTATAAATTTGCGTAAGTGCCTTCAGCCTGCACATGTCCTTCACTGTTGGACATTTCCCAGTGCTGGGATCTGTAAAGCCCAAATCAAACCCTAACCTATTCTAGTCTTTTTAGAAGATTAAAGCAAACAAGCAAACTGGTATTTTATTGCCCTCCTTCCCTTCTGTGTTTAAATTACCATTTGCCCTAATTAATCTTGTGCGTGGCTCCTCAGTTAGGCAATACAGTTGAACTTTTATTTTTTAGTTTGTGTATGTATGTATGCATAAATTAAAAAGAGGCCAGATTATTTTTCGAGCAGATTTTTCCATGGTCTCCTATGTCGTAATTGCTGCCCAGGGTTCTGTGAAGTTGCACGTGTGGTTCTCATGCAGAAAGCAGAGCAAACATAACGTAACTAACCCATATTGACTACCAGATGCCTCAAAGTGTTCAAGACTTGCAGTAAATTACTGTTTTCTTTGGTCCGTATCCACTCTACCTTCTGATGCTTTTCCCTTTGATGCCCTGTGACCTTGCTGCGAATGCGATGCCTTCTGCTCAGCGCTTGCACGGACAGATGGACAACGGTGCCAGCAAGGAATCTCAATTGTCAGTCCACTGGACTCTTGCTTGTCATTCCTCAGAAGGAGGAATTAGCTAAAGCTAATGGTTTCTGACAAGTGCTTAACTAGACTTAAAGAAATACTGTCTCTGTGAAACCAGAGCCTTTTGATAGATATTTAAAACTTCACTCCTGTGCCAGATGCATGTGTTAGTAACCGTACTGCACCAGCTGATCACATCTCATAATTACAATTACTTGTCCTAGCCCAGGGAAAAGCTCAGTTCATTTGTCCAAGTATTGATTAACTGGTGTAGTCAAGATTACTTTACTTCACAGAGGATGGATAACCGTTAATAATGTTATAATTACAGCCCAGAAAGTATGGTGATGAGGGAAGATTGGAACTTCGATAGTTAAGGAGACAGGCATTGTTTATATAATCCTGAAAAAATCACAGCTGCTATGTTAAAGGGGGGTAATTCACCGGAGGGAACCGCTGGTGACAAGGAGCGGTTCACGTCCTCGGGCTGCGCGTGTGGGCTCTCCCGCTGGGAGTCCCTGGAGGTCAGTGGCTCGCTCGGGGCAAGGACAGGAAAATATTTGTCCGAGTGACATCCCCGGGCTAAAGCATGTGCCGGAGCGTGAGGATGGAGAGCCGCGGGCTGTATTGTGGTATTGTGAAACCATCGAATACAGCCATACCCGCGAAAGGGTGGGTGGTGGTTTAGTTCCTGCTCCCTGTCTGGTCTGGTGTGCTGGTTTTGGCATGGAAGGAGAGGCCGGGTTTTACACCCGTGCTAGACGCCGTAGCACAGGGTGGCACCAGGACTTCCTTCTCCTCTCCTCCCTCTCCCGTGGATGCTCTCGTACTCCAGCGCAGGGTGTCTCCCAGCCCTCACCCACCCTGTGGAGGTGACAGCCCTGCTTTGCTGGCTGGCAGCCACGCGGTCGCGGAGGGAAGAGGAGGATGGAAACCCATCTCAGGGAGCGGGGAGACCCCGCACAGGGCGGGGGCACTGAGGACTGGACCGGCCGGTGTTGCAGGACACAGGGTGAGTGTAACAGAAATGCAGACACCAGCATTGCCAAATGATCTTGTGCTTGTTCAGAGTGATGACACTGCTGTGGGATCGGTACACAGTGGTGGGCTGGAGTATGTGTTGGCCGAGGAGAGGTTGGGAGGGCTCGAGAAGAGAAGGCTCTGGGGGAATTTATCGATTGGTATGCATGCCTGATGGGAGATGGGGATAAGAAGAAGGAGCAGACTCCTCTCAGGGGTGCCCTGTGACAAGAATGGGCACAAGCTGCTGTACAGGAGATGGAACTTGAACATTTTTACTGTGAGGGTGGTCAGACACTTGCACGCATTGTCCTGAGAGGTTGTGGAGTCTGTGTCCTTAGAGGCAAGACCCAGCCTTGAGCAACTTGCTCTGGCTGATCCTGCTCTGAGCTGGGGGGTCGGACTAGACAATCTCCAGGTGCCCCTTCCAGCCTCAACCATCCTGAGACACTGTGACCGGGACATTTCACAAATGCTGCTAATACGTTGTAATAATGGTGCCATCAGAAGCTCTGCCATCTCTTTCTAAGCCAAATGTGGATAATGTTACAGATTGCATCTTATTTTTGTGGTAGGAACCACAGTGCTGCCTGCTTAATGTTTTCTTCTATGACCATCTTCCATGTTTCTGCTTGAGGCATTAATCACTGATTATTAACCAGTAAGCTCTGTGCCTGACAGAGTAAGATCTCTTCTGATCTCCCATAGATGGGCTAAAGCAAACTTAAGCATGTAAAGTAAAACAATCTTTTGCATGGAGGAATGGAATTTTGCAAAAGAAGGCAGCAACTTGTAGCTCATTTAGTTTGTAAGCCTATTGCTGGCTTATTCCTGAGAGTGAGCTGCGGCTTTGAGTTAAGACTCTAACAGCCCCTATGGCTCAGCAAAGAAATCCTGTGAAGATCCTCCCACTGTGGACTAAGATCCGAAGAATTTTCTTAGCGGTTTGGGTGTCAAAGTCCAAAGGCCAGGTCACTTTGCCCTGCTCTGAGGGTGTTGGAAATCACTTGGGTTAGGAGAGCTTCCAGAGAGCCACAGACCTCATTCTCCTGAACTTCTGGAGGCGGTGAAGTAGGACATACACCAAGGATACAGCTTTATGGATGGGGTAAAAACTGGGAAAATTATTATCTGGAGTCAGTAAGTTCATAGCCTCAATCTCTTTGACCCCATTATCTACACTTCAGCTAATTTCAAGGATCTGTTCCAAAATCAGTGTCAAAACAGTCGGTTAATCTGCTGTTCTTCCATCACATGGAACAAACGTGACCGTTCCTACTGAATAGTGATTGCCGATGGGCGGGGGGTGTGTGCTTGTATTCCCTTACACAGCCCACTCTTCCACACAAGTCTGTATTGTTTTATGTAAATTCATGCTAATCTCAATCTCTGTACATGTGAGCATATTTCACCCATCTGATAAGGATCAAGGGACTCACCCCTTGCTATATACTTTATATTCAAACAAGCTGGGGTTAATTTGATGCCAGGAGAACAGCTTTTAATTCTCCCTCTCAAGGCATTAAACTACCAACATTAACTTTCTATGCTCAGCTCTTGGGGTCTACAAGGAAATGGTGTGAGCAAATTTGATAGCAGGTATATTGGCATGTGAATGTAAATGAGGTAGAGAGTTGTAGGGAAAATGAATATCAGGCTAAGATGTGTGGTGCTTTACAAAGGAAAAAATGAACCAAATTAAGCTCAAGCTACATTTTTTGTTCCCACAGTGTTGATAGTTCGGGTGTTTGAGCTGAACACTGGGGACGGATTGTTTGGAAATAGTAGGTCATGAGTTCTTTTATTAATGAAAATGTGGAGGGCTCTCGTGTCCCACTCTGAAATGTAAAATCTCTTTGCCAGTGCAAATCTTACCGTTAATTTGATTTGTTTCTTTCAGTGACCTATGTTCCCTTCCTCCCCCACTCTCCTTAAAGTTCTCAAAAAAGATACAGTCCTTCATTTTTGCTGATTTGGATGCGTAATCCAGTGGCGTCCTTTTTATTTAGAGACTAAGTACTGAATAACGAAATGTAGATAAACAATAATCTGTCCAACTCACAACTACTGATTGCATGCCCCCTCTTTACCACTGCTATCATCACTGCAAAAGCTTTGTCAGATTTTATGGGGTACTTGTAAAAGTCAAGAGATTCCAGGGAATTTTACCTTTCTGTTCAAGCTAAGGGAAAATATCTCAAAGCTTGAAGCCCTCTTCAGCAAAATCATTGCAAGCAGGTCCTGCTCTTCCTTAAATTGGCAAGGCGACAGCTTGAGTGCATCCGCTGAGTGCCACTGTGACAGTCTGATCACCTGGGGAGAGAAGTGTCTCACAGACAGGCAGATCCCAAGCCATTTTGGTAATTATAGGTGAAAACTAACAGCTTGCCAGCACAGATTCTTGAATGCCCAAGGCGTGTGCATACAGTAGGAGCCTCCACAGTACAACTGCTGCAGTTGGTGATTCTGCAGCAGCTCGTCTGGGGAGCTCCAGGGGACTCCCTGGGGAGAGCGTGTTGTAAATAGAATAATCAGGAGGTAATAAATGTAATGGACAGTCATTTTACAAGCTCCTGACCAGCTGGAGTCAAGAGACCCCATGCCAGCTAATGCAGCTACATGATTGTCAGGTGCTGCTGGGCATCTAACCAGGCCTCCTGCTTGCAAACCAGAGTAATGCACCTTCTATCCAAAGGTTGTTTATAATGTTCCTTGATTGCTTCTCCCAGTAACATTTTCATCTTCCACCAGCCTGATCTTGCCTGTTCTCTAGCTTTCACCAGGCACGGAATAAAGTATCCGTCTCATTACGGAATGGAGAGGCACTTACTGTCAACCTTAACGTCACCAGCATTGACATCAGGCTGTCAATTTTCTGTTCATGTGGGAGTTACTTGAAGGGGTAGCCAGTTGGTGGGAGATCATCTGTGTCTTCTACAGGTCTTTTCCTGAATTTAGGCATCAGTGCCAAAATAGAGGGTGTGAAAGTATAGTTTAGGCAAAATGTAGACACCTAAGTCGAAAAGCATGGAAAATGCCAGCTCCTTTCCCGCTTACACCCTAGAGGTATTTGAATTCCTTAAGTGCCACAAGTCTTGACTCTGGCGTTTCCCAGTGCCTAAATCTCTGGAAAGACCCCAAAGTGCCATTGTCTGGACTAGGCGACTGCCAAAGTCCAACTGTGATTTCCACTCAGGCATTTCCCTGAGCAAGTCTCCTGAAAGCCAGGAACAAGTTGATTGGAACCAGGAGGACTAATTTCACAAAATTAGGAGTGTGTGATCTTTCCCTTTTAAAACTCAGGCAGGGAAAGTCCCCTCCCTCTTCCTCCAAAATGCAGTAGCCAGCTGGAAGCAGAAGTGACTAAAGGTATAAGAGCTCTTCTGCCTGAAAGAAGGGAGCCCAGCACCTCTCGTCTGGGCTGGACATCCCATCCATCAATGCATGGTCCATCTCTCCCAAGAACTCTGGCTCTGTGCATCAAGAACTGGAAGGGGCAAGATGAAGCTTGGTGTTAGGATATAGTTACTTGGGTTTTACTTCTTTTCCTTTAGCTTAGCTACCACTGCTTAGAGTGAGTATTCCTCCCAGAGGTACAGTGGGAATTTGAATTAGCATAAAAACTACCTTACCCTGATTTAAAAAAAAAAAAAAAAAAAAATCTGTATGTTGTTTCTTGGAGGTATTGGCAGTTTGGCAGCTGGGTGAACCAGCCAGGAATAAGGGAGGAAGGGGTAACCCTTTTTTTTGAGGGACAGGCAAAAAGAGCGTGGCTGTCGATACGGCAGGCACCGTGTGTGCTAACAGGCGAGCGGCAGCAGGCAGGCACAGTGACAGCGGGACCACCGTTGTGTCCGCACGGAAAGGACCTACGGGTTGGCTGTAGTCTTCCTGCGTACCCTGGGGGCACCACAGCAATGACTAAAGTGGTTAAAACTCCTGACTATGTTTTCGATCACTATTACTGATGATTCCTGAGATAGTAGAAAACCAAAGCTACAATAGCCTTTTTTGAATTTTAGGTTCCAGGCTGAATTTGGAGGACAAGTAGCCTAGGAGAAAGAAATTATGGTCTTGTTACTTTTAGCAAGGTGAGTTGATCTGGAAGTCTCTGGAAAAATTGTAAGTATGGAGTCCGACTATGCTATTTTCTGCAAAGATAATCCTCAGACTAGAACTGCTCTTAAATGAGTACTGAACTGTAAAGACAAGAGCATGGATTGGAGCTGTCTGGAAAAGTTCTTTTTATTTAGGGAGAAATTACAGGTTTTCTCTGTAATTGCGTGTAAAATAACTTCCTTGTGTCCAAGACCCAGCTATTTGTTGAGTTAACAAGACTGGCGTGACTGCATCATAGAGTACCAAATCTAAGGTTCTGTTAAATCAAGGGAACTTCTAACCATTTTGTTTGCCAAGAAAATCTTCCCACAGTCTAATTAATGTAATGTTGTCTGTCTGAGTCTGCAGACAGCCTTAACAGAAAAGCACGAACCTTTCCACCCCATTCATCTCAGTGAAGTGCCAGCTTCACAGTCCTTGGTTTCACTCAATGTCAGTGCCACTTGCTTTATTACCGAGTGTTTTATCTGACAGTTTGGAAGGGGCATGCAGGGAAGGAAAAGCACAGGAAAGAAGAGCTATGATACAGAAAGGAAGAAGGCATGAGCCATCTTCTGCCTGTGGGTGATGGACTGAGCCCCTCTGATGACTGCAGAGCAAACGGGAGCTGGAGCTCTGGCCGGCTCGCCCATCGCAACCTCCCCGGAGGGCAGCCCCTTCATGTGTTGCCAAAGGTGGAAATCTTTCCCCAGAGCCAGCTGAGACTGTCCCTCCTGCAAAGCAGGCTGGTTGCCTCTTGACCTTCTGCCTTGTCCCACTCTTTCTGCTGTAATCCGAGACATCATGGAGACTGGTGCAAGTGGTTATGTGTAAATATCCCGAGTGCTGCTAACTGGAGATGTTGGCATTGGTGCTGATGCCCCAGCGGCTCCGTGGAGGCTGAAGTCTTCTGTCTGCCCCGGATCCAAAGAGCACCAGTCCGCTGCTGGCCTTGTCTCCATCACAGTGGCTCCTTCCCTGCTCAGGTGCTCTTGCAGAAGAGCTCCTCTTCCCCGCTCCTCCCTGCTTTTCCCCCTGCCCTTTTCCCAGTGGGTTTTCAATACACTGCAGTCAGAAGCTCTTCTCCATGTCACTTAGATGGGACTCTCCATTTTTAGTTTCCATTTTTTCTAAGCCCCTCTCATGCTCTGTAGCCAGAGTGAGAGAGAAGTGGCCACCTTTGGCGGCTATGACTCCTGAAACGTCTCTTCTGTAATGCTTCTGGTGCGAATACTGTAGTTTTGTATGCTGGAGCTTTGGTACCTTTGTGACAAATACATGTAATGTTCCTCCTCATGTAGAGGAAAATTCAAGGCTGTGCTGCAGAATGTTTGGCTTTCTTCTTTGAAACCTAACAACCAAACCCCATGATTTTTTTTACCTTTCTCTCTGTGCTGTAGCTTTTTCACACCTCTCCGCTTAAGAGCCCCTTCAGATGCACTAAAAGGAGTCCCTGCACCTTTGGAGAAGAGGCAGTTAAAAAGGTACAGGACTGTGAAGGGCAGATGGGGCTACAGGAGCCGAGCGAGGCTGAGCCAAGCCAGAGGAAAAGGCAGCGTCGGCTGAAGTCAAGGAGAGGTAAGGGCCTGGAGGGATAGGGGAGGGAGGGCTGCCGGAGCCTGTCCTTCATCGACTGAATAAACAACCCACATGGCAATAACAATAAATAATTTTATGAGGAGCTAGATAAGCTTTTAAGGGGAAAAATGGTAGGGGGTGTAACTGCAAATTGAGGAGGAAAGCAGCTGAGATGGGTTTCCCTGTTGCCGTCTGTCCTCTATTTGGCAGCAGCTCGTTTGTGAAAAAAGCAATCAAGAGTAGTTTATGATGCTAAGACATTTCAATGACTTGCACTCAGTGAAAATCATTGATGTTTCTGCTTTAGCTAGATTTTGCTGCTTGCAGCTGAAAGCATTTCACTGCCTGAAATCCTGTTTTGTTAAACCTGGCAATGAGTAAAATCACAAGTTCCTTAAGAAAATCCTCTGGGCTTGAAAGGGGATGTTTTCATTACCCCTGCAATTAGCAGGAAAGCTCCACCTCAGTGGGGCACTCAGTGCCTTCTGATTCTGCTCCTCACAGCTCCCTGATCACCAGGTACCATTCAGATTGTAGATTGCCACCGTTGAATGCATATTGTAGAAAACTCTGATTATGTGTCACTGCAAAACACTCCGAGAGCCGGGCATAAATATTTCCATCAACTTGTCTCTTTACCATCCCTGGGACTCCACTTCCTGCAATACAGCTAATCGCTCAAAATGCAGTTTGGGTTTTGGTTTCTGTGGAGCTGACCCATATGCAAAGGAAATGTTACCTTGGGAACAAGGTTAAATGATAGGCTTATGGACCTACTCTCTTATTTCCCCTTTATTTTATGATGGAAATGTAAGATGTTGTGAATGGTTCATCATAACATATGCCAGCAGAAGCATGCCAAAAATAACA
>JANHGO010000049.1:18658859-18679152 GCA_024606505.1 Aquila spilogaster | reverse complement strand
AAGAAAGAAAGAAAGAAAGAAAGAAAGAAAGAAAGAAAGAAAGAAAGAAAGAAAGAAAGAAAGAAAGAAAGAAATATAAGGATGAAAATGGAAAATAAACCACAATGGTCCTAAAGATGGAGAAGTTTTCTCTTAGGAACGCTTGTGTTAATAAAATGCTCAATGAGTGAAAGTTGAAAGCTGAGTTGCTACATAAAGGATGGCCCTGAGCCTTGATAAGTGCACATTTTCCATTGCTGAAATGACGGCTGCGTAGTTTGGGAGATTGGGTCCTCAATTCTTTCTGCTGCACTCAATGGATTGGAATTACATATAGATTTTGGACTTTTTTTTTTCTGAGTTATATTCTGTCCTTTAGATTCCTGCACTACAAGTCCAATACTCTGCCACATGTGGTCTCTGATAGGTTGTACATTTTGTAAAACATACCCTCAAATTATTTGAAATTTATTGTTAAGACATTATGTCTGTTTTGAGGAGAAGGGCTAATTCTTGGAAACATGTAAACGATGGCTACCGACGGTAAGTGTAAAGAGAGCTGTAGAAAAACTTTAATGATGCTGAAAGGCATGAAGAGCAAACGTACTCTGTAGTGCTTGGATATGAATGCACATTGTAGCAGAAATGCTAAGTCACTCCTTGAACCAGTGATGGAGCACCTGGTGGGATGGCAGGGCCAACCCAGGGGAGCTCAGGTGCATGCAATGTCCCTGAGTTACCCGAAGGGGTGAAGCCAGGGTCCACCCCTTCCGAGACCTCATTTAAGAGTTGGCAGTGGAAGCACAGGTGTCTTGCTAGAGATCCCTGGGTACCTGAGGCAGCCTAGGAGTAAGCAGGTTGTTTTTTTTTTTTTGTGGCTTCTGCATTTGAGCATATCCTCACTTGTTGTAGGCTGGGCCTTTGCTACTCAGCTGTCATTGCTGTGCTTTCCATTGCGCTACAGTGGTATGGGCATTTAATACAACTTCTTAGCCTAGACTTCTCACAGTCGGAGCTGGGATAATGGGAGGAAGACCAACTGCACATCAGCTCTGGGCCTGAGGAGGTATGCTGGTTGCAACTCTGGTTGTAGACGCCTTTCTCAAGACATTCATATGGCTTCCCTCTCCCTGATTTGGCCTTTGCCTTCTGTGGTGCTTGTGTCTGAGCTCTGACTGCAGCTGCCCTGCTATTGTGCCATGGTTGGGCACTAAACCTGTTTGAGGCACCAAAAATCCTCTGCATCTGGGTAATGGGCTGACTCTTTCAGTGACTGCAGAGTAAATGGGAGCATGAGATCTGCTTGGCTCCTTCAAGTAAATTTCTCCAAGGCCCCTTTGTATGTTACACTCCTGCTGAAGTTGGAACAGCTGTAACTGTCAGTCCTTCAAAGCAGTCTAGCTGCTGCTTGTCCATCTGCCTTGTCCCACTTTCTGCTGCACCAACCAGAGTTGTCATGGAGAGCTGTGTGAGTGGGTCTGTGCAAGTATCCTGAGCGCTGCTAATTGGAGGTATTGATGCTGGCACAGACTTCTGTCCTGTATCCAGAATGCACCAGTCTGCTTTTGGCTTAATCTCTATCACAGTGCATCCTTCCTGTGCAGTTCTCTTGCAGAAGGCCTCCCTTGCCCCGCTCTTCCCCTTGCCTTTCCTCAATGGGTTTTCAAGATACTGCAGTCAACTGCTTTTCTCCGTACTTGAGTGAGACTATCTACTCTTAGTTTCCATGTTTCCCAAGCCCTGCTCGTGGTCTGTAGCTGTAGTGAAATAGACATGGCAGCTCTGGGAGCTGTGAGTTGTGAAACATTTTTGTTCCTCTAAGGCCTCTGGTGCAGATTCCACAGCTTCATGTGTGCTTGAGCTTCATTACCTTTGTAATGGATGCCTGTAACATTTTTCCTCACAGAGAGGAAAATTCCAGATTCACTAAGTAGGGTTCCGTTTCCTTGGAGAAGAAGTGGTTGAGAAGGTGCAGGCTGTGAAGGGGAGATGGGCCTCAGAGGGAGTGCTGCTTCGCTCGCTGAGCCAAGCCAGGGGAAAAGGGCATGGGGAGATGCAGGGAGAGATTGGACCTGGAGGGACCATGAGGGGAGGCTGCCGGGTCTGTCCTTCGTCACCTGGATAAATAGCCCGCATAGCAATAACAATACATAATTTTGTGAGGAGCTAGATCAGCTTTTTAGGGAGAAAATAGTAGGAGATGTAACTGCAAATTGAAGAGGAAAGCAGCTGAGATGGGTTTCCCTGTTGCTGTCTGTTCTTTATTTGGCAGTGGCTTGTTTGTGGAGGGGGGGGAAGAAAGCAATCAAGAGTAGTTTATGATGCTAAGACACTTCAATGACTTGCACTCAGTGAAAATATCGATGCTCCCACTTTAGCTAGATTTTGCTACTTGCAGTTGAAAGCATTTCACTGCCTGAACTCCTGTTTTGCTAAACCTGGCAATGAGTAAAATCACAAGTTCTTGAAGAGAACCCTCAGGGATTGGGAGAGGATGTGTTCATTACCTCCCTTGCGGTTAGCAGGAAGGCTGCGTCTTGAAGGGGCGCCCTGTCCCTTCTGGTCCCCTCTGCACAGCTCTCTAATCGCCAGGTGCTGTAGCTCATCACCAGGTGCCAGTCAGGTTGTAGATTGCTGCTGTTTACTGCATTTTGTAGAAAGCACTGATTACGTGTCACTGTGAAACACTCTGGGAGTCAGGCCATAAATATTTCCATCAACCTGTCTCTCCACTGTCCCCAGGACTCCACTCCATGCAACTCAGTTAATCCTTCAAAATACAGTTTGTGTTTTGATTTCTGTGGAGCTGACCCATATGCAAAGGAAATGTTACCTTGGGAACAAGGTTAAACGATAGGCTTACGGGCTTACTCTCTTTTTTTCCCCTCTATTTTATGATGGAAATGTAAGATGTTGTGAATGGTTCATCATAACATATGCCAGCAGAAGCATGCCAAAAATAACAATCTGAAGCAGCACACGGTATGTAATGCTTGCATACTTCTCCGAGAGTTAGAGAGATCATTGAAACAACACATGTCAGATGCTATTACTGTCATATTGTTGGGGCCATCTGTTAGAGCCCAAGATCAAGACCTGCTGCTTTCCCTGGAACAGCAGCTCCATGGAGGACTGTGACAAATTAAACTAAATCTGCTCAGGCCTGGAGAGTTCATCTGAGGGGTTTGCTTGTTTCACTTCAAGATTTCATCAGGGATGAAGCCAATGGTGTATTTTGGATACTGCTCCAGGGAAGTCTGGGAAAAAAAAGCTTTTTTATTTTATTTATTAATGTTAAGAGAGAATAAGCAATAGGTACAAGATAAGGGCTGGATTATCAGGATGGGAAGTGTACATCTGCACCCAGAGCTGTGCTTCTTAGGAAAATGTGATTGTAAATAAGGTTTGTATAAATATGCACATTCAATTTGGATAAATATCAGTAAATGATAATTTGATAGCAGGCTGCAATAGTAAATTATGACTGATTAATTAAGGTGCCCACACACAGATTTTTTTCAAAGGAAAACAAATATTTTTGAAACTGCATATGGAATTCAGATGTCAGCTCTTCCTGGTGGTCTTCAGAATCTCAGCTAGAAAACCTATAGATCTCTTTATTATACATAAGATAAATTTCTATGTAATTTTGGATTCACGAGGTGTTTTACTACTGAAGGCTGTGGGCTGAGTTTCACGTATGTTTGCTGTCTTGTTACAGCTATACACACACACACAAACACACAATGTGCACAGATATGTGCTGTATGTGCTCTCAGTAGAACCAACTTAATGGAACAGCTTTTAGTTCCACTGGATCCATATATGCTTATGTAATGGACATATGTTTTACTGATGTGTTTTGTAACAGTTTTAAACAATGTCCTTACTGACACCAGAACACTGAATAATTAAATGCATTGATGTGGAAGGGGGAAAATCTGTGTTAGGAAGACAGATATGATTCAAATGCCACGAAGTGGGAGTATTTTTCAGATATGGGTAGGTGACATCATAGATCTGGAATATTTTTGCGGAGGTTTAGTTATGCCTCACGTCGGTGGAAGACTTGGACCATCTCCTACTCATTCTGCACTTTGCTGTTAGTGGGGGATCTTGCACCAGAGAACACTTCTAAACTTTATTTCAACTCTGGTGCAGGACAAGCTTCTGCTCTGAAATCTGTCTGTGTTGCAGCATATGAATGCTTCTCCTGTGGACTTAGGATGCACATGCTCACTGTGAGAGCCTCCTTCTGCCTCTGGAGGTGTTCAACACAAGGGGTGCAGGAGAATGCTGGGGAGGTAGAATATCAAAGCTAGTACTGAAATGAGGGGGAGGCAGCAGGGTGATGCTCTGTGAGTCTGTGGTGGAGAAGGAAGATGTGTCAGGAAGAGAGGACTGCTGGGGTTTCAGTGCTGGTGGCACTCCTTGTTCTGCCTCCCACTGTGTCTCTGTTTTACCTACTGGTGGTCGCATGCGGATGGTCCTTAGAGCTGAGGAAGGATGCAAAGTCCCAGTTTCCAGGAGAGCATCCGTATCAGTGAGATGGTGACTTGAGAATTATTAACTGTTTCATCAGGTCCAAGGAAGAGAGCTTTTACTTGTGGAAGTCAGACTCTGGGGAGGGGACAGGAGCTTCATAGATCTTTGTAATCTACTATTGTTCTTTCCTTTGGGTTTCTTGCAGGAATCTGGAGTCAACGAAATGCTGCTGCGGGTGATGAGGAATGATCCCAGCTGCAGCACCCTCTGAACACATAGCACTATCTGGGGATACTTACTCTGTGAACTGATTATGCAGTGCAGAAGAATCTAACAACCTTCTATTTATTTCTGTTGCAGGAGAAATTCCCAAAGCAGATCTCTGTCACTCGTCCCAGCCACTCATACTCATTGCAGTCTTCAATTGGAAGTGTTTGAAATAATTATTTGAAGCCATGTTTAATTGAAATGCATTGTGTCCAGACTAGCTCAGGAGAGCCCAAACTGATTTTGTGATGGGCTGCAAAACTCTGGAGTCCTTGGAGGGAGGGTGTCAGGTGGAACTGAAAGATGATGAGACAGCTGTGGGGCCAGACAGAGGGCACGCTGTTGGACCGTAGGTACTGTGGAGTCATTTGTCACCCTCAGGAAGAGCTAGCCTAAAAGCTGTATCTTGGAGTAGCCTCCTTTTCTCCCTCCCTCTCCAGGTTTGATCTCACTGTTATTTGGGGTGGAAGCATTTTTCTGGTTTTGAAATTTCTGCCAGATGACAAGCTCCCAGGACAGGGCATTTCAGCTCAGTGAGACTGATGCTCTTGTCACTTTTACTGCTACCTCCAGCACAAATGGACAGAGATGCCAATTTCCCTGAGCAGCTGCTGGCTCCTGCCACCAAATGGGACTCTGGGGGCACCCACCAGCGGACTGGCCCACAGCTTCCAGCATCTCCAGCCTGGAGCAGGTGTGCCAGCAGCCAGGATGACCAATCTCAGAGGACTGTCTTGGATTAAGAGATGCTTTGACTGGAAAATGTCAGGCTTCACAGTGTGGTATTTTTTAACTAATCTATATTTTGACAGCACTATTGAACATTTGTGCAATAACTCTCAAGAATTCCCATAATCTAAGGTCTCGCATTCCTTCTTTGCTTGCACATCAAATGGACTCTCTGATTGCGTTAAATACCCACCTTGCATGTGACCAGAAAAGCTCTTGAAAATAGGTCTGCTTTTAAGGTCATGGAGAAAGAGCAGTCAAATCTGACCAGAACTAAGGCAATTCTTGTATGTTTCATACTAAATGAAAATAAACTTTCATAAAGGAAACCCCAAACCATCCCAAATTGCTCTTTCCATGAATGAATTCAAACACAAAAACTGCCTGCCTATGGTCAGTAGGAGTTCAAACCTAAGATGGGTCAACATGAGTGCTGTGGCCAGCTTCAGCTGTTGTCCCACTGCCAGGCACCTGGTAAGTACTTACTGGAAGAGGTTTGTGCTGTCTCAGCAGGGAAAGAGGCACCCAAGCAGTAGAGGCTATCCAGTTATGAGGAGTTTTTCAGGAAACACTGTAAACATTTTCCTTCAGGAACCTTTTCTTGAGCTATGTATCTCTAGAAATACACTTATTCTGCATGACTTTTTCTGGTGTTTAATGATGTGGCAGGTTTAAAAATCTGGTGACTAAAAGATGAAGTATAGTGCAGAATGTTTTGTTCATTTGCTGTTCTCTCTTTTGATTTTCCTTAGTTAGAAATGGTCTTCTGGTGAAGAATTTAACTGAACATTTCCATAGTGCAAAACTCAAATGTAGTTTTCAGTGCTGAGAAATATAGGCCTTCTTGCCTACACTGGGGATACTATTTAATGAAGTCAATTCTCAAGGTAATAATAAGTATGGGGGAGGCTGGGGCTGGAGCTATTTCTCCTAAGGGAATTGTGAATTAATGTGTTCCTCTCTTTTCCTGTCATCTTATGTTGTTAGTAAAAAGTATATCTATATTGTAGATTTAGTCTGTGCGGTTTAACATCCTAGAATGGTTTCCCCCTGGGACCTAGCAGAAGCAGGGAGGAGTATGTTTAGAAAAGGAGATGGTTTGTCAAGAATTAAAGAGCGTTTTGATTAAAACAATGTTCTTGAAATAGATTCGGTATAGGTGGTTTCTAATCTGTTGGTTAGAACTGCAGTTCAGTGCTGATTTATTACGCCCTTTGGCTCCTGGAGTCAGAGGCAGAAAAAAAATAGTCAACCTTACTGATTCATGATGTTGCAAGAAGGAAAGAGTGCCAACCATCCTGCCCATGAGGATCCTCGAGGAGAGAATGCAAGAAATGTGGCAAGCCCTGGGGGATCCTTGCCATCACCCAGTGCTGGTGGCTCTGCCTCTGCTGAGGGAGGACCTCTTCTGCCTAGGTAGACCTGCCTGTGGAGTCACTGTCCTTCATTGGACGCACATTGTCCTTTGTTGTCCTTCATTGACCTACCTTTCTTTTGCCTGTGTGGGATCTCAGCCCGGTAACCTTTCCTGTGATGCCTTGGAAGGGCAGTGTCAAGAAAGGAGATATTGAGATGTCAGAAAGCCAGCCAAGAAAGGAGCCCCTTTTTGCCATGAATGCAATATGGTCAAAATCAGAAGAGGAAAACCTTCTGCAGTATCAAACCCTTGTTTCTAGAAAGCACGTAGCTGTTCAATAGACTTCTCTTCGTGAGGGAAGCCATTCATTTTATCTGCATTTCTCCTTGGGAAACTAGTCCAAAACCTGATGTGGCAACAGGAAAATCTAAAGAGGTACTGATAGCTCTCATTTTGCTGATTTTCAAATGAATCCATTTTCCACTGTTGCTGATAAAGTCTTTCAGTATACATCTACTGAAGTTTTATTGACATATTTATGGACTAACAAAAAAAAGATACTCAGGAAAAACAGTTTTCAGGAGCTGAAATGTTTTAGCAATGGTTTTGTAACTGACTTGTATTATTTTTGGTCTTTGGAGGAAGAAACTGTGGGAAATTCAAAACCACTAATGAAATGGTCTCTGGCTTCTCCCTTTTAAACCATTTTATATGGTGTTTTCCCATTTTCTGCTGCCTCTTATTTACATTTCATGTTCTTCATTTTTAATGTCTATGGGCAGTTGGCTACTATATGTTGTACCTTCTTTCCACACAACTCATTTATCTGCTATTTTCCTGTTCTCTTACCGCTGGGAAAACAGCATGTTGACATACCATCTTATGATTTATGCTTTTAAATATCCACCTGATCCAGCCTTATTATGTCCTCAGTTGTTGACTTCGGAGTGAATTAAAGTAGAGACTTTAGCATCTGTTTTGAAATTGCAGAGATTAGCCAGAGAATTTTGTAATGATTCTGATGAGCATCTGTCAGGTTTTTTTTGTGGGGCACTGATAAGAACTTGTCAGTGGCATCTAGCTTCCAGTTCATCACGCCTGGTGGCTTAGGGTCTAGGCATTTCCAAAACCTGGGATCTGCTCTGTTAGTTGTGCTCTTTAGCTTGGTCGCAGTTCTGGTTTAAATAACAGATAATGTGCAGCTTTTTCATAGTTTTTTTTTATAAACTCATAAAATGACTCTGATAGCTATGCCATTTCAGTTTGCTTATGAGAGTTGCCCAATTGCTGTATCCAGTTCAGTTAACACCCAGATTTGGTTGCATGAAAAGAAGGTTATTGGTTCTATCCCAGAGGTCGCATTGAACTTAGAAAATAAAGGTCACATTATATCTTGAATTCAGAATGCACAGATGCTATATGGAGATAAAACTTGAAACCCAGAAGGAAGAGCAAGACATTTGCAGCTATTCTATGTATATGTAAATAGAAAGCAGGTAATTTAGTGCTGGAAGAGTGTGGTTTCCTTTTTTTCTTTTAGCAAAATAATGTCATAAAAATAGACAAACAAGGAAAAAAACAAAATGGACGAATGAATTACAACAGATACTCAATCACTCTTAAATAGGAGACTGGGGGAATAGATGCTAGTTTCTTAGGATAGGGGCAGTAAATATATAGACCCTTAGTGGCAAATCTAGCTTCTCAGAACATCAGTTCCTATATCACCGATGAAAATAAGGATATAAACATCAAAAATGAAGAAGAGAAACAATACATATACCCTTGAGATCTCTGTATAATCCAAATCAGTTGTCTGTAGGAGAGTTTAAAAATACTTTATGCATTGAGGGAATGCAGCTTTCTATCAGAGCAATAAAATAGATGTATCTACTATGTATCAGGGCCAGTCTCATTTCCTTTATTTGGAAATCATATTTCTTCCTCTTTCTCTGATTTGATTTCATAGTCGCTGTGCTTTCTCCTTTGAAATCCTCCATTCTTAGCTCAGATGTAGCTATAGGCACATCTCAGAGAAGCAACTCTTGGCTCAGTTTTTTCCTGTGTTGTAATCTTATCCCGTTTTACATTTCCAGTCTTCTTCTCTGAGACATTCTCAATGCCTTCACGAGCATTGTGTTCTGTGAAGGAATTGCCTTTTAAATCTGTTTGTCTAGAAATCGCTGTGACTATCACAGACACATTTATCTATCTGCCTGCTTATATTTATTCTCAGCTATCTTCAGGAGTGTGG
The DNA here is from genome assembly GCA_024606505.1 of Aquila spilogaster. Taxonomy (NCBI): domain Eukaryota; kingdom Metazoa; phylum Chordata; class Aves; order Accipitriformes; family Accipitridae; genus Aquila; species Aquila spilogaster. The sequence goes on along the minus strand of JANHGO010000049.1, from coordinate 18,670,081 downwards.
CTATAATGGCTTATGTATTTAGATAAGTGCTGCATCTAGATATGGGCTGTTTTACTATTTGCTTCATTTGTCTTCTGAGAAGCAGAGCCACTGTATACTAATATCTTCAATGGGGTTTGTGGATGGAGATCTGGGTCTCCTCAGCTGTGCTATGACTGCTGCAGACAGACACACAGAGCACGCAGATTTACCTGAGAGATAAAGCTGCCCAACTATATTGCCTGAAAAAATCACAAATCCTGGAGGGCAAAAAAAATATCTGAAAGGGAGGCAGGTGCTGCAGGCACCTCCAAGCATTAGCCAACTGCTGCTGCAACCTGAGTGTGCATCCCACTGGTGACTGCTGAGCCTGCTCCCCCCTAGTGCAGCAGTACTGGTGTTGTGTGTAGTCAAGAAAGAAAAAATGCATAATAGGCAGACTTAAACTTCTGGTATTAGGTTAAAAACCGATGCTTTCAGCCTTAAAAACATAAAGTTTATCATACAAGAAGAAAAAGAATGCAAGCTGATTGTGCTATGCGTATCCTACCTAAAATATGTTTGTCTAGCACTAATGCATTTTATTAAATATGTCATGGTTTTTAAAGCAATGGATGCTTCACTGTTAACTGAAACCACATACAAACTCATACTGAAATCTGCACATTCCCTATTTCTTGTTTATATTCATAATATACACAGCACTTTAGTGGCTACGGTCTCGAGGTGTCAGTGTGGGATGCTGTGTTCTGTCTGACAAATAGAGAACCTAAGCACAGGCAGAGTAAATGAGTTCCCTGAGGTCGCATGTGATCTTTGCAATAGGAACAGGAGCTGCACTGAACTTCTCTGGTAGATCATTAAATGCAAGACTTTCCTATCCATGTCTTTGTCAGAACAGCCCAGCAAGCAACAAGGGCCGAACACGGGGATGCTTGTGGTTTAGTACGTGTGTGATCGAAGGCTGGTTTATGACACGATAATCCAAAGTGCTCATGGAAACCATTAATGATTTTCATAGGATCACAAGAGCAGACTTACAGTGGTGTGCACTGCCTCCTGTGCTTGGAAGGAGGATGTAGTGGTTCTGTAGCAAACACTGGGGGACTTGGATCCCACACAGTGCCTCACCCCAGTCTCAAATACAGATTGGCATAACGTTAAAGCAGGATGTTTGATGTCTCTTCGTTAAGTACCTTCAGCAAAACCCTTACATGCTTGTAGAAAAATACCTTTTGAAATGTGATATATGCTCAGCCTCAATTACAGGTTGATTACATTTTCTGTGGAAGAAATTCAGCACTAAACAGTGCTGATTTTTCTCTGGCCTTTATTTTATAAAATGCATTCTGGTTCTTGACACGCAGAAATAGATAAAGCAGAACAAAACACAAATATAATTTACCAGCATAGATTAGAAGCCCGTACACAGCAGAAGGAACTAAGTCAGTTGTCACCTCTAAAAGCTCTGGAATTGATTTGTTTATCTTAATAGTATAAATATTCTTAGAGCTATTCCAAGGGTGATTTTAAATGATGGATTCATATACTAACAGACTCCAGAATGTACATGCACAAAAATTTACTCAGTGTATGGTGCATTTCTCACAAGGCTGAAAACACAGTGGTTTAAACTTAGTTGCTAGTTAAAATCTTAGTGCAAACTTTAAATTGATCTCTTTTGATGTCAGCTAAATTCTATATTGTTTATTACTTTGTTTAAATAATTAGTGACCTGATAGTGCTCCTGGTCCTTCCTATCAGTGAGACTAATCATGTCTTCCATTATTGATGTTTTAAATGTCTCTCAGACTGTATCGAAGGGCAGAGCACCTTTCATTTAATGCGATCCTTCCATGATAAGCCTCCCTAGATATTCACAGGATTGATAATTAGGTTGGAGAAAAATGTTTCTTTTTATAATGTGTTATTTAGTATTTTAAGGTTGACGATGCACAAGAAAAGGAAGATTTCTTGTGCAGGAGCATATAGCAACCATTTGATGAGTCATTGCTGTGCATGTAGTAATTTAATTCAATCTTCAGTATGTCTGTTTTAAGCAAAAATCTTACCTCATTTCTTGTAAGTGTTTCCTATTTAGCATTGGCTTTTGTAGGGATTACTGGGGAGTTAGCAGTTTGTCCTCTTTAACCATGAAGAGGAATTATACTGGAGCAGTTTAGGAAAGAAGGATAACAGTGCAAGAAAACTCAGTTTGAATCAACTCCTGGCTGTTTAACTTCACCTTTATTCTCCATTAACCAGTATTAAAAGTGAAGTGTTAAGGTTATCAAATCTTTGGCTTCAAGCTTAAAATTGCCATAAGGGGTCTTCAGCCTTGATGTTGCTGCTGTTTGTGAAGCTGACTTCAAGCCACTCTCTCAGAAGGCAAAGGAAAGACTTGGTTCATCTGATGGCAGTGTTTGAAACAAGAACTTAACCGATTGCCTGAAGGGAAGGGGTTTTGCATTTGCTTATGGATTGGGCCACTTGATTAAAAAACCCACCTGCATCTCATGGTAAATACCGAACTGCTTTGGATCCAAACTGATGTAGCTAAGGGTAAGCCAAACCACCACCTCTGCCCCTTTCTTCCCCTCCATGTCAGGCTGGACTTGGCACTCCTCTCCCAGCTGCACCTGGGGCTCCACTGCTGTACCTCATGAGCCACAGCTCACTGCACATCCCTCTAAGTATTCCTACTTTAGAGCCACCATCTTACATTTACATTACAGTTCTCAAATAGCAAAGCTGTCTTTGCTTTTAGTACACTGTGGCATCTGTAAATATTTTCTGCTTTCCCTTGTGAGTTCAGAGTAATACAGTGGTATGTACAAGGAGACTTGGGGCAGGGATCACCAAGAATCCCTGCTCAGATTAGGAGCTCTTTTCTGTTTTTGTAGTTTCTTCCAAAGGAATGCCTGCTCCTCATGACTCCTCTCAATATTCTCCCTCAGATTCTCTATGTGCAAAGGTGTTTCTAAAATACTTTCATAAGTAATGTGAGTTCGGTATTTCAGGCATATTCCCGTAGAGACTGCAGGGCCATTCCAGGAAGCGTGTCCCCTGGATCTACTGTCTAATAACTCCTGATCTGTACTAGAACATAGCATAGCCATTACTGAATGAATAAATTGCTCTCAGTCACCTACCGGTGGAAATTTCTCCTCACAGCATCACTTTAAAAAGAAAGCAGTTCCCCTAAAATGTTAAATTGATGTTCCAGCTGAGAAAAATAACAGTAACTTTTGAAAGAGAATTTGATTTTTATACTTTTCTGGTTTAATAACCAGCAGCCTTGGGTATCTACAAATATATCCTGAATGCATAATCAGCCTGTGCTGAAACCAGCACGGGTTTCATGTATCTCTTGTAAATACAGCTCCTGAGATGGGTACACGCTCTGTGGCAGCGCACAGAAATCATTGCATGAACTTACAATGTGCTCTGAGAGCGTACCTTAAAGGATTGTGCTTTCAGGTACATGACATGCTTTGGTTTTGCAATCTGCTATGTGGATAAAAGCCTCATTTACCAGCTGGGAGGGGGTCACAAAGTTGAGTTGTTGCAAAAGTTACAGTTTCCAGTTCTTGGGACTGGAAAACAAAATACGGACTGGTCCTAGCTTTGTGGCAGAATTGACAAGCCATCCATTCCCAAAGCAGAGAAATGCACCAAATCAAAATCCATTTGTATTAGCAAGGAAGGTTACATACAATGGCATGGAAAGCCCTCTTCCTGTGCTCTTGATTCTGCATTTTGATCTTTTATTTTTTAAAGCACTGTTGTGTACCTGGTAAATAACATGGAGTGGTAGAAGATGAAGGTTTCTACTTGCTTTCTCCCATTGAACTTGGAGTACTTTATGCCAAAACTGCAAATACACCAAGGCTTATGGAAAGAAAATATTTGCTATTTCTCAGATAGTTTTGAGTGGAGCAAAGAACCGCATGCAGCAGGTGAACACACTGCAACCCTTCCACCCCAGCCTGCAAACCTCACTGACATGAAAGCATTTCACAGGTTGTCAAACTAGGAACAGATTTCCTCTTCTCTTTTGGATTTTGAGAAATCAGTCTGATTCCTGCTTAGGAATTTTTTTCTCCCCAACAGGTTTTCAACTCTGGCTGGTGTCAGCCAGCACAGCTGCAGCTGCTGGGATACCACTGATGGCCACCGGTGGTGACCGCTCTGCTGCTGTGGGGACACGTTGTGTCTCCATGGGAGCTAAGCCACTGAAATCCTTTGAGGTGCACAAGAAGTAGAGGGTTAAGGGAGATCCTGATTAAAGTTCCATTTACTGATGCTCTTCACCAATTTATATCCAAGTGCTACTTCACTAATTAATGGCTGCTCATGAAATGCCATGTGTCAGCAATGAATCACTTACTTTTGTTGCACTTCAGTAGTATATCGTTAATGAGCAAGGACAACTCTTATAATTAAAGCCTAAAATAGCCCTATCTGTAGGACACCGTCAAGTGTTTATGTCTTGCTGTAGTGGGTGGACCAGTTTATATCACTCTCCTGTCTTTGGCTGTGCTAGTTTTGTAAGAAAAAAATGGAGGATTGGAAAAATGTGGGGCAGAAAATAGTTTTTTTTATAATTTTTATTTTTTATTTCTTACTGTAATAGGGGGTAGTGGTTTAATTGCATTTTGAAAGAAATAAATACCTGCCAGTTACCCTTATCTGGAGCAACCTTAAACAGAGGCTCTCTCAGATTATTGCTTCTAATGAGTGTCACCAAAGCTCAAAACTAATTAAAAAAAAAAAAAAAGAGGGAGAATCAGCATGTTCAGAGCAGTTTGGTGCAAATCACTGTTAAATCAGTAATTTTGTGTTCCTCAGCTGCAGGTAGCTGTGAAAACTGAGAAACAGAGTCAAGCCCTCTGCGAATGTACATAGGCAGCTGTTCGTACTTTGAGCAACATTATGAAAAACGTGCAGCTGAACCAGTAAAGCAGTAAATAACATTTCTCCTGCTTGACCTGATCAGTGCTGGCACAGCTGGAATTTTGCATTTTCTTTCACGGGAGGTGAGACCAAGTCTTTGGAGAACATTTGGTCTGTCCATGCAGCCTGCATTCCTTTCTCCACGATGTTATTTTACATTGTAGTTTGAACCACTGATGCAATCCAATGGTTTCTTCACAAGAGGGAAAAATGAATATTTTTAGGAGAGCGTGCATCTACAGTCAGCCAAACTGCCCTGTAGTAGTAGTGATGTGCACAAGTGATTGTTTCCCAAATCTGGCAGTTGGAAAATTGAATCCCACCTTTCTCTGCCATGGGGTAAATCTGTATTTTGTGGGCCCACTCCTTCTGATAGGCATCAGGAGGGAAGAAGGGGAGGGATCTGTGTAGTCTATACTGAAAAGATTAGACAAAATTATAGGCTTCAGTAATTATTAAGTGTAAGAATGGACTTTTAATTTTAATGGTTAAGACAACATATATCAGTTTTTAGGGTTTAATTTTGTAATGAAAAACAATTTTATAGAAATAGTGTATATCTCACCTCTCAGCAGCCCCTCGCTCCTACACCCTTGTACACTAACTTATTTGGAAACTCAAGCTTCTGTGAAGGAACAAGTATTTACCAAAAGCTATATCCACTCTTCCTGGAGAAAGCAAGAAGTTGCCTTTCCAGGAAGAGAACAATAAAGACAAGCACCTATTTTCCCTGGAATGGCTTCTGAATACTTTCCCACAGTGGCCAGGCCCAGTCCTGCAGCTCTGCAGTCAGGGCAGCAAAAGCTCTCCCATTCTTGCTAGCGTGACAGCTCAGCACTTGTCCTTGTTGTAGCAAGCAACTTGTAGACCCTTTGTATTGGCCTCCTACAGAGATTTAAAAAAAAAGAAAAAGCATGAAATGAGGATCTTTTTTGAAATTCTACAGATTCTCAGAAAAGCTTTGTGAGTGCCTGACAAAGCCCTCGCTCTGGTATATAAAGCACAGTGGGATTGCCAGCTGTGTGTGTTCCCAGGCTTGTTTAGGAAAATCACTCAGCTCAGGTAGAGTAGGGGAGATCCAAATCTCCTTATTCCTGACAACACTGCAGCTTTCCCTGCCTAGCGTTGCTGGAATATTAAGTTCTGAAGACAGTCCTGTGGCTTATCACCTCCATAGCCCCTCTGTGATCTCCAGTGACATCATGACGCTGGATAGTTACCCAATGATAAATTAGGGAATAATTCCTCTTGTCAACATCTGCTCTTCCACATTTGTTTAGCTCTTTGGATGCTGTTTGTTTGCATCAGCGGGACTATAGATAACCACCCTCCATCTGAGCTGTAGACAGTGACAGAAGACCTTAGATGGGATTCATTGAGATATTTTTGGTCTCCTGACATCCCTGTTGGATAAGTCAAGGTTCTGTATAGCTGCAGAGTAGAGAAAGGGATAAGAGTATGGCTGCCAGAGCATCTGCAAAATGGGCACTTTATGTTTTTAAAAAACATGCACTGTTGTGGAACAGAAGCGTACTATATGCCATTAACATTAGTGTCATTGAGCAGCCTCTAAATAGCAGATTGGTGGGAAAAAAAATGATATGAAAATATAAACAGGAGAAAATGAAAACCGTTATAAGCTCTCTGCATAAGAAGGGTAATCTACAATTAAATACAAAGGCTAAGCTGAAACAATGTGAAAGATGAGACATATTTCCTGTTTTAAAGTGAAGACTGATGCTCTGTCTCTAACCCTCAAAGCTGTGACAAAAACTTAATGGTGTGAAGCAGAGACACTGTGTCAGACTTCATTCTGCGTTCCTGGCTTTGGATGATTTATCGCTTGCAGCCGTTCTATTTGCCATTAATTAAGTAGAAAAGTTATTTTAGTTAGTTGGGTTGGTGGTGTTGCATCCCCTTCTGAGCTTAGATGAAACAAAAGGCTTTTATTGCAGTGGCTATAAATTCAAGTTCCAAATGCATTCTTTCACATTTTTACACTCCTAAAATAAAAAAAAAGTAGCTTTGATTCTCTGCTGTAGGTGTTCCAACACTAGTTATAAATGTGGTTATAAAAACTGATTACCTCCTAACAAATAATCTACATTTATTGTCACACAGCCATGAGGGTACATGTGATCTGCATGGCACTGCAAGAGAATTCTGTCATTTTTTCCCCTGATGGTGACCTTAAGGGCCTCCATTTGTGCTTTGGAGGACAATGAACTATTGACACAGAACAGATGAAAATGAGAAGGAGCCAAATCTGAACAGTACTGTGGGTGTGGTAGGACAGTCCAGCGAAGACTGGCAATGTGCTCTGCAGTCTTAAAAATGGCATGGGACCAAGAGTTATTGCATCACAAGAGGAAGGTTGTCTTCTCCTTTGGCCTGGCTCTGTAATTTGAAGCATTCATTGTAGTCAACTTTGCAATATAGCAGTCAGAGTTGATGGTTTTGTGGGCCAACATAATAAAATAGGAGACTTTACTTTCGGAGCAGCCCTTGAACGAATTACCAAACTGATGAATGATGTGGCTTTTGTTTTCAATTGGCCAGTCACAAAGTAAATGCTTTGTTCTTCCTTGTGCAATGATGACAAACTGGAGACAAGAACTAGTGTTAAGCTGATTCTAAAAGTAAGGATTTTAGGTGGTTAAATTGAAGATACATGATGGGAGAAAATTAGTCTTGATGGAATATTCTTTAAACATTTTATTATTACTTTTTGAACCACAGTGTCTTATTCAGTCTCATGAGAACCATCTTTAGACATTTGGTGTAGTTTTTATTCAATTCAGAAATTAACAGAGTGGTTTTCATGAAGTTAAAATAAGCTCAGTGTCAATAGTGGTGTGCAAGACAACTGTTTTCCTCTCAAATCAAGAAGAAAACCAAGGAAAAGCTTCTCTGAAAACTTTGAAGATAATGTCAAAAAGGGAAAAAAAAAAGGAGAAAAAAAGAAAAAGAATAAAAAACAGATATAATTGCTGTGAAGATTACCAACTCTTTTATGACATTTGTCTGTTATCACAATTAGCAATACTCAGGGCTATTTGGTTGGTTGTGTGCAAATCTGAATGTGTGTGTTTGAGAGGGTAATAGTGGCTGCAAAAATTAATTTTCTTGTGAAGATCTGATTGCTCCACCTGTTATATTCCCTATATTCCCTATATTCAAGTGCTGCCGATTAGTTCACAGAATGTAATTGAAGAATGTAAATAGAAGAGCAAAATGTCTGATTTATAGACAGAATTGGTTATGCACTGTGATTTTTTTTGATGCTGGTTTAAATATTCTGTTATTAAATTGATTAAATAATTAAATGGTGCTATAAACATGTCAGATGGTATTTTACATCAGTTTTCTACAGCTGAGTGGAACTCCCATGTACTTCCCGATGCAGTAAGCATTACCGAAGTAAAGCTGGGGTTAGTCATTGAGGAAAAGTGTTGAAGAGCACGAAGGAAAGGAGAAAGGGATGGAAATGCCCTCTATAATCACACTAGTAAAAAACATAGTTAGCTTGGGCAGGTCGTGCTGTTTGTGTATAGTTCATTCATGCTAGATAAAAAGCTTTCTCTGCTGGGTTGAGCAGAACTGAAAGAATAATTTGTTTCAAAGGAAAAAGATGATTTAAATGACTACTGCTGTTCAAAAAGTGTTTTGTGACAATACCATCACCAAACTGCGTGCTGCACTTCTTGTATGTTTAGTCAAGTGTAGAATTAAATCTGTATTTGAGGAAGCATGAGAAGTTAGGACTGTAAGAAATCCCAAGATCAAAACAAAACTTCTTGCTGCAAATCATAATATTAGTGGAAGAAATAAATTAAAAAGTGTTTTTTTTTGGAGGAAAATATAAAGGCTGATAAAATCGAGGCTGATCAGCAAGAATTTAGTATAGCAAAATTAAAACTACCATCAGCTGTAGTCATAAAAAGGGACAGCAGCTGCTGTGTGTTGCTCTCTGCTCAAAGACTGGGTGAAGTGGGAAGTATGGGAGCCCACAAAACCCAAGTATTTCCTCCTGCAGTGGCCTCATTGCGCAGCTCTGCTGACACACTCCATCTTGCACTGTCTGTCTGGCCCAGCAGACCTCATGTTATCCTGAGCATCTGTTCGCTCATTAGAAATACTTGATTTTTCTGGGCTGTGGATAGCACAACAGTTACATGCTTTGCATTGTCCAGTTCCCTGCTGGGAAACTGGTGGATTTGGGGCTGTGGAGCAAAAAGTGATGCTACTGTAGTACTGTAACTGCCCACACTTCAAGCCCCTCACCTATCTCAACCTCCGCTTTTTCCTGGTTCTTGAAACCTTCAGTGAAGCCTATGGAGAAGGCTTTGTAACCCCAAAAGCACAGGTTAATCAGGAGTCGGTGGCAAGCTGGAACAGGAAGATGAGGTCATTGCTGTGAGGATGAGGCAGAATGGTTGTGCTTTCACCATCTATGGTGGGCATGATGAGTGCACTGTGGTTCCCACAGGCACTCCACAGACAGCCTGGTCCACCCTAGCCGGTCATATGTGGGCATATGAAATCCCATATAGCCCAGAGAGACCTCACTGCATCTGGGCCTGCCTTTGCAGCTTCTTGTTGTTGAAGACCAGGTGTTTGGTCTTGAGGGCTGCCTTGAAGCTGCTCAGACAACCATAGGGTAATATCATGGGCAAGAGGTATGCAGCATCAGCCAGTGTATCCTCCTAACTAGGGACAGTAACTGGCGACAGTTTCCATGGCACTAGGTTAAGGACACCTCCAGCCGCACTCATAATGACTTGGCAGAGGGTCTGGCAGATCTGTGAATGCTGTTTCCAACATGTTCCTCCAGATCTGCAGCTGTGTGTGAATTCCACAGCACCTCCCTGCAGAGGAGTCATTCGTTTGCACTGGCGATACAGTGCCTATATATAAAACCAGGTATAAAATCGTTTGAAGTAGCGTGAAGAAATTATGTTCATTGAGACACTGTTATCAAGAGTATAGCCGGTTTGTCAAAGAGTATGGCTCCTTCACCAGTGCTGCTCAACAGGTTGGTCCAGCTCAGTGACCCACAGCTGGCTCTCGGAAGGAGCAGGTGTGCATGCATGGAAGGAGGAACCATGGCTGAAATTCTTTTTCTAAAATGAATTGAGAGTTTTTGCTGCTGTGCTTTGCTATGATTTTGTTTTTCATATATCTTTAAATTTTAAGAGCATTCTGGATGCAGTATAAGTATTTTGCCCCTAAGACTTTACTTCTTTAATTTTTTTTCTTAATGTATTCTATTAATTTAACAGAAAATCGAGGCAGAGACTGAAGATATATGGATATTCTCTGTATTTGGCAAACAGCAATTTCCAAGAACAGGTTTGCCTTACAGCAACTTAAGACTCTCATTTTTAAACATCCGCATAGAATCCACATTCCGCGAGTTCCAATCTACATCAATCCTCCGCCACAGCATCAGCTTACATTTCCTCACAGCTTTTCCTGTTCACTGAGGTTTTTTTTGGCCTTAACTGTCCAGCCGTTTAGAACCTGCGTGTGAAGACAGGCGTTTTGCTACTGCAGCAGCAGCCAGGTGCTGGGACACCTCTCTGCTCGCTGTCATTTCACAGGTGCAAAGCAGAGGCCTTTTCACAACTGGTCATTAATCATGAACTGTCGGACTCCGATACAAAGATTGGAAACTGCTTAATGTTTTTCATATTCCCTTTTCAGACCAATTCTGAGCTGGGCAAGCACACACGCTTGGTGTTCTCTGAATACATATCAGAGAGAATTGCATTAAAGTATTTTCTTCACTTGTTGGCAAAGAGATTCACTAAGAGCTTATGGTTCAGTATGTCACAAGAAACTTGGGAGTTGGTTCAATGGGTCCGAAATCAAATATTCCAGCTGAAAGAATAGCAGAGGAGATACAACCGTCACTGTGGTTCTGGGGCTAAGATTCCTTCACATGTATTTAGGAGAACAAATATTAGTGTGAACAAAGGCAGAAAGCTTATAAAAGATCAGGATAAATACTGAAAAATAAAATTATTTTTCAGCAGTAAAGAAACTGGAGAAGGCCAATAGATCTTGTTGACAAGTCAGCAGTGCTCACTATAAAAGATATATTCCGAATGGACATCTCCACAATTCAAGTGCCTGGCTTTACTCCAGCTCTGTATTTTGAAGTCTTAAAAATGATGAGTGTTTAAATAGCTCCAAAAGGTTTGTGGATTTCTTTCTTCCTTTCTTCCTTTCTTCCTTTCTTCCTTTCTTCCTTTCTTCCTTTCTTCCTTTCTTCCTTTCTTCCT
>JANHGO010000049.1:18613308-18647541 GCA_024606505.1 Aquila spilogaster | reverse complement strand
GTTCCCCATTCCCTTTTCCCCTTCCCATTTTGGGCCAGGGGCCCTACGGGCCTGCTGCCCCCTGTCACATAGATTGATTTAGATAAACCCGTGACAATTACTGAACTTGTTTGCTTATATTTACAGTTCTTCAGCAAGTATCAAGTGTTGAAGGTTTCAACTTGAAACAAATGTGCAGTGTTGTTAGGAAACGTGGCAGAATAGTTCCTTTGAGATGCTCTCTTTCTGTCTTGTAAATACTCCATGGCAATTTTATGTAGTGCATGGAGAGGCAGGCATAAGTGTCTGTACATCTCAGTTCATTCAGCATTATTCAATGTGAGGATAGTGTTTTGCTGTACATTTTATTGAACGGAAAGCTGAGAAACAGAGAAAGCTTCCAAGCCCTGTGTCAGTGAACCACATAGTAAATGTGCAATTATAAAACTATAATAAATATTTATGCACTTACTACATATTGTTAACCGTGCACATGCATGGAATAACAGAAAACTTAATAGTGGAGCATTTTCTGCTTTGCCGATTACTTCAGAGCTACCATTGCCCACCTGCTTTGGAAGAAAGAAGTGAACATATTAATATTTTCATGTGCATGAAGAAGCAGGCACTTTCTCGTACCTGACAAGGAAGAAGTACACGACATAATGTGTCCAATGTCAGTGTATTCATGCGGAGCACAGGTGTCACTTTTTAGCAAGTAGTACCTCCTCCCCTTCCGTGGACAGAAACCTGGGCTCTTCCGCACTGTCTATTAGAATCTCTCCAATTCTCATTTTGTCAAAATAAACTCTGAAGTATAAACTCTATTCCTCTGCAGAAAATAAAAGCTCTGCAACCTTTTTTGTGAATGGAAATAAATGTTGAGAGATAAGTCTGGGGGCAATAATTTTAGAAACTTACAGATGTAACTGTCAAACAATTTCTTTGAAGACACTTTTTAATATGTATTTCAGGAAATGAACCATTTGTAGGATGTCAAACAGCTTTAATTGAAATTTCTGTGCCTTTGCTCTAATAAATTCACTTCATTTACTTCATCCTTTCAATTCTCTTCTTAAGTGGTCAGCACTTATTAAGAGAGTGATGTGATTTACATGGAATTTTGCTCAATTCTATTTTCATTGATGAAAAGAAGTCCCCTTCAGTTGTGGTGCAAATATGCAGATGTTTTTCTGAGGAGGCACGGGAGGACGAGGAAGGCTGATAAGGATGATGTGTACATTTATTTCTGTAGGGCTTGGTCATGCCATCCTATGAATAATCCGATCTCATTCAGCTGAGGACTTGAGCATGTGGGTGAGTCTCCAATGGCAGGTCAAGGATTTTAAGATAAGGATGTTGACTAGATTTCTGAAGAATCATCAGACATGCTGTGGGGCTACAGGGAAAGAGGGCAGCAAGACTGGCCAAACAATTCAACGTTGCAAGAGAGGGGACACGATTGGGTTCTGGGCCAGACTCAGCTTTCATATGGACAGGAGGCGGCTGTAAGCACAGATGTACCTGTCAATGACAGTTTGCGTTTTCAGGGGTATTGTTCTTATACTTCAGTGCACAAAGAGAGATTGAGCAGTTGTACTAAGATTCTTCCTCATTTTTCTCAATATTGTTTCATCTAGTTTGCTGACACTGTGATGAACACATTATAAAAACATTGTATGTGAAGAATGCTAGTTGGCATGTCTTCCAGATCTGCAACAACTTAGTAGTACCCAGTGGCTGAGAAGTAGGTACAAGTGGACACAAGCAAATCTAGCCATGATGACATCAAGACTACAGATTGCACACTATTAGGAGGGCACAGGCTACAGCCCAAAAATAATTTGTGTAGAAACAGGCGTCTACATCTAGTGTTAAAGGAGAGTTACCCAAGTAAATAAATAAATAAATATCTGCTTAACTGCACCTTTTCTCAGCACTTTTGTCCCAGCCTGAGGGACAGCCAGGTCAGGTGGAGAGGCAGCAGACTCCCAAGAAGGCAGTAAATCTACAGTTTTATACTAGGTATTAATTGTACAATGTTATGTCACATTTTTAAGTGTAGCAACAGGTAGAATGATTCCCAAGCATCATTTTTAATGCTATTTCTTTGAAAAGCGTAACTACTGTTGCAATTCTGTGCCCAGTTCTGAAACAGAGTGCCTGTTGTTCACAGTAATACAAGTTAGAGGGAGGCAAGAGAAGGATTAGTGTTTTGTGCCAGCCAGATTTAATAAGTGAACTGAAGTTACCTAAATCACATGAAATCCTAGGATAGCTCATATGCTTTACATTACGTTGTCCAAATACCTTGCTGGGCTGATAGGCTTAGGTTTAAAGAATTCCTAAGAGAATGTGAAATAATTTCTGTTCCACATTGTAACTACTGATGTGTATTGGTTATATATTCACCTTAAACTGAAAAATAAAGGACTTACAGCTTCAGGCAAACAAAGTCATGCCTTAGATTTGTCCTCTGTACGGTAGACAGGAAGGTAGCTTAAATGCCAATCATAGATCTCTCTGAGATAGGGATATACCTTAAGGATAACTACTGTTACATAGAGGTTTCTGGTGAGTTGAAGAAATGGCAAATGGAGTGCCCGAATTAAAATTCTGCAATACTTGCCAAGATCTTGTCAAAATTAGATAGATTAAGAGTTTACTTCCCTCAGCTGGGTTTTCACAATTAAACCCATTCTGTTTGATTATCTATCCATACATAAGCAGATACTATTCCCCCATAATCTTCCTTTCTGTATCCTCAGAAAATAAAATAAAAAAAAAAATCACAATACTTGAACTCCCCTGTGCCATATTGGTATTCCTGTGTTTTACATACAGAATTCTGTGTGAGTATATAAATTATCTGTCAGTAATGGAGATGAGTAGTGAAGGGTGGGGTGCCACATTGCTACTGTTCGAATATCTGGCTCCCCATTCCTGAAGTGAAAAGCTCAGGACACCCACACATTTCCCCACACCAAAGTGGAAAAGGAAGCAGAGTTACAGCAACCAGTCCAAGCAGTTACTCAAGAAGAACACATCCAAAGATGTACATAGATCGCTCTGAAAATAACGCCTCTTGATTATTTCCATGGAAACTACAACAGTTACAAAAAGCACAATAACACTATTTGTCAGAGGATTTTCTCAGCTATGAAACACTATTTTTCAGCATAGTCACCACCATTAGCTCTGCATTTTTGTCAGCGATGAACAAGAACCTGCATGCTGTGCTCGTCAAAATCTGCATCAGCAGAGGTGGTCCACCGTAACTGTCACCACTGCTGAAACGCACCGCCCACCACCTCACTGTGTTCGCATCCACTGTTTGGACTCCATAACCATTCAGCAAGTGTTGATGAATGTCAATGAGTGCAACCTTTTCCCCATGGAAAAATTCAATGACACACTTTTGTTTCATACGCACTTCCATGTTAGATGCTATTTTGTCAAACTACCCCCCTGCTGCCCTCTGTCACACAGCAACAACATGTAATGGAATATCTGTGAGAAGGTTTAGCCTTTACTGCTGCACCACCAACATGCACCTCTGATGTCATGGACCAACATAATGAAGTTGATAGAAAGGCGCCACCACTCTCTACTTAACTTTGTCTCCTCTGCATAATCCTTACACCCAGAATGGGACTGACAGTTTCCTCTTTCCTTGAAATATGAAATTGATGGGAGAGATTTGTGTGAAAACTGCAGCAATTGTTCTCCTCCTATTCAGGCGAGAGTGGCCCAGTTTCGCTATTCCTTTGTCAATCATCCTGCAAGTCTCCTGTTTTTGACTCTAGCAGATGTGGCCTCAAGTGCCCATAGGATTTGGAGGAGGATGACAAGTAGATTTTTATGTTTTTGCTGTAGTTGAGCGGCAGGGGAAGCACCATTTGACTTCTTATTGAGTGGATGCTGGAAGGTGCCATCTGTACCTCCCTCTGTGAAGAAATAACGTCAGTGGGAATTCTGTTGTCACAGTTGTCCGGAACAGAGTATATTCACCTTCTCTTTTATACCTCTGTGTTTCAACATTTCCTTTTTCTTCTATTACACAAACAGAAAACAGTATTTAAAAGTTTATTTCTGGGTGCATTTATCTCCTGTACCTTTTGCATTGTTTGAGGCTGCTCATAGAAAAGCTATACGCAGCACTTTTGAGAATTGGAAGCGTGGAGGGAAAGAAAATTGCACATTTATCTTTGCCTGATTTCTTAATTTTGAGAAGCAGGGTTAAGTTAATTAATCGACAATGAGGCTTTAGATTTATCCCATTAGCTGGGATTGCTGAGCACTTAACTATTTTTGACAGGTCCAGAAGATTGGTTTTGTTACATATTGTTTTTTCTCACTTCACTTTTATATTTGCTTTAATATTTTTGCTAAGTAATGAGAATGCTAACACTAGCTAACACGAAAAGATCTCTGCTTCCAGAGAGAGAGTGGTTATTTGGTTAGGAGAATAACAAGATGCTCTTGCACTACAATTACAGATTCCACTCCTCAAGCTGATGATATTGAGATGCTGGATTCTTGCTGGATTCTGGCAAGATAAAGCTAAAAATCAGCAGATCATAGTTTGTAGTAATATTGAAGAATGTTAATAATGATAAAAAGTAATAATTAAATTTACTGGTGATAATTCTTCAGAAATCTGATCAAAAGGCAGTGACCGTGCTAAATTCTGTATCAGAAATTTATGGTCAAAATCTCCAAGGCAACCAGGCAGGACATTTGCACTTAATTCAATGTCCTCCGTGTTCCGTGTGTTTGGAGGAGACATTTAACTGTAGACATATCAGTACGTAAAAGCATCTATGAAATTTAGTTCAATTCCTCCACAGTCAAAACTCTTTCTAAGTCCTTCAACTTCTAATCTCCTTTCCAAGGCAGAACTGCATCTGGTATGTGGTAGAACTCAAAAGTATTATTGCATTCTGTTCATTTCTCATGTGACTTAACCAAAACCCGAAAGAATTGCACCCAAACTTGGTTTGGCTCCTTGCACTTAGCATAACTTCATACTGGGGCTTTATTTCCTCCCAAACTGTCTAATTAAATGCTGCTGTAAATTATTCTGCTTTTAGTGGAGTATTTTTTCATCTTGGGCACACATTTCATAACTTTCAGAACCAAGATAAGACTTTTGTTCGTCTTGTTCCCAACATTTGCTTAGGTAAGCTTTGTGACATGGCTGCAAGATTTATAAAAACGATACACATATTAAGGGATTGAAGGGCATTGGTGACATTTCATATTGCCCCCGTCAAAAAGAGATCATATTGCCTAGATTAATTCTCCTCTGACACATAAAGGATTATGGGATAGTCTGGGCTAGAAAGGCCTTCAGGCACAACGGTGTGCTCACAGCATGGTCCACTGTAAGGTCAGAGCAGGTTGCTTGGGGCTGTACCACAGCATGGGCTTGAAGTCTAAATAACGGTGGTGGAGACTGCACCTGAGCAGTCTGAGCAGCCTGCTCCATTGCTGGATTGTCCCCCTATGGAAAACATTTCCTCTGTCTAGTCTGAATCTCTTGTTTCAGTTTACATCTATTGCCTCTCAGCCTCTGGACATGTACTGCTGCAAGGAACCTGTTTCCACCTCCCCACAGTTGCTGAGGGGCTGTGTTTGGGTCCACTCAGAGCTGTCCTTTCTACTGGAGAACAAGCCCTTGTCTCTCAGCTCATCCTCACAGGACACGTGCAAAAGGCACCATTGTTGCGGTGTCTCTTACTCCAGTTTATCGGTGCCTTTCCTGGATGGGGCAGCCCCAAACCAGATCCGTGCACTCGATGTGGACTAACAGCTGCTGAGTACGTGGAATAACCGCTGGCTGTGCCTTCTGACATAGCTCAGGGTCTGCTGGCCTTCACCACTGCCAGAGTTCCCTGCTGGCCCATCCTCAGCTCGTGGCAATCCAGCACTCCCAGGGTCTCTTCCACAGAGCCTCTCCTCAGCTGCAAGGGCTTCTTCCCCCCTAGGGGGCACGGCTTTGCATTTGTCCTCGTTGAATTTCATAAGGCTGCTGTTGGCCCCGTTACTGGAACTTGACCTCAGGCAGGGCTGGAAATCAAGTGGGAAAGATCTGAGAGGGTGAAATTGAATTGAGGGGTTACTCCTGAATCATTCAGGACTGAAATTTGAATACATTAAAGAAAGCAAGACTGTGCAAAGGTATTCCAATAAATCCTTGAAAAACCTTGAAATGTTGTAACAGAATCTTTCATTAAGATACGTATGGTGTTGAATACAATGAAAAGCCTTACACTGTAGAAGTACAGCTCAAAACCACCTAGCCCAGAAAAAAATCTTCATTAGTTGTCTTAGCACGGAGACCTGTAGCTGGCGGTGGTCAGCTACATTAGCTGTACATTATATATCTGATCCGAAGTATTATGTATGCTCTCACATCCATCCATACATGCACACAGCATGTGAAAACTCAGCCGATAATGTTAATGGTGCTGGAATATGCCAACGGGACAGGCCTACATGTGGGTGAGAACACACGCCCCTTCTCCATTATTAAGACATTAAAATAAAGCAAAACAAATGGAGTCACTTGCTTTAGGTCCTGAGAATAACATTTACCTAGGCAAATGCCATTGTTCTACCTACTCACTGTATTGGGTCTTTTTGAGTGTTATTTAGGGTTAAGGAAGGACATGATTTAAAGTAAAATAGCTATTCTATTTTTCCTATGTAAACAAGATCTCATTTGATTTTTCTCTATTATTATTCAGTAGCAAGAAAATTAAAGACTATATTCCCTATTAAAAACCCTTATTAAGCATTTGGCCCAAATGACTTGATTGTATCATTTTAATGAATACAGAAAAAAATTAATCAGCACAAAAATTCTTTAATTATAAAATGGCAGAAAGCCACAAACAGTGGTTCTGTAACAGACACCTAATTACTCAGACAGACCATTTCAAAGCCATCTGACAAATTTGTCCAAACTTGTGTGGGCAAAACTCATCAGAAGTTCACGAAATCCTTTTGGTGCTTAGAGCAGGAAGTGACCTGCACTTTCCTGTAACATAGTTCAGTAGGAGTCACCCTGCTAAGGCTGGTCTATACTACAGTAGTCTACATACACAGAAGACAGAGGAACATATACTGCAAAACAAATAAATAAGTTTAGAAGCCATCTCTCTTTTCACAAGTACAACTTGATCAAAACCAAAGACTTTGTGAAAGAAGGAACTGCACGTATGACAAAGCCCCAGAGAAATAAAAAAAGAAGGGTGCAACTTAAAGCCACGTCAATGCTACCAGCTTCTACCTTCCTGAGGATTAATTTCTATGTCTGTAAGGATGATGTATTTTACATCTGCAGAACTCAAGATGTGGTGTTTCTTTTTTTTCCCTGAATGCAGTTCCTCTTGTGGTCCATTTATTTTTTCCCCTGATAACTGCACAGCAATCAACTTCTGGACAAGAATCCCAAACAGATCAAGTCCCTGAAATCTGAAATTCCACTCCCAGTTGCTTAGAGAAAATATGAAGAAGAAATGTGGGACAAAGTGTCATGAAAAACATCCTGAGGCTTAAATGGCTTAAAGTGCACATTGGCTTATTGCAGAAAATAGGATGAAATTAAATGAGATGCACTCATTTTTTGTCTTTAATTCCTAAGTAATCAAAACAGCATAGCAGGACAGTGTTGTGCCAGAATATCAGGAGACCTGGTTTGGAAATTAGGAGATCAAAGAAGAAACAAATATTCGCCTTCAGATTTCATCTCCTTCTTAATTAATTAATTAATTAGATTTCTGGTACTAGGATTTTCTCTTCAAGCACTTACACTAGAAGCTAAGTATTCTCTGTTCCATGTGAGATTCCCTATCAGTGCTGGAACAGCGTGGGAAATACCAAAACTACAGTGTGCACAGCTCTGCACTGATGTGTGAGTGCAGGAAATGGCTTACTGACTGGTCATTTCCATAGGCTCAGTCTTCAGATGGTGTCATGTGGGTTAATTCTGCAGAAGTCAACGGAGCTGTGTTGATTCCCACCATCTGGGTGTTTGGCTAAATCGCTCCCTGGCAGGGTTCCAAAGTTATAAGGGCGCCAATGATGTTCCACTGTCATTCTTTGTGGGTTGATTCTATATTTCCTGAAAGAAAACAATAATTGAGGCACTGATATTTGCTTGACAGATAATGCTCATGGCAACAATCTCTCAAGCGTTTATAGTGTACACAGTTATTGAGAACGCTGACAGTTTTCCTTTACTTGATGATATAATAAAATACTATAATTAGTACAAAATGTACTGAGCAATCAAAATTTAGTTGTCCAGTGATATTCAGTGTTGTTGTGACTGACAGATTTTAGTGGAGAACGAGGAATTTACTCTAGTGATATTTGTGTATGTGTTTCAATTGATACTCATTGATTTGCAGTGTTGAAGGTAATGTGATTTCCAGATTTTTGTTGCCAAGTCAGGACCAGTTGCATTTGTTTTGAGGTTTTCCATTAATCCAAGTAATCTATTGTGTGAATTACTATTTATTTCATCATGGATAGGTGCATTTCCTACAATGAATAACAAATTCTCGCTATCTTGTTCCCATGATATGTCACTGAAAGGAAGCAGTGATTTTTCTCTGCATGCTTTTCTGACTTTAAGATCACAAGAATAGGAAGTAAGGTTAGTTTTCTCTGCAGAAGGAGGCTGCACTAGCACTGCGTCATTCATGGGAACAAGGCTGCTTTTCTAATTTTGTTACAGTCAAGAGCTGTGACAGTGCAACGGAATCTGAAAGAGTGAAGAGTAGGAAGAGGACAATGTTTGTGCTACGGAGACAGAAATGTTCGAAATAACTCCCAAAGAATCAGTGAAGGAGATAATGACACATATGACCCTGGTAATTCTTCCCTGCTACTGTCTAGCTGAATATTCCTCTGGTTTTGATTGCTACATTTATAATCAAGCACTTGCCATAAAGCATCAAATTGCCACATAACTCTTTCAGTAGGCAGCTATAGAACAAATGCATGCAAACCTTTATCAGCATATGCTTGGGGTGCTTGGTGAGGTGCATCTTCACCAGTTATTAAACCCAGGTGAGAACTCAGCTCTGAGGCTTGAAACCTAGATGCATTTTTAAAGCTCCCCACTGTATACGACATCAACATTTAGTCCAGTTCCCCTGAGGATGAGAGCTCAACAGGGAGGTTAGGTTCACTTCTGAATCGAAATAAGAGAAAACCATCAGGAAATGGCTGGTTGTGGCAGGTAGGCCACCTCTAATTCTAGAATTGCAGAGCAGCAAAGTGAGGAAGGGACTTCTGGAGGTCATCAGGTCCAAGACTTGGCTTGAATCAGGATCACTGGAATCAGATTGCTCAGTGTCTTATCCAGCCAAATTGTTAGTTTCTCTGTTGATGAAGATCCTTTATCCCACCTGGTCAATCTGGTCCAATGTTTGACTGTCCTTCTGGTGAATACTTTCTCTCCTAATTTCTAATTGGAATTTCTTATTTTGCAGCTTGTGCATCTTGCCTCTTAACCTATCTTTAAGAATAGTCTGTTTCTGCCTTTTTTATGCAGTTTTACTAGGTCGCTGAAGACAGCAAGAAGACATCCTTAGCAATCTCTTCTTAAGACTGCATAAACTTGGCTGACAGCCTTACCTTGTACACCACGTCCTCCTGACCCCTGCTGAGGTCTAGAAAGAGCAAGGTGAGGGACAAGGACTCTTCCCAGCTCTCCCTTCCCTCTTCAGTTCCTGGTGCTCAGATCAGGTTTTGGTGCTGATTCTGGAGGTCAGGAGTAACGGGGCACAGAAAGACTTCTCAGGTGGGTATGAATGTAATCATTCTGCTGGGGCCCGTGCCTGTGAATACCATAAAACTAACCTGCAAGCCCAAGCTTAATGGGAAGTGACCAGTTAGAGAGATTACATATGAAGATCATTCTGTTTTGGGCCTGAGAACTGATTTGAGAATACAGCTGGTAAATCCCTTGTGAAACTTCTCTGCTGCAGCAGCAGACACCCAATAAAAGCTTTGATCAAATGATGCATCATGTGGAGGTTCTGTTTATATTCACTATAGATATTTTAAGAATAATTTAAAGAAGGTTTTAAAGGATTTTATTGTAGCCCTTGTTTGTACCTTCCCCCCTGCAAGGCCATACAGAGATGCATAAAGCATGCAGCAATCAAAGAAATGTGCAGCAATGGTGCAAGGACTCATTCCCTGCACCCTTGACAAGGCTGGATCAGTGAGGCAGGCTGTCTGCACAGATCAACGAGTCATACGTGCCCATCCAGCGCAACAAATCTTTCTTCCAGCCACTGCATGGCTGTGCCATTAGATACATCCAATGGTGTAAGATGAGAGTTTAGCTTCAGAGGCAAGGTTTTGATTCTGCCAGACTGATTTCCATTCTTTAAACAACCCTAAACCAGAATGGTGTAAAGGGAATGAAGAAAAACTGAAGTAGCTCAGTTCTCAGCTGCCTCTTCCTCTGCACTGCACAGCCAGGTTTTCAAGTCTGGAGCCACACACCCTGTCCCTTAAGTTGCGCTGGAGTGGCTGCATTCCTGAACCATACTCACAGCATAAAGGTCTTCAATTATTCCAATTTAATGGGTGATTCTCACACAAGGAAAGCAATGTCTACAAATTCATGCAGCTGTGGATTCCACAGAATACTGAGATACAGAGGCTTTCATGGCACGATCCATTGAATCATAAAGATATGCATGTACAAGCAGCTTTAAAATTTCAGTTTAAATATCAAATTGCTGAGCAACATCAACATAACTTTGTCACAGTGTTTAGTGAGAAACACTTAGAGCAAAATATTACCCTCCTAGCCAAATGTGTGTCAGAGAGAAATATTCATGTCTTTCTGTATGGCTGTAGATTCAAACTGGAGTGAACAAAAAATACAGCATTTTTAATGTAAGTATTTATTTTAGGTTGAGTTTTTTAATGAAATATTTGGCAATCCTGAAGCACAAATATTATTATTTACTGCAGGATTTAATTAAAAGTTGCCTATTTTAGACAAAAATAATGCATCTGTCCTGAAATATCTGTGCTACAGTATGCAGGCAAAAGAAATAAGAGAACACAATTCTGAAGTGCACATTTATTTTATAAATGCTTTCAAGTCCGACTTATGGGCCAAATTCAAGATCCTGTAGTTGGCAATCTCTGTGGGCGAGGAGTTGGTGCAGTGGGGTAGAAGTAAGCAGGATCCCCATGAGATCCCTGTATCCCTTATTGTCACCTTCCTTTCTTCCCTTGGGCACGGCTGGTTGTTCCGTATAGTTATACAGTCTTATTCACAAATTGGCAGCTTTTCAAACATCTTCTGCCCTACCCTGTAAGTGCACTTCAGTGTCTGCTGAGTTGGAGCCAACCACATGAAAAAATTGGCAGGGTATGGCCTCAGACAATCCTTACCCTAAACTGCCGGTATGTGGGTAGGTTACTGTAACTTGCACTCAGCTGTTGGCAGGAGCACTGTGAGGGTTCATGGATCTTTGTGTCAGGATCAAAGTGAGAATGGGTTTGCAGAGGACTCCCTTAGCTGGACAAAACTCCCTTGTAGGTCTCAAAGGACTCCATGTGATCACAAGAAGGCAGGCAGAGCTGTGAACGTGCTCCCAACACTGCACGTCCTAAGAGAAGAAAAAAGATGTTTCACTGTTAAGATGGTGGGATTTACTGGCTTTAGGAACAGATGTAGCCCTCTTGGAGAGTAAAGCTTTTACAACACTAATCTGGATGAGTTCTCTGCTGATGCTTTATAAAGTGAACTGCTTGCTGGAAATGTTCTACAGAACAACATCCTGGATAGAGAATAGGTGTGATACGCACTTTCTTTCCTTGCACACAAATGCCACACTGCAGGTGCATGAGAAGACCGTGTTTTTAAACGTTACCAATTAAAGTGCAGAACTGCAAGGGTAGGCTGCATGCATGCATATGGAAAATGTGAAATACTCTTTTTAACTAGAGTCAGGACTTTCCAGAGCTCCTCTCCAAGTGATCTTAATGGATGAATGTCACACTTTTCATCCTCTGCTTCTTCCAGGTGATTTTTCAATATTGCTGAGCAGCCTCAGTTTCCAGTCACCATTTTATTAATGCTGGAAATCAGAAGAGTCTGAAAGAAGTGGGATCCTAACCCTGTTTATATTCAAGTCCAAGGCTATCTACCCATTCTCGGCTTTCATATGTGTCACTGTTTGCCTTGGGTTAAGAGGGTATAGAACTGCTGCTAGCAACTACCCTTAGGGATTCTGTTTATGATGAGGGTAATTGGCAGGGCTCTGGGGAAAGCAGGAGGCAGCTTCCTTTCCTCCACAGGGACTTGATTGAATAACTCAAGCTCCCTTAGTATTCACACTGCTCTCACTGGGTGATGAACTGGGATTTAAAGCAAACAAGCAGGTAGCTTAAGACAGACAAAACCAAACAAAAACAAGCTTGCAGGTACCTGGAGGGAAGATCTTCCAGCCACAATGAGACGAGCAAATAAGGGATGTTGCGAGGACGTGAGCTCACAGAGCAGCTCCTGGCATATTCAGTGGGAACTGCTTTTCTGTGTGATGAAAAACAGGTCATTTGCCGAGTGCCTAAATGTGGACTTTGCAGCCTCGTGGGGGGGCAATGTGGTTTTTCTCTGAGGAATTCTTGGCCTTATGTTACGTGCTTGCAAGAACACACACTTCTCCCCCCTAGCCCCTAAGAAGAAAAATAAAAAAACCCAACTGCTGTAAATCAAGGAAAATTCATAACTTGCTTGAGGTGTAACAGCTGTTGATTTAAGGCTCAACATCTTTGGTAGCACATTGCTGCTAGGAAGATAAAAATCTTTTTGACAAAGTTGTGACCATAAAAATTGCAAGGCTTTAGTCAACATTTAGAAAGGATTTGCATCTCCCTTATAATAAATAACAATAATAATAGCTCACATTTATATGGTGCTTCCCAGATTCAAAACGTTTTGCAAACACCCACTAATTAATCTTATTGAAATACTTCTCCTCACAATACAGTGATACACAGTCCAAAATGTGTCTCATAAAGAGGGCCGATGACTCATAAAATGCTGCATTTTCCTCGGTGTGTGACTATCACTGGATTTTAAAATGACATATATAAAAATTACACACCTTTATGTTTTTGCAGTCTATTCTTCAATTATTACAATAGCAGAGTGACTGCCATGCTTAATTCGGGCTGGGAGCATGACTGGAAACCAGACCTCCAGTCTGATTCTGTGTTTTGACACTCATTCATGTACCAGGCAAACGGAGGAAGTCAGTGTGAGCCTGCCGAAGGTGATCACCCCAGCTCTTACTCAAGGTTTGTGAGTCTGCTTGAGAGGGCAGGCCAGAGCCAGCACCAGTCTTTGGGGAGCAGAGGGGCTACCCTTCTCTCTGCAAGGTCTGCTGAGTCCAGTGAGAGAGAGCAGCATTGGCAGATGAAGTCCTTCCTACTCAGTTTTGGGGATGTAAAGGAGACCTGAAAGGGATACATGCCAAATTTGCTCTCTTTTTTACAACCCTTGCACCCTCCTTGTTCTCCTTTTCCTACTTTTGCATCGCAGCTCATACCGATTTTGTACCTGTTCCCGAAGAAATATAAATCAATCCTGCAGTGGTGAAAAAGGGTTTTTTCTAGCACGGTTTCTGGCATATATTTCTTGAGTGACATCCAATATTTTTGTGAGAATCCCACCAGTCAAAACACACTGTTGACTTACTGTTGATAATGGCTGATTGAATTTTTTCTGCTGCTGCCCAGCAAAAAAAATTCTGTGTCCCTAGTGCAGAGGACATGTCCTCCAAAGTTGGAAGAACAGAACACGGCTATAAATAGAAATAGATGTGCGTCTCCCAGCATTTGAAGTACCTGTATTCAACAAGATCAGTTAACTTCACAGCTTTCACTATTGTTTACTGTTTCTTACTTAAAAAAATTAATGTAGGCAAATATCCCATAACGTTTAAATTGACTAAAGATGAAGCCAAACTCAAGCCAGCCTTTGCACCACACTCACGTACCAATGACTCTTCACTGCAATATACTGTATTCTTTGATGTAGTAATTATTGCTGCAATAGATGTAGCATTTTTTGCAGTAGGCAGTAAGGTAACTGCAAAGATGTGAAATTATCCTGTAGGATGGAATCATTGTTAAAACTTGTTTTTGCTCTGTAGAAGTTTTGAGACACTGTGTTTTAGGTCTTGACTCTTATTAATATGAATGCTGTTTTACTCCGTATAAGTAATACCAGAAGCATTTACAGTAAATGCAAAAATAGTCGACTAAGTCTACAAGGCCTTTTTATGCTGACAGAGTGGTATAAAGTATTCTTAAATATTTATGAGAATCAGGCTGTTGTGGCTCTTGTTTAGCTCCGATCCATACTTGGTTTAAAATCTGTCCTTTGGCTGAAGTAGCTGAGACCTGTGGAGTTTGCTCTCCTCCCACAGGCAGGTCTTGATTTTCACACCGCAACAAAAGAAACTGTGGCATCCTAAACAATTTTCAGCAAGTGCTAGCGCACATCTTTCTGGGCAGCAGCCATGCCATTCAGCCCTGCCAGGCCCATCACATCCCAGATTATGTGGCTGGGCTGGATCCAAAGCCTTACTGCACTCAGTGACATGCTGAGCCCAAGGAGAGGACATCCAGGAGCAAGGGAAGCCCCCGTCAGACAGTGCTGGGAGGAGTGGGCCTGACTGCATTCAGCCATGGCTCCAGCTGGGCTTGGTAATGTCCAGTCATGGCTCCAGCCACTGTTAGGCAGCTTGCCCTGTTCTTCAGGCCACGCTCTTGGCAGTCCAGCCTTCTGTGATGTAGCTCTGTGTTTCTATGAGGGGCCCTTCCCTCAGCAAGCAGGCTCAGGGGTATGTGAAGGCTCCAGTCAGTCTTCAAATGTTCAGCTGTCAAAGGTCACTGGGAATGAAGTGGGCAATGTAAGGAGCTGAACTCTCCCTCTGTGAATTCAGTCGTAAATGATGACTCTTGACTAAAATACATTTGCTACTTTCTCCTTCTGCTAGCTCTGAAGAGCCACCATTACCATGGAAGTGTGAGGGTAATGATCCCCAATTTGTGCTTCGTCAGCAGAGAGGCTGCTGTGCTCCCATCACTGGTGATGCGTGAAGGTGGACACGGGAAGCCGGTTTTCTGCTCCCAGACTGACTTTGCAGGGTTGCCCATTAGCAGGAGATAAGTTTTCTTTGGGGCTTAAGCAGATCTGATCTGACAGTTGTCAACACATGGGACGTGAATACAGAGCCTTTATAATGGAAGTTCTAAAAAGTTACTTTTTTAGGCTAGAAATTTCAATTTCATCAGTGACACATGCTGCTTCAGTGACAGGCATGTTTGTTGGATCCTACTAATATACTTTTTGCATGTTATCATATCACACAAATGATGTTTACATCATCACTCAGAGTGTGTTGACACGACCTCCTCCTTATAGAGTAATCCCTGTGCTTTGTTTACACATTTGGGAACGATTGTGAGTATTTAGCTTAGATTTCCATTTAAGCCTGAAAATAAATATTTGAGAAGCCCAAGCACCAAGCATTTGTTGTTCAGACTATTCTTTACATTCAATTCTGAGCCCTTTTCACATTCGTATGCTGGACCGTTGTCAGCTGGCTGAGGGGAAGACTAATGAAGACTTTGCTGGCAAGCAGGGATCAGCACTGCTCACTGGATTTAATGGAAGTGCTGAGGAACTGAGATAAATTTAGATGTAGCCTCTTGGTGAAAAACAACAAACAGGTAAGAGAAAAATATTAACAAATGACTGGAAATTGCCATTAATCTGATGATACACGATAGTGAATACCTCTCTCTTTGCTAATGACTGTCTATACGAATGCTCTGAATAGATGCTTGGACTTCTCTACTGTAAAAAGGGTAAACTCTCGAAATCTGCAACAGAGCTCAGAAACAGGTTAGAAAGTAAGGTTAACTGTTAAGGAAAATGTAGAGGGTGGGAGTTCAAACAGCACGTGTTTTACATCACAACACTCTTCCCATCATTATTCTTCTTCAGACCTGAAGGAGTACTCTGCATTTTGCAGTCCAGTGGGTAGGGCCATAGCTGGGAAGTTGAAAACACAAGGTTGGGCCTCCTTTCCTCCCAGGGAATTTAGAAGCACATCTCCATATGCCAGGAGAGAGCGCTACATTATAATTTATATTGGGAGACATGAATCTGAATCTTCTTCAGAAAGATACCTGTGACAGTAAGACTTTAACAACACAGCTTTAAATTTAAGCACATAGATAGCACCCAATTTATCTTTTGGGTACTTTAAGGGTACTGTTAGGTCATGGCTTAAACTGTTGATTGAGCACCTGGTGAAGGAATGTGGCTGGCCCAGGGAGCACAGGAAGGTTGTTTGCACCTGTGTTCCCCATGTGACCAGAAGGAGTGGACCCAGGGTGGAGCCACACTGGGCTAATATAAGGGCCAGCTACCAAAGGGAGAGCATCTCTTGGACTTTGGCTGCTTTTTGTAGGGGAGTGCTATGTAGCTGGAGAGCCCCATCACTAGTTGGGTGAGTCCAGCTCTCCTTTCTGTATATGACTTGGTCTCCCTGTGACTATTTTGCCTAGTATTGCTGAGAGCCAGAAGCAATTTTGCTTTTTTTTTGCGAGCAGAATGGGTACCCAGGTCAGAATTCCACTGGCACAAAAGTTGTGAAGTTGACAGTACAATATGATGGAAAAAATATCTACTGTTAGATCTACTGATCTGTAATGTTCACATGGAAGTGCCATATTCTATCATACACTCTAGAAAAAGCTTCATGCAGATTCAGTCTTTTTTATTTTATTTTTAATCTTTCTTCCTGTTTTAAGGGAAATGATTTGGTGAGACTTCGTTAGGCTGCTGTTTATGTTAGAGACTTCCTGAGCCTATGACTACAAGGCACCTGTTCACACCAACCCAATCTTTCTTATATCAACATTTGAAGTCAGTGTGGTTTTAACCTTAGTTTAGTTATCTTAACTCCTCTGATATCAACAAGTCTTCTGAAAAAAGCTGCTGTGGAGGAGTAGCTTTTGGTCTTGTCATATGAGAAGCACAAATATAACCATTTATGCAGGAAGAGCTTTTGGCGAGTAATTATAATGCCCCTCCTCATTCTCATCACACCCTCTTCTCTCACCTCATGTATTATTGGAATAATTTATATATTTCAAACATCTTATGACTAGAACCTCTGGTATCATTTTGATTGAAATTGATGTACTAGTAGAGAACCTGAAACCTTTCTTAAACAAAAAAGACACATTTTTCTACTTTTAACAATGTTGAATTCTCTGAAGAGAGACAAATGTCTCTGCAGTCCTGGCAGCCCTGTAGAGTGTCCTATTCTTTGCATCCTTACTCCTAGAGACCTGTAAGGGATAGTTTGGATGACCCTGTAGAGATTTAAACCTCTTGTAAAAGTTTCTTCTTCTGAAACATTACCATTACTTATTTATTTTAAAATGTCACAGGCAGAAGACTTGTTATAGTCAAGTATAGTTCACCCAAGCTAAAACACGCCAATATTTTACAACTGAAATAGCCTTGTATGGAAGGAACAGAAAGAAATAAATCAGCTTGTGAACCATTATCATTCACTTTACATGGTGAAAAACAAATACAGCTGTCATTTTCTAACATTCACTCAAAAGAAATTGAAAATGTATATCATTCTCGAACCTAACAAAGAAATAAAGAGCTGCCTAATATTCTGTGATGCATATTACTTGTATAATGTGTATTACCATGAGGAGGAAAAAGGAATGAACTGAGGTAGTTTTAAGTTGTAAAAGTGGCTTATCATATCCCAGAATTGTAAAAGGCTCATTTGAAAGAGAGAAAGGGGGGAAAAAAAAAACACAATTAAAAGTAAGCCAAGTAAATAGCGATTGTTACTATCTTCCTACACTGCCTTGGAGCCACTGTATCAAGCAGCGGAAAGGGTAGGTGTGCGTGGGTGTTGTAAAAGTCCAATATGGGAATTGGCTCAGATCCTCAGATTTCTGAAGTGGTTTGTAACTCTGAAGTGTTATTTTTAAAGGATGCCAATGTAACTACATGGACTTTTCTTCTGAAAATTCTCTGAGAGAATAAAATAAGTTTACCACCCCTTTTTTTTTTTTTTTTGCTAGCTCAGTGGATTGGATTTGTGAAAGCAAAGCAAAGAATAAACCCATATGCTTTTCTAATGTGTTCATAGGTATTGAATGTTGTTCCTCCCCAGAACTCCTGGCCTGGCACTCAGTCGTGCTGAGGGTAGTTTTGCTCTTCACTCCTCATTGACCAGACGCAACACAGAGCCAGGTGAACTTGTGCATCTCAGTGGGTTTAGCTGCAGGAGTCATACTCACCCTCTTACACTCTGACCAAACCTACAAAGCTATTTTTCAGGGGAACACTACAATTATCAGTTCACAATAATTCTTCTCCAGCCCACAAGGTTTTGGACCAGGTACCTATGAAGAAAGGTTTCTCAATTAGTGTTACTTGTCCCTTCTACTACTCAAGGGTAGTTCAGTCTGGTTCCTGGCACTTTGTCACTTCTGAAATCTGGAGATTTGCATATTCACTATTTTCAATTTCAGAACCATCTCACTTGAGAAGCAGCCCATCTTAAATGATTCCAATGGTCCTTTCCAGAGGGTGATCAATGGCCAGCTGACATGTAAGGGATGCAGACAGCTAATGAAACACGCGCTGATGAGAAGCCTGCTCACAAAGATAAAGGCTAATTTATGTAATTCAGTTAGACATTAAAAATGATGTCCAGTTTCCTTGGAGCAGTTGCTGATCACACATTAATTATCCTTCAGAAAAGACCATTACCGAAGGCTAATAAAGTTTAACCCTGTTGAGTGGAAAATACTTGTTCTATAAAATATTTTTCAGTAGTCAACATATAAGAGCTTGCTTCAGAGAAAAAAAAAAAGTCAGATACCAAGTTGTATAGTAAGGAGTTACACAGAGTTCTACTCCTTCAGAGGACCTCTGCATAAAACATGAATTACATTCTAATTTGTAGTATCCTAATTGTGTCAGTTTACACTGAGAAATAAAACCTTTTTCATACAGTATACCTGACAAGCATCTATTATAGCATCCCGCAGAAGCAATTTCCAGTGAGATGTATTTTCATGCATAGTCTTATTAAAAAGTTAAGGAAATTGGAGAATATATTTGACAGATAAAATTAGAAAATTAATGGAAATGGGTAATCCACTCAGATATTCAGAAAAAAAAAAATGTATGAAGGACCAAATACGAAAGCACAGGAGAGGAAATACTTCAATTCATGAAGATAAAAGTGAATTTTACTATTGGTTTGATTTCTTTTTCCTCAGTATTATTAACTTATATACATGCATGCTGCAGCTCCAAGAAGCCCTAATCAAGTCTGCAACTATTTTATAACACATCCTTTTTATATACTAACTCTGACATACTCTGGCTCTCTCTTCTTTCCCCTTCCTCCATGAAAACATCCATTTATATTTTCTTAGAGTAAGAAGCATGCAAACTGTAACTGAATGTTAGATACAAATATCATTACAGCAATTACAACAAATTCTGTTTCTCTCAGAGAGAGCTTCATAGTATCACGTAGTGTGAATTGTTTCCTGTTTTGTGAAAAAGGACATAAAATAATTTTGTTTTCACTATAAATTATTCTCTATTTCCCGAAGCAGTCTTGGAAAAAAAAATTGTGAAATAGTTCATACTTTTACTTAATTCCTTTCAAGTGCATTTAAAGTGTGTGTAAGATGGGTGCATCTGTGCGTACTTTAAATGTCATTATATTAACTTCTGTGCATGACTGTTCATATTGAAGCTACTGCTGAAGCTCCAATTGATTTTGAAATTTGACTCTGCCATAGTTATGTGTACTAACACATCATGGTGTGGGGTGAAAAAATGGAAAAAATAATGAAAATACAGTGAAAAAAGACTTGAGGGTTCAGATGGGGACAGGGAGGTCATTCACTAATTACTATCACAGGCAAAACAGGGTCAATATAAGGGAGACTAATATAATGTATTGCCTATTCCTGATACACTAAAGCAGCGAGAACTAAAAGCAAACTAAATATACCACTGCTCCATGTGGTACCCTTGGGCTGCAAGGGACTTCGGCAAGATAATATTTTCACGACTGTATAAGTGACACCTCTTACATCAGCTGCAAGAAGGGGAGTTCGGGATTATCCTCAACAGAATCTCTCCAGACGGATGCTCGGTTTTCATCGTATCGATCATATTCTGCCTGAGAAGATGGTTTTTACATCATTTCCTTAATTAAGTTTTATTGAGCAAGAAGCCATTTACAAGAAATTATTTTCAATACTTGGCACTGGATAAAATACTCTTTTAGATGATGGTTATGATGTTTATCTCCAGTTTTGGGAGGCAGTACAGGAAGATAACAATAAAACAAACCGCAGTCCATGGTGCGCATTAGATGCGGCTGTGACTTTCCCATTGTGCCCCTGCTCCTGGCACCCAGTCAAGTTCCTGACAACACCGATTCAGGTTCTCGTTCTTACTGAGCATCCCCTTCTATTTCTGCAAAAAGCCTTTTGGCTCAGCTGGCCTCTAAACAGGTGTATTCCTTTTCTCTGTACCTCATTAGGCTCCTTGCCAAGGACAGGAAGGCTGATTCAACTCTCCTGTCAGACTGTATCTTTTAAATTGGCACTTTTTAAAGTGAGATCTGGTATTTTGCTGCTGTAATGGAGCTAAAGTTTGGGAGACGGTGGAGCATTCCTGGTTACCCCAGAAATAAAATTTGTAAGCTTTTGTGATGACATTTAAACACATTAAAACAGTTCTTTCTTCCTGTGCATCTCACTGAAAAATAAATATTGTATTTCAGATATTTTCAGTAACAGTTGACTACTCTTTATCACAGATAAATAGAACTTCATTGGTTTTCTTAAGATGGAATTGTTCATAGGAGAGTGGCTGTTCGGGAGATTCATTCTGATACTTTTTCTTTGGAAAAAGTTTCCTTGGGGGACCAAACCTTGCCATCTTCTGTTCAGATTCTCTCGCAGTGGTTTCTCAAGGTGTTTAAGCTTCCCTCTGACTCAATGGCTTACCAGCTGGCAGGAACCATCTCACTCTCTCCTCCTCCCTTCCAGGGTATTTTTGGTAGGAAGGGGGCTAGGGACAAATGTTCTGCATCAGAAGCAAGTCTCTGGACTGTTCTGAGTGAAGACTGTTTGCAAGCTGAGTGTGGGGAATTTTCCACCTGGACAGAGCACAGCAAAATATGGTAAATACTGGGGCTGAGGCTTGAAGAGCCAGCCACAAGGTTTAGCTAGGCAACTGCTCCTGAGATGAACAGTAGTTACATGGCTAATCCTTCACCTGGTTTAAGTAGACAAGGTGGGTGCAAGTGTGGATGTGCTGAATGGATCAACACTAAAAATAAATAAATTAAATCACCAGTTTATTCTTCTTTCTTTCCGGATTGTTAAATCTCTAATGCAGCTGTCATGAGTCAGATTTGTGCCTTCAGTGAATCATATAGGATTCTGATAATCACTTCCTAAGCTAAGCTGAGCCTACACTGCATGCTTGATAGGAGTCACAGTCTATGTTTGTGCTATCGCTTGTCTGTCTTTCACCCTACCACCACCTTACACTTGGTTCCCCTTACTATGGACAGTTCCAGAAAATGGCTCTGGTGCTTTTGCCTTGTGAAGTGCATGCTGCACAGAAGGTGACTGGCTGTCCCACGGCCAGCCCATGCTGCAGCCATGAGATCCACCCCAAGACTGTAGGACTGTGTACGACAGCCCCTGAATTTTGGCCCAGATCCATGGACCAGGAGGTTCCTCAGCTGTTGGCCTCAGACTGCACCAGGTGCTCTGCATGAGTGCAACCCACTGCCCTGAATGCACGCACAGCCACGCTGCTGTAGTGCTTCACTGGTAGAGCCTGCCCAAAGTTTCTGCTCGATGGGCTTAGAAATTAATAATTTAAATAAAACTAAGGAAAAAAAAATAATTTAAGGAGATCTTCACATGTTCTCAGCTAATATACCCATCTATCCAGAAAGAGAAGATTGTATACACAAGTTACATCGAATGTTTGCAAACATTAATGTTCATGTGCACACCTTATCAACATACATTGATTTCATATGCATCCTTTAATTTAAATAGCTTTGATTTTCTGTCTGGAAGACAAAAGAGAACAATAATAGCCATTGCTTACTGAGTTTACAGAGCCCTACATTAGCTCTTCTAAAATGATCTTGTGTTTGCTTTGCTTTAACTATTAACATTTAAAAGAGTATTACAAATGCTGGAAACCTGAGTCAGGTAGATACTGTATAAATAAATTGCATATTTGATATTAATTCGCCCTGTTACTTCCTATCATCCTCTATGAAATTGTAAACATCCTGCAAAGCTGTGAACAACAATCTCTGTGTGCCAGTTTATAACCTGTATAGATATCATTATTCCCTTCTGACAGCAAAGTCAAATTCAAGGCATTTTTCATAAAGTAGGAAAAATTACCTTTCCAGTGACATATGACACAACCTTCAACTACTAAATGAATCCAAGAAAAATTCTCCTTTGGGAAAAGACCTTGCGCATGATTTGTCAGCCTTAAGAACATTTTTAGAGAAAGTTAATTCTGAGAGGCTTTACAATGGAGTAATGTTTTCCGCCTATATTTAAACCGTCCTTTGCTGTGATGCATTTCAGAATCAAAACTACAGGAACAAAATTTGCTTTGGTACATTTTAGCTGTGCAAAGACTTAGGCTCTCACGGTGAGATCTGAGAACTTATTGGAAATCTCATATAAAAATCTTATTTGTAAATATCATGTCATGATTTTCAGCAGCGAAGTGTTCCGGGAGATTGATGCTGCACTGAGGAGCCTGAGGGATGGAGACTACAACCGAGGTGAGATGTCTGGGGACTGACAGGGAAGTTTAAGCAGGATGAAGTGGTTGGAGCAAAAAGTGTCAGCTCTGGGGAGAGTGGAGGACAAAAGGATATCCATAAAGAAAGAACATTCCTTCCAAAACCTCACCAGATTTAACCCTCCTTCTGCTCCTGATAAAGATGTGCTTGTGAAGCCCATTGGCACTTGAGCTTTACAGCAAGTCCATACGCACGGTGATAACTTACTGCATCCTGTAGTTTCTGGGATGGGGTGAATGCACTGTGCCTGCCCACAGCCCCGGGAGGGTTAAAGAGAGAGTTAACTACCTCCCCCAGCTGAGATCAGGCAGCAGCTCTGCACCAGCTGCCGTGAGAGATGGCATCGGGGGGCAGCAGGTGGTCAGGCTGCAGGCTGTCCTGCAGAGGCTTCAGAGACACAGGCTGACAGGAGTGGTGGAAAAAGCAATGTGGACAGGAAAACTGCCAAGCAAGGAGCTAGGAAGCTGCAAAGGAAGAGAGGATAATAGGGAGGGATGTTCTGCTGTTGCTTGTTTTGCAGCTGGCAGGAAAGAGCATCCCTGGTCATCTTTGCCCCAACCAAATGGGCTGGACGAAGGTGCCTGAGGTTGGGGGTAGGGGCTTGTGTGGAGGTTCAAACCTTTGCATCCACAGCGTGTGACTTGGAACTCTACTTTGTATGTCGGGATTACCTCCCTGGAGGCATGTGGATGGAGGGGGCTGTATGGGATGGACATGCTTGACTTCACTGCAAGTGTGTGCAACACGCTTCTGTTGCCTTGGAATTCAGCTCGGGGCTGTACAGAGCCCTTGGGGCTGCCTCTAAAGGCAGCACTGTGTGGCAGTTTTCTGTCACTTGGTCTCACACATGGTCTTGCTGAAAAACACATTGGAGCAGCATGAGAAATCACAGTATTTAAAGCAGCTAAGCCCCCTCTGCCCACCTGGAGCACAGCTCTTCCAGGAAATGCTACACCATATAGATAAGCACGTATTTACCACTCAGAGTAACAAAAACACTGAAAAAGAAAGGCTCAGGTGTTTACTGAAGCAGAGGACTCTGCAAGTCTTCTCTATCCTGCAAACTTAAGTTTGCCACCTGCATAAACACATATCGGTAAAACTGGAATTTCCTGGGCTTTGGAGAACTTGTGTTTTGAAGAGGAACAAAACTCTGGACAGGTAAAATTATTTACATGTATAATTTTTTCAGAAGACTAAATTGTGCAGTTTCTTTAGCAAGGGAGGTACTGGAGCGGGAGTCTGAGCAGTAGGACAGGAAGGTAGACAGACCCTGCAGAGAAGTGGATCTAGACTCTGCCACCAGCTGACCCATGGGCTAGTTAGTGTAGGTAGGTGCACAGATGCTGTTTCAAATACAGTAGAACCTAAAATGCCCTCATAGAAAGCAGACCCTGTTCTGTTAAGTATTTCACCAAAGCCAGCATAAGGACTTTCTTCGTGAATGATGATTACAGTCCCGAGCATCCCATGATTTTTACTTTAGAACATTTGTATTATGCCATTCCCCTCACTCTCCCCACTTAAACTTCATCTGATGTCTTAGCACCATTTCAGGATTTCAAGAATGAGAAAAACCCACCAAAAGCACAAAGCCACTTTCAGGCTTTCGTCCATTTTTTAGGCACATGTCCATTCCTCAGTGTGACTTTCAGAGAGGCAGATAGCCTCTCCATGCCTTCTAGTGCCAGCAAATATGTAGACTTACCTGATTACTGATGCTAGTCCAGTATATTTGAGGGTTTGGGTGGGGAAGGTGTGATAAGAGCAGCTCAAGGGAACACAGGGCTGTTCATCTTCGGGGAACTTCCCTGAACCTCACTGGACAGCTTCAGTTGTGGCATGAGCGCCTGTGCAGCTCCCTGCTCCCTTTCCATCTAAATAATGGCTACACCTGATCATGGGGAACTGCGTTTCTGCTGTCTTATATTCCTTCACTCATCCTGATCGTATGTCTTAGGGATGAAATCTAATTTCAGTAAAACCGAAGAGCTACCATTTAAAATGACCCCATCCTTACCAGCAAGAGTACTGATATAAGACAAGTTGATTTAGTTCCAGAGATTTTCAGGGATGACTTATTTCCTTTATAAGTCTGTATTTAGGAAGAGAGAAGATAGAGGAGCTGGCCAGCTAAAGTATAGAATCTGTAACCTTAAAGTGGTTTGCTGTATTTAATGCATACATAGAATAAAACATAGAACGTTTTGTCTGGGTATAATTATGTAAAAGACCTGCTTTCTTGCAGCTTCCTAAGTTGAGAAAAGCAACAAAATAAGTTCGTAAAAGAAGAAAAAAAAAGTCTGTTCAAAAATTAGAAACATCAGAAACATTCTCTGTGCTGCTTTCAGGACACCAAACCAAACATCATTGCACAGCTCCTCCTGGGATGGGGACGGGCTGGCTCAGTGCAGTAGGGCTGGGGGCAGCTGCTATAAGCGCGGGGTCACTGAGCAGCCCTCATGGGCACAGCCCAACGTGGCTCGGGCCGGACGCCCTGCACACACTATGTACGTCCCCTGACACTTTAGTTTGTGTTTTTGAGAGTCTGTGCTTTATCATCAGCTGAATCTGAAGCTTCTGTGTGGAAATCCAACCTGAATTTCACAGGCAAGTGTCTTGTGGTATTGAATCTGATCATCCATCTCTTCTGAAAGTGGGATTAGTGGGAGTTTACAATTATCTAGCTTTGCTTCTCACGGAAAGCTGTTGCAAAACTAATGGCAGTGAGATACAGGAGCATTTTTCTTGCGGCAAAAATCACACAAGCCAGAGCTTGCCGCTTACATTTTCCAAGATAAGTTTGATGATTATCCTGTAAATTAGCATTGATTTTTTTCTGCAGATCCCATTACTTTTCAATCCCAGAGAGATTGTTCTGTCTCCTCGCATACCTGTTATAAATGTATCGCAAACGTTTTCTCCGTTGTTCTTTCTCTTTAAGAAGCCCCCGGCCCCACCGCCTCCCCTTTCCCCGCGGCGCTCGGAGTGCCACATCGCGGCTCCGGGCGGTGCAGCCGCCGGGGCCCATGGCTGTGCTTTATGGCCGGCTGACCCACAAGGTGGCACTAAAGAGAAAAGTGACAACTCGCCTAATAAAAAATGAAAACCAACGGCAAAATACCATATGCTGAATCAATATTATTTTAATTAGGAGCACGCTTCCTTTATTGTCAGTTGAATTTTATTTCGTGAAAAAGCCTTAAAGCCATAAGGCGGCAAAAATGGTTCATTGCCCCCATCCTACATCAAAAGTTAAGTTTTAAAGAGAATGAATGAGACCCAGGCCATCGACTTATCACAGCTCCAGAATCTGGAGGAGGATAATTGTGATCCAAATGTAGTTAATTAATTTTCTTCTCTAAGGAAGAAAGGAATTCAAATGAACTAAAAGCTGAAATCTTCTTTTCAGTCATTAGTCATGTTGGTTAGAGATACGGCACCAGCAGTTATTTG
The DNA here is from genome assembly GCA_024606505.1 of Aquila spilogaster. Classification (NCBI taxonomy): domain Eukaryota; kingdom Metazoa; phylum Chordata; class Aves; order Accipitriformes; family Accipitridae; genus Aquila; species Aquila spilogaster. The sequence continues at coordinate 18,621,109 of JANHGO010000049.1, read as the reverse complement.
TCGTCTGCTGTAGGAATGCGTTTTCTATGGGAACATTTTGATTGTTTAATTTTTATGACTCTGTCCTTGAGTGCTCTGGGCTTATTTTATAAACCAAGTATCTGAAATAACATGGCTCTGTGATCATGAATTTTCTACCGACAGGAGATGAATCTCGCTGGTTTGATAACAAGTGAGGATTTGCACTAAAAACATCTTAATCGTGAAAATTCTGTTGAGCTCAGAGTTTAAGTGAGCACTCGGACTGGAACTTATCTGACAAGAAAGCAACAGCCATCCCCAGCCAGGGCTGTTCTGCAGATAGCTGACCTGAAGCTTGCTGCATAATTAAATAAGTGATTCCATTTCTGAACCTTTCCCAACCAGACCATAACTGTAGTATTACAGCTATAGTATTTTTACTCCTTCTGAGATGTATGCCAATGGGATTAGTGCTCACAAGGGCGATAGGGGGCAGGAGTTTACTTGGAGATACATACTTACAATGGTAGCAGTGTATTAAGAAAAAAATCCTTAAAATGTTTCGAAGCTGTTTTTCTGTGAGGTGAGCAGCATTATTGAATACTGCACTCTGGGAGCCACCAAATGATCCGATGTGTTGTCAATGTATTTTGTTGCTTCATGAAATTTAAGAGCCTTTGGGAATCAAAGCAACCCATGTGTAGCTTGAAAGAATGGAATCTAGAATTACGAGGGATTTTAAACATTGGTTACAGTTTACATGCTCCTGATGCATTAAGAATAGACCTCTCACTGGAAACAGATAAGATTTTTTTAAAACAATCAATAGCTGGTGCTCTACATTCAAAGACCTCGTTCGATTGGTTCACATTATTCACTGGATGAGAAAATACAAGCATCTATTCCTCAGAATCCCAGTAAAAGCAAACTCTGACCAAGAGATGCAGAGGAAAGCCTTCTGCCCACCCAGCCAACCTCTCCCTGCTGTAATTCCCCCCCTTCTAGGGCACCTCTTCAGCACGTGCTCCATTTTCAAGGCTAGCCAGAAGAGAGCCACGTCTCAGCACGCACCAAAGTGCTCTGTTGGAATCAATGATAAAACCGTGGCAGCTATAAGCACGTGCTGACCTGCTTTGTGCAGCCCTTGTCCAGAGAGCATTTGGCTGAGGAAACTCTCAATAATCCTGCAGAAATCTGTTATTTGTTTAACAGACCGTTCCTCTGGAAGGATAGCTGCAAGGTGTATTCCCCTCAGTCGTTATATTTATTCATTTCTTCCAAAATTGTCTGTTTTGTACTTATCCAGGACATTTGGCAAGCCACAGACCCCCATGGAATTCTGAGTGGGAAAGTGAGGATTGGTGCGTGCATCCTTACAGTAACCCTGGGAGCCTGTAATGGGCTATGGCTGGTGATGGTGGGACTAAGTGAATACATTCATGTACTCACGTCGTGTCAGCTGGAAACAGAAGAGGACCTGAGGCAGGGCACGGAGAAGTACAGTGGGGGCTCTTGCGCGATGAGAGACTTCTTAGCTTGGCTGAGTCAGGAGAACAGCTAACCTGGCCTCCATATTCTTTCCTTGTAAAATGGAAACCAGGATGCTGAGAGAAACAAAAGACTTCAGCATGTTTATAATGCTTTACAAAATGCACTAAGCTCTGTCTGCATTGACACCTGATACCAGAAAGTGAACATGTATTACAGAGTAAATGGACAAAGAACTTACCTATCTATCTATCTGTCTGTCTGTCTATCTATACTTCAGTGTTCTAAAATATGTATAATTGAAATAAACCCTTTGTTTGCCACCTACCATGCTCCTTGTAGTTTTCAGTGAAAGGTGCTGAACTAGCAAGTAAGACATGATCTAGGTGGGGAAATGTTGGTTCCTAAATTAATATGGAATATCCACAAATTCTTGTTTTCTCCTTGAGACTAAGGGGAATGGCTTTAAACTAAGACAGGGGAGATTTAGGTTAGATGTTAGGAGGAAGTTTTTCACTCAGAGGGTGGTGATGCACTGGAGCAGGTTGCCCAGAGAGGTTGTGGATGCTCCATCCCGGGAAGCATTCAAGGCAAGGCTGGATGTGGCTCTGGGCAGCCTGCTCTAGTGGCTGGCAACCCTGCCCACAGCAGGGGGGTTGAAAGTAGATGATCTTTGAGGTCCTTTTCAACCCAGGCCATTCTATGACTCTATGAAACTCTCTCATCATTCAGTAAGAATTTATTTTCAGCCTACTGGAAATTGCTACTGGAAGAAGCCCCAAACTGGAGAGCAGGGCATTTCAGAGTAAGGTCCCCTCAATGATTTTGGCTGCATCCTTCTTTTTTTTTTTCACCTAGTTTCCAAGAGCAACTAGAGAAATAATCTTAAAAATAATTGTGAAACATCTGCTGTTTATTCCATTCGCAGACTTCAAAATGTCAAGGAGGGAAGAGCTACTAGTGACATGAAAGAGGCTCTAGGAGGCCACATACCTCAACATCAGAAGGATATTTGCAGAAACCATTGCATAATGGGGTCCTTCTGGCTTTCAGAATGTGTTTCTACATTCAGGGTCAGCATGACTTCTGTAGAGAAGATGGTGCTCTGTAAACTGGATGTCTGCCAGATAAGTTTTCAATTTAAAGAAACTGAGGCAGCAACGAATAGTGCACTAATGTGCTGGAGACCTTCCTAAGCCCTCTCACTGACGCTGTAAAAAGTGCTATATGATTTTTCCTTAATATCTGGTGAGCTTATCTATTCTGATTATATGAAAAACAAATTATCTGCTTTAATGTGATTAAAAAATAATGCCCTGAGCTCCAATTTAGGCAGTTCTAATGGGGCCAATGTAAAAATTAAAAAGTAAAAAATAAAAAATAACATTTAGAAAGAGATGGCTTTCATTATACTTGTTATAAAAGTATTTCACTAGGGCTTTTTACATGATGAAAAAATTACTTGCAAAAATAAGATAACTGATTAATTTCAAAGAGGCACAGGACCACTGAAATACTGAAAACTAAGAAAAGCAAGCATTTTTCAGGGAAACAGGTGTAAATAAAAGCTCACTCAAAAGAACTAAGTACTCACATACTGAATACCTCTGAAAAGGCATTATCTTGTTTTTTTTGATTATGTGGAAAATCTGTTATTTAACTTTCAAATCTGTAATACTGAATTTAAAATATCGTTTGACATTAAAACATGTCTAAGGAAGTTAAATGGTAATTTATTTTCATGTTCACTTCTTATTAAGTATAGAATAAGTTTTTGAAATGATGCCTGAAATTCAAGGAAAAAGAGAATATCAAACCAGGAAACTACAGCTTCACCAGAGTGATATTTTCCTCCTTTAGAGCTTTTAAGGAGTACAAATGCTGTCTTTGTGAAACAAAATGTTCCAGCCAGAAAACTTTATTCCTCCTTAGTTCTTTTTCTATTTCCCCTTATACCAGTTCTTAGTAATGTTTTGACATTTAAATAACTTTTTACAGCAGTACTGGTTGATAACTTTCGTTGTTTGTGTGTGGGTTGTTTTTGGTTTGTTTTTTTTCCCTGTGATAATAGATGAATTAGCAAAAAGTCTGTCTTGCTTTGAAAAAGAATTTAATTATTTTTTGTTTTGCTGCTAATTGTACCTAATTGTACTGAAAATCAAAAATGAAACATTTACTTTTCAAGGATCAGTTTTATGTAATTATTCTCATTTGGGGCAAAGAAATGTAAATAAGTTCATCAATATTTTTTCTTCACTCTGTAAAGAGTAGTTTATACATTCTGTGTATGTAAGACTGTATAAAAGAAAAAGTCTGCAGGTATGAAAAATACTACTCATCAGAAGTCTTCTTTGATCATCAATCTCTCTGCATGAAACTCTGCTTTGGACTTTTGATGGGTTTATGACAATTGAGCAGCAGTGCTGAATCTTCTGCATATATACTTAACACTACTCATTTCCTTTGTTTTTCAGCTTTGGTAAATGTAAAAAAAAAAAAAAGGAAAAAAAAAACAACGATAAACAAGCAAAAAAACAAAGAACACAGAAGTGGCTGAATACTAATTTCAGCTTCTCAATCTAATGCTCTTGTTCGCCTGCTGACTTTCCAATACCTTAGATCAACTGCTCAGAAAAAGAGCATACATAGATGAAAGCATTTATTCAGCTAAAAATAGATAAGAAAATTGTGTATTTTGTTGGACACTGGTGCCTGCCTTTATGGCATTGAATTATTCCAGAAAGTGGGCTCCTGTTTTACTCTTCAACAGAAAATACAATGTTGTTCTAGTAGATCCTAGTGCATCCTCTCACATCTCCAGACAGCAGCTTTCTCTAGGATGTTAAAGAAATTTCTTTGCACCAGCTGGCAAAGCTCTTACAGGCCTTTCTAGCAATACTGAGAAACTATTCAATTTATTCTCAGTTGCCAAATCTTCGGTTAGATCAGAAAATACACTGGGTTGATTTGATGCTCTGTTGTTTATCCTGCAGGTCTGATATATTAATTTCTGGTTTTTCAACACTGCAATTGCAGTATAGTCTCATAAATGTATTGCAAAGAGGTAATGTTTTTTCCAAGTGGAATGGAAATAATACTCTGACTTCAGGGTATTACAGATTTCTTTAGAATAAGTTTGCATTTCAATCTAATCTTCTTATCAAGAAGATTGCATTTGATTCTAATCTACTTCTAATGTGTGTGTGAGAGAGAGGAAACTACATCGAGAAACCATGGTTCTGAAGAAAATTTAATTTCTGATTTTAATTTGTTAGACACCCTACTTATTTCTTTCCAGATTAACAACTATCCTGTTCATCTTGGGCAGAATGTAAGCCTGGATAAGATATCACAAAAAAATGTGACAGTATTTGCTCACATTTATTCATGTGCAAATAACTTTTTTCTCAGCCCTGAATCTCTTTCAAATAAGACCTAATGTTTATGGATGCCAAGTTTCTGCTTTCTAATTGTCATCTTTCTTCAGAACTGCTTTGTTTTGTTCATTTAATATGGATCTTGCTCTGGCAGTGGTTTCTCACTTCAGTAAAAATTTAACTATTTACTATTGTGGATTAATATTCAAACAAAAATGGACATCATTCATTTACACTGGTGCTACCTGTGTTGATTAGAAGAAGTAGCCTTGTATTTATGATGATTTGAATAGACAGCATCTTTCCTTCCTATCTTGCACTGCAAGGTAATGGGTTATTCACAGGGGAAGTGTTAGGATGCATTTCCCAGAGGCCTGATAGAGATAGGAGTTCTCCTGAGGACTGTGCATTAGACTGAATGTATGCAGCAGCTGCAATGCACAGTGCCTTCTGAAATGAAAGCCATGATGTTTCTTTGGTATTTAGTTCAAAATTTTAGTTTCAAAACTATTAACTCTTTCTGCTCCAAAACAATAACATTTGGTGAGCCAGTCAGCTAAGCCAGCTGTAATGATATTAACTCTGTGACCATTGCTCCCAAATGTTCCAGAAGGTACTAAAGAAGCCTGTTTTTTAAGCACCGACTGAGAGACAGGATAAATGTACATTTATAGTGTGACAAGGGTTTTTCAAGCAGTTAGGGAAATGACCCTGACTCTGGATGTACAAATTGCATTAAAAGTGATGGTCGGTGGGACTGTTGCTTCTCTGGTGGGCTGCTGGTCTGTAAACAAGAATAGGTTCAGCTTACCAACACAAACACAATCACAAAAGTGATAGCACTTTTATGTTCTGCTTCATCATTATTGTTTTAAAATACCTTTATTCTAGCTTTAGTTCTGATAAAAACTGTCTTTACAGTTGCAATGGACACATCAATCTTATTTATTTGTTCATGTCCAGAAAGGATGTGTCTGGGAAGTAGACCCTCCCGGAAGCTTTTTGCATTGGTCTGGCCAAGTTTACGTGGAAAGTGGAAAAACATGGGAAACTCCACTTCCCTTTCGAGCAATTGAGGATTTCATCACTCAGTCTTGAGAAGATTTGCAGATGACAGTAAATGACAGATCTCTAGTCATAGCACAGCAAAAAAATGAATCTGCTGATGAGCACCAGAAACAGCCATAGACCTTAAAATCTAAGAGAAAGATGGTCAAAAAAGAAAAACACACACACACACAAAAAGAGTGCTTAAGAGCCTGAAGGAAACAACCTACCCTACAACTTTGGTCCTTTTGAGCTGCCCGTTGCAGAATCTGTAGCTACTCAACACCCGTGACCCCTCTGAGAGGCCCTGCAGCTACTGCAACGCCTGTAACAGACCCTTCAGCTGATCCAAACCCTGTGACAAGCCCTGCAGCTTTTACACAGTGTATGACAGGCCGCGCAGATTTTCCAGCGCCTCTAACAGGCCCTCCATCTGCTTCAACTCCCGTGACTGGCCCTGCAGCTGCTCCAACCTCAGTGACAGGGCCCACAGCTTCTGCAAACCCTGACGTAGGCCCTGCAGCGTCTCCAGAGGCTGCGCAAGGTGCTGCAGCTGCTTGGCCACGCGCAGGCCCTTCCGCAGCTCCAGGCCTTTCCTCAGATACTGAAAACGCCAGAAGGCCTGTGACACGTCCGACCGCGTCTGTAACCAGTGTCCTAAATCCTGCAGCTTCTGAAAAGCCATAGACAGGCCTTGCACCTGATCCAACCCCCGAGAAAGGCCCTGCAGAAAGAGATGAAGGCAAATGACCCAGAGGGGTAAGCGTGCATCACAAGGTGTTAGCCATCTTCACGAGCAAGTGCTGCATGGCACCAAAACAACCAGTAGGTGGATCAGGCTGCGGCTGAACACCAGCTCCCCTGGGGTCGGTGGAGTTCGCTTCCCAGAAGTGCTGGGTGCAGGAGCCTGCTGGGAGCTGCTGCTTGGGGATCCCAAAGCTGCGTAAGTCCTTGACACTTGGACGCTGCCCATGGAACTTGCTGGGGACACATCGTAACCTGGACAGAAAGTTCTGTCAGGATGGACGGGCCCAGACAGTGGTGGTGACCCGTAGCTGGACCATTAGAGGTGGCAGCTCCAGTGTGCTGATGTAGATGTACAATCCATAACCAGGGCTGACCTGGGGATCCATTGTGCTCCAGGTGACAAAGGCAACTGCTCAAGCACCTCCTCCTACCCGTGTCCCGAGGAACGGATGCCCCCCAAAGGGATGTTTTTGTGTCACAGAAACTCTGTCACAGAAGATGGAAAACAGTGTACCCTGTTTGCTCATGGCTCTTGTCATACGGCAGAAAAGCTGCAGAGGTTGAAGTGTCTTTGACAGCTCTGTTGATCAGGCCCCAATGTGTTAGTTCTTGTTAACAGGTGCTTACGCTCAGGGACTTGCCCTACCCAAGCAGGGCTGAGGGTTCCTAAGAAGGCAGAAGGGAACAGAACCTGCTGGTGGCAGGGGCTGCTGCCTGGGCGCCTCACAGCTGAGCAGAGGGCTGAGCCACAGCAGCAGAGGCTGCCTTCGCTCAGCCAACAGAGCTGCTACTCTCCACCAAGCCAAGCCTCAGCACCTGACCACGGTCCTGCTCTGGCCCATACGCTGTGCCTGCGCACCCGTAGGAGCAGTGGCCCAACTGTGCGGGGAGGAGCCTGGGGGCCGCAGAGTGGTGAGGCCGTGGGCGGTCACAGCCACTCCATTGTGACATCACAGGGGACCAGGAGGGTCACCACGTGAGGAGGCCACACCCTCTCTAGGTAACCGATGCCAGGGCGAAGTCCCTGTCACAGGACAAAATAAAATTCCCACTGTTCAAGAGGAACCTCCTGCGTTTCTTTTTATGTGCATTGCCTCTTGCCTGGTCACTGGCTACCACTGGAAAGAGACTGGCTCAGTATTCGGCACAGCCTCCCTTTGGATATTTATATACACTGAGAT
>JANHGO010000049.1:18583819-18606752 GCA_024606505.1 Aquila spilogaster | reverse complement strand
CACATTTTTGCTGTACCAAGATGAAGTCTTTTTCTACCAACCTAGCTTCATTTTAGTATCAGCCTGCAGAAATGTTAGCTACAACCTGATGCTGAGCGCCTTCATGGAGAACTTCACCTTCTGCGGGGAGGTGAACGTGCAGCTGGAGGTGCGCAACGCCAGCCGCTACATCGTGCTGCACGCCCACCGCATGCACATCGAGGCGGTGCGCGTGGCCGAGGACAAGCTGGCGGGCGCCGTGCGGGTGGCACGGTCCTTCCTCTACCCCCAGACCCAGGTCCTGGTCGTCGTCCTCAACCGCAGCCTGGAAGTGCAGCGGAGTTACAACCTCAAGATCATCTACAACGCGCTCATCGAGAACGAGCTGCTCGGCTTCTTCCGCAGCTCCTACGTCCTGCACGGCGAGCGCAGGTACGGCGGGAGGAGCCCGGCGGGCGGCACGCCTCAGTCCGCGCCCCTCGGCGGCGGCCCGTGCACAACTTCGGGCGGCGCTGAGGGCGGCGCTAGGACCCGGCGGCAGCGGCGCTGCCAGGCGGGGAAGTGCTGATGGCCGGCGCTGGGGGTGGGGCGGAGCTGCCGGAGTTCCGCGGGGCGAGCGCGCTGCTCCGCTCCGCTATAGCGGTCGGGGTGACGGACGGGCTCGGGCTGGGGGAGGGCGGTGGTGGCAGTAGGGGCACAAGGGGCTCCTTCGCTCCCAAAGTAAACCTTTGTCGGTCGGTGCAGCCGAGTGGAGGGCTGAGAATTGGCCGAAAAAGGAAGTCGGGCAGGAAAAGAGCAGTCGCCAGTTCAGATCGGCTACCCCTGCGTTAGAGCGCACTCTTGCTACTTGTGGTTAGTGGCAGTCTTCACCAGTCAGGTGCTGGAGCTGCAAGTGGGATTGAAACTATCGGAGCCGTTTGTCATTGCAGTGAAATAAAGTGAGAATTTGGAAATGCACGGCTGTAGGAAAGGATGCAGATAAAGTGCCTCATCGCAGAGCAGTGAGTGAGTGGGGTGATCAGGAGTTTCTACAGACCTGTGTATAAATGGGCACGTCGTAAGACAAGGCTGCTGAAAGCAGGGGGGATAATTCGCTTTGCAAAAGCAACAAGAAGTTGTTTAAGCAGTTACTGTTCCTGCCTGTTTAAACTTCCTATGGAAATAGTTGAGCTGCCAAGTAGCTGCTTCTGCTGTGACATTTCTTCAAAGTTACTGTTCTGCGCTTCTATGCCAATGCTCCAGTTGTGGTTTGGAAAGAGAAGAGAAAAGTCTGTTTGCTTTCAGAGTCGTCAGGAGAGTTTAAGGCACAGGAGTGGAAGGCAGTGGTAAAATGTGCTTCCCACAACTTTGTGTGTCACTTCTGGGATACATTTTGTTTTTAATGCACTCGAATATAGTTATATTCTGCAGGATCCGTACCTTGTATACGGTAGCATTGTGTTGAAATTGGTGGTTTTTCTTTACACAAGCTCACGTGTTTCTTTCATTAAAATGCTGTTTTTAAAACTGAAATCAATTCAGGGTTGCAGTTTCAGGTGTTTAATAGGATCACTCTTTTTCCTCTTGAACTGTCAGAAACGTAATGACTCACCGTGATATGAAACAAGTAATACACATTCTAAACCACAAAACTTTTTCATTAAAAGCATCCTCTTGCAGTGTAGCAATTTGCATTTTGATTAATGGCCCGATTTTAATGTAATTCATAAAACATTTGTAGTCCCGAAACATGGATGATTTCTGCTATGACAGACAGCAGGGCTTTTCTCCTTCTCTTTGGGACCTTGATGTTCCAGCAGAATTTCAGCTTTCTGACATCTTTATATTCAATTAAAATACAGTGACATTGCTGGAGAAGTAGTTGCTGTAAAAGGGTCTGGAACATCATTTTTCACTTTCATTGTACGTGAGGAGCGAGTAATGGGTTAATGGTGAAGCTTTACAAGCGTAACGATGCCTTCACTTCATAATTCTTATCTTCATAAAGTTAGTTCGTTTACTGTGGTCTTCATAGGTGAAAGTCATAAATTACCCTAAAGTGTTCACAGTGGCATGAAGTATTTATTTTCTTACTGCAATCTGTGCTGCTTTAATTGAAAGCTGAAATTCAAGTGATAAGCTACAAACTTATTCTTCATTATGTGCTAGAATTTGCTGATTACTGAATCAACAAACATTTAATACAGAGCTCCTGTAGAGTACCATGGTAATATGCACACATAATTTAAACGAACATCCACCTTGGGTATAAATGAAAAGGAGAAGAAAATCTTATATTATTCAGACAAAACAAACAGACATGTTCTTCAATCTCATCACTACTAAGATGTCAAAATAGATAGCTTGTTGAGGAAACACACGTCTTCCTTTAACAGATGAGGTGGAATTAAAATACCTGCAAATTACTGCCGTGGGTATGCTGAGCAGACAGGCTGCAAGGCTGTCATTCCCAGAAGTACAACTTTTTGTGGTGATATACTTGGGAATTGGAGGTAAAAATGTCAGTGCTCGGAGAATTATCTAGAGAGGAGGATGAATTACTCAATCTGCTCTTCATTTTTGGTATGGGGTGGAAGTTTTGCTTGTTGTTCTTCCTAATGCTTAGGGGACTAGAAGAGCATAGACTATTCTATTTCAAACAGTTTAGTCTTTGGGAAGGAGTTTTTAACTTTGTTTTACTTTATGGCACAATAGCACATCGATATTTGATAGTAATGTGTGTGTTATAACTGCCACTGTTATTGGTAGCTGATGTATTTTTAGTATGGAATATCGACCATCCAGCATTTGCCCAGTTACGTCTATGTGGATGTATCTATTCCTCTGTGTGAATACAGAGGATGCAGAGTTCACTGGATTTTGTCACTCTGGTGAAGAGATTGTTTCAATGGCCTAACACCTAACAAGGCTACAGATAGGATATCCAAAAAGTGGAAAAATGCTCCCTTTTTTAGAGAGTGTCAGTATTTATACAGTGTTCCCTAATTATGCATTTAAATGTATACCTGAGCTCATTAAAATTGTTAATTGCAGGTGAAAGTTCATCATTCTGGCTTTATTAGTAACAGGACGGTACGGGTTTCCATGCCCACTTGAAGCTACTGTTAGTGTCTATAGCTCTTTAACGTGTGCCTAGAATGCAGAATCAGGACCACTTGAAGTACTTTGCATATAAATTAAGTTGCTTTGCTTCATTTAATTGGCTGATTTGGCTTTGTTGCACTAGTGCAAATCCACTGATAATAATGGAGTTTTCCTGGATTAACACTGGAATACCTGGCACCAACTTTTTACCTTATATTGAACAACCTTATTCAGAATTACGATGTAACTAATCCGTATTTTATAATGAGGCAAGACAAATGCTATGTGAAGAATTCCTTCATTAATGATTTGCTTAATAAAGCTTTTCGTTTTAGACAAAAACCAATGGTAAAACCTTCAGTGGTAGAAAATAAGTCTTTTCCTTTCTTTCTTTCTTTCTTTCTTTTTTTTAAATTAGCTTTATGAAAGAGGTGATCATTTCACCTAAGAACGTATGTTTGGTTCTGTCAGGCATGGATGCTCTATAATGAGATAAATGCAATGTTTCAAGAAGTTTTTTTTTTCATGAATTTTATAAAATAATGCTAAAAATATTTCTAAAGCCCAGTAAGTTTAAATATATATATATATATCATTAAAGGTTTCCTGATTTTTTTTCTTTTTCCCCTCACTCAGGGTTTGAGAACATCAGATATTGCAGAGTACAATATGATACCATTATTTGTATTGCAGAATAGTGCTTGTGGACTGATGAATAATAAGTGCCACCATTTTCATTTTATCGAATGTATCCACCTGCCCTCTTCCCCCAGAGGAGTAACAGATGATTATTCAACCTCTAAAATTGTGATAAATGTTTACCAGCTATCTGAAATTGCATGGTGATTTTCACTGATGGAATCTTGAAAATTGAGACATGATTCAATACTTCTCAAAAAGCCTTCGTACTTAGTTATGTAACTTAGTTGTAGTCATTTTCTTGCCCTGTGTGCCTCAGAAAATACTCCTATTGAACTCTGCAGTTCAGCCTTTTAAGTGTAGCTCCTTCTTTCTGCAAAGTGATCATCGTATGTGGGGTTTTCTCCAAATGGTGTGAATTGGAAGAAAGTCTGTACCTGTAAAGGTTCCTCTTCTGTATCTGCATTAAAATTTGCTTAGTTCCAAAGAAAATGGGCACAGTTATTATTATTAATAATTTTTATTATAATTGAATTGAACTAAAGCTTTCCCATTTTAAACAGTGGCTTAATAAATGTCTTCTTCAGAAATCTTCCAATATTTTGACATATGAACTGATAAGTATTTGTTCTCTATAAAATACACCACGTAAGAAAAGCACACGTAGAACAAAGGGAAACTACTCTGTGCTTGTGTAATTATTTGGTTGCATTTGTGATTTTGCAAAGGTCCCTGAATTTTTCTTTTTTTGGATGTAGCAGTAGGAGTATTGCTGTATTGTAGCACAGCATGTCTCAGACCTGCATGCCACTTGCAGAGAAGTAATCAGCAGCAGAAAGCAATGACCCCCTTGAGTACACTGTGTGAGTGTAAGTTCTAATGTCCAAAGAAAGGCAAAGTGTGCTGTCAGTGTCTCAGGGCAGAGTGAGCTCCCTGAAGGCTACTAAATCCTGACTTTAACTGAGGCTGTGCTTACTTATGACCAATATTGGCCAACTTTTTTTTTTCACATGTAGAACAAAATGTCGGTGAGATCCTGAAGTCTGATAGAAGGCAAGGGGTTATTTAACATCAGCATGATGCCAGCAAATTTGTACAAAATTTATAGGTCGTTACTTTGTATTGATTGTGTTACAGTGCAGGTAGTAAGAATTCACATCAAGAAAGAAAGGCCACAGTGATAAAGCAGCGTTCAAATGCTGTATACTTGTACTGTTACATTTGTTGCTGTTGTTAAACCACAAAGTCAAGCAACGTCTTATTTACTATGCCCATGAATAGAGTGCTGGTCACAGTCAGTAACTGCTGTGTTGGTTTTTGTTTGCTTCTTCTCCAGGTTTCTTGGTGTTACTCAATTTTCTCCTACTCATGCCAGAAAAGCCTTTCCTTGCTTTGATGAGCCCATCTACAAGGCCACTTTCAAAATCAGCATCAAGCATCAAGCAACTTATATATCTTTGTCCAACATGCCAGTTGAAACTTCTGTTTTTGAAGAAGATGGATGGGTTACAGATCACTTTTCACAAACCCCTCTCATGTCCACATATTACCTTGCTTGGGCAGTGTGCAATTTTACCTACCGGGAAACTGTCACCAAGAGTGGAGTAGTTGTAAGTATTTCTGATGTACCAGGCACGTTTTGCTACTTTGAAAATCTTTGTTTTTTTTTGCACGGGATTGTAACATCAAGTACTTAAAGAATTTTCTTGCTTAGCATTTCTAAAATTTGCCAGCTTATTTGATGGTAGTGTGCGTTGTTTGGAACATTTTCTAAAGGTTTACCTGAATTTTTTTCTACCCAATACTTCTTTAATTGTTAAGCTTAGTAGGTTGTGCTGCCTGATGAAATTCTAAACTTCCAGGTATCCTTTTCAATTCACTTTTATTTTCTTAGGATGTTTTCTCTTGCTTGTCCTACAGCCTATTCGATACCAGTGTTTGTGGTACAGTAATACTGGAAGGGTTTCTAGTCTCCTTCTTTTAGTACTGACATACCCCTTGGTGTGCTGTGTGCTAGCTTGAGGGGCTGGTTAAGGATTTCATCTTAGAACTTGTTTAGAAGCAGGACTTTGCATCCTGTCAGCTTCCTGTGGAGCTCCATGTTGGTGGAAGCATCGACTTTCTGGAGCAGTTGTTTCCAAATTCAGCATGATTCCAGCAGTTACGCTGTGGAGAGAGAGAAGAAATAAATAAGTAAATAAAAAGGAAGTCCTTTATTTATGTCAGTTTTGTTTTTGTTTACAAATATCAAGCACAGAACTGTATAACAAGGCAAAACATACACGAGAAACGCTGTCAGCTTAATAGAATATTTCACAGTGCTGTCATCTTGATTTTTCAGGTGTATGTTCAGAGAAACACTTCCTTTTTAGTTTCTGTGAATAACAAAATTGATCTACTTTTGGAAGCTGAGGGCTAGGCTGGAGTTCTAACTGTGTGCCTGAGCAAAGTGCATTTTTACCTTTATGCTTCTGCAAATGCTCAATTACTTGTGCTGTAGTCTGGCGACGTAAGGAAGAACCGCTTGCCTCCTTTCTGCTGTTGATCAAGACATGGAATGTCTCCATAATCACTTTTAGCTAGTCTGAGCATTGAGCTGCTGCAGAGAGAGATGATCTCACCTTCTCTGAGCCAGAAGTTTTCTTTGATTTCTTGTGCCAGCGTTCACCTCTGCACAGCCCTACACAATTCTCTGAGAACTGACCTGAAAAGATAAATGAAAATGTGTGAACGTGTTTTCAGGCAAATTGGTTCTTTGATCCATCTTTTTGTGTGACTACCTGAGACCTAGTAAAGATTCAAGGCTGTGCTGAAGACGAAGGAGTATAGACCCAGCCCTCTTTGATGGTGGCCCTCACTTGGGTCATACAGAAGTCATGAGGAAATTAGTCTTGTTTTTTTGGCACTGGAACTGTTGGGGAGAACACTGGAGAGGCTTTCATTCCCCTTCAGCCCTGTCATTTAATGGCCGACAGATCTATGAATCTGTCCTTTGGCTCCACTGAGGGGAAGGAAGAAACATGGCTAGGGCATGGCTTTCTGAGATGATTTCCCTCCCCTAAGGAATGTAATGATGTTGGAAATGCTGAGGCTGTGCTTGCAGTCCCACTGGTTACCTGTGATGGCTGCACTGCTTGTGTAGCTCAATGTTACTGAAAGAGAAAGGCTCCTAGCCCTGCTTCTTCTGGCTGGGACCAGCTCCTCCTCCCTATGCAATAGCTCTGTGCTATGGGACCAGCTGAACCATCAGTTGAGTTAATTTCACTTGCTAGCTTGAAAAATGAAACCTCTTTCTCTCTCTCTCTTTCTCTCTCCTTCTTTTTTTTTTTCTTTTTTTCTTTTCTTTTGGCAGGGATATTTCTCTGTCAGTTCAGTGAGTTGAGTTAGTTTAGAAAAGGATTGCGTAAGTGCCCGTGCAAAAAAGTAAGAGGGGAGTACCGTGGAGCTGATGCCTAGTTCTTAGTGCTGCTACCTTTAGATTGATTGTCTGTACAAGAAGCATTGCTCTTGGGATGAGTAATTGGTTGCCTCAGGCTGTTGTAATAGTTGCAAGACTGACCTAAGTAGAACAGGCTGAGATTTCAGGCTATTTCTTTCTCCTTATCAATCAGTACTGAAACAGACTTCTATCCAGGTTGGAGTTGATGATCTTCATTGTAATGTTTCTTCATTGTAATCGTTCCTGGTGAAGGATTTGGTCTTAAGCTCAGAACAATCTCATATTTTTCTGATTCAGAAAACAGCAGTTACTTGTGTTTCTCCTATAGCTCCCATAAGGTGGAAATTTTTGGTATATACTGTAGTAACTGGGTCTCATGTTCCTTATGCTCTAATATGGCATAATATTTGCAAGTTCATCATGCATAATACTACTGTATTATCTTACTCTGACATGTCCTCTACTCATCTAAAAAAAATGGTTGTAAGCTGTGCAACATAAAACAAAGTTAACTTCTAGAAATAAATGAATGTTCAGAAAAATTAACCTAACCTTTGTGATGAGACATTTTGATGAGTATTGATTGTATGGTCATAGCTAGAGCTGTGCTCTAGACCTACCTACCTCAGGTAGAGGTTGGTCATGACTGGTGTCCCCCAGACACACTGTGGGACCTGTGCTCTTCAAGATCTTTATCAGCAACATAGACGGTGGAATGAAGCGCACCCTCAGCAAGCTTGCTAATGACACCAAGCTGAGGGGTGCAGCTGACACAATAGAAGGAAAGGATGCCATCCAGAGGGACCTGGACAGGCTCAAAAAGTAGGCACATGAAAATCTAATGAAGTTTAACAAGACCAAGTGCAAGGTGTTACACTTGAGTCGATGCAATCCCAAATCTGAGTACAGACTAGGAGAAGAACACATGGAGAACATCCCTGCAGAGAAGGACTTGTGGGTCTTGATGGACGAAAGGCTGGACATGAACCATCAGTGTGCTCTTGTAGCCCGGGAGGCCAACAGTGCTGCATCAAAAGAGGGGTGGCCAGCAGAGAGGGAGGTGATTGTCCATGTCTACTCTGCCCTTGTGAGGCCTCGTCTGGAATACTGCATCCAGATCTGGGGCACCCAGCACAGTAAGGATGTGGAGCTGTTGGAGCCACAAAGATAATCAAGTGACTGGAGTACCTCTCCTATGAGGAGAGGTTGAGGGAGTTGGGCTTGTTTAGCTTGGAGAAGAGAAGGCTCTGAGGAGATCTTGTTGCAGCTTTCCAGTAGCTTTAGGGAGCTTACAAGCAGGAGAGGGATCAACTTTTTACACGGTCTGATAGTGACAGGACAAGGGGGAATGACTTTAGTCTAAAAGAGGGGAGATTTAGGTTAGATGTTAGAAGGAAATTTTTCACTCAGAAGATAGTGAGGTGCTAGAACAGGTTGCCCGGAGAGGTTGTGGATGCCCCCATCCCTGGAGGTGATCAAGGCCAGGTTGGATGGGATCCTGGGCAGCCTGATCTAGCAGTTGGCAATCCTGCCCGTGGCAGGGGGATTAGAACTAGATAGAGAGGTACCTTCCAATCTAAGCCGTTCTATGATTAAGGGGCCTTTCTTCAATTAGCGGAATGTATATTATTTTATAGACCCCTGAAAGACTTCAGCTTGCATGTACTTTTGCTTTTGGTTTTGCACTTTCACAAACTTGATTTTGGTTCACAGAATGTTTAGAGAGGCTTAGGGAAAGTATCCTTTCAGATGTTCAGATCTCCTCTCTCTCTTGGGTGACCACTCTTAGTAAACTCCTGTGGTCTAGGGTAAATAAACCTTAGGAGTAAACAAAGCAGTGAGTTTAAAAGCAGGTTTGTTCTTAAAAAATGATTACCTTTTAGCTGTTCAGGTTTCGGCAAAGAATGGCATTGACCTCAAAATTAATTTTAATCCATGCATGAGATTCAAATACATACCAAATTAAAAGTAGAAACTGACTTGGAAAACTGAGGTAGCCAGTCAAATAATAATATTGATGTATCCTATATTATTCTCGCAGACATGGAGATGTTGTATATTTCATACGCTACAATTAATTTGAAAGAGGAATTGAGACAGGTAGTGCTTTTGTAGGAGCACAGTTCAGTGGCTGTGAATCATCTGCATAACTCTTTAGTCTGTATGGGTCTGATCAGAATCCCTTCCAGAGCAGGCAATTTAAAAGCAGAATTGCCTTCTTATGTGCATTACAAGAGTATAATTTGTTGCTCAGATTCATCTGGGATTACAGGGAATGATTCAAATCATTGGTACTGCCTTTGTGTTTGAGCACAGCTTGATTCCTGTAGAAGAGACTATGGTGCAGATACCTCTGCTGCTGTGGACGAGGGAGCAGTACAGTTCTACCAGGGTGCTCCCCGAGGTAATGTTATATTGAAGGAGCAGGGACTTCCTCACGAGCAGGTTTAGCTGATCTCTGTATGGCTCTATACCACACTGCAGCTGTGCCAGCTGTAGTCAGTGAAACTCATGGAATCTGTGTATTGTCATTTTTGCAAAGTAAAGTAATCCCAAAGAATCCACTTACCTTTACATGCTTGCTGGCTTTTACTCATATATTGTGTTGCCTAATCATACCTCATACAATTGTTCTGTGTCAGTAATTCTTAAAAGCCAAATATTGCTGTCTGTATTGTAATATCTGTCACACCATCTCAGTGTCTCTTTCCTTCTTTGTTGTCTTTATTTGTCTTTCTCATTCATCAGGCCTTTTCCTCACTTTTTTTCCCCCTATCTGGATTGGTATTTACTCTACTTCATGTTTAGCAGTGCTTCTATTCTTCAAACCCTCTGTTTCTCATTGTTCCTTTGTCAGGTGGACATGGAAACTTACTATCTCCTTCACCTCTGTCTCAGGTTATTTTTCTTCCTTGCTTTTTTCCCTGCTTATTCTTTCAGTTAGTAGAAGGCGTGAATGCTCAGGGACAGACTCTATCAGTGGAGATGAATGCATTGCCAGGAAGAGATGTTTCAGGGAGATTCATCTTCTATCATTTTCTCAGTGTGGATGGGATGTGGAGATAACTACAGAAATGAAGAAACAACTTGCAGCTTTAAAGTATATGACTCTTGTCAGGGCAAATATTTGCTAGAAAGGAAAAGTGTGTGGAAAGGAGTGGTTTCAGGAAAAGTTCTGGGTGAACAGGTTGCAGGCAGTGCTGGGGCTGGTGAGAATGAGGAATAGTAGTAGAAAGCGGCTAGCTGGCTATGTGGTGATGAATGGGAGGAAGAATGTTGATGGAGGACAGTGCCATAAGAATTTTGTGTGGTTTCACTTTGGCTACTCCTGCTCCTGTTCTAAAATGGTGGTGGCGTGAACTGCAGGACTGGCAGCATGTGTGGCAACCCAGAGCTTGGTCAGCTGTTTGGGGCAAGACCTTCACTGAGTATCTGAATCCATAGACATTACATCTTAAGGAGAGCTCTAGTGCTGAGTGGGTCTTGGTTTTAGTTTTATTAAACATTACTGCACAGTCATCAAGGCTGAGTAATTTGTCATGATATGGAGAAAGACCTTGAGGCTATGAAAGATCTTATGAGAAGAGTTATACCAGAATAAGGGCAACCTTTATTGCGCTGCTGTTATTTTGTTATTACTTTTTCTAAGGCATAATCAGAGATCACAAGCTCCCGGTTACTAAAGATCTTAATTCAGTACTTTTGTATAGCTTAGTCTTATCCTGACCAGTGAGAAGGAGCTGTAAAAATCTGGCTAAAGGAAAATAAGATAATTACTGCTTCCGTAGTGTTAACTAGCTTGCAGAGAGCCTGAATCAATGTCCTTGCACTGAATTCTGTTAGGCTTGTGTTTGGGGGACCTCCTCAGTTTGGCTTGGCGTCACGCAAATACAGAGGCAGATCTTAAAATGGAATCAGTGCACTGATAGCCACTTGATTCTGCAGATGTAAAAAGTCCTTTTTACCTGGGGAGGGCTAGTGAGTGGAGCTGCATCAGTAGATACAGGTCACCATCAGCCAACATCACACAGGAACTGTTAGTTTAGGTTCAGTGCCACGTGAGCATGGTTCTGTACTCACCCTTATATCAGGAAGACTGGAAGCAGAGCCACTCTTCTGACCAGTCATGAGATACTGGAGAGCTAGGCTGGGCATTTCCTTATCTGCAGTGCAGTTTGCCTGCGGTCTGAGCGATCAGTCTGACAAGACTGAAGAGCTGACTTTCATTAATAGTTTGGAAAAAAATAAAAATGAAATCAGGTTGAATGACTATTCAGAATAACTTTCTCCCCAGTGGATTCTGTCATTCGTTAGATGCTAAAAAAAACCCCATCAGTTCTCTCTAAAATAAATTCAAGCTTATTGTACATCCTAGCCTGTAGATTTTAGAATATTATTTTGCATTTGAAAAATGTATTAATGTTTGTATGTAATATTAGTAATGACCTCAAGACCAGGCATTTTCTGTCAGTTAATGATTGCCTGGGTTAAAGGCCTGAGGCTCTGCCTTAGGCCCTCTCTTCTGCTGCTGGATATGAACTGCCAGCAAATAGTCTCTCCATCAGTTATTATTTATTAATCAGTATTGAAGCAATTATACACCGGATCATTCTTTGTGAATGGGCAAATTGGTTACAGCAGACCGATTTAACTATCAAAAGTAGAATTAGTCCTCAATTAAAATTAAGTTTTCTTCCTCTGCAGCCTGGGTTTTGCCTGGCTTCAGAGCTGAGCCTTAATTTCTAAACTTACCTATGTGTAAAAAGTAACTTTTGTTAGCCCACCACTCACCACTGGGAGGCCACACATGTATCTGATAAACAGATAGCAGCTAATGCAGAAAGCACCGGGCATATTTCTAAAGCCTGATGCTGACTTTTAGCGTTTAATCTTTGTTTGTCCTGAAATGCTGCTGTGATAGTGATATGATGATACTCATTCATTTTTTTTTGTCACTACAAACATCCCACCCTTGCACCCCCCAAACAGCTTTCATCAACAGTTTTAAAAAAAAGAAAAGTAAAGCATGTCACGAAGGATGTGATTGGAGGTAGGAGTACTGAGCTAGAAAAACACAGAAATATGAACTGATTCATTGTGCTTTCTTCTGCATGTATGAAATTTTCTCTGTAGTAACATCAGTAAAGGTTAGTTCTACACGTGCTTTTCTACTCGATTCAGTGCTTATTATTGTGAATTGTTTTAGTTAAGTGGAAAGCTCTAGTACATTAGTGATCTACAGAAACTGTAGCCTTTCCAGGTTCATCACATCAATATTTGTTTGCCTATTCTGTTTCTTGTATATTGAAAATGACTTTTTGTTTATTAATTTTTAAATACTGTAGCTACAAAATATGCCACAAACAAACAAAAACCTATGCGATCAGCATCCATGCTAAACTGAATATGCCAGGCAATCTGTTAAAAACATAAATTGCAAACTTGCAGTCCATTGTTATTGATTTCTGGTTGAATTTGCAAGTCGAATGCCTTAGGAAAATACTGTATATGTATTGTGCTTACTGCTTTAAAAAAAAAATACTCTTGGTCAGCACTTGTAGTATATGCAATATTTAAATGTGATATTTATTTCATTAACAAACTCAGCTACACTCCACAGATAATATTATTGAGTTGCAAAGCTTGAGTCTGGGAATATCTTGTTTTGTTTTTTTTTTTCTTACTAAGAAGATCAAGTATCTTGTGGTAGTGATGTACTTCATATGTACAGCAAGAAGACTTAATCGAGAAGCAGAAATTAGTTTTGTAATTCATGGCTAATTCATAGCCTTGCAATAACAAGGAGAGGAGAGAGAGGTAGCTCGTGTGATTGCTCTTCTGACAAGTGTCAGCCTTGGAGCTTGATTGCAATTCAGTACCTTCAAGAGCATTTCTTCATCTAGGGTCTGTTCTGGCTAATGTAAAGAAACATCCAGGACACTTGATACTTTCCACTTCTCTGCCACTTCCTTATAGGAACAGTTCAGAGTCTCTGCAATTCCTTACATTTCCCATATTGTAAGCAGGGAAAGCAAGGAGGTAGAGGAAGAAAGACTATTTTCTTTTCATGTCCTAATGAGCATATGCTTAGTAGCATGTACTGTATGAAGCCTGAGCACCCTAACTGTGCTCTGCTCTGTACAACGTTCTTTCATGTTTTCTTATGCCTCTTACGTTCTGCTGTCATATTTGACTTCATTAACTTATTCATCAACATGAATTTGTCCTTGTCATCAACATGAATTTTCCTTTCTGACATCCACTGAAGTAGTAAGACTCTATTAGCATGTTACTCTAAGAGCCATACTCTTTCTAGAAAAGCAAAAGTGAAGCTCCAAATAATCTGTAGGATCTCACTGCAGGACAGCATAAAGGTGCATGCATTCCAGCACCAGCCTGAGCATCTGTCAGTCAAACCAGTGTTATCCCGTATGCCCACCAGAGTAACTGCTCTGTGGAGTGAAAATGGATTACTGAGGCAGGTGTCTTAGTTGACGTCTAGTTGAGTGACATATACAGCATTTGTGAAGGAGGAGAGTGGTGTGTACTTTTATTTATTTATAGACCAGACTCTCCTCCAGGGTTTAGCTAAGTTTTAAATGTATTTTTTTCATACAGAAACCAGAAATCTAGCCTATTTATTTCCAGTTTTTATAGCCAGTGGTGGGAAAATAACCACTCATTTCAGAGATTCATAACTCTTACCAGTCTAACCCCTAATTTTCTGACAGTCAAGTATCTGTAACATTTACTTTCTAGGTTTGCCTTTTATGCCTTTTACCTGACTTTTTTTTTTGCGTTAGAAAATTTCCACAAAGGTCATCTTTTTTTTTTCTGCCTGGGGTGTGGGAAAATCTCTCTGGTTTGTGATGTTATGCCCATAGAGGATCCAGTCAGTATATTTGATGTTACATAAAGGTGTCCATAGCGTTAACAGAACTCTTTGATTCTTCCAGTTGGGTGCTTTGACGCTTCATGTACACATTTGGAAGATTTTTATCAGGTGCCATAATGGCAAGACTTCGTAGTGAGAGCAGAATTGGAGCAGACTGGCTACGGTGGTTCGCATTTTTCCTCCTGCTATTCTCTAAGGGAGTCATTTGCATGGGCTGAACTCTACCACTGTGGGAATAGCTGTGGTGACTCCTGCCTCCCTTGTAGATGGTTGTTTTTATTCTTGAGTCTATTATATCTCGTGATGGCTGCTGAATTGCTAGAGTACAGCATGCAGCCCCTTCCCCTGGCACCCTTCTTGAGCAGTGGGATGAGGACAGGTGGCAGAGAACCAGCTGTGTTGGCTTGGTTCCACTGAATGATGGAAATCCTCAATTGCTCCTTTCTGGCAGCTTTCTGGCTGCTCTGTGCTGTTGAGACATAGCAAGAGCAGTGAGAGATGAGAACTGAGCCTGTTATCTTCTTACTTGGAACAGCATAATTTGAAAGCAGATTATGCTTCTCTTTGAAGGGTAAATGACCTAATGTGTATTAAAAAAAGTTATCCCATAGTGGATTATCCTGAAAAATATTTAGCGACACGTTTTGTTTAACAGCACACAGCAGAGCTGTGTGGCAGTTTAGGACAGGACGTGAAGGCTAATGCATTATTTGAAATGACTGCAGTTAGGGAGGGCCTAAGAAGCAAAAGGTAGTTATTAGCATTCATTGGGCACCTCTGGGAGTACCCGCACTTTCTCCCCTCCCATCCTGCTTTCCCTGGAGTGGTGAGTAGTTTGGTAGTCACAAGTCACAGCAGCTTGGAACCTCAATTACAGTTGGTCTCCCTAGAACAGCAAGCAATACCTTGGTTAGTAAGGATGAAAGAAGGAAATAAAAGGTGGAAGAAGAAAGGAAGTGGATTCCTATGGAATGATATCAAAAAAAGAAGTATACTTACTGAATCATTTGCATGCTTCATATGTGTGTTTCTTGTAGTTCTCCATTCTTCTTGGCTAATTAGATCACAGTTCATGGTTGAACAGCAGTAGATCATGCTGAGTTTTTTTTTACTGAAGATTGTTTCTATATGCTAAATATTTGATAATGTTGTTTTGCAGTAAATTCATTGTTTCCTTTTAAATACCATGGAAAGAAAAAGGAGACTGATCTATACGTGGTGAGAAAACTTCATAGTTTTCTTTTTCGGTCTTACCTGAATTATTCAGATAAAAGCCTAACTCTGTATGTGGGAATGTCAGTGGGTGATAACATGTACTGCTTCATGTAAAGTCATATGTATGAGTGTATATATATTCATAAAACAAATACTTACATTTTTGGCTGCTGCTGCTGTCAGACTTTTTTTCCCCAGACTAAAGGAATAATTTTCCTCATCTTAATGCAGTTCTACTAACTGAATTCTGGTGATGGAAAGTGAGTGATGCCCAGCCTTGCTTTTCCTTTCTTCATTAATCATTACTTTTTATTCCTTGGCATCTCCATGTGTTTAAAATGTGTTAAGAATGCAGTTCTAGAGCAAGATAACTGAGGAATTGCAGGTAATATCTGGTATGTTTCAGCCTGCAGAACTTTCACTGGATACCATTTTTGAAATAGGCACCAGCAAAGGTGATAGTAGCAGTCTGCCCATATTTCAAAGTCTTCCTATGATCCCATGCTCAGGTTGTGTGAAAATTGTGTTCATGAATGCATTTGTTATCTACTTTCAAAGCCTCTTCTCAAATTCTCTGAAGTTTAGTTAGTGTTCCCTATGGGGCTGTGGTCATTAGAAGTACGCATTATTGGGATCGGCTGTTTTACCCTCACAAAATGTGGAATGCTATTTGCTTCTCATTCTTGCTTTAAAAATACTGAACAAACAGAATAAAAACAAACAAAAAGAAAAAAAAAATCAAAAAAATTAGAAAAAAACAATAAAGCAAATCCACCAACACTTAGCGTTTATTTTTTTCCTTATGCCTGTCTACTATATGGCTTGTGATGATCCTCAGAGAATTATTTTGGGTTGACATGGGATGTATTATATAAGTGAAGTTGCATTGACTTCTGGCATGAGAAATCTGTAAGGCATACAGAGGAGATGAGGTGGTAGCTTGGAGTTAAGAACCTAGTATGAACCTTTTCAGAACTTTCAAGTCTCGTCATGCTATCCACATGGAAAAGTTAAAAAGGGTAAAGAAAGCCTGTTCTGAGAAAGAAGCTGAGAAAGCTTAGGACTCCTTGCTATGGAAGAATTTCAAAACACCTAACTAGCTTGTACCTAAGAGCTGCTTAAGCAGCAGAAAAAATTCAGAGGAAGCACAATTTAGGTATGGAAATTAAGATTTGTAATTTGTGTGGTTACAATAGGGCATATTATTAACACTTGTCTTTACTACAAACTACTTTGATGAGTCACACATGACTGGAAATGATTATACTACCATGAAGTACTGTGAGGATAAAAACGATCAGTGAATCATAGTGCAGCTGGTAGAGTTGCATAGTTTCATAGTTCTGTTATTCAGGGGTTGATGGGTGAGAAGAAATATCTTGAGTACTGTTTTGCACATTCACGTGTGCTTCAGCAGCATTTGACGTATTTAAATGTGTTTAATTATTCAGTCTACTCTGTAACTGAAGTCAACAGTACCTTGAAATACCTATGTGAGGAAGTCCGGAAAGGAACAAAACTAATTTCTGTAGAAAATCTATCTGCTCTGAAAAATGCTTCCTCTCAAATTCAGAGGATATTTATTAATGCTGGGGTGTTTTCATGAAACTGAATTACTGTAACAGTTATGGTAAACATTTGCAAGTTGAAGTGCTTTTCTGTAATTGTTGAGCTTTTTCAGCTAAACTTGGACAGGCTCCCCTCTGTCACCTAACCCTTAACCACAGATTTTCACTTACTTGTCTTTCTTCTGTGGCTGCCTTGTAGTATCTAGTCACTTCAGCTTCTCTGTCCTTCAAGTCCAAGTACTCCTGTGTTTTCCACAAAGCAGAACAAGCTCAAGTAATGTTGTTGAACCTTAGGTTGCAGCTTCATGCTGTATGTAATGCAGTGAGGAGTTGTTGTCCTCACCTTACCCTGCGCGCTTTTATGGTATAATTTATATCGGATCTAACTTTCAGCGGCTAAACAGTGAGGTTGTTCAGTTCAGTAATCCAAAGGGAGCTAGCTACACAGTTTAATAACCTTTTGACTTAACCCTCTTACTGAGTGTGTAGGTAGCCCACGGACCAAATTTGGTAAGAGGTGGAAATGCGTGAATGTCTTTTTCAGTGATATGCTATCATAACTGGGGAGTAATTGCAACATAAACCTGCTTATGCAGTTATTTGGGGAATCTGGCTCGAGGTATCATCCTTTCACATTCAGGCTGCTCTTGTTATTACTCAAGTCAAGAAGTTAATGCCAGATTCTTGGTGTGTGTTGAATACAAGTGAGACCCTCCAGAGGAGTGAGGTGTTTCTTCCACTTTCTTTGCTTGTACCTCACCTTCCTGTTTATTAAGAGCCCACTAGACTTATTTCCTGAAGTCTAGTTGCCTTAGTCTTGGTAGCTGGGGGAAAAAAACGTATTATTCTTTGTTATGAAGAGGTATTGTGCAAGGGTCCACAGACAGAGGTGGCCTTCAAGTCATGTGTTAGATCACACAGAGGGATTGTTTTCAGTCTTTTCAAAAATATGCCTATTTTAAAAACAGCCAGACAGGATTGTATTTTGTCATGCCCTTTGTGGAGGCCAGTTTGGACAGGACAACCAGTTGAATAGATCCCAGCTACCAAGACCTTGACCTGGTGTCATTATACATGGGCCGTCAAAGGATCTGCTTTCTATGAATGTATGTTGCATGTTTTGGAAGCTGTTGCACTTTACTCTCTATGACAGTTGGTGGCAACAAGATCTGTAATTTACATACATGTCTCATTTACTTAAGTGCATTTATTCCATATGTTCCTTGGCTACCCTGTTCTTTCATTATGAGGATCTATGACTGGTCGTTCTTCATTTGCTTCTTGTGTACTAGTCCTGATTTTATAGATGGCTTAGCTGTCCTTTTTCAGATCTCAAAAACACGTAATATGGCTTGTATGGGATTCACTTCCCATCTCTTCTTATTCTTATCATCCTTCTCTCTGCCTTTTAAGTTCTACAGTGTCTGTTTTGATATGCTGAGCAAGAGAGAGGGGTGGTGCCACAACTGCCTGCAGTGCTCAAGGTTCATAGATGTAAGTTTGTACTGTGGCAGAACAATGTTTTGTTTTTTATTATTTTCTTAATCATTTATAAGAGTCTGTTTGCCTACTGAATATCTGCTGAGCACTGAGCTGATGTTTTCAGGGAGTTACTCCAAGAATTCTTCCCTGAATTATAGCTAATTTAGACTCCATTAATGCGTATGCATAGTTATGGCTATTTTTTCCCCATTTGCATTTCTCTGCACTTACCAATGTTGAATTTCTTATGCTGTTTTATCAGCCAGTCACTCAGTATCATGAGATCCACCAGTAGTATTTTGTACCTATGACTATTCTAAGTAATTTTGTATTAACAGCACACTTTTCTGATTATACGTCTGTGCCAATTCTGGATGCATTCTTTATTGCTTATCTCTGATGGTGTGGCAGAAGAGTTTGTGACTAGCAAGAAAATGCCAGTTGTGAATTCTGTTTTGTGGCAGGAAGCTTTCAGACAACCTTACTGAAAAGTCTTGCTGAGAAAGATTTTGACAGTGTAATACTACATGGCCTTGAACAAGTGAATAGAGAATATAAAGTTTGCTGCTGGAAGTCATTGGTTCACGTCACTGCCTTGTTACAAGTGTAGTAACATTAGCAATTGCAAGACAATTGCTGTGACTGAAATCTGTAGTACTTTTTTGAGTGTATTTTAGTCAGATTCAGTTGCTCAGATGCAGATGTATCTGTTTCCGAATATTCGGAATCAATTTTTCACCTCTGTTGCTTTTGTTCTGGTACAAACATGATCTCATATGCAGACATCACGGAGACCTTTAGGACCTGAAAGACATCTGAGGGTTCCACTTTGTGAAGCGTCACTGTAACCATAAGTTGTAGTGTTGTGACTATAATTCTGGTACGTATGTTTTTTGAACAAATCCTAAGAAATGAAATATCTCCTTTATTTCAAGAAGGCATTCCCTGAGATGTCATGCTTTGCCTTTGTTTTGGTGGGAAGCAGAACTATGGCAAATTGAATTCAGTCAAGACAAATTAAGAATGGCAAGTGTGGTTCATGAATTGAAAAGTTAGTTGTCTGCACATCCCTAGTGAGATGCTATCACACTGGGAAGATTCCTGTTCTTATATTTATTTTTGTGATTTTAGAAAATGCTAGTGATCTACAAATATATCAAGTAGAATGCAAAAAAAAAAGTATGTTTTTCATGTGTAGAAAATTTTTGTATTGATCTCTCCCCCTTTCTTTTTTGTTACAACATCCAAGACTACAGAGCAAGGAAGATTTCTCTTCCTAACGGAGAGCATATTAGAACCATGAAAGAAACATCGTATCTTTGTCTGAAAGCCTTTCTAGTCTAGAGTAGGGCAGCTAGTGAAGTATTTAACCAATCCCTCTGTATCTGGACAATGCCAAATATGCAGCTTCTGTGAGAACTCCAAAATGGAAAAAAGTTGGACCTTCCATACCTGAACTTTTCATCTGAAAGCGACTGTCTGTGGTTTTGTACCATTTTCTGCTCATCAGCATTCAGCAACCCTGCAGGATAGAGGAAAAATACAGAAACATAGGAAAGAGAGATAAAAGCAGACTGGGAGCTGAAAAAAGATAAATGACTTTCCTGTCAGTGCAGCATAATGAAAATCAAATCAGTGCTTGGCAATGTGCAGTTGCCCAGTATGGCTAACCCCAGACAAGGTTTTAAGTGAAATATATGTATTTCATATTTTATTCTCATATTCATACAGAGATAAATGACTTCTTTATTAGTTGATAACAGTGAAAATAGAGGTCCTGATTCTGTAAAGTACTGAGAAAATGTGTGACAGTGTTTAGTGTCTGTTCAGTTTTTGGCTTTGTGAATAATAGAATTTGTTGTTGTAAATGTAAGGCCTGTTACAGCCCCTCTTTGGTTTATTTGGGCATTGTTGACTGGGTATTCTGCAAACAGGAGATATCTTAAAAATGTAGAAGAATTATTAATTTAAGAAAGCACAAAGGAGGCACTTAGGAACTAATGAGCTATCAGAAAAGCTCAGCGTTAGTGTGCTCACGATTGCTAACAGATACCTAATGAGTCTTTGCAGGCCAGGCAAGCAGCAGCAAGGGAAGGGGAGTCCTGCACTGCTCCTTTCAACAGACCTTCAGTGTTGCTGAGCTGCCATCTTCTACCAGCTCTGATGGCACTGAAGGTTAGAGGTGTTGATTCCTAATGGGGCCAGATATCCTCTCTTCTTGTTTTTCCTCTTATAGTTTTATGCCATCACGTGTTGGTGTTTCCTTCATGAGTCCCTCAGCTACTAATAATATTGTCTGGATGATCTTACCTCTGTCTGTCAGTTTCATGTTTTTTATCTGCCTACAGACTTTCTTGTAGCTCTTCTTTGTTAGGTGCACAGGTAAGCAGTATCCGAGCTGGACCTTGACATGCAGGCAGCTTAACACGTGGATGGTGAAAGTAGTTACCGGTGAGGGTTATAGTGATAGTATTCACATGACCAAGCTATATCTGTAATTGAAAGTAGTGGAAAAATATTTTGAACAGACTTATTATCATTTTGATTTTATCACAATAATTAATAATACTTTTTCTGTGTTATTTGCAAATAATTTTCATAGTTTAAATTATTATGCACTGGCACAGTGCTACACTGTTAGTAGGAAATACACAGTGGAAACATAATTTATTCAAGGATGTGGTTATACTGGAATCAAAGCACAAAAAAGAATCCTCAACAAATTTGAAAGAGTTTTGCAAACTTGCATTTTGTTCCAGATTGAATCTGACCGTGTATTCTTAATGAATGTAGTCTTGAACATCTGCAAACTGTTTGCAAGCTGGGATTTTCTGTTTGAATAGCTGACTGTGGAATCAGACTCTATAATCACTGATGCTGTGTCTCCACAGTACCTATTTGCAATATAGTAATATAATAATCATAATAATAGCAATAATAAAGTTCCTTCCCAGTTAAAACTCAGTGTTCTGGATAGCATTTCGTAGTAGTATAATGTACTGTATTGTTTATTATGGCTCACATAAGACCGTGAATGGCCTCCAAACCCCATCTACAGCTGGAAATGTACTTGTTTGCTGAGTTGCTCCCTTTCAGCTTCTTCATTTTAGTAAACAAGTCCCAGAATCGACAATTGTTCAAGAAACTTCTGAACTGGAGTTGGTTTTTCTTCTTTTTTTTAAAATTTTTCTTAACAAATTAGATTAAAATGTACAAACCTGTCAGAGGCATTCATTCCATGACCATGGAATGAACTGAGGATACCATTAACTCTATCATGGGAGTTACAAATGAGACAGAATTGTCACATTCTTCTGTCCATTCTCATCCTTCTTAGATACTTGAGTTGATAATGGTTGTTATAGATTTTAAATCTTTGAATATAACTGAATGAATGCAGTATAAAGTACAGCTAGGAGAGCTAGTGATATATAAACCAGCAGGGGTAGGTAACGTACCTACTAAAGTGAGGTGCAGAAACACCACTAGTGTAAATGTAGAGACTGTACAATTATGATCATTATACATAACATGGGAGTAAACACATCACAGTTCAAGTTTTAAACATTGTGGTGTCTAGTGTAGACAATTCCTTCATCTCGTACTTGGTTTTCTGGCTCATCTTTCTAAGCTGTAGGACTAAAAGGGAATGAAGGATATAAAATCTTTTCATTGCTACACTTACTGGCTCATTTATGTAGGTGACCTAGTAAGTAGATCTGTTTCCGTAATTTATGACTTAGAAGTTGGTTCCAAAATACCTACTTTTTCTAGTGTATGAAGATACCTCATTTTTTTTATGAGCTCAAAGGCCAGCTATTAAACTGATATTTTTCCATTTGATACCATCCTAGAGATTTCAGGATGCGTATTTCTTGAGAATCTGGAAAACTCTTAGCAATCTCGATAGTAACGACTGAGTAAAAATCATAATTCAGAGTTGCTTCTCAGGGTTTGGTGTGGGTGTGCTTGGTAAAGTGTATAAGTGGATCAGTGAAACTTGGTTTGGGAAAGACCAATGGAGTAGTGTTTTCCGATGCTTCAGGGTTTGTGATACGGTGTAGAGATGCTGAAAGTGATGGAAAAGAATGTGGAGAATGATGGCTGTTGAGCTGACTTGCAGCTGTTGTATAGCTCATATTTGACCCCATTCTTGTGTTGGTGTAAAATGAACAAAGCGCATCTGTTCTTGTAGGGGAAGATGAGTAATCTTCAGCAGAGTACAGCTCAAGTACAGCACAGTGATCCCTTAATTGGCACTGATTTAGCTGCCTCTGAAGCGGAGTGGGATAGCAATGTCAGCAGAGCGTCACATCCTAGGCCATTTACTGTGCTCTGCGTTGAAGCTCATTAGCTCTGACGCAGATCTGCTTCTGCACATGTATGTTTGTGCAATGCAGGGCTGTGTGATGCAGCAATGTCAGCCTGCCTGCCAGCTCCTCTGCACCCTGCTCCGCAGCAGTTGCTCGTATCTCCATGTGCCCTCTCTTCCAAAAGCTTATTGGTTTCTGAGACCAAGCTCTCCACCTACAGACCCATAGTGACCTGTGGGTATGACAGGGACAGGGACCGCGTCCCCCTCCTGCTCTGGACGCAGGGGAAAGCACTCAACTGCAGCAGAGGCACTCAACT
>JANHGO010000049.1:18530486-18583719 GCA_024606505.1 Aquila spilogaster | reverse complement strand
GAGGGAACTGAGGGGAAAATGTAAGAAGAGACTCGCGAGGGAAAAGAGGGAAAAGAGAGAGGAGAGGGAAAAGATGGTGAGCTGAGGGCCGGGCCTCGCCTCTAAGCCGCCGCCCGTCTCTGTGAGGCGGGGAGGGAGCTCCCCGTCCGCCCTCCGGCCGTTCCTGAGGGCTGGCGCTGGGAAGGCGGAGCTGCGGAGGGCTCTCGGGGGCAGGCAGCCCTTTTCCCGCTCCGCCCTACCCCACCGGCCGGCGGCGGCGGCGGAGCGGCGGGAGGGCGGGCGGCGAAGCTGAGGAGGGGGGTGTGTGTGTGTGTGTGTGTGTGGGGAGCGAGCAGGGCGCGGGGGCCGGGCTGCAGCCGGCGGGTGCCTCGGGGCGGCTTGGAAATGGACGGCGGTAACGAGTAAACTGCCGCGGGTGGCGGGAGTACAGCACGCCCGCCGCTCCCTCCCTCCCTGACGGGGCAAGCCCGGAACGGAGACTCCGGGTCTTGTTTAATAAACACTCCCTCCGTGTCCGGCCACCGTGTGACAGAGCCTTGCCGGGTTACAGAGAGCAGCGCGTAGGGGAGCGGAACTTCTCTGCTGTTTTGCTCTTATTTCAGTATTCGAAGGAGAGGGGTGGCGGGATGCGGTTTCACCTGACGTGGGTACGGTTACGCTACCTGCTGCAACTGAGCCGCCGCAGAGCGGCACCCTGCGGCCGGGCAGACCCGGCCGGTTTTCGCTCTTCCCGGGCAGGACGAGATTCGGTCTCGGTCCGTGTTTACTCTTGTAGCCCTTGGGTCCCCGTGGGGCCCTTGTCAGGGTAGGCAGGGCCACTGCGGAGGCCCCCGCTCAGGCAGTTGGAGAGGCTTTTTCTTTTGGTTTTAAGTAGTTTTCTCTTCTGACCGCGATCAGGCTTTTTGTAATAGGAAAGGAAAACGCCACGGGCTGCTTGATAGTTCTGACGTGGTTTATCGTTGTAGCCTTAGTTTCTTTTTAAGCTGTCCTTTCGTGAAACATCTGTGCGGTGACAGGTTTTTCTCTTTGGAATCTTACTGTTTTCTACTGTGAAGTGAAGCAAAGGCTCTCTAGTGGGAAGAACTGGGGAAAAATAGTAAGTCAGAAGGAAAAAAGAGTGCTCACCAACTCAAGTAAATCAATAGCTCTTGTATTAAAGCATATTTTCATTACTGTTGTTACTGACAATTTGAAACAGCCCTATGTTAGAACCAAAAGCAGGATTGAAATTAAGTTTGTGCAATTTGTCGTCACAGTGAAAGAAAATGGAAATTTGAAAAAGCATGGTTGTAGGAAAAGAGGCGGATAAAATGCCTTTTATCACAGAGGAGTGAATGACTGGGGTAATTGGGAGTTTTTACAGACCTGTATGGAAATGGGCAAATTGGGGAAAAAAAAAAATACTGTTAACAGCAGGGGGTATAATTCACTTTACAAACCCAAGAAATTATTTAAGCAGTTATTACTCTTGTGTATTTAGACTTTGTATAGGAGTAATTGAACTGTCAAATAGGTGTGACAGTGACATTTCTCCAAAGTTACTGTATTACACTTCAGTACCAATGCCCCAGTTATGATTTAAAAAACAACAACAAGCCAGTTCACTTTTTGAATCATCAGGATAGCTTAGGACACAGGGTGCAAGGCGATGGTAAAACGTGTTTCCCAGTACTCTGTAACTTTTGTGATACAAGTTGCTTTGTTTTTAATACACTTGAATATAGTCATATTGGGCAAGATCCTTACCTTGTGTCAGGTAGCATTGTTATATTGAAAGCAGTGGCTTTTTTTTTTTTTTTTTTTTTACAGCATCTCATTTATATTTCTTTCAGTAAAATGTTGTTTTTGAAACTGTAGTCAAAGCATAGTTGTTTAATAGGTGTTTAACAGAAGTACTGTTTTTCCTTTCCAACTGTCACAGGCTTAACAACTCACTGTAGTATAAAGTAAATAATACACATTCTGAACCAGGTAACTTCTTTGTTCAGAGTGTGCTCTTGCAGTGTAGCAATTTGCATTTTGATTAATAACCCATTTTTAATGTAATACATGTAACCATTTGTAATCCTTAAACGTGGATGGCTTCTACTACGATAGACAGGCTTCTCTCATGCTCTGAGAGACCTTGATGTTCCAGCAGGGCTTTAGCTTTTTGACATCTTTATATTCGATTAAAATACAGCAACCTCATTGGAGCAGCGGTTGCTATAAAAGGGTCTAAACCATCATTTTTCACTTTTGTTGTACATGAGGAGTGAATAACTCTGGCTAACTCTGAGGCCTCACAAACATAGTAATGCCTTTACTTTATAATTTTTTTTTCCTACAATTAGTTCATTTTTTGTGGTCTTCACAGGTGAAAGTCATAAAATCAGCCTGAAGTGTTGATAGCCACATAAAAGTATTTATTTTCTTACTGAAATCTTTGCTCCTTTAATTGAAATGTAAAATGCAAGTGATATGCTACAAATTTACTTTGCATTATGTGCCAGAATTTACTGGCAGTAATCAACAGACATTTAATACAGAGCTACTGTAGAGTACTGTAAGAATGTGCACGCATAATTTAAATGAACATCAAACTTTGGCATAAATGAAAAGGAAAAAAAAATCTTACATCACGCAGACAAAACAAACAGACATGTTCTTCTATCTTATAACAACTAAGATGTCAAAACAGATAGGTTGTTGAGGAAACACATGTCTTCCTTTAATAGATGAGGTGGAATTAAAACACCTGCAAATTACTGCCGTGGGTATGCTGAGAAGACAAGCTGCAAGGCTGTCATTCCCAGAAGTACAACTTTTTATGGTGATATTTTGGGGAATTGGAGATAAAAATGTCAGTGCCCAGAGAGGTGCGTAGAGAGGTGGATGAAATCCTCAGCCTGCTCTTCACTTTTGGCATGCTATAGAAGTTTTGCTTGGTTTTGCCTCTGAACACAGAGAGAAATAGATCAACCCAGACAACGTTTTGGGTTGGTTTTTTTTTTAAAGTGTAAGGGTTTAGTCTTTGGGAAGCAGTTTTTAACTTTTTGTTTGTTTGGCTTTATGGCACAACAAGTAAATCGATGTTTGATAGTAATGCACATGTTATAAATATCACTGTAATTGGTAGTTGATGTATTTTTAGTATGAAATATTGACTGCCCAGTGTTTGCTCACTTACGTATATGCAGACATATCTATCTGTGAGAATACAGAAGAGGCAGAGTTTATCAGGTTCTATTAGTCTGACGAAGGGATTGTTTCAGTGGCCTAAAACATAACAAGTATTAAAAGACTACTGATAGGATCTCCAAGAAATGGAGAAAAAAAAAAATGCTTCCTTATTTAGAGAGTGTCGGAATATATACAGTATTCCCTAAGTATGCATTTACATGTGCGTCTGAGCTCATTAAAATTGTTAATTGCAGAGGAAAGTTCATCATTCTTGCTTTATTAATAACAGGCCAGTACAGTTTTCCATGCTCACTTGAAGCTTCTGTTGATGTCTGTAGCTGTTTAGAGCGTGCCTAGAATGCAGGATCAGGTCCCCTTGAAATATTTTGCATATAAATTAAGTTGCTTTGCTTCATTTAATTGGCTGATTTGGCTTTATTGCACTAGTGCAAATCCACTGATAATATAGAATTTTGTTGGATTAACACTGGAATACCTGGCACCAACTTTTTACCATATATTTAGCAACGTTATGCAAAATTATGATTTTAGTAATCCATGTTTTATAATGAAACAAGAAAAATGCAATACGATTAATTCCTTCAATAATTACTAGCCAAATAAGGCTTTTTATTTTAGACAAAAGACCAATGGTAACTGCTTCAGTGGTGGAAAAATTTTTCAAGGTTTAAAAAAATTAACCTTATTTGAAAGAGGTGATGATTTCACCAGAAAACATACATCTGGTTCCATCAGGCATGGGTGCACTATAGCAAGGTAAAAGTATAACGTTTCAAGAATTTTATTTCTTTGTTGTTTTTTATAAAATGATGCTCCAAAATACATATAAAACCCAAGAAGTTTTAGAAACAGTTAATTAGATACTTTACTTTCCTTATGGGCTACCTATTTTTTTCTCCCTCGGCATTAGAGAGTATCATATTGCAGAATAATGCCTATAGAGTGATTAATAATAGGTGCCACCATTTTCATTATATCAAATCTATCCACCCATCTTCTTCCCCCAGAGGAATACCAGATGACTAGTCAACCTCTAAAATTCTGATAAATGTTTACCTGATATCTAAAATCTCATGGTTATTCCCACTGATGGAACCTTGGAAAGTGAGACACAGATCAATACCACTCAGAAAGCCTACATATGTGCTACCTTTACAGTTACATAGTTGGCTCATAGTAATTTTCTCATCCTCCATGCCTCTAGTAAATATTCTTATTGAACCCCATAATTCAACCTTTTAGGTGTAGCTTCTTGTTTCTGCAAAGGGATCATTGCACATGGGTTTTCTCTAAACGTGTAAATACAAGTCTCTACCGTGAAAGGTTCCTATTCTGTATCTGGATTAACATCTCTTCAGTTCCAAAGAAAACAGGTACAGATTTTATTGTCAAACTAAAGCCTTCCCATTCTATACAATGGCATAATAAATATCTTTTCCTCCTTCAGAGATCTTTTCATAATTTGACCCATTAACTGAGAACGTCAATTTGTTCTTTATAAAATACACCAGAAAAGAAAAGCACGTGTAGAAGAACAGTGAACTGCTCTCTGCTTGTTTAATCATTTTTGTAATTTGTTTGTAATTCTACAAAGCTCACAGAGTGGTTTTTTGGACTTGCACTCTCACAGCAGTGCTGTATAGTTTTGTGTCTCAGACCTGCATGCAACTGGTACAGAAGTAATCAGCAGTGGAAAACAATGACCCTCTTGAGTGCACTATGTGACCGTACGTTCTCATGTCCAAAGAAAGGCAAAGTGCCCTGTCAGTGTCTCGGGGCAGACTGAACTCCCTGAAGGCTGTTAAATCCTGGTTTGAACTGAGGACTGTGCTTACTTGTTTTACATTGTATAACCAATACTGGCTAACTTTTCTTTCACGTATTGATGAACAAAACTGCTGCTAGAACCTGAAGTTTGGTATGAGGCAAGGGATTATTTATTTAACATCAGTGTGGTGTCTGCAAATTTGTAGGGAATTTGTAGACCGTGACTTTATATCAATTGCGTTGCAGTACAGGTAGTAAGGAAGTGATAAAGCAGTGTTCAAACACTGTATACCTTGTACAGTTTGTTGTCCCCCCCCCCCCGCCTTAAACCACAGTAGTGAAGCAATGTCTTATTTGATACATCCATGAATCAAGTGCAGTGCACAGTTAGTAATTGCTTTGTTTTTGTGTTTGCTTCTTTCCTAGGTTTCTTGGTGTTACGCAGTTTTCTCCTACTCATGCCAGAAAAGCCTTTCCTTGCTTTGATGAGCCCATCTACAAGGCCACTTTCAAAATCAGCATCAGGCATCAAGCAACTTACTTATCTTTGTCCAACATGCCAGTTGAAACTTCTGTTTTCGAAGAAGATGGATGGGTTACAGATCACTTTTCACAGACCCCTCTCATGTCCACGTATTACCTAGCTTGGGCAGTGTGCAATTTTACATACCGTGAAACTGTCACCAAGAGTGGAGTAGTTGTAAGTATTGCTAATGTTCTATCAAATACGTTTCATTATTTTGAAAACCCACACTTTTTGTGAGGGATCATAACATCGAGTACTAAAGTATTTTCTTGATTAGCATTCCTAAAATTTGCCAGTGTGTTTAATGATGGCGTGTATTGTTTGGGACCTTTTCTGAAGGTTTGTCTAACATTTTTGGTTTATCTGATACTTTTTGTAACTGGTTAGCTTAGTAGGTGTGGTTGTCTGATATATGAAGCTTTTAAATATGCCATTTCATTTCACTTTGATTTTCTTGGGAAGTTTTCTCCTGTTTTTCCTGTGGCCTTTTCAATACCAGTGTTTGTGGGACTATTTATTAGAAGAAAGCAGTAATACTGGCAGGGTTTTCAGTCTCCTTCCTTCAGTACTGACATGTCCCCTGGTGTGCTGTGTGCTAGCTCAGGTGCCTGATAAATAATTCCTATCTTAGATCTCTTGCTAAGGAGCAGGCCTTTACAACCTATCAGCTTCCTGTGGAGGTCCAGGTTGATGGAAGGACTCACTTTCTGGAGCTGTTGTTTCCAAATATGGCATGATTCCAGGACTTATGCCACGGAAAAAAGAGAGAAAATCCTTTATTTATGTCAGTTTTGTTTTTGTTTACAAGTATCAAGCTCAGAACTGTATAACAAGCCAAAACATACATGAGAAATGCTGTCAGCTTAGTAGAATACTTCACCACGCTGTCATCTTGATTTTTCAGGTGAGCATACAGAGAAACCCTTCCTTTTTAGTTAGTGATTAACAAAACAGAGCTAGTTTTGGAAGCAGAGGGCTAGGCAGCAGTTTAAGCTGTGTGCCTGAGCAAAGGGGGTGTTTACCTTACACTTCTGCAAATGCTCTATAACTGTGCTGTAGCCTGGGGGCATGAGGAAGGACTATAGGCCTCCCTTCTGTGGCTGATGAGGTCAGGAAGCACCTCCAGAACCACTCTTGGCTAGCCTAAGCATCGAGCTGCTCTGGAGGGAGCTGATCCCACCTGCTCTGAGTCAGAGGTTTTCTTTGCCTTTGTGCGCCAGCCCTCAGCTCTGTACAGCTCTATGATCTGTCTGAAAACTGACCTGAAAAAATAAATGAAAATGTGGTGAGTTTTCAACCAAACCAGTTCTCTGATCCAGCTTTTTACGTGACTGCCAGAGTCCTAGTACAGATTCAAGTCTGTGCTGTAGTTGAGGGAAGGTGGACCCAGACAGTCTTCTGCATTGGCATCCCTCATTGAGGCCATACTGAAGCGATCGGGAAATAAGGCTTGTTTCTTTGTCACTGGGACAGCTGGGTAGGACACTGGGGAGCCCTTCACTCCTCTCCAGCTCTTTCATACCATGGCCAGCAGACTATAACACTACCCTCTGGTCCCATGAAAGAGGAGGAGGAAGCATGGCTAGGAAGTGGTTCTCTGAGGTGCTTTAACCTATGCGTGTAAGGATGTGGGAACTGCTGAGGCCATGCTTGCAGTCCTAGTGGTTACCTGCAGTGGCTGAAAGCCTTTGGGTTTGGTGGTGTTTTTTTTTATTTTCTTTTTGTTCTGGTTTTGTTTTGTTTTGTTTTTTGGGCAGGTTGTTTCTCTGTCAGTTCAGTGAGTTGAGTTAATTTAGAAAAGGATCTCACAAATACCAGGACAAAGAAGTAAGGAGGGAGAGGTGGATGCCTGGTTCTTAGTGTTGCTACCAGCAGATTAATTACCTGGGCAAGAGGGATTGCTCTTGGGATGACAAATTGGTTGCCTCTGGCTGTTGTAATAGTCAGAGGAGCGTTCACTGGCCTAGTAGAACAGGCTGAGACATCAGGCCACTTCTTACTGTGTATTAACCAGTACTGAAACAGACTTCTATCTAAGTAGGAGTTGATGATTTTTGTTGTAATGTACTCCACCTGCTGAAGGATTTGGTCTTAAACT
This sequence comes from Aquila spilogaster, assembly GCA_024606505.1. Taxonomy (NCBI): domain Eukaryota; kingdom Metazoa; phylum Chordata; class Aves; order Accipitriformes; family Accipitridae; genus Aquila; species Aquila spilogaster. The sequence continues at coordinate 18,576,145 of JANHGO010000049.1, read as the reverse complement.
AAGAATGGTCTGGTATTTTCAGCTTTAGAAAACACTGGTTACTTGAGATTCTCCTTTAGCTCTAATAAGATGGAAGTTTTTGGTGTATACTCTAGTAGGGAGGTCTTGTGTTCCTTGTGCTCTAATATAGTGTAACACTTGCAAGTTTGTCATATATAATACTACCCTCTTATCTCACTTTGAAGTGTCCTAGACTCATCTGAGAAACAGCTGCAAGCAGTAGCTTCCAACGTCAGTGTAAGCAAATATGTACAGCATGGGGGATGGACCTCAGGACCATCAGTTTGAAAGATACAGCCTACTTCCTCTTTAATTCAAGGAGAATCTCATTTTCTTGTAGTGTTATTCAGAGCTCATATGCTGTAGACTTTTGCTGCTTGAGTAGGTTTGATACTCTGAAGACAGATGCATACTCATGTCTTATAGACAATAATTGATAACTTTCTGCTGTTTTCATGTTTGGCAGAACTGTTCTCAAGACGTTAGGTTTAACAGGAATTGAAGAGAAAATCTAAGTATTAATTTGTTAGGAATTTGTGGCTACTAGAGCCTGATAGTTTCGCTTGAGTCTGTTGGTTCAACGGTTGTAGGACATACATACCTATACTGCACTGCCTTACCTGTACCGCTATACAGAACTTTGCCAACAGTTATGCAAGTCGGTGGGTAATTTTCACAAGGACCTGAAGACCAAAAGCCTGCGTAGATTGAGATAGTTTCTTACCCCGTAAAATTGTAAGTCTAGAGTTTTAGCTCCTGTTTTTTTATAATGCCCCTATCAGAGAGGTGTATTAATGCCCAGGAATACCAAATAGTTTACACTGAGTTATTGGTTAAATATATCTTGCTATTTTTCAGTCCATTCGTGATCTGATCATCTTTAATTGTTTTTCAGTTTTGTTGAAAGAGTATCTTTTAAGGTATGAATTCACGGCAAACGCTTCTGTTCAGAGCTGTGTTCATTCAGCTGATTTGCTGAGGTAATCTATCTTTTTGAGTCTGTTGTATTGCAGTACTAGGAGTTCATGGATGCTACTGGGTGAATTTGAAATCACCTGAATCCTGGCACATGCAATTCTGAACTTCTTGGTTTCCTCTGAAGCCACTTGTTCACTAAAACTTAGTTAGTCCCATATCCATGGCATTGAATGTAAATGTATGATAAAAGTAAATTTGCTTATAAAAATGAATGAATGTTCAGGAAAATAAACTGAACCTCCATATTGAAGCATCTTGATAGGCCATTTCTTTTTTTTTTCCGGTGGGAAATCATTCTTCAATTAATGCAATGTATATTGCATTTTTTTTGTAGACATATAGTAGACACCTAAAAGACTTCCGCTTGCATATACTTCTGCTTTTGTTTTGGCACTTTCATGAATCTGGTTTTGGCTCACAAAATGTTTGGGGAGGGGAGGGCTGTCCGTTCAAATTTTGACAGCATGTTAATGATTAAAATCTCACCTCTCTTCCAGCTGAGTGGTCTTACTAAAGTGCTGTGGTCAAGGGTAGATAAACTCCCAGAGGAATAGGAGAAACAGTGGGCTTAAAAGCAAGTTTGTTTCTCAAAACTGGTTATCTGTTCAGTTTTTCTGAAAGAATGATATCGACGTCAAAATTAGTTTGAACCTGAGTGTGAGATTCAGTACTGATCAAGCTATAAACAGAAACTGACTTTTGGAAAGCTTAGGTAGCCAATCAAAATAATAATTTTGATATATCCTATATAATTCTTGCAGACATGAAGATGTGCTATATTTCATACACTAAAATTAATTTGGAAAGGGGAATTAAGACAAGCAGTGCTTTTGTAGGAGCACAGCTTAGTGAATGTGAATCATTAGCATAACTCTTTAGTCCATATGGGTCTGATCGGAATCCTTTCCAGAGCAGGTAATTTAAAAGCAGAGTTGACTTTTTATATGCATTACAGATATATAGTATGTTGTTCAGATTTATCTGGGATTACAGGAAATCACTGCAACTGCCTTTGCCTTTGGGCAGGGGCTTGACTCCTGTGGACAGGACTGCGGTGCAGTGATCTATGCTGCTGCGGACTAGGGAGCAGTATAGTTCTACCAGGGTGCTGCCTGAGGTAATGCTGTGTTGAGGGAGGAGGCATGCCCTTAGGAGCAGGCTTAGCTGATCCCTGTATGGCCCTAGCAGTTGTGCCAGCTGTGGTTGGTGAAAATCATGAGATCTGTGTACTGTCATCTTTGCACAGTACAATAATCCAGAAAACTCCACGTACCTTCACCTGGTTGCTTGCTTCTACCCGTATGTTGTGTTTCCTAGTCATACCTCTTAAGTATATTCTTTGTCAGTAATTCTTAAAAGCAAAATATTGCTGGCTGGATTGAAATGTCTGTCACATCATCGCTGTGTCTCTTTCCTTCATTGTTGTCTTTATCTGTGCTTTCAATCCACCGGGCCTTTTCCTACTATTGTTACTTTATTTTTCCCCTGTCTGGATTTATTTTTACTGTACTTCATGTTTAGCTGTACCTCTATTCTACAAATCCTCTGTTTCTCATTCCTTTGTCAGGTGGACATGGAAACTCATATCTCTCAAACTATATCCTGCATGCCTTCTCACTGCCTCATAAGTTATTTTAATTCCTTTTTTTTCCCCTGCTAATCCTATCTTTTTAGTTAGTGGAATGAGTGAGTACTGAGGGACAAAGCACAATATATCAGTGGAGATGAATGCATTGCTGGAACGAGATGTTTCAGGGAGATTCATCTTCTACCATTCTTGCCTTTTGTTGTGGATGGGGTGCGGAGATAGATATGGAAATAAAGCGCCAACTGGCAGCTTTAAAGCGTTTGGCCCTTGTCAAGGGGAGTATCTGCTAAAAAGAAAGTGCGTGGAAAGGAGTGGAGTCAGGAGGAATTGTGGGCGCAGGGGTTAGAAGAGCAAGCGCAGGCAGCGCCAGAGCAGATGGGAGTGAGCAGCAGTGGAAGGAAGTGGCTATCTGGCTGGGTGGTGGTGAGTGGGAGGAGGAATGCCGATGGAAGGCAGTGCTGAAAGAAGAATTTTGCGTGGTTTCACTTTTGCTACTCCAGCTCCTATTCCAAAATGGCTGCAGCATATGTTGCAGGACTGGCAGTGTGTGGGCTTGACCACGGCTTGATCAGCTGCTCAGGGTAGGACCTCCGCTGGCTGGCTGAATCCACATGCGTTACATTTTGAAGAGACCTCTCCAAGCGGGTATGTCTTGGTTTCAGTTGTATTAAACGTTACTGCAGAGTCATCAGTGCCGAGTAATTTGTCATGATACAGAGAAAGACCTGGAGGCTAAGAAAGATCTTATGAGAAGAGTCGTATCACAATAAGGCCAACCTTTATTGCACTGCTGTAGTTTTGTTATTACTTTATCTAAGATGTAATTAGAGATCACAAGCTCCTGGTTAGTAAAGATCTTAATTCAATACTTTACAGTACAGTTAAGTCTTATCCTGGCCAATGAGGAGGAGCTGTAATAATCTGGCCAAAGGAAAATAAGATAATTACTGTTTCCATAGTGCTCTCTGGCTTGGAGAGAGCCTGAATAGATGTCCCAGCACTGAATTCTCTTAGGCATGTGTTTGGGGTCTCACTCAGTTTGGCTCAGCATCACACAAGAAGATAGAGTGGTCTCAAAAACAGGATCCGTGCAGTAATAGTTGCTTGATTCTGCACAAGTGAAAGATCATTTTTGCCCAGGAAGGCTAGTGAACAGTCATATAAGCAGACTTAGGTCAAAATCAGTGCATGTCCAATAGCTCATGTTAATTTAGGTCCAGTACCACAGGACCATGGTTTTATACTTGTCTTTCAGATGACTGGGGATAGTGTAGTCCTGCTAGCAATCCATGAGATGCTGGAGAGCTGGGCTGGGCATTCCCTCATCTGCAGTGCAGTGATCAGTCTGAGGAGACTGAAGAGCTGACTTTCACTAATAGTCTAAAAAAAAAAAAAAAAAAATCATGTTGAACAACTATTCAGAATAACTTTTTCCCCAGTGGGTTCCGTCATTTGTTAGTTGCTAGAAAAAAACAAAACCATCAGTTCTCTCTAAAATAACTCTGCACTTACTGTGTAGTTCGGCCTGTAGCTTTTAGAAAATTATTCTGTATTTGAGAAATGTATTAATATTTTTATGTAATAGCATTAATGACCTCAAGACCAGGCATTTTCTGTCAGTTAATGACTACCTGGGTTAAAGGCCTGAGGCTCTTCCTTAGGCCCTCTCTTCAGCTGCTGGTTATTAACTGCCAGCAAAGTCTCTCTGTCAGTTATTATTTATTAATCAGTATTGAAGCAATTATACACCAGATAATTCTTTGTGGGTGAGCAAATTGGTTAGAGCAGAATGATTTAGCTATCAGAAGTAGAATTAGTCCTCAATTAAAATCAAGTTTACTTCTTCTGCAACCTGAATTTAGTCCAGCTCCAGAGTTGAGCTCTACTTTCTAAGCCCGCCTATACTTGAAAAGTAACTTTTGTTAGCCCATCGCTTACCACTGGGAGGCCACACGTGTACCTGATAAACAGATAGCAGCTAGTGCAGGAAGCACCAGGCATATTTCTGAAGCCTGGTGCGATGCAGACTTGTAATGTTTAATCTTTATATGGCCTGGAATGCTGCTCTGATAGTGATAGGGTGATACCCATTAATTTTTGGTTTTCATTACAAATGTTCCACTCTTGCCTTCCGCAAAATAGCTTTCATCAAACAGTTAAAAATAAAATGCATGTTACAAAGAATGTGTTGGGAGGTATGCGGTTATATTGAGCTAGAAAAGCACGCGCACGTATGAACATGGATAGGTGTGTTTGTGCTTTCTTTTGCTTGTAAGAAATTTTCTCTGTAGTAACAACAGAAAGGCTGGTTCTCCAAGTATCTTTTACTCAGTTCAGTGCTTACTGTGAATTGTTTTAGTTAAGTGGGGAACTGTAATATAATACATTAGCAATCCAAAGAAATCGTAGCCTTTTCAGATTCACTGCATCAATATTTGTTTACCCATTCTGTTTCAGGTTTGTATATTGAAAATGACTTCTAGTTTATTAATTTTTAAATACTATAGCTACAAAATATGCTACAAACAAACAAAAACCTATGTGATCAGCATCCATGCTAAACTGAATATGCCAGGGAATCTGTTAAAAACATAAATTGCAAACTTGCAATCCATTGTTATTGATTTCTGGTTGAATTTGCAAGTTGAATGCACTAGGAAAACACTGTACATGTATTGTGCTTACTCCTTTAAAAAATGCTCTCTGTCAGCACTTGTAGTACATGCAGTATTTAAATGTGATATTTGTTTGTTTTATTAACATAAACTCCCAGCCCTACTCTGCAAATAGTATTATTGAGTTGAAAGACACATTGTTTTGTTTTGGCTAGGAAGATCACCTGTAAGTATCTGGTGGCAGTGGTGTACTTAACTTTGTACGTAGTAGCAAGAAGACTGTCGAAAAGCACGCTTCAGTTTCTTAATTTGTGGCTAATTTGGAGGTTTATGGCTTGCCTTCAATAATAGGGAGTAGAGAGAGAGGCAGCACATGTGATTCCTTGCCTGATGGTTGTCAGAACAGCATCCTGATTGCAATTCCGTACCTTCAAGAGCAGTTCAGCCTGTAGCTGCTTCATCTGGGGTCTCTTCTGGCTGATGAAAAGAAAGGTCTGAGACTCTTAGTACGTTCCACTCCTTCCCTGCCATTTGCTCAGAGGAGAGTGAAGTCCCTGCAGTTCCTCCCATTTCCCACATTACAAGCAGGGGAAGGAGGGAGATGGAAGAGGAAAAACTATTTCCTTTTCCTTTCATGTGCTAATGAGCATATGCTTAGTAGTACGTACTGTGGCAATATAACTCATCGTGAAGGCTGAACACTCGAGCTGTGCTCTGCTTTCTGTACTACATTCTTTCATGTCTCCTTATGCCTCTTATGTTCTGCTGTCATATTTGACTTCATTAACTTACTCGTTAAGGTCTCTGTCCTTGGCATCAGCGTGAATTCTGCTTTCTGACATCCAAGGAAGGAGCAAGAGTCTATTTACATGTTTCCATAAGAGTCATACTCTTGCTATAAAAGCAAAAATGAAGTGCCAAATAATCCCTGGGAGGTATCTCGCCCCGTGACAACGTAAAGGTGAACACATTCCTGCACCAGCCTGAACATCTGTCAGTCAAACCAGTGTTATCCCATATACCTACCATAGTAACTGCGCTCTGTGCAGTGAAAATGGATTACTGAGGCAGGTGGCTAAGTTGACATCTAGTTGAGTGACAGATATGCTATTCGTGAGGGAGGAGAGTGATGTGTACTTTTATTTATTTATAGACCAGTCTCTCCTGCAGGGTTTAGGTAAGTTTTAATCGTATTTTTCATACAAGAACAAGAAATTTAGCCTATTTGTTCCCAGTTTTTATAGCCAGTGGTGGCAAAGAAACCATTCATTTCAGAGATTCATAACTGTTGCCAGTCTAACCCCTCCTTTCCAGACAGTCAGGTGTCTGTAACATTCACCTTTTAGGCTTGCCTTTACCTGATTTCATTTTTTTGCGTTGGAAAACCTGCACAAATGCCATCTTATTTTTGCCTTTGTCCCAGTATTTTTGCTGCCTGGAGTAGAGGAAAGGCTCTATGGTTTGTGGTGTTACCCCATTGGTAGTAGTAGAGGACCTAGTCTGTTTGATTTTCTATGAAGGTGTCCGTAGGGTTAACAAGACTCTCTCATTCTTCTGGTGGGGTGCTTTCACGCTTCAGGTACCTCTTCTGAAGATTTTTTTGTAAGATGCCAGAATAGCACAGCTTCATAGCGTGAATGTCCTTTTCCAGGGTCCAGCCTGGCACAGACTGGCTTCACATGTCCTTCCCTGCTACTCTCCAAGGGTGTCATTTGCGCAGGGCAAACTTCTGCAGCTGTGAGAATAGCCAGGGTGACTCTGGACCGCCTTGCAGACGGTGGTCTCATTCTCGAGTTTGTTCCATCTCACAGCAGCTGCTGTGACTGCCCAACTGCTCGAGCCTGGCACGTGGCCCCATCCCCTGGCACCCCTCTCTTGCAGCGGGGTGAGGACAGGTGGCAGAGAACCAGCCGCGCTGGCTTGGTTCCACGGAACGGTACCCCTAGGAGATCCTCCACTGCTCCTGTCTGGCAGCTTTCTGGCTGCTGCGTGCTGTTGAGACATAGCAAGAGCAGCCAGAGATGAGAACTGAGCCTGTTATCTTCTTATTTGGAACAGCATAATTTGAAAGCAGATTATGTTTCTCTTTGAAGGGTAAATGACCTAAAGTGTATTAAAAAAAGTTATCCCACAGTGGATTATCCTGAAAAATATTTAGTGATGCGTTTTGTTTCACAGCATGCAGTGGAGCTGTGTGGCAGTGTGGGACAGAATGAGAAGACTAATACTTTGTTTATTTGAAATGACGACAGTGTGGAAGGGGCTAAGAAGCAAAAGGTGGTTATTGGCATTCACGGAGGGTGCCGCTGGCGGTACCCACACTTTCTTCCCTCTCACCCTCCCTTTCCTGAGAGCAGTGGATAGTTTGGTAGTCACAGCAGCTTGGAACCTCAATTAAGAGTTCGTATCCTCAGGACAGCAAGCAGTACCTTAGTTAATAAAGATAAAAGAAGAAGGGAATAAAAGGTGGAGGAGGAGGAAGGGAAGTGGATTCCTATGGATTAATTTCAAAGAGAGAGGTATACCTACTGAATCATTCACATACCACATTCATGTTTCTTGTAGTTCTCCAGTCCTCTGGCTAATTAAATCACAGTCCATGGTTCAACAACAGTACATCATGCTGTGTTTTGTTTTACTGAAAAGTGTTCCTATATGTTTAAAATTTGATAATGTTGTTTTGGAGTAAGTTCATTGTTACCCTTTAAATACCATGTGAAAAAACAGAGATTGATTTATACCCGGTGAGAAAGTTTTTGATGATTTTTTTTGTTTGACCTGAGTAATTCAGATAGAAGCCCAAATCTATATGTGGGAATGTCAATGAGCGATAACATGTACTGCTTCATTTACAGTCGTATGTATGAATGCATATGCGTTCATAAAATAAATACTTATATTTTAGACTACTGCTGCGTCAGAGAAGACGTAACCTTTTTTTTCTTTCCCCCAGACTAAAGGAATTATTCTCATCATCTTATGGAAGTTCTCCTAACTGGATTCAGGTGATGGAAAGGGAGTGATGCCCGAACTTGGTTTTCTTCTCTTCATTATCCTTTGTTTTTTATTCCTTAGCAACTCCATATGTTTAAAATGTGTTGAATATACAGTTCTAGAATAAGAGAACAGAGTGATCAGAGGGAATATCTGATATATTTCCATCCACAGTACTTTTACTATATCACCTTTCTGTGACAAGCACCAGCAAAGGTAGTAGTAGCATTCTGCCCTTATTTGGAAGCTTCTTATCATCCCATGCTCAAGTTGTATTCATACAAATACTTGTCCATCTACTTGCACAGAGAGTATGCATCTGTAATGCATATAAAGTGTATGTTTCCCTTTGTGGTTGAATTTAAAAACTCTTGCTATTCAAGTTCCTATTGGGGAGGGAATGTATATTATTTCTTCTCTCTTCACTTTGTTTCATTTGAATGAGCACATATCAGGGGTTTCTTCTGGAACTTGAGACCTTCCTCAGTTTGAGGTTTAGTTAGGATTGTCCATCGGGCTGTGGTTCTTAGTATGCTTTATTGTGATCTGCTGTTTTACCTACAAAATGTGGAGTGGTGTTTCCTTTTTGTGTTTGGTTTAAACCCCCCCCCCCCCCCCCAGTTATACTTGACTTTCCTTGGAGCTGTTTAATGTTTGTTCTTGAGCCAAGCCCACTTGGTGTGAACTGGAAATTTAGGCAGTTAATATGAGCAGTTCTAGAATTACATTGCAGTCACCCATTGACCCTGACGATCACTTTTAAAAAAAATTTTAATATGCAGAGGATTAAGAGATAGAGTAGACTCTATTAAGTTTTCTACTGAAAAATATTGCATCTGTTGTGGACAGGGATAGCAATGAGTACATTAAATTTAATAGGCCCTAAGACAGTAGAAAGATGAATTCACTGGGAGTATGGTATCTTGGTGTAGAAAAAGAAAGTTTGAAACTTTTCCTTGTGTCTCTGTATTGCTTGGCTTGTGATGATCCACAGAGGACCGGTCGTTCAAGAGTTGCCGTGGGAAGTAGTGTATAATTTATCTGCCAAGTCAAGTTACATTAACTTCTGGCCACAGGAAACACGTGAGGCATGCAGAGGAGATAGCGTGGTAGCTTAGAGTTAAGAACCTAGTGCAAACATTTTCACAACAGTAATGTGGAAAGCATGAAGATGCTTCAGAAAGTGAAAGAGGATAAAAAAGACCACCTCTCAGAAAGCTTGGGACTCCTTGCTATGGAACAACTTCGAAATGCCTAACTAGCTTGTACGCGAAAGCTGCTTGAGCAGCAGAAAAAGTTCAGCGAAAGCATAATTTAGGTATGGAAATGAAGATTTGTAATTTGCATGGCTACAATAGGCCATATTATAACATTTGTCTTTACTACAAAATACTTTGATGAGTCACACATGACTAGGAATGATTATACTACCATGAAGTATTGTAAGGATAAAAAGGATCAGTGAATCATAGTGCAGCTGGTAGTGTAGAGTTGCCTGGTTTCATAGTTCTGTTATTCAGGGGTTGATGGCTAAGAAGAAATATCCTGAGTACTGTTTTGTACATATGTATGTGCTTTACCAGCATTTAAAGTATTTAAATACATTTAATTATACAGTCTATTCCCTAACTGAACTCGCCAGTACAATGATACCTTGCAGTACCTACATGAGGAAGTCCAGAATTGAACAAAACTGATTTCCCTGCAGAATCTATCTGCTCTGGAAGATGCTTCCTCTCAAATGCAGAGGAGGTTTACTGATTCTGGGGTGTCTTCATGAAGTTGAACTACTGTAAAAGTTACGATAAACATTTACAAGTTGAAGTGCTTTTCCGTATTTATTGACCTCTGTCACCTGAACTTGGACAAGCTTCACCCTACCTACCAACCCTTACCCACAGATTTTCATATCCTTTTCTTTCTTCTTCAGTGACTGCACTGTGGCATCTAGGCACTTCAGACTTGCTGTCTTTCAGGTCTGAGGACTTCTGTGTTTTTCATTCAGCAGACAAAGTTCAAGTAATGTTGCTGAACCGTAGGTTGCAGTTTAGTGTTGTATGTAACGCAGTGCAGCTGAGAGCCGCAACTGAACAGTTTCCTGCCCCCCGCCTCGCCTGCACACTTTGGCTGTATCATTTCTGTCGGATCTAGTGATCTGTGGCTAAACAGTGAGCCTGTTCACTGCAATAACCCAAAGGGAAACTAACGAAAAAATTTAATAACCTTTTGACCAAACCATCTCACCCAATGTGTGGATAGTTCATGGATCTAACCTGGGCGGAGGAGGAAGTGTGTGACTGTCCTTTTTAGTGATATGCTATCATAACTGTGGAGTAGGAACAATGTAAAACTATCTCTGAAAGTACTTTGCCACTCTCTGACTCGTGGAGGTGTTACTCTTTCACATCCAAGGTGCTCTCATTATTACTCAGGTGAATAAGTTAATGCCAGGTGCTTGGTATGTGTGAATTACAAGTGAGACCCTTCAGAAGGGTGAGATGTTTTTACCATTTCTCTATCTGTACCTCACCTTCCTGATTATTAAGAACCCATTACCAGTTATTTCCTGGAGTCTAGCTGTGTTGGTCACTATAGTTGGAGAAAAAAGCCCTGTATTATCCACTAGGAAGAGGTACTGTGCAAGGGACCCCCAGCCAGAGCTGGCCTCCAAGTCATGTGTTAGATTACACTGAAATATTTTTTTTCAGTCTTAAAAAACCCCAATGCTTATTGTAAGAACAGCCACAGAGGAAAATATTTTACCGTGTTCTATATGGAGACCAGTTTAGAGATGACAGCCAATGGAGTATTACTCCTAGATTCCAGCGATCAGTGACCCTGACCTGGAGTTATACATGGGCCACTGGTTTAATAGCCGCCAAAGGACCTGCTCTCTGTGAATGTACATTATCCGTGTTGGAAGCTGTTGCACTTTGCTCTCCGTGACAATTGGTGGCAACAAGATCTGTATTTTTACTTACGTGTCTCGTTTACTTAAATGCATTTATTCCACGTTTTCACTGGCTGCCCTTCTCTTTTGCTGTGATGATCAGTGACTGGTTGTTCTTCATTTGCTTCTTGTGTACCAGTCCTGATTTTATAGATGGTTTAGCTGTCCCTTTTTCAGAACTCAAAAGTACTTAATCTCTCCTTGTATGAGATTCACTTCCCATCTCTTCTTATTCTTATCACCTTTCTCTGTGCCTTTTAAGTTCTACAGTGCCTGTTTTGAAACACTGAGTGAAAGAGAGGGGAGGTGCCACAACTGCCTGCAGTGCTCAAAGTTTATATGCTTGAGTTTGTTCTGTGGCATAATAATGTTTTGGTTTTTATTCTTTCCTTAATCAGTTGTAACATTGTGTTTGCCTATTGAATATCTACTGAGCTGATGTTTTCAGAAAGCTGACCACAGTGACTCCAAGAATTCTTCCCTGAGCTATAGCCAATTTAGACTCTATTACTGTGTATATATAGTTATGGTTTTTTTTTTCCTATTTGTGTTTCTTTGCACTTACCAATGTTGAATTTCATCTGCCACTTTACCAACCAGCCACTCAGTGTCGTGAGATTCACCTGCAGCATTTTGTACATGTGACTATTCTGAATAATCCTGTGCAGACTGCACACATTTCTGCTTGTATGACCATGTCGGTTCTGGACACATTCCTTATTGCTTGTCTCTGCTGGCGTGGCAGAAGAGTTCATGACTAGCAAGAAGATGGCAGTTGCATGTTCTGTTTTGTGGCAGGAAACTCTGATGGAACTTTACTGAAAAGTCTTGCTGAAAAGGATTCTGGCAATGTGATAATATACACGCCTAAACAGGTGAATAGAGAATACAAAGGTTGTTGCTAGAGGCCACAGATAATTATGGTTCAGGTCACTGCTGTGTGAGAAGTCTAGTAACATTAGTGATTGCAATTGCTGTGCTGAAGTTGACCAACATCTTCAACACTTTGAGTGTATTTTAATCAGTGTTAGCTGACCTGATGTAGCTGTATCTGTTCTGGAATATTCTGAATTGCTCTTTAGGTTCTATTAACTCTATTGACCAGACCTCTGTTGACTGACAGTGGAGGTACAGATACCATCTTGTATGCAGACGTGTACATCATAGGGACCTTTAGGACCTGAAAGACATCTGAGGTGTCTGCTTTGTAAAGCATCACTGTAACCATAAGCTGTAGTGTTTTGACTGTAATTGTTACATTGTTTTTTGAACAAATCTTAAGAAATTAAACATTCTGCTTTATTTCAAGAGGAATGTATTGTCTGTCATGACATTAAATACTTTGGTTTTGTTTTGGTGGAAAACAGGGTTAAGGCAATCTTGATTCAATACTAACAAACTAAGAATGGCAAGTTCAGCTGGTGAATTGAAAAAGTCAGTTGTTTGCACATCCCTGGTGAGATGCTAACACACTTAAAGGCTAAGTACTGGAACACTAGGAAGATTTTTTTTCTTCTTTATATTTCCAGTTTTTCTGATTCTTATGGAATGCTAGTAATCTACAAATGTAACAAGTTGAATGCAAAAAAAAATTAAAGTTGTAAAAATTGTGGTTCTGATATATGGAAAACTGTTTCTGCATTGGTCACTTTATTTTTTGTTAAAACATCCAAGGCTGCAGTGACAGGAAAGTAATTTCTCTTCTCAACGGAGAGCACATTAGAACCATGAAAGAAACATCATGTCATTGTTTGAAAGTCTGTCTGTTCTAGAGAAGGACAGCTAGTGAAATATTTAACTGATCTTTATATAGCTGGTCAATGCCAAATACACAGTGTCTTTGGGAACTCCAAAATGGAAAAAAGTTGGACCTTCCAGACCTGAACTTTTAATCTGAAAGAGACTGTCTCTGGTTTTGTACCATTTTCTGCTCATCAGCATTCAGCAACACTGCAGGATGGAGGAAAAATACAGAAGCATAAGAAAAAGATAAAAGGAGACTGGGAGCTGAAAAAAGATAAATGACTTTGCCGTCAGTGCAGTATAATGAAAATCAAATCAGTGCTTGGCAATGCACAATTGCCCGGTATGGCTAACCCCAGACAGTGTTTTAAGTAAAATACATGCCTTTTGTATTTTATTCTTGTATTCATATAAATATAAATGACTTTGTTATTAGTTGATTGCAGGGGAAATAGACATCCTGATTCTGTAAAGTCATAAGAATGAATGTGACTTACATATTTAGTGTCTGTTCGGTTATTGGCTTTGCCAATAATGGAATTTTGTGGTTGCTAGGGTAAGGCCTGTTACAACCCTTCTTCGGTTTGTTTGGGCTGGGTATAAAAAGATTCTGCAAGCAGGGTATGCTCACCTTAAAAGTGTAAAACAATTATTTGTTTGTTAACGCACACAAAAGATGCCTAGGAGTTAATGAGCTACTAGGCTCAGTGTTAATGTGCTCACCATTGCTCACAGTCTTTGCTGGCCTGGCAGGTGTTGGCTGGGGAGGAAGGATTGTCCTCTGTGGCTCCTTTCAGTAGACTCTCAGTGTTGCTGAGCTGCCATCTTCCACCAGTTCTGATGATGGTGATGACTGGAGGTGATGATTCCCAGTGGGGGCAAGCTAACCTCTCTCTGTGGTTTTATACCTTTGTGTTGGTATTTTCTTCTTGAATCCCTGAGCTAGCGATGATGTTCTCAATAATTTTAACCTCTGTAACTTTTATGTTTTTATCTGCCTCCAGACTTTCTCATAGCTCTTTGTCAGTAGTTACACAGCTAGGCAATAGCAGAGGTGGACCTTGGCATGCAGGCAGCTGGACCCCTGGGTGGTGAAAGCAGAGCTACCAGAGAGGGTTATAGGCTATAGTGGTAGTGTTTACATGACTGAGTTACACTGTAATTGAAAGTAGTATAAAAAATAATTTTAGCAAGCTTATCAATTTCATTTTATCAAAAGAAATAATAAAAGTACCTTTTCTGTGTTATTTTCAAATAATATTAATGTTTCAAATTATTATGCATTGGCACAGTGCTGCACTGTTTGTGGGAAATGTACAATGGAAAGATAATTCATTTTAGAGTGTGCCTATACTGGAATCAAAACACAAAAAGGAATCCACAACAACTTTGAAAGACTTTTGCAAACTTGCATTTTGTTCCGGATTGGATCTGACAATGTATTTTTAATGAATGTAGTCTTGAACATCTGCAAACTGTTTGCAAGCTGGAATTTTCTTTTCGAATAGCTGACTGTGGAATCACAGACTCTGTAATCATGGATGCTGTGCCTCCACAGTACCTATTTGCAATATAATAATATAATAATCATAATAATAGTAATAATGAAATCCCTTCCCTCCCAGTTAAAATTCAATGTTCTGGATAGCATTTCAAACTAGTATAATGTGCTATTGGCTGTTTATCATGGCTCACAGATGACTGCAAATGGCCTCCAAACACCTTGTACAGCTGAAAATACACTTGTTTTCTGGGTTGTTCCTCTCCAGCTTCTTCATTTTAGTAAATGAATCCCAGAATCCACAAGCATACAGGAAACTTCTGAACCAGAGCTCCTTTTTCTTTTCAGATGAGACTACGATGTACAAACCTGTTGGGAGCCCTGTTCTTGTGTCCACAAAATGAACTCAGGTTGCTGCTAACTCTCTCATCATAGGATTTAAATGAGACAGAATTGTTCACAGGGTCATATTGTTCCATCCATTCCTGTACTTTCTAAATGTTTGTGTTGATATTGATTGTTTTAGATTTTAAGACCTTGAATACATCCATATTGAATGCAGTGCAACGTATAGCTAGGAAAACTACTGGTATATAAACTAGCAGAGATGGGTAACATACCCACTAAGATCAGGTGTAGAGACACCACTAATTTAAATGGAGAGACTGCATAGTTGTGATTGTGCTGTGTAATGTGGTAGTAAGTGCATCGCAGATCAACTTTTCAAACATTGCAGCATTCAGACAAACCCTTAAGACATTGCAGACAAACCCTAATCTTGCGTTTGCTTTCTTGGCTTGGTTTTGTTTTTAAGCTGCAGGACCAAAAGGCAGTGAAGTGCTCCTTCAAAAGGCAGATCTTTTTCTTGCTGTGCTTACTAGCTTGCTTATGTGAGCAACCTAGTAACTTGATCTATTTCTATAATTCCTGAGCCCTCAGTGACCTAGGATTTGGAGTTTGTTCCAAAATACCTGCTCTTTCTAGCACGTGAAGAAGATGCTTCAGTTTTTGTGAGCTCAAAGACCACCACCTATTAAAGTGCCTTTTTTTTTTTCCCGTTCAGTACTACCCAAGAGCTTTCAAAACACCTATTGCTCGAGAGCCTGAAAAACCCTTAGCCAGCTCAGCAGTAATGACAAAGTAAAAATCAGCATTCAAAGAAGAGTCATTTCTCAGGGTCTTACGCGAGCACGCTTTGCAGAGTGTGCAAGTGCATCAGTGAAACTCGGGTCAGAGAAGACCAATGGAGCGGCCTTTGCTGCTGCTTAAGGGTCTGCGATATGGTGTCTGGATACAGAAAATAATGGAGAAGAATGTGGAGAACGATGGCTGTTCAGCTGACTTACAGCTATCGCGCAGCTCGTATTTGACCCCATTCCTGCGTTGGCGTAAAATGAATGAAGCACATCTGTTCTTTTTAGGGAGAGATGAGTAATCCTCAGTGGAGTACAGCGCAAGTACAGCATGGAGATCCCTTAATGGGCACTGATTTAGCTGCCTCTGGAACGGAGAGTGGGATAGCAATGTCAGCAGAGCGTCGTGTCCCAGGTCATTTACTGTGCTGCAGGTCGAGGCTTATTAGCTCAGACACGGCTCTGCTTCTGCCATACATGTGTCTCTGAGCGATGCTGGACTGTAACGCGCAGCGATGCCAGCGCGCCTGCTCCTCCTCTGCGCCATGCTCTGCTGCCGAGGAGAGCTCTCTGCTCACAAGCGCGGTCCAGGCTGCTGCTGAGGTTGCTCGTGTCTCCATGTGCCATCTCCTCCAAAACCTTACCATTTTCTGAGACTGAGCATCTACAGGCCTGCAGTGATCTTGTGGTTAGCCTGGGGGTTTTTGTTAGAAAGAAAAACAGCGGTGAAGTACTCTAGTAATTGTTTAGCATAATCTGTGACTACTAACCTTTTTTATTTTTTTTTCATGAGCAAGCTGGGCAATGATCGAATGCAGCTGTAAAAGTCACAAGGCCTGTTCGGATTTGTAAGCATAGTGCACGGAGGCACTTGGGAACAGCAGCTGGCAGGGTAGTTTTTGGGAGTCCCTGAAGTATGGCAGCTGGAGGCTGACTGTCTCTCATAGGCTTAATCCTGTGGGGTGCTGATGATGAGATTCACTGGTCCTTGAACCGGGGAACATTTTAAGCTTTGGCCTTTCGTTTAAGGAGTCAGTCAGCACTGTGAGCATGCAGTCTAACAGCAGTGCTTCTCCCTGGGATTTCTTTCTTGTTCCCTCATTGTTTGTTTTTTTTTTTTCCCTTTGCTCTGCCTAATAGGAAACAGCAGCTTTGAAGACCCTCATGGGAAAAGTGCAGTAGATATTTTAGAGGTGGTAGCAACAAGCTACTTGAGAGCTTTAGATGAAACTGGCAGCAGAATATTAGTCAGTGATATTTATACAAAGGTTTTTCTTAGAAGCTTCTGGTAGCAGTTTCCTTCACGGGCTCATCTGAAGACTCTCAACTTGTTACTAGTTTATACTTTCTCAGCCTAGCTCCTTCAGTCCTTGTCTGTTTTTGATAATCTTACTGCATCCCCGTGGCATTAGTGGCAGTTTGCCTCTTACAGAAGTCAAATTTTCAAGCACAGGGATCCCACTCCTTACTGACACTTTGTTGCAGATAATTAGAGTACACAATCTGGGGGACAGGATCAGCCCCTTCCTCCTCCTCTTCCGTTGTCCTGCCAAAAATAGAGTCAAGCACCAGAAACTTGGGGAAAAAGGGTAATTGAGGTCCTGTTCTGATACGCTAAACCTAGAGAAAGCTTCCTTACAAAGTCCCTGCTGTATCCTTTCCAGTCTTTATATCTCATGGAAGCTTCCAGAAGATTTTGCATTTGTTCATGTCAGTACTTGCTAAAGTGCACAAATGCTCTTGCTGCCCGTACACTGTTAATGTTGCCCCTAGTAATTGTTCTTAATGTTTGTTAATCTGCAGCTCCTCTGGTTGTAGAAACAGCTTATGCTGTGGGTACAGATATGATGAAAGCAAATAAAGCCTGCCATTTTAAAGGTTTACCTTGCACTGTGCAGTCAGGGTATGTCTCATGAGAGGGAATGCTATCTTAGACTCTAAGAAGGTGTTAAAAAGAGAGAGGCTAATGAAGCTGTTACATTGACTTGAATGTCAGCTGGAAGCTAAGCAGGGGAATAACTTGCTTCATCAGCTAGGAAAAGAGAAGGAAGGACTGTTCAAATAGCAGTGATCTGCTCCACTGTCAGCAAAGGAACGTATCTGTGCAGTCTGTTTTAGTGTGCTAGGAACTGAAGAAATGATTATGGCAAAAATGCTTTTGTCTTCCAATTTCCCTAATTGACAGGCTATTTAAGACTTAAACCTTTAGTGTGAGTTTGGTTCTGTCTGTGGTATGACCACCATGCTTGCAGCATCTAAAAGTTTGGAAACTAGGTTTCAGAAATATTTCTCTTCTTTCCATCTTCCCATAATCTGTTGGACCCTGTTGTTGCTTTGTGCTAGTTAGCTTCCCAGGGAAGGGTTTGCCTCGACTTTTTTCTAAGAAAGGGTTTTAATCCTGTTCTTCTTAGACATGATCCTGTTCTAAACAAACTATTTTAATGCCAACCAGCATATCAGTATGAATGAAGAGGTCAGCTCTTATCAAATTGTTGTATTTTAGGAAAGCTGTGTGATAATCATCCACACCTAGTTTAATCTTAGCAGGTTAGCTGACTGGCTAGCTGTCCAGATGTAAACCAGATGTGGTGTTTGAGCTGTGGGTGATCAGAAAGTGTTAGCAAATCAGCCTTTTCCATAGGTATGCAGAGGCCATGGTTGATTAGCTTGCATCTCCCTAATAGGAAGGATGTCCTGAATAGTGGAAGTTTTAAGAGGACGAAAGTAATTTGAATGATAAAATATGCAAAAATAATTTTTCATAATTGTAAACATCTGAGCATTTCATATATTGGAAGGGGTTTGATTAATAACCCTGCAGTTAAACATTTTATAGTATTTTATTTTAATTTAAATGATTCACATATTATATTAACGTGTGTTCTGTAGAATAAAACCAGCATGCCTCAGAGTCTTGTTTATCACATTTGTCTAAGTTTGTATATGTCAGAGTACTTGAATTTTGCAGCTTCTTCTGTCTTAAGGTGTAAAAAGCCTTTGTTTGCTAGTTCAGATTCTTTGTGTCTATACGATCTGCCACTTCTCATCTGTGTCTCTGCTGGCTGCTGGTTAGGTGGTTAATCACTTTGATCCCTGGTTGTGGCCTTGATCTTTCTCAGATGGGAGTCCTGAGATAGGAATAATGTTCTAATTGATTCAGCCCTTTTATTTTGCTTTCTCTATTTATAATTGTAATTTGCCTTTGGGATTTTTTTTCTCTTTTAATTCTCATGTTTTACACTGAGATTGGTGTGCTCAGAAGGGGGCTGGAATCCTTCCAGCCATGGGTTGGAGATGTTATTGATAGATAACTGCTTCTTCCCTAATTTATCTTCTCTGGTTGCAGTGCTCATTCTGCCCGTGGTTTTGTCAGAGGCTAGTTGTGCAAAAGTGTTTGGATACTATTAGCACATTTAGCTTTTTTTGTTTTATTTTTATATTGTTCTGTGGATTTGGAGAGTTTTTTAAAAACATTTAAATATTAGTTGAGAGTCAGAAACACAGGTTTTAATAGAAGTTTTTTTTAGTGGATTTTAGTGTGTGTCCATACAAAAAATTTGATTTCTTGTTTCACTATTTCATGGTTTATGGATTTTGCTTTTACTGGCCAAATTGTTTGTCTCTTTGCTCCGACAAGTTTTTAGCCTGAAGGAACTCTCACTGTTAATATGGTTGCTGCTCTTATTATGTAACCCATTTTTGTTATGGATTTTATACCAGTCAGAACACAAAATTTCCCATGTGCATATTTTTCTCCCTCCTAAGGGCTAGGTACGGTTTTTCAAAAAGTACGGTGGGCTCAATCCAGCACAATGCAGAATTGTCTACAAAGTGCTGAATTCCCTCAGTGCCAGCAAGTTTTAAAGGGTACTTTAAAACTCAGCACCTTACAGCACTAATCCGTTTACCTCACAAACGGTTTTTCTATTAAGTTTACGTGTAGCTCACAAGATACTTTCCTGTGTTCCTTTTGCTTATCACTGCTATTATAAGCTATGCATTGAGTAAATGCATTTGAGCTCACAGATGAGCTGTGCTTCTGCTTGGGTTTTCTTGGGACTATATTTTTTCATCAGTTCTCTTTATTTACCACAGATATATGTATTTTTTTTTTTTTCCTAATACCGATCAAGATTACTGCAAACATATGATGAGCAATGTGAAACGTATATCTACCAGGCTATGGTTTCCACTATGGTTGTGCTGAATTTATGTCAAACATGAAAGTACTGACATGCCCTTGCAATCGTCATGTACAGTCTGTCTCTGTCTCCTCCCAGTTTTTTTGTTATGCTCTGGACAAGTACACCACTTTACTTAGTAGCTATTTTGTAGGGGACCGCTTTGTTGAAATCTCTTAAAGTAATTACTTTTAAGTGAATAATAAAATAGCCTTTCCCTTTAAACAAAGCTAAATAGTTTCAGCATGGTAGCCACTTGACAAAAGATGTTATGGGAATGGGATGGTTACTTTTAGACATAAGTGAATGTGAGGAACTTCAGTTTTCAGAATGTCTTCTGAAATTGAGCAATTTCAAGGATACAGGTCTACAGTTTGGGATATAGTTTAGGTCTGGTTTTTGAAAAACATGTTGTGACTGAGGAACCTGAAGACAGGATTTTTTTTTTTTTTTTTTTTTTTTTTTTTAAATCTGTAACGGAAAAGGTACTGTTTTCCAGAAAATGTGTTTTAGGAATAGTAATTTGATCATTTATGTTGAAAAGATGATTTATCAGTTTGGGGCAGTGGGGAAATTCAAGTTCTATTTCCAGCTCTTTTTCAGATTTTCTTACTGATATTAAGCCCATCTTTCTACATCCTTCATTTATAAAATGGAGATAATAGCAGTTCATTTCCCCCCTGTTTTGCCTGTCTCTCTTTAGACAGAAAGATCTGAGAATAACAGTCAACTCTTGCTCCTATTTATGTAGCCGGCTGAGCACAGGGGAACCTTGTTGTCATATTGACAGCCTCTAGACAATGCCAAAATATAAATCAGCAGTTATAATGGTTGCAGATTATCATTTCACATGGAATCACTCTAAGGTAACATCTGTGTGCTTGTGACAGAGCAGTCTCTAGCCAGGTGAAATTGGTCATGCTGTTGGGCTGCTGAATATTTTTGGTCACTTGATAGTACTTTCTTTAAACTTCTCTACTTCTGTAACTCTGTTTTTTTATCCAAGAATAGGTGAAATATTATTTATGAATGATGTGCTATGTAAATGTTTTGACTATAAAATAGCCAATGAAAAATACTCTGAATAAGCAAATTGGGATACATCTACTGCAGATTTTTCCTGGAGGAAAAAGCAATTCTCACAACATCTTACATTGCCTCTGTGTTGCGATGCAGAGTTTTTATGTGTAATAAGTAAATAATGTAAATGTTTGTGCTTTGTTTCTTAAGCTATGCTGATTTTTCACCTCCTGCAAAGAACTCGAAGGAGCTTTAACCACTGGGAATCTCAACAATTTAGACACTGAATTCCCTGCAACAGCGAAGTTTTTCCTCCTAGGTTGAAGCTCTGTAACAACTCAAATTTATCTGTATCCAGTCTGTCATGGTCCTCTCTTCACTCCCCAAATGCTTTCTCACGCTGGCTCTAGCACTGACCTGATGGGTTGCCATGTGAGGAAGCTGGGCTGCCTGGACACTACCCACCTGGCTGGTACAGTGTCGATGTTTAATCCCAGCCAGCAACTAGGTACCACGCAGCCGCTTGCTCACTATCCTCCACCCAGGGGGATAGGGAGGAGAATTGGGAAAAAAAGTAAAACTTGGGGGTTGAGATAAGAATGATTTAATAAATAAAGTAAAATAAAATATAACACTAACAATAATAATAATAAAATATAATAATAACAATAATTGCAATGAAAAGGAATATAATAAAATAATAGTAAAAAAATAGTAAAAAAACCCCAAGTCATGCAGAATGCAATTGTGCACCACCTGCTGACCGATGGCTGAGCAGTGATTGGCCCCTCCTGGCCAACTCCCCCCAGTTTATATACTGGGCACGACGTCACATGGTATGGACTATCCCTTTGGCCAGTTCGGGTCAGCTCTCCTGGCCGTGCTCCCTCCCAGCTTCTTGTGCCCCTGCTCGCTGGCAGAGCATGGGAAACTGAAAAATCCTGAACTTAGGATAAGCGCTACTTAGCAACAACTACAACATCAGTGTGTTATCAACATTAGCCTCACACTAAATCCAAAACACACTGTACCAGCCACTAGGAAGAAAATTAACACTATCCCAGCCAGACCCAGGACAGGTAGGTAGGAGGTACTGGCCAAACTAGGGTGTAACATCTCAGCTTTCCTTTGCAGAAATCTGAGCAGAAATATAAAGAGGTAATGTCATGCTGTCAGCACCCTGTCATTCTTGCATATAAGCTCAGTCAAAGAGGAGGTAGAAGGAAGAGTTATTTTTCTTTTGGACTGTGGCTTTGAACCCTAGGCTTAATATATGAAAATATTACAGGTGTCCTGCCTTGTGTGTCCTGGAAAATAGTGCTTCATGTTGCTCAGTTGCTCCATGCCTCTTGATTATCCTCACAATGAATCTTCTGGGGTATCAGTAAAACTTTTCCTAATTTAAGGGCTTCATATCTGTTTCCATCCATACTGACAGATGTGTTTAAACTGATTTGAAATATGAGTACGACTAAGTTGTTCCCTTTGCAGAGCTTGGTGATTGGGTTGATCACTGTCTTTTTGGCCATTTCTGTTTGTTTGACTTTCACCTGGAATTCATTAAAAACATGATGGCCCTGACCACGCTTTCTGAGGAAAGTGTATTAGCTCTTAGATCAGTTGTGGTTCTTTAGCTTTTTTTCAGCTTCTGCTGGTGGCAGGCTATCTTTTTTCCTAGGGTCTAATAATAGAGTATTAAAAAGGACATGAAATAATACTCGTCCAGGTTTTTGAAAGTCAAAAACATAATTCCCTGCATCTCCAAGGGACAAAACTATGTCAAAATATATCAGTGACAAGAAGGTGAGGTTAACACTGTCATGACAGTGAATGTTTGAGCTGTGTATCTGTGGGTTACCAGAAACAAATGAGACCAAAGCAATCACTGGAGGAAAAGAGGGTTAAAATATTGCAAGCCTCTGTTTTATCTTTACTGATACCTGTGTCCTTGCTTCACAGTAGGGCTGGTGTTTTTCTGCAGAATGATGGCAAAGAGCAGCTTATCTTATCCATGCAATTTAATTCTAAACTCTTGTGAATGAACAGATGGTTTACGTAGCTAAGTCTTGTTTAATGGG
Source organism: Aquila spilogaster (assembly GCA_024606505.1). Classification (NCBI taxonomy): domain Eukaryota; kingdom Metazoa; phylum Chordata; class Aves; order Accipitriformes; family Accipitridae; genus Aquila; species Aquila spilogaster. The sequence continues at coordinate 18,553,364 of JANHGO010000049.1, read as the reverse complement.
TGTATTGCTAATGACATTAGGTCAGTTCCCAGCTAAACCTCTAATGCTAATCCTTGAAAAAACAAACCCATCAGATATACCCAGTCTTCACTGGAAAGCTGGGGAGTGATAGATCTTTATGCGGTGCTAGCGGGGCAACAGCTGTCAAAGAGCTTCTGACTTGCAGGGGAAAAATGCTTTGGTCTAGGCTTTGTCTTTATGGCTTTGCAAACCAGGGTTCAATTCGAATGTTTTACAGCAACCGATAAAGCAGAGTAGAAGGTATAAGGGTGTCTGCAGACACTTTCAAAAAGCTGTGTAAGTGCCTTTCACCCACCTCCACACACAGTACCCACAATAGTAATTCTCCTAAGTTTCATAGGTTGTAAGGCACATTTTGAAAATGGCACACGTACGGCTCAGAAAGTGTTTTTTGCATTCCTCTCAAGAGAGAGAAGATGTGTTAAATAAGCATAACACAGGTTCCTCTGGAGTGACATTGCTGAGCACACGCTGCCCGTCAGCCCTCGCCAAGCCGGTGTACAGCAATGTCAGTGTGGAGTTGGGTGCAAGAGGATCAGTATAACTTCTGAAAAGCTTTTGCTGCAGATACCTGACATCCAAGTTCGTAAGCAATAGGTGGGCAGAGAATCTTGGCATTACAGTATGTTCAGATGCCAGTGTCTTGGTAATTGTAAAACACACTTTTCTGAACGGATGTTCTAAATAGCTTCATAGGCCGTGCATCACATCAGGTTTATTCCAGAACAGGTTATGTTTCTCTGAGGAAATTGAGGGATATCCTTATCCTGAGGAGTATTTCAGAGTAGCAGCAGCCTACCATTACAAAGGTGGCCTAGTAAAGTTGCTCTGTTCAACCATCAGCTCCATGCAAAATGAGTAACAGCTTTTAAGAACATCTGCTCTAAAACAAATTGAGGCTGCTATAATTAGAGACGTACCTGGATATATCATGAGCATCTATTTTATTTTGTGCCATTGTCTCTCTTGTGTTAAAATTCTTACATTTTTTTTCTACAATTACTCTATTTATCAGTATTTCCTTCTTCACAGTGTCTTTTGTAACTGTTTTCCATTCTATGTTATTTACCCCTTTAATAATACAACTGATGGTATTACAAATAATTACTGGCTCACAATGAGAACTGTTAAAATCCCTGCTGCCCACGTGTAAACACTGTGGTTTATGTAATGGAAATATTTATCCTGTTGTGGGAAACGCCGAGTAACACAACTTGTGGCTTACCTTCTAGGAATGAAAGCCACGTATAGCAGTCTTATCCAGCATTTGTGATACGTTCCTTGCCTTGTTTACCAGGGACTTGATATTGGGCTTTCCTCTTTATTTCTGTAGGTTCTGTACAGACTAAAGGAGAAGATCCAGTTGTCACTGAGACAAGAGAAGGAAAAGAAGCAGGAGATCCACCTCTCGCCCCTTCCCCTGCAGACATCTCAGTCCGAGTATAAGACCACCAACAGCATGGTCCAGCCTGAACAGGCTCCAAAGGTTGTCAGTGTTGTAGTGGACCCTCAAGGCCAGTGTGTTCCTGAGCTCAAACCTCCTCTGTGTGCCAGTCCGTCTCCTTTCAGAATGAAACCTGTGGGGCTCCAGGAAAGGTAGGATGGCGCCCGGCGCGTTCAGCATTTATTCTGTTTGTTATACTCACACTGCATGATTTCATATGTGTCACTTCTGTCAATGAATGGGAGACTTGGCCGTACCGACACCTGAGAAGTGGGATTTTGGTGTGTTAATATCTACCTCATGGGTATTCTCTCCTTTCCTTTTCATATGAGCAAAGGTCCAGAAGTTTGGGCTGAGATTAACTGCAGTACTGGAATTCTTTTTGCTAATTTGTTTCTTCCACTTCCCAACAATTACTCCAAAGAAATAATTTTTCATTTTCCATTGATTTTTGCCTTTTTTGATCCTGGAGTTCCTGGCAGAGGGCACAAGGGCCGGTTATGTTTCGCCAGCAAAGGACATTCTCATTGTCAGGGAGTCCATAGCACATGGGAAACTCAGAAGGAAGAAATATTTATACCAACTGACTGCATTTACCAATCTCATACCATGTTTCCTTTATCACCTTTAGATAATTTTTCTTCTTAAATCCAGCTTCCCATGATGATCGGGATACAGTCTAAGGTCTACAGGCTTTACAAAAAAGATAAATAAGTGATTAGTAATGAAACCGACCCTTGCGTGCAGCAACTCAGAAATACTTGGTCACCAAACCTTGCCACTCATTCTGCCTTTCAAAAACTGGGCCAGTGCTCTTTTTATAAAACTAGTTATTCTTCCCACAGGAGAATGCACACTGACATCTGTCTCTCCTCTGCTAGAAACCTATATAATTTTCTTGCCTGATGGCTGCAGGCCGCTTTCATAAAGCATCAGTGCTCTGAATAACTAACGTAGCATGCAGCCGTGCAACTGAACTCTTCTACCCCGGCACAGACGGTAAATGAGAGAACAGACGCCACGCAGATATGATGGGGAAATCAGAATGAAAAGGAGACCAAATGGAGCCTCATCTGTGAGGACTCTCAGAGTTGAGCAGTAACCCTGATTCAGCTTGAACCGCGGGATTTCAATGACAGAGATTTTATCAATGGCTATATGAGCCACAGACAGAGCTAAGGGAGGGGGATTGATTCTTCCATGAGTAAAAGATGCTTTCAGCATCTTTTTTCAGCATCTTATGACAGGCAGAGCTGTCATAAAATAGGTGGTAGTGTCACTGCAGCTAAAAAAATAAGGAATGGAGGAAACAAGTAAGTACATTTTGATAGTTGCTCTCATTCCACAAGGCCCTAGATGTAGAGCACATGAGCATGGGGATCACATAGCTAGTTTATAATACCTAGTACCTAACATAGCATACGTAATAGTTGAGAGGGATTAGGGTGAAGGAATTTGTAGAGGGAGTTTATACTTAAGGACTGGGGAAGAAATTTTTCCATTGCTCAGACAAAGAAAATAAAAACTATTGATCTAGAATCTTACCTTCCACCACCACAGATAGGAACTCAGTATTTAATACTCCTAAACCAAATTTCATCCTTTGGAAGGACAAAGTTCTGGGTCAGATGTGTCAAAATGGAGAGCTGAGATACAAAGAGGAAACTAAACCTCATGTTTGATCAAATAAACCAGGCATTTCAGCTTTTTACTAAGGAAAAAGAAGTTGAAGGAACTTAGCACTTCAGTTTCTAATGTAAAAGAACACCAATAGGCCATTGCGAAAAAGTGAAAACAATTGTGATAACATCCCATTCTGCAGTTCTTTTTGTCATGTTTAACACAGTTACATTTTATTGGCCCAAGCCCACTTCTAAGAAATGGTGATTTAAGTTTCTTTCAAGCTCAGTGATATGGAGGTCTGGGGATGTGAGGGGGAGAACTTTAGGGAATAGGTTGTCTTCTCTTCCTCTGAAATAAGCAGCTATTTTTGTATATATTTCGTTTTTATTTACTATACCTTGTACTATGAACAAATTTTCACACATTTTGACACACACAGAAGCATTGGAGGCAAAAAGTAATACTGCAGCAACACATTTTGCCTCAGACATCATCCAATGACCAGGTATGTGGACAGTTTAAAACCCCTCTCCACCTTTCTGCCCCACAACAACCTTGCACTAGGCAACCTTGGGCCATCCTCATGCAACACGGGAGCCGTGGACCTCACAGCATGGGTCTGCACCCTGCAAGCAGCACGCTGTGCACAGAACAGTCTGCTCGCAGCCCTTTTTCTGTCAGTGCGGAGTTGGATCAAGCTTGGAGGTCCCCTCCTGCCCGTAGCCACAGCTCAGGGGCACCCACTCAGTAATGTTTGCTACCCAGATTTTGGTTTCTGCCAGGGGAAGAAGCTCTTGGCAGGCTAGTGTGGATATGGGAACTCCTTGACAAACTTAGCGTCGAGATTCCTTTGGCCAGGTGGCTTGACAGTGGTTCCTGAGCAGTATTTTCTAACTATCCAGACTCCCTGGTTTGATTCCTTAAGTGTGATCCACAGTCATGAAATGCCTCATATGATCCAGCCCAAACGGTATCTCTTCAAAGAGAAATCGATGGACCATGGGCCAAACCAGAGAGTGAGCCAACCACTGTGCCTAGCCGTCAAGATGAGAAGTTTGTGGCAGTATCTCTGAAGGATGGGACAGAAAGGCGGATGATGCCTGCCTCTCCAGCTCTGCACACTAGGTGCTGCTTTGAGGAGCACACCTAAATGCAAAAATACAGTGGACCTGAGTTTTCACAAAGCACCACATCAGCATCTGGTCCTCTGGACCTTTCCATTTTCAGTAGGAATAGCATTGGCTGTGTCCTGGTTTCAGCTGGGATAGAGTTAATTTTCTTTCTAGTAGCTGGTATAGTGTCATGTTTTGGATTTAGTGTGAGAAGAATGTCGATAACACACTGATGTTTTCAGTTGTTGCTCAGTAGTGTTTATACCAAGTCAAGGGTTTTTCAGCTTCTCATGCCCAGCCAGCAAGAAGGCTGGAGGGGCACAAGGAGTTGGGAGGGGACACAGCCAGGACAGCTGACTCCAACTGGCCACAGGGTTATTCCATACCATGTGACGTCATGCCCAGTATATAAACTGGGGGGAGTTGGCCTGGGGGGAGATCGCTGCTCAGGAACTAACTGGGCATCAGTTGGCGAGTGGTGAGCAATTGCATTGTGCATCACTTGTTTTGTATATTTTATTATTATTATTATTGTTGTTGTTGTTGTTGTTGTTGTTATTCCCTTCCTTTTCTGTCCTGTTAAACTGTCTTTATCTCAACCCACAAGTTTTACTTTTTTTTCTTATTGTCTCCCCCATCCCACTTCGGGGGGGGGACCAAGGAAGTGGCAGCATGGGGCTTAACTACCGGCTGGGGTTAAACCACGACAGGCTGGTACAGAGGCAGACAAATTGTTAATCGACAACCGCCCATAGATCAAAATGTTTCTGGGAGTTTGTCCAGCTTCTTAAAATGTATTTTGCTTCTGAATACCAGAGCCAAGTCCACATACGTTTGTTTCTGCATGTCGGGAAAGGCTCTTAGTCAGCTCTTTCCCTAAGACACAGCTCCCCCAGCAGATTAGGCACCATTTGCGCTATCACACGTGTAGAACGCCGCAGATGATTTTTCTGTGACAGTACACGCCCCAGTGCTTGGTGCCTTGCTGAATGCAGTTGGGAGCGGGTCTGGGTGCAGGGTGGGTGACATCGAGAGCTGGCAGGTGGCACTGCCACCCCCCCAAACCCCCTCACATCTGGCGGCGAGGTGGCATCTGCATTTTTTATTCTTTGGCTGTAGCTCTCGGAGGAGGGAAGGTGGTCACGTAGTCAGGATGGTGACTGGCCCAGTGGCACCGGGAGGCGAGTTATTTTCCTGGATACTGGTCGGGGACGTGCGCCCATGGGTGGCGTGTGGCTGGGGAAGGGATGGAGCGGTGGTGGCCAAGAGTGGAGAAGGGACCGACAGGTATGGAGGTGAGAGGGCTGTTAGAACAAAGAAGCACTGACCCCTTTCTGTTACAATCAACCATAGAATCATAGAATCGTTTAGGTTGGAAAAGACCTTTAAGATCATCGAGTCCAACCGTCAACCCAACACCGCCATGCCCACTAAACCATGTCCTGAAGTGATAGATGCTGGGGTAGGCAGGTGAAGGGCCGTCTTCAGAGCCTCCTGGCATCCTCCGGATCGTTCAGTACAGAATGCTTCAAAGTTGCTCTCTTCTGGTGTTTTCACAACTGCTGCTCCTTTGCAGCAAAGACCTTCTCCATCGGCAACCCACACAGTGCAGCTACTGACCAAAGGAGCGGGAGAGCTAATGTTCTGCCGTGGGTGTCTTCAGTGATGAACTGTCACAATATCAGAGTGCCAATGCCTGAATTTAGGATGTAAATGATCCTTTTCTCTTCTGTGAGCATATCCACGAGTATTGCATCAGTGTTTATTTTTCTACTTAGGCTTTTATAGGTCTATACAAATAAGATAGATAGGATTTTCCTTCAGCAGGGTAAGGCTTCCTTTTATTCTGCTGGTTGGCCAAAAATTCATCTTGATATAAATGGTCCCAGCCAAAATCAGAATCTGGTGAAGTGGGATGTGATGTTTTAAATGTCATTCTGACATGTCAAGCGTTGAAAATTCTTAGTACGAGCAGTAAGTTTTTAAAACACAAGTATGGTGGGGATATAAATATAAATATAAATATAAATATAAAAGCTACCACACCAGTACAGTATTTACTTGTTTTACAACTGGATTTACTTTTCCTCCAGCCACTGCTGCTGTGAGTTTTAGTTCCAGTATTATTTGTGACTAGGACAACTGTATGTCAACTGACTAGTGCACAATATACTGTTTTGTTCAAATAAGTTACTCTCTATCTAGCATGCAAAAGTACATGGAAGAAAAGAAAATGTGGAAAATAGCTCTTCTACTCTGTATGTTAAAAAACAAACAGTGCTTTGGAAAGTCTTCTCAAGCTTTTGTATTCCATCCTAGCCACAAAGACCTAAACCTTCTAAATGATCAGTGGGAAAAATCGCAGCACTATGTTTTCTCAGTCTGTTACATATTCATTGGAAATTCTGTCTAAAAGGGAGAGCTCCTCATGCTCACAAATCAGGATGCTAGGGGCATGCAGGACTCTCATTCAGACCAAGTAACATTTTACATGTGCTTCGTGCTAATTTTTTTTTCTATGCAATAAATACAAGAGAGTGGAGAATATAATAGGAAAGAAGTTTGGCAAATAGAGCAAAAACCTGGCAGATAAGTGAAATAATAAAATATTTTTAAAATGTGAAATAAAAGAATTCTGTAACGGTATGGAAGCGCTGCTGGAACACAGAAGATACTCTGTGAAAGGGAAGGCAGGCAACACCAGCATGAGCAAAACTGGAGGGGAGAGGGCTGCTCACTGACATCATGCAACATATGCTGTGCAACCAAGTCTGCAACCTCTAGAGAAAATCTGTAGGCATCAGAATAGAGAACAGTAGGGGGAAAATCACCTAAATCAATGTCAAGTGTAACTCCCTACGAACATAACAGATAGGACCGAATCTTGGCTTGAACTCTGATTGTGAGAACCATGTGTGATGTTACTTTTCCCCCCAAAGCACAGCAATACTATAAAAACCCTATGCCACGGTTAGTAGACTGTAACCAGTGGGATTTCTCTTAGCATCTTGAAGAAGCCTGTAAATTGACAGCAGAATTCTTTTCTCCAGTTCTAAGAAGTAAGAGTATAGCTCACTGTAAGTATCATGAAATAAAAGTTAAAATAATGTGTGTTATAAAGCTGCTAAATGCTCACCTCTGTCCACTTCCTTATAAGATGAGAAAAAGAGATATTCTGATGGAAAAGAAAGGCAATGTATTTTTAAATAATTTAAAAAAATGTATTCGGATAACCCATAGTAGTCTGTGGAACTCACGGCCAAAAGTTAAAGTTTGAATCAGGAATGGATTAGCAAGAGGTACTCACACATACAGTCACACAAAAAATGAGAGCAATTATTGTTCTCTGCCTTTGGCGTCCTTCCTCAGAAACAACTTGTATTTGACATCTTTACAGAGAAAATTGTGAACAGTTTGGGCTTCAATTTGGAGGTGGGAGAAAATTCCTGTGTTATTATTGATAACTATTCTCTTTTATTAGTTATTCTTCATAGACACACAAATTAAACTATTGTTCCAGTCACCTATACAATTTCTGTGCCCTGTCAATTGCCATTAGAATGACAAATGCTGTGGATGACAAACACTAACTATAATACCTATTCTCCTGGTGTTAGTAAAGCAGTATCCGTTAAAATGAATCATTATCTTAACAATACTGTATACCAAATAAAAACTCGTAAGAAATGTTGGAACCGGGGTAAAAAACCTGATGTGCTCTTTGCTTCGTTAATATAACGGCAGCTGCATCTCAGGATATCACTATTAAACCAAATCTCCGCTCTAATAGATGAGAAAAATTTCCAACAATTCTCTCTGGTTCTGTTCTGAGTTTTAGATCACAGAGCACAGTTGCTGCAAATATAATTATGGTGTTGCTGATCTGTTATCTTTATACAAAACTGTCCATTGTGAGTAATCATTTCAAGTAATGCTCAGAGGGTAGCACCTTGCAGTTGGACTACTGTAAACATGCCAGTTTTTGTAGTTTATGACACAAGCATGGGAACTTAATATATTTACAGGAAGGGGCCTTGAATTTCCTGGCTAAAATATACTAGCTTTGCATAGATTTGGAGGATAAATTTACCCTATTGTGTGGAGCTGAATATGCTTTCTGCATTCTTAATTTAAATCCTAGGGATTGTTTTCAGGAAAATGTCAGTGTAATTGTTCAAAGCACAGCTATGTGCCAACATCGAAGTACTAGCTGGAGAACGATTTTACGGTGATATCCTATCAGAAGGAATTTGCAAAGCACCAGGGACCAGTAAACTGAGTTTGAGGTGGTAGGCAGGAATTTTTGTGCTCCGGTCCGTCTCTGCCACTGACTCATTAGAGCACTTTGGATGGATGTGGCATGTAAACCTCCTCCGGCCGCACTGCTAACCACTGGAGTGAGACCGGCTGGCTGGCGCGTCCCTCTGAAGAGACGTAGCAAAGATGAGAACCTTAACATGAAGTACAGTAAAAGTCCTACATGCTACTATTTGTCCACATCCTTTAAGAAGAGTGGGAGAATACGATAAAAAAACAAACCACTTTCTGAAGGACCCTGAAAATGCATTTCTCTCGTTTGGCAGACCTCTCAGCTGTATTCTGTCCTGGTCTGTAAGATGCACTAATAACTTCAATACACCGAGAAACACTTATTGCACCGAGGCCAGCTAGCAGAGATTCATTAGTGTCCATACTGCCAAGCTCCCTTTACCTCCAAAAGAGCGGGGGCTGGATGCAGACGGCCTACTGGGAACGGTTTGTGCATGTGCTGGTTCCCAGACCGTGCCAGTGAATTGCTCTGGAGCACTCTTGTTGGCGAAGGCTAAAACCAAGCCGGGGCTGCGAGGCTTGAAACGTAGCAGTATCGATCACCGAGTTTCAGTGCCTGGGATTGTTTCCTGGCGCTGTTTAATTTCTTTTTGTAGGTGCAGCTTGCACGTGAAGAAGCGCGCAGCTGGTGCAGCAGCTGCCGTGAGGGCAGCAGTCCTGACTGCGGGCAGCCGCTCATGGGCTGTGCCTTTTAGTAACGCTCCTTTCAGCGCAGGCTGTGCCCGCAGCCTGGCACCCTGGCATCCCTCCTCCTCCTCGGGCCACCTCAACTACCTCGAAGGGCACACCGGGACTGCTGGCACCCGCACCTTGGGTAAGGGCGAGGGCTGAAAACCTGGGCTACCGAGGTGGGAGTAAGGAACGGCGAACGTGAAGTGGGGTCCAGCGCTGAGGGTCTCCTGCTCGGTGCCCGAGAGGTCTGGTTTGGATTCATGACTAGAGAGAGAATAATGCTTTTCCTCCAACTTGCATTTGTGTAACGACGTCTCTGTTCGTGCGCAGTCACTCTGAAAACTTTTTGCAAGCGCTGGACCCCTGAGTTGCACAAACGTCTGTTCTGTCCAACCCATTACAGACGTCTTTGCTTATCTGCAGCGTAGGAAGAGGGCAGGAATGTGAATTGTCCCCTTTCTCTGGAGGGGAAGTGAATTCAGGCACCAGCCTAACAAAGACCCTTTAAAAACCATATTTTAACTATTTGACTCCTGGCTGGGTGAGAAGGTGTTTTGGTTGTGGTTAGAGCTCTTTGAAGCAAAACTCTGTGGGAGTTATGATCTAAATAAATAGATGCAAATAACTATGTACCATCGCCCAAACTTACACCCACGGTCCGTTTCCCTGTGTCTCTAGAACCTCTTGCAAATTCCTTCAGATTAGCGTGGGCAGGCGGTGGGCTACCACTCCTAGCTCCATCTCTGCTTTAAATTGTCCCACATCCCTTTTTTCTCCTCTTGCAAAGAACTAAAAGCTCTTCAGAGCACGTGACATTCTTTTCTGGGAGTGGATAATTCAGGCAAATTAACCCACCCTCATTTGGAGAAATTCTTCTGGTGCAGCTTCGTAGTCCTCTTCTCTGAGATGCTGGGGAGTGTTCCGTTTAGCACACAACGCATGCCTACCCTTGGTTTTGCCTTTACCGTCTTGTGAGGTTTAGTCAGGAATTTTGTAATAATTTTATTGTATTCCCAGGTCTCTTATCTGGCGTTTATTCTTGTTACTCCAGTTGCTACTGGTTTTAGCTTGTACACAGGAAACCGCGGTGCCAATCAGTGTCGTTCCCAAGGTGACAGGAAACCCTGTTTGGTCGGATGTTGATTGTGCTTGTCTTTACTGCTCCACCCATCGCATTTTCTTCCTTTTTGGCTTAAGTTGAGACAAATTAATCAGTGGCCGCCATCTGGTAGACAGTTTTGGTGGTTTTGCAGTGATTCGTCCAGCCGATCTTTTGAAAAGTAACGCACGGCACAAGAAACCGAGGGGAAATATCCATGTTAATATTTAAATGACTCTCAGGCCTAGGATCAGACGAGTCATTGTTGCCCTGGGCACATGAGTAATTTGAGATGTGTGAGTAATCCCCTTGTCTTGTCCAGCAGCGGGTTTGGGTTTTTAAGCGCCGTTTGGTCAGAGGGTGAAACTCCAACGCAGCTCTCCAGTGGCTGATTTCCTCGGCTCCTCTCTGCCTCCGCTTCGTTTCTGTGGTCGACCCTCGCAGGCAGGGTTTCTGTGACCGCTTTGCCGGCTGTCCTAATGTGCAGGCAGAGTGGGACATCTGGGAAAGCGAGGAGATGCACATTAGCTAAACTTGAATGCTCCAATACAACCAAATATATCGCCTTTTCACATTGGCAGGTTGGAAATGCCATGCTAAGGGACAAAGAGAAGAGACCCAGTTTCATTATGAGATTGGGTAAGCAGAATGAGGTGCATTGCATCGCGTGAGTCCTTTGACTAGGACCCCCAGGTACTGATTTCAGTAAAATAAACAACTGATGTGGAAGGGAGCATCCCTAGCAGATATACAGGGGTTTGGAATTTACAGGAAAGGTTGATTTTTCAGCTTTGGGGGCTTTATAGAAGTCTCCTTGAATTCTCCTGTTGATGTCTGAAAAAGGCCAATGCCTCAAATTAAAACAGAAATATTCACCTTTCCTCTTGTTTTGAAATGTATTTCTCACTGATCATGCTATTCCTTCTGGCCAACTGTTCTGCAGGGCAGCCTAAAGCTGAATTTTAGCTGCTCAGTTCCCCTTAATTTAAAACGTTAGGAACAGACACAGAACACAGCTAAAGAAAGAAAAGGAAAACATCAAAGCACGTCCAAAACTGCACTATAAAATATCCAAGAATGTCTTTGAATTGCAGGAAGCCATGGACTGGACAGTACTTACTAAGCATCCAGCTTATATTGTAGCCATCAGGTTAATATTCCAGGCCATGAATCTCTTCTTTGAATGCAATCATAATTTATTTTATTTCTGTGCATTGTCAGGAGAACACTTACAAATTATGACAGTTGACTAATCATACTGCTTCTTTTCGGAAAAAACCAGTTCTGGAAATTCAGCAAATATCTCTTACGCAGTCAGAGGTAGTATGTACAGAAAGCTTGACATTGCTAGCTAGCAGAAATGTCCTTTGTTTGCAAATACACCTTTCCTCAAAGAATACTGCATGTAAATCTGTAGGTCAGACTATTTCTCAGCTCTTGTGGGAAATTCTCTTTAGCATTTTTATCAATATAGTACCTGAGAGCCTCGGTCACAGATCAGGATCCCTCTGTGCAAGGCTCCATATACACACAAAAATGAACTGATCCTCTATCCAAAAAACTTACCATCTCAACATCAGACAAGGTGGTAGATGCGTACAGACAATCAGGCAAGCCTCAGGAAATGCAGACGCAATAGCATCATGGCAGAGATGAGGATGCCCAGAGTATGCCATGAGAATGGCTCAGCCCAAGAAATACTGCCCGGAGGCAGTAGCTGATTTCATACGACACTGACATTTCAGCCAGGTTCTCGCTGGAGTTGTTTGTCTGCTTTGATACCATCAGATCCAAGCTGATGCATCAGTTTGGTTTGACTTTGAACCTTCTCTGAGTATGGCCAACATGTTTCAGAAGCTCTTACTATTTTCATAGTAAGGCAAGTGAGGCATTAATTGGTTAAGTGACTGATCCAAGTCGATATTGCAAATCAGTGCCCTATCTTCATAAAATACCTGGACTCTTGAACCCTTCATTCCGTTCTCTAACTGGTGGAGTCTGTAAGTAACTACAACATTGGTATTTCTTTCTGGGACAGGGACTTCCCTTATGTTCCCTATCAAAGAACATACTTTTGATGCTTAACAAACTGTGTGTATTGTTGTTATTAATTTGTGGTAGCTATAATTATCCCGGTTATGCTAATACTGTGATTCGATAACAGGAGCAAAACAGAACACAGCGACTTCAAATGACCGCTCAAATATGCGATAGGCATCAGAAGGGGAAGTACCGTATATAATTCCCACGCAGGAAAATGTCGTTAAGTACAACGTTTCTCTAGGGAAGTCGGTCCCGATGCTTCGGGATGACCAATAGCAGCTCCCTGGAAAGCCGCGCTGCCAGCGAGAGACGGGGCCGGTGCTGGGCAGGAGGCAGCTGAGCCTGCCCCTCTGCCAGGGCTGGCGCTTCCACTTCCCACCGGCCCCCTGGCAGCCACATCTCCCGTCTCTGAGATGTCTCAAATCCTTCCTGAGTTGTAGCAAATTGCACCGGAGGACTGCTGCATAGTCCGGAGGCTTTCCGTTCCTTTCCCTGGATGTGATAGTGGACGTCACAGCCTAGGCTTACAACAAATGATGGAAAACAATCAGAACGGCAGGAAAGCACACAACAGCTAATAAATCCAATTTGCATGGTCTCATTTCACTTTAGACTCTATTTAGCTTGGTTTGCCTCAGTGGATTTGTAGAAGTAGCTGGGAAGAGAATTTGGCCCGCAGAGCACAATACTGAATAGGTTTGCGAAAGAAGGCGGCATTGTGAAAAGCAGAAAGCTGGTACTGTAATTAATCCCAAAGGTAATCCTCTGGCTACAGAGAATGCATTTGCAATTTACTGATAAGATTAGAATAACATAAATGTTTTCTGCTTCATCACAAGGATTCTCCCAAATGTAGATGGCCTAAATACCCCTCTAGTTGCCATGTCTAGTGTTTGTTATTGCCTGGCTCCCAGCTACGGCGTTCATTGTCCTGGGACAGTGCCGAGGTCAGAAGGTGGGCTAAGAAAGCTGTCTGAAGGAAAAATCACAGAGGACACCAGACATAAAGATATGGAAGCAAGCTTTGGTTCAGGATGTTCCTAAACTATAGATTGCCAGAAGCTGGAGGGCATACTAAAAATAACAGTGTTAATTAAGTAATCAGTAATTCCTGCTTGATTTGTTCTTGCATTCTTTCCCTAAACCGCCTCTTGCTGGCCATTGTTCAAAACAGGATACTGGTCAACCTTTGGTCTTACCTAGTACACCAAATTTACGTTCATATTTCTGTATCACTCCCTTCAATGTATGTTAATCTAACCCATGTTACATCATTAGCTGCATGGAGCCCTGTGCGTTGAGAGTGTTTGTACTAAGATAGATGGGGCGGAGGTCGCGCCGGGAGGCAGTTTAGTTTATCTTTCAGATATGACTTCTCCTTTCTTTTTATTTCATAATGCAATGTGCGTTTAGAGGAGCACTGCTTTTATCAGAGTCCTCACATTTCCCTCCTCTATTCAAATTCACAGAAGTGAATTGAAATCAAGTGATTTAAGTTCCTTCATGCCGTGAATCCTTTGCTAATAGAGAACTATGAATCTGAGGCAATTATAATTATTTCACTCTGAAATTTCGAATCTGTGCTGACTCATTGATGCTGTGTATGAGGAAGAGTAGATCCAGAAAGCCTTCGCTCTGGCCCCTGCCTTCATCTCTGGGCGCAGGTACAGATGGATTTCGCTTCTCTAGAGCCCAGCCTATGCACTCCCCTACAGGAACGTCCCTGATGAAGGCAGGCAGTGGCCAGGGCCGTGGCTTCAAGGGATCTGCTGAGCTCCGTGGAAAGGAGCTCCAGGTCCCTCACCTGCCTGTTCTTCATCAGCCGCTCGGCCCTCAATGGGGCTGTACAGCTTGGCAATAGCTCTTTTAAAGATCTAACTAATCGCTGAAGTGCAAGATAAAGTACACCTTGGTATGCAGACATTTACAGCTGTCTTTTAAAAGCATTCGAGCATTGCTCCATTTCAAATTACAAGCCTAAGTGGATTTCCTAAACTTCATTTTCAAAGGGAATCCAGGCTCTCCGCACATTAATATACTTGTTTGAGCAAGCCTTCCCATAGAAAGCAAGGCTGGAAAGCCAGACTACTACAGTGAATCAAGAAGAAAAAGCTGGGAAGAGAGAAAGGTTTATATACCTGGCTTAGGCGTCAGCTCTGGAAACTTGAGAAGCAGCTAAATGGCAGACCTAAGGGCACATGCGTGGTTCCTGTCTCTAAGAGCCTAAATCCTATCAACTCGTAGTATAACTAACTTAAGCACGTAAGTGACTCTGGAAAAGGGACTGTGCCTTCCAAAGTGTATGAGCTAAAAGGATTTCTGGTCTGTACGGGCAGCCTTGGATGCTTTGTCCGCTGCGAGTGGAGCGGTTTTGCCGGCTCCCTTTGCAGAAGTCTACAGATGGCGCAGCTCGGTTGAGCAATGCTGTGGGTCTGGAGGTTTTACATTCTTCAGGAACTGCTGCTGCTCAGTAATTTCTTCAAAGTGCACTAACAATTCATTTGTCTGCTTAGAAATCTTCTGTGTGACACTTGCAGTAGTTTAAAGATAGTGAAGACCAAGTCAAATAAACAAGGAATGTGCTTTTTTATTATCTTAAGGTTGACAGGGTGTAGTAAGCGCCTCTTTTCCCAGATGTTCCTTCCTGTCTTTCCCAAATGGCAAACTCACCAGGAAAGAACTCATTGTACTGATTAGTCTTCAAGTCACAATAAAAAATAATTTTCTCTTACTGATACTGTCGGAAGATACTGCCCAATTACATTAAGAATACTCCTACCCATGTCTTTTTCCAGGTCAGCTGGTTTTGGTTGAAGACCCAAAAGAGTATTGAAGGACATTAATATGTGAATAGATTATATATTTGCTCGTTTGGATTTAAGGGTTGTAGATTACATTCCTTAGATGAGCAGCAGGTGCAGCATGAAGGTAGAGTTTGTGCTTAAGAGATTAATTAGTATGGAATACATGAAGCTAAATGGATTTATAGATAAGGGTCCTGTTATGGAAAAAAAAAAAAAACCAACACAAACTTTTTTTTCATCTAAAAGCTGAAAAACCTAAGATCAGTCCATTACTTATTTGTTTGCCATAGGGCTGACCAACCAAATAGCAAAAAATCTCAGTTAACCAGGCTTAAAAAAACACTTCCTAGAAGCTATTGCTGTAGTGTTGCACCTCTCCGTTCTCATTTATTAGATCAGTTCTCTTAGATGGGCTATGGTTCTCTGAATACTGCAGGCAAGCACCCTCTGGGCATGCTGTAGTGCTCAGCAAAGGAGCGAGACTTGCGTGTGCTGGGAAAAGTCATCAGGCTTTGCACCTGGACAAGAGATCTAAATGGGAAATGATGGTGCCCGGCTACAGCTCCTCCAAGGTATCATGGAGGTACTTGTGAACTGAAATCATAGAGGGGTAGCTCATACAAGTTTGACAAAAAATATTTTGCAAATTGATTGGGTTTTTTCTAATTTTCAAGCAGAAGATACAGCAGACAGAATATTTGGGGGGTTTTAACAGTTCTTGTTGGCTTACCTTAAATAATGCATCATCAGAGCACATTAAATTGTGCATTTGCTTAAACTCTGCAGCCCTAGCAGCTAATTGTTATTCCTCTCCATTCTCTTTTCCTTTTCCCTATTCTTTTAATCCCTTTTGTTTATATTCATTGTAGCTTGGTTTAAATTAGCGTGTGCATTAATCGGAGAGAGAACAGGTCATCCAGTATGTTTGTGCAACGAGGCCTCCAGTATGAAATAGAGCAATGCTGCAATGCAAGCAGATAATAATAGCAATAAACAAGACTGCATTCAATTAAAGCTCTACTATCTAAAGCAAATTAACCATAAATTAGTAAACATTTATTCAGCTCTTTGAAAAAACAGCTCAAATAAGCACAACAAATTAGCATCTTCATTTATTTTTACCTCTAGAACATTTAACTCAGTTTTCACTCAAGCTGAAAACACATATATGTGAATACGAATCAGAAATAGAGCTTTATGTTACCATCCAAGTTTTATTGGGGAGAGAAGTTTGCGTGACAAAACGCAATTTGATTGTAGAAATAATCTACAGGAAAAGATGGGAGGTTGTATAAGCTTTGCATTTTTGAACAGTCAGTTCCCGTAGCCGAGCGGCGTAGCCTTATCGAGGGCAGAACAGGAGTGAATTGGCAGTACATTAGAAAGCATGATTAAAAGAGGGAAAGTTGAAACTACTCTCATGTCAGCTGTTTTCCTCTACAGGATATTGAGCCATTCCTGTCCTAACCAGATACTGATTGCTTAAAACTTAGTCCAGAAGTACTTGTCAAAACCGTTTCCTCAGTTCATTTTGACATGCTGAGCTGTGAGTAGATCCTGAGAATTGTTTGCAATTTAGTGCTAGAGGTATTGGCCTGCTCTCGCTCGCGGCTGTGGGAACAAGATCAGACCCTCTGGAGAGAACATGAAGTGCCTCCACTTTCCAGAAAAGCTATTTAAACTTTAGAGCTGAGGCTCCTCATCGGTTTCTGTGGACTCAGAGGTGCTGCCAGGAGGTTTCTTGTGGGTAGGAAGCAGCAGAGGATTGGAAGTCTTGCCTCGCAGCAGCCATATATCCCTCTTCTTCTCCTTTCAGTGGGCACACAGCTTGGTGTCGTCACTTCCAGACCCCCTCCTCAGAGTGACAGGCAGGAAGCATCAGTTTTTCAAGTGACAAATAAGTGGGAAAAAATAATAATGCAACACCGGAATACTCCGAGGAGAGCGTTGGTAGAGCAACTGTGAGCAGAAACGGCAGATGTTCTTTCCAAGAAGGTGCATAGGATCAGCATACTTCATCCCATTGCCTTCCTCATAGTCCTGAGCTTACATATCTTCCACCTCTGGCTTTCTGGTGATAGGTATTACCTTCAGTGTTATATCCCAATTACTGCCTCTGCACTGTAAATGAGGCACTCTGGTCGGTGGGAGGCAGAGTAGAAATATTATAAATATCAGTTATATTAACAACTGAATTGCTAAGCATGCTTGTGGAAACATTGGGCTAGTATCTACCTATCTGTCCAGGATCTCCTCTCTGGAGAGGAGGAATCAGAGCCAGAGGAAGGTTAATTTGTGAGAGGAATAAGGCTTTGGAAGTGAGGCCAGCAGCCTACAGAAAAAGAGAGGTCCACTGTTCCTAGACATGATAGGAGGTAATAGGTAACTTCTGGTGTTTTAAGTAGCACTGGTATGTCAGGGGATAGCAGGAGAGGGGGGAAGATCAAGGTTTGACCACCTGCACACCAAAGTGCTGAAGGTGGAACTCTGGTCCTGCATTTTCTATTTTCATGCATAGTAAAGTCGCTGCAAAATGACCAAACATGAGCTGAGTGGAATAGGTCCTTCAAGGTATCGGGCTGTATCAATTTAGACTCGCCATAATGCCTGTTACCCTTTAATGCAAAGTAAATCAGACATTTTATATTCATAGTTACAGATTTTCTATCAAAATCAGTTTGTATTCCTCTGCTGTTGTTTTTTAAAGTAAATGATTGACATAAATAATGCTGAATCTTGAAATCAGTAGAAGAGTAATTTCCTTTAGAGAAGAGTACCTGTGAAAATTGATTGCAAAATGACTTAAGGTAACCTGAGAAATGATACAGATTTAGGGAACCTTGGGTTTTAGTCCTGCTTCTAACACTAATTCTTCTTTGGCCTGGTTAGTTGGTCGATTGCAGCTGCTGATTTTTGAGTACTTCAGTTTGGGTGTGATGTAGGTTTTGTTTGCTTAAAAGTGTCCATAACCCCGGGTCTGAGTGGGTTCCTAAAAGCTGCAGCACTTGTTCAAGTGGCAACCAACGGCAACCCAGAATTGTCAGCAAGCAAAGCAGAGATCATTTAGGAAACTTGAGTTATCATCATGGATCTGCCAAGCATAGCATCTGTATAACGATGCTTCATAGGGCACCTAGGAGTGTAAAAATAAAAAAGTACATTATATGCAGTAAGTACTATGTGCAAATAGTTATTCATTAGGATGACATTCACAGAGTTACATAATGATTTTTTAGTTAATTTTTTTCTCAAACTAATACTGATGATATTGATTGGCCTTTGTTGAAAGTAGGAGTAAATAAGAGGATAATTACATTAATGGGTATTGTATATTATCAGTTATGGGGTTTCTATCAGAATATTCTCTAATATGTGCTGCAGCACAACAGAAAAACGGAAACTTATGAGCTCTACATTTCCAAGAAAAGAATGTAGACCTAGGAAAAAAATTAATCTTCTTTTTTCAAGTTTGGTGCTCAATAATGGAGTTTTACCACATGCTTAGAAGACTTGTTTGAGATAGTATGCTGATGGCCCAAAAAACCGCGAGAGGTTACCGCACCCATTAATGTAACCATGCTCGCATTCAGCCCTACTTTCCCAAGACATCCAGTAACATAAGCAGTACGAGGTGATGATATATATTTTAGGCTAGCACGTACAGAGCAAGAATCATATATAAGCATTTGTGAAAAACACATAAACCATTCTTATGCTTGTTAGAAGCAACTATTTAACAATACTGTGAATGTTACTTTAAAATTTATTGAATTATACTTCACTTCAAATAAGAGTTATCTTTTAACCTTCTGAGGACTGACTGTAATGGATATTATAAATCTGGATTTGTGAAGAAATGTCTCAGTCATATGTTAGAAGACGTACGTTACTGTTTGCCCAAGGCTGGATGAAAATGGCAGTATGTTTAGTCCTTTGCAAAGATTATTTTAACCCCTCTGTATTTCTGCTCTTCTACTTTTTCTTTTTTCAACATTGATTTTTCTTGAAGAAGTCAATGGGAGTTATGCAGTATCCTATTTTTATTTACTTTATATCAAAATACAGGATTAATAACAACAAAAACATTAAGTCCTTTTCTGATTTACTGTGCTTTTCACACCCCACCGCAGCTTTACGTACCACATTTGTTCGTCTACGTGACCGTGTTTTCTCTTAGCTACTTTGCTAAAAGCAGCAGGAAAGATGAGACCTATATTTTTTCCATTGTCCTTTTTTACAAATGTGTATTTTTTTTCTTTTGAATTACTCTGCTGAAACACAACACCAGATAAGCAGGTGAAGCCTGGCCCGGGTAAGGTAGTAAGTGGTGGAAACCACGTGCCCGATTGATTGTGGTCTCCCAGTGCAATTGCAGCAGTGCAGAACCCGCCTGAATTCGGTGCATTTGGCTGATGAGATGGACCCGCAAGGGAAGAGACTCAGGACCCACGGCTAGACCTGGTCTGTGAGCACGAGAGACATAAAGCGCAGCGGGGAACCGCGGGGTTTTTCCCGTCATCCCCGCAGTAAAACCCGGGGAGAGTAGCCCTGCGGAGCGTCTCCCGGTACAAGCGGGATCCGAGGACCCCAAGCGAACTCCCTCCCCAGCAGCGGCAGCCAGCGCCGCTCTTCCCGCTAATTAATGGCTTCCTTCCACCGGCACGGCGGACGCAGATCCCGCCTGGGCCGCGCAGAAGCTCGGCAGCGGGACGGAGGACCGAGGGTGCAGAAGGAAGAGCCTCCCACGTCTGCAATGCCGGGGTCGGAGGGCAATGGCTCTTGGAGGGCAGCAGCCGTCACCGCTGCTTCCAAAACCGCTGGAGAGAATGAAAAGCCGAGGACCGGGAATCTGGGCGTTGCATTTTTTCAGGAGTGCTGAATAAACATGGGAACGTGTATTTAAAGAAATTGCCCAGCTTAAATAAACAACTGGGAAAATGTGTCGGGTAATTGGATTTTCATAATCGCCAGCTATGGCTTAATTTTAGGGTCAGGGAAGACCTGGAAATGACCTCATTGATGATTAATAGGCTTTAGTAACCTGGTGGCCCTCCGAGGTGGACAGGTGGAGCTTCCTTTTTAGAGTTTTCAAACAAACATTGCATTAATCTTTTTTTTTTTTTTTTAATCATGATCTGTAATAAAATCTGCTTCTGTAAATGTATTATTAAAAATACTCCAGTGGATTCTTATCGCTGGACTTGTTCCTATTACCGAACTGAAAAGAAGCCTGTGAGTATGTAATAAGACCCCCCTCAGGGATACTAGACAATACACAGACAGACACAAGTAGTTTCCTGATTGCACTTATTCACGTACCCAGTGATGAGGTGGCTGTCCCAGCTGGTGAAACTTCGGAAGAGTTAGTCTCATGCTGATTTTAATGTAATGTTGTCACGAATGTTTACAATTCCTCAGATTCCTCACATGATGCTCTTCCCCATCAAGACACAACCTCGAGGGGATGCTGAGGCAGGTGTATCACAACAGAATCTTCTCTAATTTGGCTCAGACTATTAACATGGGGAACATAAAAAATATAAAGTTATTTAGAAGGTAAAAAAGGGTTGTAAATATTCAGAAATAAGGGAAAACCCTTGTGTATGGCTCCTTCACTCTAATTTGAAATGGAAAGATACCTGTATGTAGTCAGGAGAGATATATATATATCTCTCCAAGAAAAATTAGTTGTCTGACTTGAAGTGTTGCTGGTGTGATTGTGATTTATTTATTCAAAACCTATTGGAGACAAGGGGTAGTTACCAAAAATAGGCTTTGTTTTAGGTGGTACCTCCTTGTTGCTCCGTGGCCAGCCTTGTGCAGTCCCTCCAATAAGGTGGGAAAAGGTGGGCTCACCACCTAACCTCTTTCCACTCAGCTAGTAAAAGAGAAGAGAATTCTGGCTTTCCACTCTTTTCTACAGAAGGTGAAGAATTTAACTGTTGGAGAGGCATAGAGAATCCCAGGAATCCAGAGCAGGACCTGAGACTATAAGCATCTCTTATTAGGACACACACGTGCATGATGGGTTCAGGCCCTCCTTCATCTTTCAAGACAAGGCAATATGTCCTGTTTTCAGCCCTATTCCTCAGCACGGTCTTGAATGCAGTAAAGAAGTCTGTGTGATTAATGTTAATATTGGCAATAGTTAGTATTGCTAATGTAAACATTATTAGAATCTTTTTATTAACTGAAGCACGCTTCTTCAAAAGTTTTCTTTGAGATGCCTGTTTCTATGGAAGAACTACCCTTAGAGCTATTATCTGTTGTATATCCTCTTACGGACTTTCTGAAAAGACTGCTATCCTTTAGGTAATAATTTTCTGTCCTATATTCAGTTTTTATTCAACATGTAGCTTTTAATGTGTTAAATACGCGGCTAAAAACTATTTCTTCTTTCCAGAGTAAGTTATTTGATTCTCAACACCGGTATTCGTCAATAATCACCATAAATGGTAAAAGCTGTAAACTCAAAGTTATAATTAGAACAGGTATATTTTTTTTGTTGTTGTTAAAAAGGAAATAGCCTTTTTGCCAAGACTGTCAGTTATAACAATGTAAAAGCCAAAGAAAATATTAACATTTTCACGGCACTTTGTTAATGAACAATGCAAATGCTTTTCCTCTATATTAGGAAATCTCAGTAGGTTCTCCCAGAAGTATGTCTGGGTCTAAATCGCTACCCATTTCTCAACCAAAGGTAGCCTAAACAGTTTTGGAGAGGTTCATTGCACACCTCTTCTGTGGATTTCTGGACTGTTTCCAAAAGATTGGATTTGTGATATACGCCCTCGGAGCCACCTGTTTGAAGGACTGCCTTTTTCCACGGAATCAATTGCTAGTCGTGGTCAGAAGAGGTGCTTTCGCAGGAGGGGTTTTGTGAGAAAGCGGTCTAACGGGATGTTTTCCGTGGAGCTGGGGGTCCGGTTTCTCCCGCAGCGGGGGCAGCCCCCGGGGAGCCGGGATGGCTACGGGAGCCGGGACCCTCCCGCAGGGTCCGGCAGAGAGCGGCCGCCGCGGCCGGCTCGCGGCGTGCCCGGCTCCCAGGCTGTCACGGCTCTGGATTTGGGTACGAGCCCTGGTACCGCCGGCCGGGGCTTCGCTACGGTGCAGGGGGTGTAGCGAGACACGGAGCTCTACTGGTAGCCTGTGCATGTATCAGTTACTAGTCGTTTCTGCTCAGGATGCTACTTCGCTTCTGCCTACCTCCTAGCAAAATTAGCAGAATCGTACCCCGCCTACTTCGCTCTGCCAACAGAAATTGTCCCCATCTACCCCGGGAGGCAGCCAGCTGCCTGCGGCCGCCTCGGCTCCATCCTGCCTCTCCCACCTCTGCTTCTGCCGCTGACTCACCGTTACCATCTGCGGGCCTGGGCAGCAAAGCTCTTGCTGTCACCCACCCATCGCCTAACCTGAAATAGGTTTATGGACACTATGGCACAATGTGAGACTCACCGATTCCATCGGGTGGTCTTGTCTCTCGGCCGTTGTTGCTTTGCGTTCGGCTAGGTGACGGGCGAGTGAGTGAAGTCATTTCTATTCGTGCAGACTGACATGATAGAAATGGTTTCATTTAAAATAAGATTACTGAAGGATCTGCTGACATGTACAAGAGGAAGGGAGGTGCACTGAAGTTGTGTCAACAAAAAAAAGGTGTTATGTTCGTACGGTTACAAAGAAAGCAATAAACCCTAAGAGTACTTACCCTGGTGGCAGAAGAAGATCAGAAAA
>JANHGO010000049.1:18464861-18530386 GCA_024606505.1 Aquila spilogaster | reverse complement strand
CCTGAACAGCCCCCCCCCCCCCCCCCCCCAAAATTCTTTCCCTTGCAGGGAGAGGTCTTTTATGACTGTAAAAGAACGGGACAAAATTCCAACTGATTGATTTATAAACACCTGAAAAAAACCATAGTTTATGTGGAAAGTGCTGGAACATCCTTAACCAAAATGATGTCACTGGATGCCACTTCAGTTTAATAAAATAAGTCATTCCAAAGTGGCTTAAGGTGGATAGAAGGCAAGGCAGCTCTAAAGGAGAGAGAAAAGAGTGGGGAGCATAACTGTGAAACTAAAGATGCTTCTTCACCCGGAGTTCTTCCCGATTGCCCATGGCCAGCAGAAATGATCCCTGAAGCAACATGCCTTGGGTTGTTGATTTTATGCAGACAGCTTTCTATCTTACAAATCAGCAAAGGAACACCTTCCTTTGGTTTTTTGCTTAAAGTCAGTTACTTTGTTGTTCATGTCTTTTATAGCCACAGGAATCCATGTAAAGTAGGGCTAGCCTGTCTAGTTTTCTTTCATGTGTGTTCATGCTTGCCTTCATCCAGTAAGTATGCTTGCACATGTGTTGGGAGAGACTGTGAGCTGCTGTTTTTTGTAAGGTTGACTTTTATGTCATTATAGTGTGATGAGTTTATCATGTTTTTCTGCCTTTTAATTTCATTTGGAAAAAAAAGAAGTCATTTTTGCCTCATCGTGTATCTTCTGCAAAGCCAATTTAATACTAACTTCTTTTATTGTGCAGAGCTGGTTATTTGCCTCAGAATATTCCTTTGGAGATTATCAGATACCTTTCAGAGGAGAAGGATTTTCTGCCTTGGCATGCTGCCAGCCGAGCTCTTTATCCTCTAGATAAGTTGTTGGACCGCACAGAAAGCTACAACATCTTCAATGTAAGAGATACAGTCTTCCTCCCTTCTTCCTTTCTCCTCCCCACCCCTGCCTCTCCCCTCCCTCTTCTCTCCCCCGTCCTTCCTTGCTTCCTTCCTTCCTTTTCTTTCTTTCTTTCTCTCACTCTCTCTCCTTTCATTGCTAGGAGTTGAACTATTCCCCAGTCAGATACTGTAAATGACCTAGGGATATTAGCTTTCTTCCTAATTATTCTTTATTTAAACATAGCAATTGTCAAGCTTTGGTTCATTTGCATTTGAACAGTGATAACTGTTGTTTGAGGCATATATGATTAGTAGAAGGAAAGGTAATTATCCCTCCTATAAAATATTATGACAAATAAAGTATTTCACTTAAAAGAGCCAAAGTAATCTATTTCCAGATTTTCTCTTTTGAGGAGCCTCACGGCAATATTTAGATTGATGCCTAAGCTCAGCAAGGGCACCAAATGCAGGCACAACTGAACAGGACGCATGCAACTGAAGTAAAGATTTGTAGTCATTATTTCATCCAAAAAGCCATGGTGAATTCAATGCAGTTACCTTAATTAACAAGAATTAGATCACCATTGAATCAAAAGCCCATTCATAATTGGGTCCGAAGGGACAGCAGTAACAGCTAGCAGTAGATAATTAAGATAGACATGACAAACAATGACAAACATTTTAGCATTTTACCTGAAATAAAAAAAAAAATCGTAGCTACGCTGAAGCATGTTTTATGAAGTACACACAATTTGATTGCAGCCAGTGACAGTTATGAACTCTTGGTTTTTTTAATTCACTATGAATTTTATGTAGTCTACATATTTTCAATGGCCAACATACTGTAATTTTATGTAATTTTGTAAAGCCTTCAAATGGAGGAACTCTCTAAAGCCTGAAATGCTTAAGGGTGCTTTTTAATTCTTAAACATATATTTGCTTGTGTGCGTGTGTCCACAGACACACATGCTCAGAGAGCAGGAAGCTAGAGGTGGCTGGATGTATGTATATACGTAGAAGTACATACATATATATATATATATACACACACACACACACTTACACAGAGGTACCTGCTGACATGGAAATTTATTTTTGTAGAACATGTACTGGAGATTAATAAAGGCATATTGAAATCTTTATGAACCTGGAGTGTAGGCCTACATGGAAACTAGAGCCATAATATAAAATGATGTTGAAATAATTTGCATGTTTAGTCTGTTGTTAGCTGCACAGAAAAATTCTTAGGAGTCTGCCATTGCTATTTCACTTTTAAACATGGTTGTGTAAAGAAAACACAATTTTAATAAATAAAACCAGTAAAATTCATGGCCGGGTTGTGTTTTATCACTACTGATGAGAGCTTTGAAAGCAGAGGTGATAGCAGAGGAAATAAAAAGTCTTTTTAGTCACAGAATAACATATCTGCTAGAGAAAGCTGCACTATGAATCTCCTTCTCTGTTGACATCATATATACATGCCTGTGCATCCACAATAATAAAATAGATGCTTTCCTATGCGGTTCTTTATATCTCAGTTCTTTTTTTCAAATTGGTGAATTCTACTGGCAAAAGATTACACTGAATACAATGAGAGTGGTTTTCTTCACAACTGGTCAGAATATGTAAATATGTCTCCTGTGTAAAAAGTAAAAGTAACTAAAATAGATCTTGGGCTTGTTTTGTTCTTTAAGCACACCAAGAACCTAAACTTGAAGCGTAGTGTCATTAAATGTACAAAGCTTATTTGCAGCTACATTGTTCTGTATTCTGAAGTCAATTGACTGTGCTTACGTTGCCGTGGCTATGGATATTAAAATAATATTCTTTTAAAAGTGAACATGCACGGTGTAGTGGAGATTGGCCATAGAGTAGAAATTAAGCTGTTGACAGCCTTGCAACTTTTCAGCTGTGTATTGCGAGTTCAAAATAACATGTAAGAGACTTTTTAAATTGATGGGGTTTATAACAATAAATTGTTTTATACTAGGCATCTAATCAAATAGCTGTTCTACAGATTACTTCTCCCTGTAGCAGTGAAGGAGGATTATAAGTGGACATGTTGCTTTGCTAAATGCAAATAAAAATCTTTGGAAAGTCGGACATTATTTGAGGGTAAAAAGAGAGACAAAACCTTAATAGTCAGTAGTATTTCAATTTCAACTAAAACTTAAATGTTAACATTAAATGTATTTTTCTTTTCCCCCTCAGGAGTATATTTTAAGACAAGTTGCATCAATGTATCTCAAGCTTGGATGGCCAACGAATAATTTAAACAAATCGCTTGTTCAGGCATCATACCAACATGAGTACTGTTATATTTCTTTTTTTATTGTTTGTTTGTGGGATATAGTTGTAATAATGCACTCTCCTACAGTTTGGTGTCATACTTTCCTAGTTCTGTCGTTCTTCTGTTTTTCCTTTCTGGGTTAGAGGGAGAGCAGCAAGATGCAGTGAGATGAATTCCTCTTCCCTGAGTTTGGAGAACATGATTTCCTAAGCCTTAATTTAATATTTGCCTGCACTGCATTTTTGAGAACTTGGACTCGTGTCACCGCAGAGGTCAGGAAGAGTGCATAAGTGTAAAAGGGGGCTGGTTTTGGCCCATGACCTTTCTTTAGTTGTTGCAGCAGTTGTAGGCATTAAATTGACACGGGGATTTGAATAGCTGGATTATCTTTGATATGTTGCCCAGCTATCAGTTGCTGCCTCTGTTATAAGAAATAGCTTTTTGTAAACATTCAAAGACATTCACTAATGCAGCCTTATTGCTTTCTTTAATTTGGACAGAGAGTTGCGTCGGGAAGTCATCATGTTGGCCTGCAGCTTCGGTAACAAACACTGTCACCAGCAGGCTGCAACGTTAATCTCAGATTGGATTTCTAGCAATAGGAACCGGTAAGTGGAACTGAAATGTATACTTCCCATTTCTCCCACTCAGAGGCAATGCAGCTGGTATGCTTTTCTGCTCCTGCCCGTCCCCATCCACCGTGCCCCGTTCTGCAGAGTGGTATGGGAGGAAGCAGAGGTCGCTGGCTGTTATTTAAAAATGTCTGTGAGGCTTCAGAATGAATTATTTGACTTTGCACTTATGAGTGGGTGGAGGGGACACCCATGTAGCCTCTGCCCACTCCTGATAAATTGCTGTCAGGTAATTATATGCTAGAAGGCGAGAGGATGGGTTTTAAGGAGGGGTTTAAAGGAAGAAAGATGAGCGAACACCGCATTGGCAGACAAACACGGAGCCTGTGTCGGGGCAAGAGAGCAGGAGGTGCTACGTGATTAAAGAAGTGAGAGAGGTTAGGGACAGAAGGACTGAGAAGTAAAAAAGGAGACAAAACAATGTATTTGAGGGAAATGTTATGAAGTACTTAAGGGTGAAGACTTGGAAATTAATGTGATTCAGGAATACGTGGAAAAGCTCAGGTAAGGTCTCACAGAGGGGATAATATGATAGCTGATGCGTTGAGCATTAGCAGCACTGTAGTGGTTTGACAGCAGATACGTAAGTTAGGCTGTCCGGACATAGGTTTATTCAGCTGAGGCAAGGGAACATGGGCCGTGGATGGTGTATGAAGTTTGTCTTTTAAAGGCCAGCTTCTAAGAAGTGTTAAATTACTGAAACTGATTTAAATATGTAGTGATCTATGGACAATGAGATAAGTACAGACTAGAGGTTAAGACCACGACTTCTTGAGAAAGAATGATGGATTTTCTCATTATGTGGCATGTGGGTGTAGAAGTATTTGCATAAGTACATCACATGATATTTTGGTTTAAAGGAAAATATTTTACTTTCAAGTAACAAATTAGAAGAGAAGAAGTCCTTTTTAGTCCCAATCTTACATTAGCTCTGCAAAAGGATCAGATCTCTAGATATATAGGCACGTAGGATTTTTCAAGACACCTTGGGCCAATCAGGTGTTTGTTTGCAATTAAAATATGTCTGTCTGTCTTTGTAATCTTTGAAAATCCTCTACAGGCATACCTATTTACATAAGTACCTGGGTGTCTTTTAAAACCAGCCATGAACTGAGCATGAACGGAAATTGCATTCCTGTATGACTTTGAAACTTCAGAAAAAAAATTATCTTGAAAGTATGACTATGTACCTTTAAATAAGGTGTGTGTGAGAGGGAGGGTTTTTTGTGTAAGATGATACCAGATATATTTACTATGAAATATATACCCCAGGGTTTTATATGAATTCTTATCATCATCAGCAACAATCAGTATGAAACTATTCAAAGAGGAGATTAAAGAGAAAGAATCAATGGAAACAATCTGCAAAAGTAATTTACTTAGATATTCATTTGCAAAATTAGTTAATCAAACCTAGCACCATCTATTAGCATGCACAGCAGTAGATTATTTAGTGTTAAAAAGCTGTCACCCTGCAAAGCTTTCTCCTACCCTGTGTCTTCATCCTTTCGAACAGGATTGAAGAAGGAAGCATCAGGGAAAAAAAAAAAAAAAGCTTATTGCTTTACTAACAATAGCGCGAGAGGAAAGGAATAAATTCAAGGAGCCATCTGAAGATTCATCTTAGCCTTTCTATGGGGCCATTCTTGGGAGCACAAGACTGTGGTTGCCAGCGTATGACAAGTATTATGATAAAAGCATCACAGCAGGG
Organism: Aquila spilogaster; assembly: GCA_024606505.1. NCBI lineage: Eukaryota > Metazoa > Chordata > Aves > Accipitriformes > Accipitridae > Aquila > Aquila spilogaster. The sequence continues at coordinate 18,524,881 of JANHGO010000049.1, read as the reverse complement.
CAGAGGAAGAGAATAGCTACTAAGTTAAAGCAGTGCATTTCTCCAAAGGAAATGCACAGTTTTGAAAAACAGCTGCAACAAATAATGTAATTACAGAATACAGATTGACAGTCAGCTGATACATAGGGGTGCAACTTGCAAAGAAGACAGAGATGTGTTTTTATTTATTTCTTAAGATTACAGGATTTGTTCGATTCCTGCCCCCCGCTCCCTGAATTTACCAGTTGCTAATCACAGAGCAGTCTCACACACTGAATGTAACTCACATAGGAGCAGACTCATTTCCTATCTACTTATATTGAAATGACATTGGAAAGGCTACTTGTACTAGCAGCTCGGTAGACGTAAAATCAGCTTGTGTATCACAGTAACAACATTTGTAGGGCTCTGTCAGTGCTCTCTCAGGAATGTTTAGATCCCTGCGGCATCAGAGGTACCCCATATCATCTTTGCTCAGTTTAAACCAACTCGGACTGAAATCTGAAAATAAAGCAGGGGCTGTTTTCCCTGCTTTTCCACCAAGAAAATGATGATGATTGTATAATCAGAGTGTAATTAACATGGTGTTTGAGTCATGCTTCTGCCTCTTTTAGCACTTCAGAGACAGTAGCTAGCTCAAGTGCAAAGGGCAAGCGCGTAAGTACAAGATACATGCAGAGAGCACATCCACCAGGTGCCGTTTTGTGTTCTTTCTCATCAGCTAAGTGTTTTGCTCAGTTTGATGCCCTTAACAGCTGTTTGTGAATTTGCTGCAAACAGCCACCTCAGAATCTGTAGGAATCCCTCAGAGCTTGTTTCCTCACAAAGAAGGGGAAACTCATGCAGCTCATCTTTCTCCAGTCTTCTCTGGCAACTTCTGGTGAGGAAAGCTGGTGACAGGTACAGAAACTTTGTGTATCCTTGCCTGTTACACTCCTTATCAGCAATGAGTAAAGTTTTGTCTGCTGAAGACTACAGTTTTCTAGCACATGTACTCATCTACAAGAACCTAAAAGTTCTTGTAGATGCCCTTCCCTCTTCTGAAACAGAACAAAGACATTGACCGATGCGTGGCAGAAAGCCTGGTCTTGGTGGGTTTGCATAGCCAGAGCACAAAGATAGAGTTCCAGAGAGCTCAGAGATATTTTTATATGCAACTATAATTTGAGTTTGACTATGACAGTAACAATAAGGCTAATTTGCAACCTTTCCACCCATCCTCTCCCAAAAACCTTACTCTGGAAGACAAGATGTTTCATACAATGAACTAATTCACAAGCAGCACTTGTTGGGACGAACACAAATTCTTCAAAGCAGTAGGCCCCAAAATGAGACTATGGAATTAGGCTTGTGTCTCAAGATTCTAATCAATACAAAATTAGGGTAGTATTAAATTAATATGTGGTATTAAATACCATATAAATGCACAGGCAGTAAATGATACAAAGGAAGTTTTTGATTCCCTGGCAGTTACTGCAGTTAAAGTTCAAATAAGCATAACAGAGAATGTGCAATTGATTATACTGTAGAAATGCTAAAATTCATAACGTTTTAGCCATGTTTTTAATCTACAGCTTTTTAGAAGTTCTTTTGAAATGTTTTTTCTGTTTTACTTGTAGCATTTTATGATGGATGAAGTGTTGTGTAATAAACAAATACAGTAACATCTAACTCTGTTTTACCAGCACATGCCTACAGTTGCTGTGATTTTTAGTAATTATATTTAGTCTGGTACGTCCAGAAATTAATTACCATCTAGTCTTCACTGTAGGGGATTAAAATAATCATAATAATCAGTTACTGCTTGTACTTTGTAATTACATGTTCTTTACTGTGCAAATAATTTGCCACTGTTCACCAAGTAAAATAACGGTCATTCATAGCACAAAGCCAGAGGTCCTCTTTGTGTTTCCAGCACCATTTGAAAAAAGCCATTAGATTTCCAACTGTAGCACTGCAGATTTTCTTACGGAATTAGTAAAAAAAAACCCCATACATGTGAGCTGCAACATTAGCTTCCATGTATGAAAGTGGAAGTCAGCTGAAAGGCTTGAAGGCTTGAATTTCTAAAGTGACTTAGGTGTGGGAGTGCTTCTTTTTTAGATGCCTGGCTCACAGGGCAGGATCAGACGCTTGGAGTTATGTTTCCTACAAGGGGATTTGGGAACCTCTAAATGAAGCTGGTGGCAGCCACTGTGCTGAGTGAAGAGCCTCTTAACATGAGACTGCGAAGAGAGAGTGGGCCCTCTGAGGGTCCAGCACTGCAGGTGGAAAGATACCTATATCAAACGAATATGTAAATGGCAATCATAGAGTTAGGGGTCCTTGCAAAAGATGCCTTTCGAAAGCGTTGCTAAAGCAGGAGAAGGTCTGCTCCTTTTCTTTTCAAACACAGCTGGCAGAGAAGCTGCTCCTCAACCCCCTTTTAAACAGGGGGGCTGAGATTGCAGCAGAGCTTCAGTTGAGTACCTCAGCCCTGCCTCTGCCACGTGCAGACCACCACCCTCATCTCCTATCGGTGAGGTGTTTGGGACAGTATTAAGACACTTTAAGCAAGACGCTTTCCTCCTCTAGTTGAAGCTCAGCCACTGGGATTTACTTTGTTAGCAAGAGAAATAATACAGCTCTCCAGCCTAAAGATGAGAGCGTTCATCTGAGGGAGGGAGGCTTGAGTACCTGAAGTACCAGGAGTACTTAGTATGCAAAGGGCTTCAGGTGGTATTGCTCACTACCACTTTTGCGTCATTTTTGTGACGCTAAAACATGGAACATAACTCTAAAAAAGAAGTTGGCTCTACAAGGAGCAAACCAAACACGTAACATTACATGTAGAAGAGGGAATAAGGAGACATCTGGTTGTCCTGGTCTAGGAATTGGTATCATATTTTAATCCTTGCAATTGTTACAAAAGAAGTGGTTATTTCTTTCAGCTGAAAATCTGAGATGAGACTTCAAGGTATGTCTTACAGTCTTTTCAATCAATAAATTTAAGTAATTTTGCTCTTTTTAAGTGGCTGATGGCTCCAGCACATTTTCCTTGAATGTCTGCATTGACTTGATATGAAGGCAAACATTTTCACTCTGTTAAGTTGGGTTATATGCTACTCCTATATTGGAGCAATGGAAACCCTTGAAACTTCCGTGTTCATGTTCAGAAGAACACAAACCTAGTAGAAAACATATAAGCACATTGAAATTTCCCTCGTAGTTTGAGAATGTAAGGTTACTGGGATTCAGTCAACAGCAGAATGCTGTACAAGAATGCTGCACTACTGTTGGCTGAAAATTAAGATGTTTGCTTCTACCTTCATTTAACTGAGCTCATCCCTGTGAAGCTCTTTCATGTGTGAAGAAATACATTATTCACACTCCTTAGGTATAACAGCATTGTGGTTCAGCCTAAAAAATTAACAAAATTACCATACAATGCCTGCCTGAGCTTGAGAATCAGCCTTGTTAACCCCTTTGACCTTCTGTCGTGGTTTAACCCCAGCCAGCAACTAAGCACGGCGCAGCCGCTCGTTTGGCACTGCAGTTCCACCTTCACTGCATATCTGGTCTGAAAGAAAAGCATATTTCTAAGAGGATTAGCATTTTCAGACTTTCTGCCTTGGATAGACTGAGTGAACGTGTATTTCTGAGGTTCAGGAAAGAATGTGTGGAGAGCTGTAATCTGTAAATTCCTGACAGGAGATATCTTAACAACGGGTAATATGTGAGTACACAGTAAGATGGCTCAAAGCATGACTTTTCCATAGACACAAGCATGTTTTTGCAAACCTCTCTGTGGGTGCAGATGTGATTTTCTTCCAGCTCCCGTTGCCATCCATCAGCTACAGGTTGCCACGTACACATTTCTGCTGGCGAAGTGGACTGTGGATGTATGCTTGCTTGAGGCGAAGTTAGACAGGATAGCGCAAACATGCGAGTATGTGAGGAGAGAGCTGCTTTGAACTGAGACAGCTGAGTTTGCCTTCAGCAGAAACAGGAGTGCTTGTGTTCTGGTTCTGTTAGTAGACCTGTGGTGATGCTATTCTTTTGCTAATACGCAGCAGCGAGCAGTGGGAGATGGTATTATTGCATCAGACATAATTATGTGGCGATGTTTCTTTAAGATGTTACTGGACCCCTTGGAAGACCCCTGGCTAGTCACGGCCACTTCAGTTTGCTCTTCTTTTTTTTCTTCTTTAGAAATGTAACCATTGCTATTTATTGGTTGCTGTCTTTTAAATAGAAACAAAGTACCTTAATTAATTGTCTCAATACCCCTAGAAAACTTAGAGTAAATGCATTTGATTGATCTGGGCTTCATATCACTTTGGGGTGATTTTCGATTTAATGCACTTTTTACTATTTTTACTATTATTCTTCTGTCACAAGCACTCTGATCAGTTTTGTTTACTTGGAATACCGCCTTGCAGACATCATCAATTAAAAAAAAAAAAAAAAAGGGAAAATCCAATATTCTACCACATCAAACGTATGTGAAGTGAGGGTTGCATACTGATGTCTGCAAATTTGGTGTCTCGTCCTTGCCCCTGTTATGCTGACCTTATGGTTGATAAAAATCTTCTAATCTTTGATCAACAGAGCTAAGATCACTATGCTATTTGATAAGTAGAGCTAATGTTCAATACTTAGCTTCTTTCTAATTATTTTTCTTTTTTTTTGCAATTCTGAGAGTATGCTCAGTCTACGCTAACACAAGAGATACAAGAGGCATCGGTTTTCTTTTTTTTCTTTTTGTTTTTTAAGGAAAGCAATATTGAGATGAATAGATGATGTTTGCAGTGGAGTACAAGCTGCTGCGCTGAATTAGACTGAAGTCAACATCCATTCTGTGTAGCCCATGGGTTACTGAAGTTTGCATTTGTCTGTCTTTGTGAATGAGGAGAAGCAGGGACTGCCGGGTGGTCCTGCATGCAGAGCCAGATATCGTGAATCTGTTCTGGTCTCCAGTCATCCAGGTTGTTCTGAGAAGTCTTGGGGTGCTGAGGTGGACCCAGAGATCTCTGAAAAGAGAATATGTCGTGAATTTTCCCGTTCAGTATGTGGGTTTCAAGTCAGGACACATCTGTGTGTCATTTTGCACTACAGATAAACCGCTTTTGGTTACTAAAAAATGAAATCAGGATCTTGGATGATTGCATCCTAGTACTCAATTACCTCGTTTAATTTTTTTAAGGGTAGTAATGTGGACATGGGCTTTTTTCAGTGACTTCTGTTTGCCATTTCAAAGCCTTTTGTCACATTGCTGTGACTGTTAATTCTTTATCAGTCTTAAGAATTCATTAGTTAATTCTTTAGCAGCCTTAAGAAGGGTGCGAGTAATGAAGTAAGATGACTTCCATCACGTAATTTGAACAAAGGCAGTGGTAACCAACAAGCCTAATTTGAGAGTACTAAATTTCCATGCTTGTTTGTGCAGAATTTGTATTTCCTCTGCAAGGAACAATGGATTCATGTCCATCCACCTGCCTAAAGTGGCAGTGTGCTTACTTGGATGGACCTTTAGCTACTCAATGGAAATGCCACCAGAAAAACAAATTGCACTGCAGGAGCGTACAGGAGACTGTAACATGTCTATAAATGAAGCTATCCATAGATCTGAGGGAGTGGTAAATAACAAATTACCAGTCATTAATTGAGATCATTTCAATGAAGTCTGGCTTAGGTGATAGAAAATCAAATGTTTTTCCAAAAAAAGCATTTTTTCTTTCCTTTTCCTCCTCCCTTATTTCTCTCTCTAATGACTTGAGATACATAATTTTGTTGCTTTGTTTCACATGAGCACACTAGTGCTGCAGTCTTGCAAAAACTTATAAATGTACTTAAGTCTAACCACCTACATAAGTATTTGTGGGAATGTGGCCAACAGGTTAATTATTTTTGTTAGTTGCTTGGAAGAGGCACTATATTTTTTCACGGGTTTGATGCCCACCAGCTATTTTTGGAAATCATTAGCAGCAAACATGAAAAAAATGAGAGTTATTTTCATTTTTTTCACACATGAATGTCTGATAAATGTAAAACAATAAAATGGATCCCTTCTTCTGTGTTCTCAACCCCTAGTAGTTTTAATTACTGAAAAAAAATTCAGGCACAGCTATTCATGCATTTTGAAATGTTACTGGAGCTTTGCCAGCTAATGTCAGCCAATGTTTCTGAAGTGATTTAACTAATTAATAGGTTGTTTCAACATTTGAGTAGAATCTTGCACTCAAGTCAATAAAACTGTTTAAGGAGGAAGAAAACACTGTTGAGTGCACGAGTTAATCAAGGAGTTAGTGCTCTGAAAGACCATCTGGGGAGTATGTCTGAAAAGAGAGAATTTTGTCTTGTGAAAGACAAGACCGGGCTTTATGGGGCAGCTGGTTCAGGTGGCATTTTTGCCTTCTGACTTCTGTGTGTGATCACAACAAAATGACCCTGTATGTAGTGATTACGGATTAGCAGTAATTAATTTGCAATCCTTAGAAGTTAGATAGATTGGTCTCCAGTTTTCTCATTCAGGAGCAATCTCTCCACAACTTTGCAAAACAATCGATCAGAGAGGACCACATTTTTGTTGCAAAAACTGTCCAGAAAGTACAAAACAAGGCATATCTACTCAGAGATTAGTCTCACAAAGAAGTGCTTAACTCACCACTCGGTCGTTAAAATCAGGGTTGAAGAGCTTGAGTGTGCTAGTGGCATGTTCGATTATGGGATGTCTGCTGTAGGAAGGGAAAGGAGCAAGAGCAGTGACCATCCCTGGAGGGGTGCTGGGTGCTGTGCCCATGCCATACCTGCAGCTCGGAAGCCCAGGACTGGGACTGAGGAGACCCGCCGTCTGCGCGTAGCTTTGCCACGTCCCTGAGCAGTCACATCCTCGGTTAATACCCCCTGAATTCAATGCGTGACAGACACCCGAGTGTCAAGCCCATCACACCTCTGCGCCTTAATTTTCAAGGGGAAATTCTGCCCTTTCTCTTCAGACTGGACGTGCGCTACGGCAGAGGATCCTCCCCTCCTCTGTGGGAGTGTAAGCTTTGGGACTGCAGTCTTGAAAAATAAAATTGGTGCGGTGCTGTTCCTTGTAACAGAATCTGTATTACAGATCTGCCAGCAAAGTACCAATACTTCATTGTTGTTTCTTATCTGAGCCTTGTAACCTATTAAACAAGACTATAAATATAGTCATCAAGAAAAATAGGCTTAAGTTAAATGTTAAATAGTTGCAAAAATAAAGAATAATGTTTCTGATTAGTTTTCTTTGTCAAATAGTACCCTAAATGGTATTGAAATTTGTCACTTAATCAAAGAACTGTCTAAACCGTGTGCAATTACATTTTAAAAAATTAGAACACAGTTTGCCCAGAAGATAAATAATTATGGTCCAATTTAATAAGTGTATCTCCAATAGTTAGAACATACTTTAAATAGGAGCAAGTATGTACCAATTAATTATAACTTAGAAGATTATTCTTAGCTCATTGTAGAGCTTTATTATTCACTCTTGAAAAAAAAAGAATCCCTGTAAAGGCACAGCACGATTTTAATTAATTTTTTTCTAACTGTTTAATTTTTAACTTTTTTCCCAAAGTGTTTAATTTTTAAACATGAGCTCTGCTAGCTACATATTTCATTCTCACCATCATATCTCTTAAGCAAGAAAAATACAGTTAAATAAATTGGATCAGTATTCAAATAAAAGCCATTTAAAGTGATGCTTTCAAAAGTTAATCTTTATCTTTATTCTTCTGAAGTATCCATCAATCATATTACCTCTTTAAAAACGAGAGCAGCCTTGGAGGCCCAGATGAGGTTTAATATAACAAGGCGATATGTTCTGCAGTGTTACTACCTAAGCAGTACTGAAACAATGGGTAATTTTATCCACTCGATTCAGTTAATACAGGGGGCAAACATTCCACATGCTGATCTAGTGCCTTGGAACTGCAATTTTAGAACAACATTTTCCATGAAGCTATAAAATTAAAAAATCTGCAGACTGGAGAGATTTCACATGTTTAGAGAACAATGAAATACAGGCCCATAATGATTGGAGGAGAGAGAAAGCAAAAATCCCCACAAACGGAGAAAATTCAATTAGAGGGCTCTCTATTGAGGCAATAGTTAAAGAGAAATAACTTTGGAGATATTCGCATTTTCATAAACAATTTTCGTTTCCACAAGAAGAACCCCCCTGTCTACAGTCCCGATTACAAGCCTCTCATAGGAGTCCTTTATAGCTTTTCATAGCCATAAGTTTTGTAGTTTCTGAAGCTAAGCCTTTTAAAATCAGTATTTGTTTTGATGTCTTGCGTTGTAGGGGCTGATTTTTTTCACCTTGTCCTAATGACTTAGCTTATAGACAGAGATCGAAAACCTTCCCTGGAGCAATTGGTTGGATGACACCGAGTAGATCTGCTGCAGCACTGCGCGTATGCTATTACCGATGTGGTGGCAATAGGGTTTTCTTGGCTAGAAACACGGTGACATCTAGGCTATGGGCACGGGATCAGTGCCATCGCTTGTCTTACGTCCTCCTTCCTTCCCGGAGCGTGCAAATGGTCCTGCGGTTACTGACTGCACTGCTGCTAAAATCGCTAGTGTTGGCACGTGGAACGTAAAAGATGGAGTAGCTGGGAAAGGCCGTTGAATTGATATGTTTTACTGTAAATTTCAAAAACGTAAACCTCACGGGTGAGGAATGCTGACCTCTCTGGGGTTAGACATTCACTTCTGGGCACCTCTGTGCTGACTGTACTAGGCAAACACAGAGTGACAGTCCTTCCGGCACACGGTTCCCACCTGAATTAATGGACCAATCAACCAAAAAAGAACCACTTTTTCCAGGCGCCTTCTAGTTCTTTAGAGCATCTGTTGGCTGAGTCGCATCTCTTGCAGTAAAGCAAAGATAATACTTCTGCCGGCAAAGCTCACAGAGAACTACGCGTGCTTCTAAAAAAATGGTGTACTGTTTGTGTGTCAAGATATAAAGTCGTTCCTTCACTGAAATAAGGCTTGACTGGGTTCAGTTGTTCTTCTTATTCAGATATCATATGGTAAGACAGATCTGGGGCAACAGGTTGTTTGGTCCCACGGTCAGGATAGCATCCCTTAGTCCTTCTGGTTTGGCATATGTTCTTATGGCTGCTGTCAGTGTATTAAATCCCAAATTAAAAGCAAAGAAAGACATAAGCTAGTAAGGAAGTTGTGCTTTAAGGACAAATAACCTAGTGTATCAGAAAATCAAGACACGGTGATAATTAATATCGCTTTCATGTTCTATGCAGTCTGTGTGTATATGGCTGCATATTTATGTTACTGTAATTGCTGAGCCGAAGTTTTGAGAGAGTTGCAGTTATTTAGAAAACTTTAAGCCTCATTCTGAGTTAATATAAGTCAACACAAAGGCAGTACCTAAACATCTGCTCCATTAATTTTAGTATATCTTGATTTCTTGTGTTTAAATATGTAGTCTTAATTTTCTGTAATAGACTCAATTATATACAGTTTCCTTTGCATGCACTTTTTGAAAGAAAGGTTAAATGGGGGAAAAATAAACTGTTGATATTCATTAATATTTGAAATATCGCAACGAGGTCTTAATGATAGACTTTCAAGTAAGAAGGGCAAATTCCATTACAGTAAAATGGAAATTCAGCACCTAGCACACATGGATAATTCTGTAAATGTCAACCAAACTCACATTTTACTAATGTTAACTCAGTTTTTGAGAATCAAAACTCAGGCTGGTGAGTGATAACTTTTTTTCATTACTGCCCATGTATGTTTAAACACTATTTCTTTTAATGGATCTGGTCAGCTTTAAGGATTTTCTGGTTTCCTTGGTCTTGGCGTAGCAGTTCTATAGGGGCCACAGAAGCGGTTGCATAGACGGTACCTAAGTCAAAACCTACTGATCCTGGGTAAATCTGAGGAGAGTTACTAACTTTTTTCAGTGCCAAGCTTTTTAGGTCATCTGAACGTTGAGGGAAAAGATCTAAGAAGGTAATAGGAAGCATCAAGGGGGAGGATCTGTGGAACCTCCATTTTTTGGAGGTCCCATCTATGTGTCGGTGACACGTAGGAGTTGTTAGAGCTATGTGGTCATAACTGTAGCAATGCTGATTGCCTGGCACAGCTCGGGACGGGCATGTTCTCACACAGCAATTTGGTGGTGGGAGGAGAAGAAACAGTACGATCTCGAACCGTGCCAGGATCTGCACTGTAGTACCTGTCTACCCGGGCTAGATGAAGCAGCTCATGGCAGAGATGAGACATTGCACCTCTGATTTTTCTTTAGAAGGCAATATTGCTGGTGTGTGCCGCACATATTTCCTAGCAACTTTAAAATGGATTACATTTCTCTTTCCTACCCTTTCGGTTTTGCTTTGGAGAGTTTACTCCTGAATAAATGCCTGGGTTTGTCTGCATCGAACGCAAAATACCTCAGCACTAGTCAAGGCAGCCCGTTGTGGCTCTGTTAGCGTGGGACTCTGCTAAAAAATCTCCAAGCGGCAGCGCTATCCTGAGCCTCATCAGCTCAGCAGAAGCAAAATTCATGTGGCTGCATCTAAACCTGCAGATACACCCTCTGAGCTGATGACTACACTCGCCAGAGAGCACAGAGAGCCTCAACCTCAGGACTTTTTTGCTACTCAGAAAAAGCATAGCAAAAAAGCAGTAGGCGTTAATTCCCCACAGTTCTTCAGCCAGTAGGAGTGCACTTTTTTTCCCCGGTTTTGCCTTAAATTAGCTACATATGCCTTTTATTCTTTTTCTCAAGAAACCATCATAGTTGTTGCCTACTTCCTTCTGAAGTACTGAAGAGGAACCAAAACTTTGAAGTGCTGAAAAGCCCCACTGGTTTCATTTTCCAGGGACTCAGACATGGCCAAAGAGATCAGCTGAAGTTTTTTAACAAAAGCACTCATCACAGAGCCCAGCAATAGAAAATTTCAGGGGAAGAAAGGGGTTTTTTTTGGAGAATGAATAGATGGGAGTAAAAGAAGCAATTTGTTCTTGACTGGGATAGCCCAGTCTATGGTATAAGACTTTGGTGAAAGTCTTATAACTAAAGTGTTGATGTAACCTTTTCTTTATGTGTTGTGTAAGATTTGATACCAAATTTTAAAGAGGTAATTTCATTCTTTATCCTACTGTATTGATGCCCAGACGCTGACAGCAGCTGTATATTCTTCTAGGTTCTCTAAAGAGGTCATGCATATGAAGCTGCAGAGGTGTTTCAGCCCAGCTATAGAGAACTGCATTTTGGTATCATTTTTACCAACAAAAAGAGGGCGTTCTTTCCTGCAAATCAGAAACATAATCCTCTGAGAAACGTCTAGCTTTATCTGCAGGAATACGCTTTAGCTGACAAATGTTTCAGCTTCTATGCTCGTATAGGAAACATAAGCAGGGTAGGAAATTGGAAGCCCAGCTGAGATCTTTTTAGAAGAAAATGGTACGTATGCATATCCTATACTAGGTCTGAATTTGGCTTCAAGAAGCTTTCATTTAACTGTGGTCTGAGTTTATATTACTTGAGCAGTAATCACAGTTCACAACCATCCTATGGCATAGCTGGTTTTATACTGGTATTAATATGCTGAAAAAATGAACAGATCTTCCTATTTTGTTCACTCCTAAAAAAACCCTTTTTAAGTAGCATTGTCTCAGCACATCCTTCCTTACTTATATGTTACTATATGAAGATGGAGCACTTCATAGCACCAGCAAGGAGCAGTTTCTGGCTGATCAGCTCCTGTTCTAAAACCTCAGTACTAGAGGACAAGAAGAGGAGATTTGGCTTAGAGCCCAGCAGCAGAGTGATAAGATCCCATGCTAATTTGGAGAGCTTATGTTACCTGTCCTGCAGGTTCTGTGGCACATTATGTGTTGATGAACTGGATGACCATAATTTATGGTCTCCTGACAATATGACAGCGTTATGAAAAGAATGGCAAGCATGTGTTACCCATTAGAAAATCCATTAGGATGGTCTGGAAGATTTTGGTGGCAGTAAAGAGATGCAAATGTAATTTTCCAAAAAAAGATTACTGTTACATGTTCATTTTGGAGTCTCGTAAATGTAGTGATGTTCATCCCTCATTTCCAATATCAGGAGGCTCCTTATTTACCACAATGCTATTACTGATTTCTTTTGTAGAATCCCACTCAACGTGAGGGACATTGTCTACTGTACAGGAGTTTCACTGATGGATGAAGATGTATGGGAGTTCATTTGGATGAAATTTCATTCTACCACAGCAGTGTCTGAGAAGAAAATATTATTAGAAGCCTTAACTTGCAGTGATGACAGAAACTTGCTCAATAGGTACAAAAATATTATATATCTGTATCTGACTATTACCAATAATCACTTCAACATTTATGGATCATCACTTGAGCTTTGTTCTGAATGAAAGAACTTTGCTTTTCAAGCACCGGCTTACTGTCTGTTTAAACTGTCGTGGTTTTGCATTAATGCATATGAAAATTGACACATACTATGTTTTTTCACTTCCAGATTTTCCTATGTTCATTGGAAATGTTTGAAATCCTATAATAATTGCTATTATTTTTTTGTTAGCATATCCTTCATTTAAATATATTGACCAGTCTGATCTTACTGATTTCATGAAAGCACACATGTAAAGTTCCACTCAGCTTTTACTGAAAACCTTTTACATCAAGATTTTTCTGATTCCTAATGTGTCTGGTCTTTGGAATCTTAGAAATAAACCATGGAACTCACTTGGAGACTTAAACAAACCATTTGGCAGTGATTATTTTTTTTCTGATAGTTTTCTGATGTCCTGTTGTTAGACTATGTGTTGGTGAAACTAAATAGGATTTTTTTCCCTTGTTTCTCCCACTAGGCTTTTGAATTTGTCTCTCAACTCAGAAGTTGTCCTGGATCAGGATGCAATTGATGTGATAATCCACGTAGCTCGAAATCCACATGGAAGGGATCTTGCTTGGAAATTTTTCAGAGAAAAATGGAAAATATTAAATGCTAGGTAAAGATAAAAAGTGTGAATTTATTTTCATTTTCTTATTTTGATGTAATTTGTTTAAGTATTGCATATGTGTGTATTCGTGTAAGTCCTGAATCTAGTCCATTCTCTTTTAATCCATAGAGGTGTCTCTAAATATGAAATACGTACATACGAGTCATAAATGCATTTATTCATGGATTATCACACACATGCATAGAAACATTTATCTCTTAGCGATCATCTGTATATATATCTATTACTGTATTGTGTCTGCACTTATGATAATGAAGTCTCTCTATGTGTCAAGTGCTGCAGTTCTACTTTTACATAGATAATAAAGCAGCACTTCCCAAAGGAATTTTGCTGATTTTAAGTCTGACAGAAAAAAAATCTTTTCAAGAACATTATTTCAGCTGTGGAAAAAAACCACCAAACCCTTTTAGAAACATTTCCATTTTCAAAAGGATGCTAATATAGTGTCATCCCCTTTCCCTCCACTCTCTGTTTCAGGTGAGTTTCAAGTAATAGAGGAGCAACATTCTGAATTAAAAATAGATGAACAGGAAGGAGACAGGGCTGTTCCTTATACCTACTTCTCTTTCTCTTTGAACAAGTGCTACATGCTCCTACTCAGAAGCCCCGTCAACATTTTAAAATCCTTTTTGATGAATATTTTGATGTCAATTCAATGAATGAGAAATTCCTTTAGTTCTTTAGGGACAGCCTGAGGGTCTGAAAGATTTCACAGCAGCTCGTCGGACACATTAGAAGGGACCACAACTCGGATGAGGTTCCAGTTCTTCAAGGCAGGTGCCCAAGAACTTCAGACACCTCACTCCAGGCCAATCCCATGGTGTTGGCAGGAAAAGTACTGGATTTCTGTTCCATTCTGGACTTGTGAGGAGCCATCTAGTGTACCACAGAATATTTGAAATAGTGTATTTAAGATGCTGTATTTAAGCAACTAAATACTAGTGCCTGATGAATACAGGTACAAACTTACTATAGGTTCCGCGGCATCAAAAGAAGAGTCAAGGAAACTCAGAGACTGTGCAACTTCCTTAAAGATTCGAGAAGTTTTTCATGGTTTTTTGGATAATACTTTATAGTATAGAGGGATTTTAGAAGTTCAGCTGGGAAAATAGGTTTGAGCTGGAATTGGTTTGGAAGTTTCTATTACAGGAGCATACTTTTTGAAAGCAATTTCCAAAATCTTTAAGAGTGCTGAAGAGTTTAAAAATTAAGAATCCTCTGCTTCTGGTATGATTATTCCAGGAACTGGACTTTACATGGAAAGTGAATGCAGACCCATTACTATTATGCAAGCCAGTGCTGTTAGTTATGCTCTGGATCGCAAATAATTTTTCAGGTTCCTCCAGGGATTTATACAGAGTTTAGGCATAAATCTGTCAAAATCTGTATTGCTACAAACACATGTGCAGAAGTTGTGTCCTGCCTTAGCAAGTACGTTCATCTGACAACCTAGCAAACAGCTGTGGTTTTAGACATGGACAAGGTTAAGCAGTGTAGACGAATGGACAAGATTTAGAAAACTATGCCACATGCCAAATTTTCTGTGTGTTCTAATATTAAGTAGCTTAACTTCACCTGAAATTTGAATTTTATTTCTCCCACTTGCGTGGAATGCATCACTGTGTTATCTGAGTTTGTAACGATCAGCGAGGCCTCATAAAAAACCTGTTATTGTCTTTTTTTTAATGAGAAAATAACAGAATCTGTCACTTTGCCCAACACAGCCTTAATGTTATCTACATTCAGTTTGATCTCCAAACACAAGTCTGAGCCACCAAAAGAATTGTAGCAGTTGCATTGTTCTGAAAGGGACATCCAGTTGAGTTTCTATCAATCGCCAAAATATTGAATGCAGTGGAATGAAATAGTTCATGCAAGCTGTACACGTGTGATGTGTATTGAAAATAACTTTGTTTTGTAATTATAGATTAAAACCTTTTAAGAGAGATGTTGAGAGGGTGGAATTAGTCTAACACCTTGCCCCTTAATGTTCAGTGAAACAGTGACATGATAGAATGCAAAAATTAGGCTTCTGATTTAAGCTTGCTACACTAGTATATTTTTAAAATACAGGCTCTGTTGCGGAATTATAGTTCAAGTATACTCTGTCCCAAGGCATCTCTTTTCTACAATTATAATTTTTTTTTTTAAATTAAAATACTTGGTATGAAACATTAATTTAATGAGGAGATATCTCAATGGTATTTTCCATTGAATTTATTATAAAAGGTGTTGATGTTTGAGATAGTAATATGAAATAGCTGAGGGTGATTAAATTATACTGTAACGCTATTTCTTCTAACTTTAAAACACAGCATGTCAAAGAGTTAGAATGACAACAAATTATTCTTATCCCTTTATATTTTTACAGTACGCTTGTATTCACATTGTCCAGAAGATACTGATAATGTATAAAGTCTTCAAAATCACTCATACCCCATTTACAAAGGTGACTTTGAAACAGAGGTGCCTAACAAGTCTTTCATAAGAAATCCGTGGGACTAATAGTGCTAAAGTTCTGAAAAAGAGAACTGAAAACACTATGCTTGAATTCCTGTTACCCGAGCATGCACTAACTACCTTGGCTCCTAAACCATTTTCATCGCGTGTGCACGTGTGCGTCTGTGTGTGAAAATTTAATCCAACAGCTGCCTGTAAGAATTCCTTCATTCTCAAGTGCTGAATCGTTTGTCAGCATTTGGGAATTTGACAATATTTGGGAAGCCATTTTCGCCTCTCCAAAGTAAACGGGCTATGCTGCGCCTCGCGTTGGGTTCGCACAGGCGCAGAGCCCGTACAGGTGTGAGGCACTGGAGGGTCGCGTCCCCAGAAATAGGGCGCAGGTGGGGAGCCCGTGACTCCAGGCTGCTTCCAGGGAGCTCAGGCACGTACGGTCCCGGTTCTGCAGTGCTGTTGTCTTTCCTCTGAAGGGCGGGAAGACCGTTACGTGCGAGACCAAACGCTTTTTCTGTTTA
The DNA here is from genome assembly GCA_024606505.1 of Aquila spilogaster. NCBI lineage: Eukaryota > Metazoa > Chordata > Aves > Accipitriformes > Accipitridae > Aquila > Aquila spilogaster. The sequence goes on along the minus strand of JANHGO010000049.1, from coordinate 18,508,902 downwards.
TTCGTATGCTTCACACCTGCAAAATGCTATTTTGGGAGGTGGCTTTTCTAGAGTTTTTGCTGGCAGAGCCCATTTAGAAATTGCTGTTAGTGGCTGACGTTTGACCAAGTATGTGTAATGGGCAGTATTCAGGACAAGTATTCGTGAAGGTATCATTTTCAGTGGAAGGAGTTCTGCTACTTCTTGTTTGCACTGTGGCCACAGTACAGACTGTGAGAAAAATAAAATCCCTGCAGCTGTTTTTATGAGGTCGCTTCTCTAAAGTGGATTGGTAACCTTGTCAAAAGACCCCATCAAGAGAAGCTTCCAATTTTCCAAGCAGTCAATTATGAGGCTAAGCTGAGACTGTAATAATAAAGGGCTTTGTTAGAAAGCCTAAACGTGCTTAAAGGACCATGAAATCCATACTTCCCATAGGAGGCGTTTGCCGCTGGATGTCTATATATGTCAGTGTGACTGAAGTTTTGGAAAAAGAGATGTACTTGCTGAAATATCCATGAATAATTCAGTTATTAGTGGTCAGGGAGTAGGATTTTTGATACCTATAACTGTGTTTCCCCTCACACAAGCACAAGGTAGCAAGCAACACGGTGTACACCTTCCCCAAAACAGAATTTTCTCAAAGAAAACCCAGTTCTCTCCCTTCTCCCTGGGGCTATCCCTCTCCCTTTCTCTTTCTTTCTCCCTTTTGAAAGGACTGTGGCTTACAGTACCTAAGCATTTAAGGGTAATTAATTTAGGATTAATAGAAGCGGAACAGAAAGCTGTGACTGTGCTAGTTCATTTCACTTTGAATTTTGAATTCCTCCTCTAAATCAGTTTCTAAAAGCAGGGTATGAACTGAATTGTTCCCCCAGACAAACTTAATTGCAGTGAAGTCTATTGGTATTACTTACACATGTCTGACAGGAGAGCTGGATTCCCTATCTTAAAAACAGTCATGTTCAGATTAGCTAGATACTGCTTTGGGTGTATGTGCAGATAAAGATAAGGATAGCTATTTGTCAAGTGCCTTTTGCTATGCTGAATGACATCTAACTTGAACAAAAGACTTGCTTTCGGTTTCCAGTGGAATTGTTCTTCATGCTAGAGACTTTGGAAAAAACAAAACCCACAAACTATTCCAACACGAAATGCAAAACTTCACGAGTAGTCTGATCAATCTTATAAGTGATGTAGATGCTTCATTTGGGGGATTGAGAAAAACTTGTGGAAAAACAAGTGGATCAGCAGGAATTGAAGGGCCAGTTTCAAAGCAACTACCTGCAGAAGGCCATCGCTGATTGCTGCTGAATATTCTACCCTTTAAATATTCCTTGCCCAAGCGTTGAATTTTTCATTCCAGGTTGGTTCTTTGAAGATGCTACATCCTGGCCCAGGGGATTATTTTAGCAGTATTATTCTCCATCAGTATTATTTATTTTAATTATCAGGTACTGGAACAAGAAAATTTGATTCAGTTCACTTATCGAGAGGCAATTTGTAATGTAGATGAGGTGGATGAATACAAAATGCAGAGAAGGCTGCAGCACTTCAAAAAGTCTGTTTTAATGGTACAGCTAGAAGGGTTCCTCAGAATACTTCTCCATAGTCGTTGCTCCGCTCCTTCTTTGGTGCCTGTATATTGCGCTGCTTGGTGCCATTACATGGAAAACCGTTTCGTTAAGCGGGAGGTGGTGGTGTAGTTTGGTCCTCTCCTCCTCTGGAGCTCTCATCTGCGGCTGCAGTTAAGCCCATTCTGCTTCGTAGCATCCGTCTGAAAGTTAACTACAAACAGCTCAGCCTAGAAGAAAGTCTCAGTCCAGGCTTTTAGCATAAAACAGTGGCATACCAGTGTCCAGTTCCAGTGCTATTCCCTTGCACCCACAGAATCGTCCCATGTCTTCTCCCTTGCTTACAGAAGACTACTTTCTAATTTTCAGCCGGCCTGGCACTTGCACTAACTCTTCTTTTTGCCCTTGCAGGTACGGAGAAGCATTATTTATGAATTCGAAGCTTATCAGTGGGGTCACAGAATTCCTCAATACCGAAGAAGAACTAAGAGAGGTAATTTTTAAATCACTTTGAGCGCGTGAGGCTGTATTTGTTGTAAGCAGGGAGCAGGGCAGGAGCAATAAGGTGTCGGTTCTCTGGGAACTCCGGTTGCTCCGCTGGAGTCGCAGGCCCGTGCTGCCGCTGGGCAGGACGAGGAGGAGGAGCAGATTGCAAAGGCACCCGAGTGCGTAGAGATGGTGTCAGGAGGTGGGTAGTGCAGGCACTTCTCTGTGCTTGGCTGGATATGTAGGTTTGGTTTTTTTTCTCTTGACTATTGGTTGAGAAACTAAAGATGAGATCTTTCTATCCACATTAGTTTATGCTGCAGAGGGCAGCCCTAGAAAACCCCAGCGTTGGAAGTAGAAGCTGCTAGTGCTTTCTCTGTTTTTCTTTTCCCTACAGTATTTCCATGTGAGAAAAGCTGTTAACCTGATATTCTGGCCAAATGACACCATGATAATTTGTTCTAAATGCTAAGTGCTTCTTATTTAGATTGCAAAGATTTCTCATTTTAACTTAACATCTGCCCTGACTGAGGTAGTTGTGCGGTTGCATTATGCTCTGCTTAGCGGCTGCTCGACATTACCCCGAATGGATCAAATGATTCTTATGCACCATAATCACCATTAATTGAACTCTGATTGCGCTATGATATTTTGTGTCCAGCCATTTGTCTGCACTCAAGTCTAGTGGCCTCAGGAACTTAGGGAAGAGCCGCAGCTGGTTTCCTCAAAGCTACCCAGGTGGGAAGGACAGTGCTGGCCAGATCTGAGGATCTGCCCTGCACAAGTGTCGTCGTTTAACCCCGGCCAGCAACTAAGCACCACACAGCCGCTCGCTCGCTCCTCCCCCTGTCCCCGGTGGGATGGGGAGGAAAATCGGAAAAAAAGTAAAACTCGTGGGTTAAGATGAGAACAGTTTAATAATTGAAATAAAATATAATAGTAATTGTAATAGTAATAAAAAAAATAATAATAATGGTGATGATGAAAAGGAAGATAACAAAAAGAGAGAGAAAGAAAACGCAAGAAAAACAGTGATGCACAATGCAATTGCTCACCACTTGCTGACCAATGCCCAGCCAGTCCCTGAGCAGCAATCAACCCCTCCCAGCCAACTCCCCCCAGTTTATATACTGGGCACGACGTCACATGGTGTGGACTATCCCTTTGGCCAGTTCGGGTCAGCTCTCCTGGCCGTGCTCCCTCCCAGCTTCTTGTGCCCCTGCTCGCTGGCAGAGCATGGGAAACTGAAAAATCCTGAACTTAGGATAAGTGCTACTTAGCAACAACTACAACATCAGTGTGTTATCAACATTACTCTCGTGCTAAATCCAAAACACACTGTACCAGCTACTAGGAAGAAAGTTAATGCTATCTCAGCTGAAACCAGGACGCAGAGTTAGCTGACTCGTCTGGTTGACAGCTTGCTGTGAGATGAGATGAGCTCTAGAGCTGATGTAACAGAGGAGTTGAGGCTGAATGACTGAGTATCTGGTGGTGGGATCAAGGCAGTCTTAGTTGGCTGAAATGGTTATGGAAGGGTGTCTGTAATTACATTTGCTATTTATTAGTTGTTAACATGTTCACTTTCTGTCCCTGAGCCATTTCAACAAGATGATACAGATTCTGAGTGCTCTAAATTAATCTTAATGGCACCATGGGCAGTGACATAGCCAGTATTTTATTTTATGCCAGCTGAGCATTGGTTGGATTTATATGCGAGTGCAGCTCATTAACTTTCCAAAGTATTTTATGATGTCTTCTCAAGTTAGAAATTGTAGCATGTCTGCATGACAGTTTTGCCTCCTGGTGGAATATATTGTTGCACCTTTGGCTGGAGCAGTCAGCAAACACTTGCATTTGTTTTTGTTCAGATGAGAAATTGATGAGGCAACTAGATGCTTCTCCCATGCAGTCATGTTTGTTTAGGAAAGAGATGCACAAAATTATTCCCTCCCCGCCCCCCTTCACAACTCTGAAAATCCATGGAATATCTTTGCTTAATATTTTTCATTTCCCCACTGTCACCTGGAACCCTAGAAGTTTCTTTCACTTCTTTTTCCTTCAGGGTCATGCTACGAGTTTTCATCCAGGAACATCTGCTATGTCTGTTCAACGACTCTTTCCCCTTGCCTGGCAACAATGTTCAGGCACCCCTGTGCTTGCATTTAGTTTCCTAAGACACCTCTCTACCTGTATAACTCCCTTCGTGACAATTTCTTTCACATAAACTTTATTTTTAGTGGCAACTTCTCTTATTTTAACTGGTTTATTAAACCAGTTAAAGCTGTCTTGAATGAGGATGCAAAGATGATGTTTGTTTACTTTAGAAAAAGTTCCACCCAATCTCCATACTCAGAAAGTATCAGGTCCTTGAACTCTCACTGTTTCCAGCTGGCTTTAAAAAAAAATTCCTAAATTTATTTAAAACATTTTTGGTTGTAAAAAAAGGCTCAGTGCAGTGCTGTGTGTGACTGCTCAGTTTGGAGAAAAGTCATCTTATAAAGATGAGCTGTCCCTTCGGTATTCAGTAAGCACATTTCATTACCATACAGTCTCTTTTGGGTATTGTCCGTGATGAATAATGAATAGGAGATTGAAACAAGGCATTTTTCTGTCATTTCTTCCCATTATCAAGTTTAACGATGTTCACTACAGCAGAATTGATATTTCACTACAGCTGCCTCTCTCTTTCTCTCCTTCACTCATCAATATTGTAAAATTTATTGCATTTGAACACACAAAACTTGTGGACTTATGCACACATGAAACAACTCACACATTCTTAGTGGAACTTGGCTTGTAGCTTGTTCGCGTATGTAGTGAAGTGTTATTTCTTTTGACTTTATCACATTTAAAAACTCATTTGAGATGCAACGCCTCATTTGCAGAAGTGACCCAGGGAGGTTGCAGCCAAGACTGTTGTGTCCAGACATCTGTCTGCTATATTAAATGTGTAATGTGAACATATATTTATCTCTAACAATAATAAAAGCAATACCTGTGCCTAAAATAGTCAGTGAGCAAAATAACGATAAGAGAGATCTCAGATTATCAAGTAAATTGAAGCTTTTAAGTACAGAGGCAATGCATGTGTTTTTCAGCTGAGAGTGTCACTTGCTGCAGAAGTATTATGGATCTTGAAATAAAGAGCACAAGACTATTTTCTCCCCTTTATAAAATTTGTAAGTGGCTGCTCTATTGAAATGTTAGGGCCTTCTGAAACATGCAAATGTATGTTTGAGGTTAAACACATATTTAAAATTAAACATATGCATAAGTGCTTTCCTGAATTGAGATTTTTAAATCATCGTGAGGGAGATCCCAGTTGTACCAGCGCTGTCTGAGCCTGTGGGTACAGTCACACAGAGGGCTGGATCTTGTTTGGAGGGGCCTCCCAAGAACAGTGCTTCATGTGGAGTCTGCTGGCTTTGAGGAAGGCATTAAAAAACAAGCATTATTCCCAGGGTGGCATTGCTGACACCAGTTGATGTGCAGAAACATCTGTTTTGTAATGGGAAAGCACTCTGAGCTGCTTTAAAACACCTGTCAAAGTTACTTTTAATTCTGCTTGAAGTATGTGGGAGGGGAAACTATCCTTAATTGTGAAATGTATTCCTGTGTTGATACAAGGTTACCTAATCCATGCTTGCCTGAGAAAACGAGATTTAAGGTTGTCATCGGGCTTATGCCCCATTTCCATACCCCCATTTGCTCCTAGTCTGTTCAAACTTAAGTACATGTAGCAAAATGGACCGAAGATAGAAAAAAGGGGGAGGGGAAATCTAGACAGTAGCAAAATAGGTAAATGCCATCCTTGGAACATTAGCCATGTTTGCTTGGAAAGATGCTGTAATAGTGCTAAGCTAAAGGAGAGAGAGATTCAGGTCTGTTGTGGTCCCCCAGGCCTATGTGCTGTGACAGCGTTCGGGGCTGGGCAAAGGCTTTCCGCGGATGGGGGTGCCTTCGGGGGTGGTTTGGGGTAGTCACGTCTGTGGCAGTGTCGATGGTGGGAACCGGGGGGCTGGGGTTGTAGGTGCATCTTCTCCCCATGCCAGCAGCAAAGCTGGCCTTGTTGTACCTGATGCTGTGGCAGAGATACAGCAATGGTTACTGCTGTGTAAATTCTGCATCAGGATGTTTTCAAGGTGTAGAGAGCTATTAATAGTTTTGTAGCACATGGGATATAAACATAAGATCCAGTTAGTGGTCCTGCTTCTCATGATCTGAACTATCGGTGGTCATGACCAGAGTACCGCCATTTACAGGACTATTTTTTTTTTTTTCTTTTTCCCTACGTACTGCCTAACAAGGACTACGTGAGTGGTGATCTAAAAACATGGACTGCAGACATGGCAGATGCTGTTGGTGAAGGTTGCTTTGGCAGAAGTGTCCCTAGCCCAGGGGCTGGATTGGTCATGTCTCCTCTGAAAGTCTGATTTAAAGCCCCTGTAGTTAACAGGAGTCATTCAGCTGAAGTCAGCGGGTGTTGTGTTAGGCCGTTAGAGCCCAATGAGCCATCTGCTCTCACAAACCTTCCCTTGCTAAAACAGAGGTGCACTTTATTCCCTTGGAGCACTATTTCTCATCTAGTGAGCTGTGATCCCCCCAGGGCATCAGGGAAGGCAGCGATGGCAATTGGAGTGGTCTTAAAACATCGAAAAGGTGGCTAAACATTTACAGAAAAGATGCCTTGCAGAATGAATGCAGACTATTATATGGGATTATCGTGTTCAGCAAACTCTACTGTTAGAATAAAGAATAAAAATATGTCTTGATAGTGGGCAAGGCGACACTCCCCTAAAAAGATAACACCACTGTAAGAATGAAGGTTTCAAAGGGGTCGCACACATAGAATAGAAGGTGGCATAGAGGAGAATGTCTTCAAGAGCAGGCTTCAAATGTTGAAGTGCGTATTTAATTCTAAAGTAAGGGGTGGGCTCTGGTGTATGGCATGCTTCAGGCTTGCAAGCCTCTTACTGTAACGTCCTGATTTCTGCCAGGTTGTCAGCTTCCTTAATTCCCTGGGGAAGCAGGTTGGCAGGCTTGTGGCACCTCTAGCAAAGGTTATTAGTGTCTTCCTCTAGTGCCAGAGGGAGAACATACTGTGGTTCTCTGTGGTCTTCCTTCATCTTTGGTGAATTCCTGCAGAGGGAGAAGGTTGGACAACAGCCTTTCTGCAATTAGACAGGTGTAAATAATGGATTTTTACTTCTCATTTCCGTGGCCAAAATGCTGAATATTCCATATTCCTCCTACCTGCAAAACAGAACTGAACAAAGCCTTCAGTTTGACCGGAAATATTTCACAGAATGTGAAAAAAATGACTGCAGATTTTTCCTTACCATTCTTCATCCCTTTCATCCCTTTGGTTTTTTACGTACTTCAATTTTAATGCAAAAAAAAAAAAAAAGTCAAAAAAAAAAAAAAAAGGTTGTGATTTTAAAATGTTGAAATAGAACAGTTCTATTTCATCTGAACCCATTACTCTGTTTATTATTGTGCTGAAATTATCACTAGTCTTTGGTACAGTGGAAACATTTTTAGTGAACATACTATTCACCAGGAATTAAGATATTCATTGCTATTTACAGTTTGTACTTGTCAGAATTTACCCATCAAACCTTATATACAGTTACTAATTCACATGTTTTTGAAACTCTCTGAAGTAATAAGACAAGAAAACCTCTTTTTTTTCTTTTTAAGTGCTAACTTTCTTTTTGATGAATAATTTTTACCTGCTGTAGACAGGAAGATTTTCTGAGGCACAGTAGTTAATACCCTGACTTTAATTAGATGTGATTTGTTCTAAATCTGTTGCACATTTCTTAGCGTATATCACAACTGTCCCTCACTATGGGAAACAGCTCTCATTTTACAACCACATTCATCTTTTCTGGTGACCTGGTATTGCAAATATTTTTAAATTACTTTGACTTATTTTATGTAACAAATGATGAAATATTAAGAGACAACAGAAAATGTTGCAATATGAACAAATTATTTGTGAAAGTACACTTTTTGTATAGCAGATACTTTTGACTAACTAGAGAGAAGTAGACTATTGATCACTTAAATACATGGAATTTACTGTGTAAGTTTCAGGAATATTTTAGTATTTTATCTGATAATGCTGCCAAAGTCATACTAAGAACTTGAGTTAGGTTATGAATATTTTTAAATTAATCCTTCAGGATGATTTTTCTGTGGTGGTATCTGAGTGTGGCTATTGTACTGTCTTTATTTAAAGTTCTAATGAAAATAGCTCAGGTCTTCTGAAAAGCAAACAAGAGGAAACAACTCACATTTTTGCTCACTTTAGAGAAGAATGAGAAAATATACATTGCGGCAATTTCATTTAGGATCTCTAATAACTTCTTGTTCTGCTGTTAAGAAAAGTGAAAATGATTTCTAGCAAAGTGTGTCCTCCGTCAGTGGCTGTGCAGTGTAAGAACAACAGCGTCTTATAAATGTCAAAGGGGGGGTCTGGGTTGTAGGGCTGCCAGTGCAAACCTAGTTACTCAAACTTGTAGTAGGAAGGAGACGGTCAGTCTGGTTCCATTTTAGAGAGAAATGAGAGGTTTGGATTTTTTTTTCTTAGTAGTCAGAACTTCTGTTGAAAGATTGGTAATGGTTGCAAATGTAGGTGCAAAGGAGTTAAGAAAAAACCCCAGAATTTAGGTTGACTGTGCGAACTCTGTTATATTCATAGGTGTTATGCCAGTGTCATTACTAATACACTCCATCATAATATTTTTCCAGTATTTTTGTCATTTAGACACACAGGGAACTACACTGCGTCAGGACGACACCAGTGCGCTGTGAATATGCCTGTTGTCTGAACAGCCCCTACCTTATTAATTCCCAAACATGGAAGGTGCGTGGTGCAGGCTGTCAGGTGGCCGTGAGGCTGAGTGCCATCTTTGAATTCCCTCCCTGCCTCTGCCACCAGAGTTGCTATCAGATACCGAGCAAATCACATAAACTGACGCAGTCTCATTTAGTCACTAATCGTGTGTTACTAATTTTCTTAATACCCAAACTAAGGCACCTGTGACCGGACTCAAAGCTGTATAAAGTGTTCACCACTGCAATAAGATATAACGGGAACAGTGCTTTAAGTGTGTGCAATAAGACTGTTAAGTACACATGACATTGAGAGGTGTCAAGATAGACACCCAGAGTTAGTCTCAGTCTCTCTTTGTTCTCCACTTTCTTACATGAAAAGAATAGTATAACCTAATATTGCAAAGACTGTGAAAAGAGCTTCACTAATATTTGCAGGGCAGTAGGTGCCATTGCTATGAGTGATGAATTATGCACCTAAGCCAGAAACCTATTTATCTTTTGTAGGAGAACACGTACTGCTTTTATTTCTATTTAGGTCTGACCCTGCAGAAGATTTTCTGTTCTCTCTCTTATTTAAATTAACGTAAAATCGAATTATTAGGATAGTGATCAAACAGCCTGTGGGAAAGTATGTAATAATTATGTGTTATTGTTCAGTCCAATGTAGTTACAAAGTAGCACAACCTATCTGCCTTTTGAAATGAAACAGTAAACAAAAAAATTACGCTGAACAAATCTCATGTCTTAATTTTCATTCTGTTTTATTTACTTAAGCTCCTCTTTGGAGCAGTATCTGAAAACTTTACAGTCTTTATTACTTAACACTCAGTATCTTTGTATAAGCTAAGGAAATAATATAATCCCTATTTTATGGATTTGGTGGTAAAACATGGTCAAGATAAGCCCATACACATTGAAGGGCATTGGCGTGTGAATGCTAGGGGCTTCCGTTTCAACCTTATAGGTGCCAGCCTTTAGACTGAACTCTGGATCAAGTTTCTTATATCGTGAATGACACCTGAGAAGGTGTCATCCAAACCAGCCAGCGAGGTAGGCAGAGTGTCACAGACTGTCCCCTGCGGTAGCCCTCTGCTAACCAAGAGGGAATTTTCTGAGGCCAGGGGTAGGTCTGCGATGGTGCCTCTAAGGTTCCTCCATATACTTCACGTTCAGCGGTTGTTGGGTGGAAGGCAGAAGCAGACCCAGCATTTGAAGACGGCTGGCGTGCTTTGACAATGCCTGTCTCCTCAAAGCCCCTGAGAGACCTGGGCAAAGGCACAGGTAATTCCTGAACTGTGTTCCAGCTAAGGGGTGACCTTGGTGTGAGCTATGGAGCCCTGGCAGTCTGGAGCTGTTCTGGGCAGGCAGAGAGGCACCCAGGGAAAACTTTACAGGCAAAATAAAACTATATTCAGCGTTAGGCAGGTGGCAAATGAAAGTCTGCAGCATTGCGGTTTTTGAGCTTTGGTACCTGGGCTCCATCTCAGACACCATTAAATGCCTTTTCTTCATTTGCCAAAAGACACACGTTGTAATGCAGTAAGTTGAACCTCGATTTTTCTTGTATATACCTATTTTTTTTTTCTTCCCTTCTGTTGTCCCGTTCCTTATTATGGACACATTTGGCCACTGTCAAATTGAATGATTTTTTGCATACTTGGTTGGCTGACTCTTTTTTTCCTAATTTGCTGATACAGTCAACTGTGCCAGTAAAGCAATTATGCAAAATTGTGTATGAAGGTTTAATGATACAAAACAGTGTTCATCACAAATCTAATTGTGATTCTTACCATCCTTCCATAAACTAAAGGTTTTGAGATGTTTGAATTAGGTTCTCTGTGGTTAATATCTATTTTGTTAAAAAATACATTTAGTTTAGCAGATAAGGGAACACTTAATGTACATGCCACTGTTAACTTTGGAAGGAAGCAATAAACAAAAATAGTGACTTGGAGGTGTTCAGATAATGGTTTATATGCTTTCAGGTGGTGATTATGAGAAGTCTGCTTTATTACATGTCTCATTAGGTTACGCTGTTATCTGTTTTACATTACAAATGATAACTATATGGTTGATTGTGCACTGAGTCTAACACAACACAAAGATAAAAATGTAAAGATGGACATAGTAATAAAGCAGAATGATGTGTCTGCATACTGAAAACAAAGAGAAAGTGGGTTAAAACAGAATTGACAGGTACAGTGTACAGAGGTTTGGTGTCTGGTTTCCACTCAGATAACTAACCTGGTTCAGCAAAAGAGCAGTAAAGCAATACTTGGTAATGCTTTCATTAAAGCCAAAATCCCATTGGCTTTTCTTGGTCCAGAATAGAGCATTTAGAAACATTTTGAAAGCGATATTTCTCCTTCATGTTGCATTGATATTTTCTGATTGCTGCCCTGCTGCTTTCCTCAGAACCCTGGCTGGGGTTTAATCCTACCACAGACAGTATTAGCGTGTCAGATACTATTATTAGGATGGACATTTAGTAGAGTCTCATTTGTATCAGGTCATTATGTACTGCAGGTAGAGACCTTCTGCCACAGCCACTAGAGACAAAGCACACAGTGCTTCCATCAGACAGCGTATGAGGAGGGAGAAGGAAAAGTGACTCTCCTTTCTATCCCTTTCTTGGTTAACAGTTCTCAGCTGTATGTCATCTTTGCACTAAGGAAGCATTAAGGACTGTAAGGACAGGGAGTAGTGAGTAACCTGGCGGTGCTTTCTGCTATCTCCTTAATCAGGGTCACACTTGAGTACTGAATTATGAAGGTGAGTTCTGTTCACTGGGGTGCTCCACGTAGTCAGATGTGGGAGCTGTTTTATACTGAACACAGCAGTCTGTGGCTTGTATAAACAGCTTTAATTTACTGCTTTCTGAAAACAGAGGCCTGAAGCAGTCATGGAGGTTTCAGGAATGTTAATTGTTTGTGTACATGAATGAGCTTATAAATGGTTGTTTTTGCAGTCTTCCATAGCCCATCGAGGGTAACTGTGTCACTGCCAGAGAAAAGGAAAAGAGAACGATTATTTTTTTTTTTTTTCTCCACAGTCTACTAATACTTTCAGGGCTTGATATAATGTGCCTTTAACAAACCGTGAACTTCTCTCCTACTGAGCCACTGCTTCCTGCCTACATTCACTGTAGGCAGAGAACCATTATACTAATCCACTCTCCCATCATATCTCTAGCAAACACATGTAAGTGTTTTCTTTGAATATTTATTTTGATGCAAGGAGTGTTAAGTCTTTTATTTGGCAACAAAAACAAGTAGGAGATTGTGACTTCTCAACTTTGTCACCTTAATTGTGGAAGTTCTGGTTTTCAGCTACAACATGTTTTGACGAACGTATGACAGTCACATTTGGCTTTAAGTGAATAATCCCGCCACCTCACAACAACCTTAGAATAGTTCACCTCTGCAGGTAGGATAGCTTTAAAAGGTAGGTGCTGAAATGATCAGTCTTTCGCTTTGTTTTTTAACAGGTACGGTTATATGCAAGGCCTGATGCAATCCGAAGAGGATCGGGGGACTATGCTCTAAATATTACAAGGAGACTCATTGAATTTTATGAAGATTATTTTAAAGTGCCGTATTCCCTGCCAAAATTAGGTAAGATTTCCCCTAGAACATGAAGTTCATCCAGCAATGGGATATTAAATCAGCTTTATTTAAAGGAAATTTAAGACTAGAATGTACTAGACTTCAAGGTAAGGAACATTTGGGTTAGTTTAGAAGGATCAAGAAGTAAGGAATTTTTCATTTCTTCCTTGCAGAGGAAGGACAGCCAAATTATCCCCTGTTCAGCCGGAAGCAGACAGTACTTAAATTTGTTAGGCAATGGGAAGAGAACTTGAGGCCTTTCACTGACAAGTGGGTTGGGTTTTTTTTGATGCTGTTTATTTTGGTAGTGGCTCATTAGGTAGCCACTGGGAGATGTTTGTTCTGTGATATTTGTATCTTGATGCCTCAGCCTTAGATGGGGTACAGAATTGAAAATATTTGTGGAAACTGGGAACCTGTAACAGTGCAAGGCTGTATTTTTTTTTTTTTTTTATGCTGGCTTACGTGGTTTATTAATGACGATTAGTACATATGCTTAATTGTATTGTTGCTTATTGAAAGAACTGCTGTGAACTTGTTTTGCTGCTCAAGTGACCTAAATGTAAAAGCTGTCAATTTCTATTATTTTTTAAATAGTTTCTTCTCGTAACTCCCTTTCACCAAAATCAATTGTTCTCCTACACACTTGGAATACTTTACACCATATTATTACACCCTCCCTCCTTTGGAGCACGATTGATCAAGATCCGGAAAAGCCTATTGCTCAGCAGCAGGAAGAGAGCTTGTATTTGGTCAGAAGTGTTAGAGTTGGAACCACAGGTGATCGATCCTCCCAGGAACTCAGGGTCTATTTCATTAAATCCCTTGCCTGCTGAGTAGCTTTATCAGTCTTACAGCTAACGGTGTAGGAGATAGATAAAGTAATTGATGTTGCTAGATGAGGGTGTTGCATGAATTTTTTATAAGAATGTTATGGCATTTGTTTCTTGTTGTCTTTAAATGACGGGTTACAGGCAGTGTTCTGGAGAAATATGCAGATGGGTTAAACATGGCACGTGCATCAGACTTTCTGTGTATCCTTTCATACCTGGCTTCAGGTATGTAATGACGATTTCATAAAGGAAGTTATAAACTTAGAGGTGCCAAAAATTTAGAAGGAAAAAAGTAATCACTGTCACCTGATACACTGCTGTCACTGCTGCAGGGGATTGTGTACTTCATTAAGGTTTTAAGAAAAAATCGGAATGTTTTTTGTGGGACGTTTGAGGAGTTTTTAATTTGATTTATAAATGAACTGTGAAATGTCTTCAAGTGGGAGTAAAAATTGAAGAATGTAGTTTAAAAAGCTTTCTAGTGACTGTGTTAGTTTTGTAGAAAATGTTCTATTTCAAACATAGATGTTTTAAAAAATGAAAAATTTTGTTTCATGTATTTGCCAGCTCTAACAAGAGTGAACTTAAAGAAATGTAATTATTTTGGTTGAAAACACAATTTATGTTTTCAAAATAACTCTGTTGTTGAAATACTGACCAGTTTACTGTGCAGGTGCTGTATCAGCTACTGAGTGATACGTTGTTAGCGTCAGTGCTGTATGCTTGGGGGGGGGTGTGGGGACAAGGGACCTGCAACCCGTTGCGAAGCAATTTCATCCTCTGTGTGCTCATCCATTCAAACTCTCTATATGGTGGGAGTATCTGAGGGCATTTCGGCTCTTCAGATGTGTTGCTATATCAGAGGGACCTGTGTTCATTTGTTCACTTATGTCATTGAGGTCTATTTCCAAGGAACCTTGGCATTTGAAAGTAGTGCTCCTCATCTGAGTTTGTAATAAATCAGCTAGTGTTCTCTATAGGAAGCACTTTTTCCTGACGCTCTTGGCTACTTGACTATTTTTGACCAGGCTTTTTTACTGTACTTACATGGAGTCAGGTGTCTGTGGTTGCTGTTGCCAGTTGTGGGCTCCTCTGACTTCTTGGCAGCCTCTGTTACTATTGGGAACTGTGGAGAATCTGGGGCAACCTTTTGGTCACCCAATGACTAAGATTTCTTTTTAGGTCTTATGGGGCCTGTACCGACTTCTGAATGTACTGGAACCGTAGATTTGTTTCCACTTGATGTGAATTCTAGTAATGAATGTGAATTGGGGATTTTTCTCATTTTGAATAACCAATTTCCACAGTTTAATGTTCTACTTAGCTTGTAGATACATGCTTTTTTTCCCCCACATCATACTCTGAACTGGAAGGTGCTTGTGTAGGGTTTTAAACTAATAATTTTTGTATGACTTTCATTTCTGAAAAATAAGTCAGGTCTTTAAAAAAACCCCAATTTTTTCCAGATCTATAATATCATTATAAACCCTAGTTAAAATGAGGGGTGGATAAAGCATTGGGTTTTATTTAATTCTAAAAAGATACGCAGTAGGGTTTTTAACTGTGTTTCTATGGCTGGTGAATATAAAATATATTAATGTATTTGTATCACATATTTATTTTTAATCCAGTTTGCAATACACAAAAAAATTTCTTTGTATGCACAGAGCTTTTTCTTATGAGGATCTTTGAGACTGGAATAGTTTCCCTGTGGGCAATGATTAGGTAAGCAAGCACTTTTTACATGTGGACAGTTGTGACTCTTACGTTGTGAATGATTTGGGGTGGAGGGGCTGACTGCCTTTCCCAACCAAGACTCAAGGGCCACCCAGTGAGGTTAGCAGGAAATAGGTGCTAGAGAATACAATAGGGAACACAAAAAGGTCGCTGTTACTGCAACAGGTGGTAGATTTGTGAAACTCCTTGTCAAAAGAGATTGTAGGTGCAAAAGGATTATACTGGTCCAAAGAGAGACCAGGTACTTGGAGAGGTGCTCTATGGGACGAAATCCCATGGTTTGAAAAGAGGAGCTAGGAAATACTCAAGAGAGTGCTATTTATACTTCCCTTGTCTTAGTCTTTCCTGAATATCTGCTTGTGGCTGCTGTTGGCAGGACAATACTGAGCTAGGCAGTCTTTTTGTCTGAGCTGGCAAGGTTATCCATATGTTCATAGTCTTCCAGTTTCCCAAGTGTTTCTACTAAAGGGCCACAGAATATCTTTTCCAGAATACTTCATGTACTGGAACTGGTAAACTTTATAAGGCTCCAGTTATGAAAGACTGACAAAACTTCATGTGTGGTGCATAAACGAGCCACTTGCATGAAGATTTTTGGGTTTCTGGGCCTTGGTTTTCCTCCCCTTATCAGCATTGCAGTATCACAGTGTTAGTGGGATGCATTTACTGCTTTTCTGAAAACTCATTTTACAACTCAATTTATTTTATTCTGAGTACTGTATTTGGACACCCATGTAATTAGCGTAACCACTATAGGTTGCGTAAAGGAACTCGGGTGTCTCGAGGGTTAGACACACAGTGCCTAACTCAAAAGCGCTTTGCTTGGATTCATGCAACTTTAGGCACTCAACTGTCATGTCTAAACCGGCAAGCTGATTGCCCTAGGTTCCTTATTCATCAGTGGAGAGGAGATCTTCCTGGGTATGGTTTGAATCTTATATGGGCAGAGTCTCCTGCTGGAGCTGCCTAGGTAAGAGAAGAAAATGTTTTATTAACCTCTGAGCTTAATTTAAGTGTCATCGGTACCATTAAACTTTCACAATATGCAGACCTGGGAAGGAGATGTTTAGTGAGGGAGAGCTGTGAATAGGGTTGGCAAGAACTTGGGCATCTCAGAAAGCTTTTAATTCCCCATTGAAAGTGTCCTGAAAGGTGGAAATCTGAACAGCTGAAGAATCCACTTTGGGACGTGGCTGCATATGTTACAGAAAGGCTGGGTGAAAGTAAATCTCCATGCTGTTTTGTCTTGAGGTCAGTGGATATGAATCAGTATTTAATTTAGAAGTACTGCAATTTGTGTGAGCACTATAATGTTAAAATATACCTTTAACAATCCCCACCCCCAGGCTTTAGGAAGTCTCTTTTTCTGTAGATTTGCTATATAGCAAACTTTGGAGTTACATCTGATATATTTTATGTTTTGTTTTGTTTTTTTTTTTTCTTATAGGTATGTTCAAGGTACTAATTACCTGGTTCATGCAGAAATGGTATAGTCTTGTTTTCATTATGCAGCATAAAATGCTTTAAAGTTGTGAATGCAAAGTCTCAGGAAATGATCTTCCAAAGGATTTAGTGAACGTGCTGCACAATGGAAGACAAGATTGGACCATTAACATTTGCTCTTTGAGTATTTTTGGAGAACAGGATTCAGTTTTTAAAGTGTGTCACAGAAGAATTTAAACTCTTTCTTATGATGTAAAAATAGCTCAGCCATGTAAAGAAAAAGTTAAACAGGGAACTGTTCTGATTTTTAAAGGAGGCTCATATACCTCTGCTCCATTCCCTGATTGTTGACAGTGAATATTTTGGTGAGAGAGACTGCTGCTGCCTGTTGCTGTCGTGAGGCATTGCAGGTCCAGAATAAAAGTGTTGGGATGCTGTTGTAGGCTGGCCAAGTGACTTGCTGTGAGCACTAGTGATTAACTGTTCATTTTGTTTTAATTGCTTTACTATTAGCTTGACGCTTTGACATCTTCCTAACCTGTTCATTGCAATATTGCCTTCTGCCCTGCTTGATCTTCTGTCGCCTTCATCAGCACTCTTTCTGCTGCTACTGCTTTCTTACTTCCCCTTCGTTTGTCCTTCCTCTTGTCTCTGCTGCTTCTTCTAGGATGAACCTCCATGTTGTTGCCTGTATTCTCTGCTTTAGTTCTGCTAAAAGTTTCGCAACTCCTACCCTCATACGTTGTCTTTCTCTGTAGCAAGGTGACCTCTTCCTGCCACCTGTCCAACTCTGACCTGGAATTGCTTTATTACACCAAGCAAGATAGCTCATTTTCGCTTCTCCATCTATAAAACGAAAGCAATAATTAATACCTTTTTAGTTTTGTTTTTACAGTAGTTGAAAATGATCATCAGTTTGGTTGCCTCTTAAGAGGTTGCCAACCTGAAAATTTAAGACATGCTGATCTGATCTGACCTGCAGCATGGCAAGGCCTGTAGAATTTTGTAGCGTTCTTATGACATCATAGCTGTAGTGTCTGTCTGAACTGTACACAGTCTTTCTGAAAGGTGTCTGGCCTCTTCCACTGAGAGAGAATCCATCACAACCCTGTAGGAGAGAGGGAAAGGAATGTTGGACTCTGTTAAGTCTGAATGAGTTGTTAGTTGTACGCTCTTCTGAATTGGGAAAAAGGAAGCACAGGAAGGGAGATGCCCTGGAAGCGGGATGTATGACTTCTGGAATGAGAAAGGGCGGGAGAGGAGGCACTAAGGACTTGATTCATGTGCCTAACCATAATTAACTGGTACTGTTTAAGATGCCTTGGGGTATCCTGAAAACCCTTAGCTGCTGCTCCCGCTGGCCTCCAGATGAGATCCTGTCAGGCCATGGCTGGTCCATACCTGACAGCTCCACATGGATTCTTTTAATAACGTTGAGAAGCTCAGTTGGGGCTATCACCAATGTTTAGGCAGCAGAACTGAAACGTACTATTTTCTTTGACCAGGTAGTTGAAACAAGCATAATGCCTCTGCACACAGAGGAGTATTTGTTGATACAGAGCATTCATACACAGAATGAACTATGTCACTTTTACCCTGACCTTTGAAGCCTCTGTTTTGAGGTTGGCTTTTTTTTCTTTTTAAATTTCTAAGCTGTGAGCACCTCAAAACAGCAACTGGTCAGGGCTCCAGAGGGAAAAATTCCAGCTCCAGCCATAGGAAAAAGCAATGTTTTTTTTCTTAGAACAATGCTTTGAAATATGAAAAGGAACTGTGAGTTACTAAACTGAAACAAACTGCGTAGGAAATCAGTCCATAGTATGATGTTAAGAAAGAAGGGAAAAAATAATCTTCACTTAGGACTTCCTCGTACTGTATTGCTCTAAACTATTTTAAATGGTAAGCCAATTAATTCCAGTAATTAGTATAATACAGCTCATAGTGGGCATTGTAACTGGTTGTGGAAGTTTGTTAAGGGGAACCTGATCTCTCTCTGTTGACTTGGTGCGACAAGTATGATATTGTTTGCAGGAGACAGGAAAAGTTACATATAGGAATAAAGCAGCTTTATATAGAATAAAGATGAATGGGCCCTGGTGGAAATAATCCTCTTCTGAGTGAAATGTTTTCTTTTCATTATGTAGCCATTTTCTTCCCCTCTTAATTGTGACATGAATAGAATCCAAACCTCTCAAACAAGGAAAGTGTTTGGATAGTAGTGCTATTGCCAGTAGTAGTTCAGTCAGCCCATAGTAAAAGGAAGGTGACAAAATCCGACAGCATCCCCACTGGCTACTCAGCTAAATCAGCTTGGCTTTTAAATGGATAATTAAAAAAAAAAAAAAAAAAGAGGGTGATGCTGCTGTGATGAGAGTGTAACAGGATGTGGGATAGTAGGAGACTTCATGGAAATGTCAGGGCTTTTTTTGAGCCATGAGAATCCTTCATCTGAATGTAAATACATTTTTTTCTCAGCTGCTCTTCAGTAAGTCATTTGAGCAGTTAGTACCTGTAGAAGTGGGTGTAGAAGTGGGTGCACTGAATTTTAGCAGTGTCTACTTTAAGTTCTTTACCTTGTGAGAAACACAGATGCCTTCAGAAAATGATGCATCTTATTGTAAGTTAGGAGAAATAAATCTTCCCTGCAGAGGCACCAGTGGCAGTGTCTCTGCTGACTACAGAGAGTGGAAACTAATCTGGCTAGTTTAGAATTGATCTCTGATTTTTAGATGGCTAAAAGATCAGGTGAATCCTTCTGTAGGATTTATAAAATGGGGTAAGAGCTTTGACAGACACAGAAACTCGGCAGAAATATGGGAATCACCAGGAAACTGTGAACTTTTACCTGGTATGCAATGGTTAAATGCCTAGAAGTGCATGAATCCAAAATACTTTTTAGATAGCCGTGGCTAAAGTAGTTTTCATTATAGCTCCTTTCACTCTGCTTGAGCAGAGCTCTCATCCCTGATTGTCTTCTCCAGGGCTGCTAGTGATTGTCTTTGTTAGCTTAATCATAGTGTTCTTGACTAGAAATGTTCACTTATGAATATCAGATTTTTGAAAGGTAGTACTGATTTCTGCTGCAAAATCGTATTGTTGGAACCAGAAGCCTCTTGACCATGTCCAGCTTTTGAACTTTTTTTTTTTTTTGAGAGGCTACTGAAGATTTTTAATAATCTGTTAGATCTGACAGTTGAGAGGGTTCATCAGAGACTTTGACCAGCAGCTGAAAGCTTTTATGGTAGCAACTATAGCTTTGTCTTAAACGAGCATATGTAGAAAAAAAGCTTAGGCCTTGCCCCCACAATGAACTTTATATTTGTATAGGCATTGGGAGATGTAGTTTTTATTATGGGATAGGGGCTAGAAGTCATTAGGGTATTGGGAGAGTTACTTTCTGTGCATGGTATGGCACTGTGAAAGTTAGCCTGTGGAGATCAGAGCTGCACGGCGGAAAAACAAATATAGAAGGGTTTGGAAGAAAGAGAAATGATATCATGGAGGATACTGTGATAGATTTAGGTGGCGTTCATGAAGACAGGTGTGCATGAATCCTTGGGCAGTGTGTAGGAAGGTAGGATTGCTGTAGGATGTGCTAAACTAGGAAATTTTTCCTTTTAAAAATCGTACCTGTAATATTTAGTTTTAATGAAAATAGGTAATGCGCTTGATCTATATCAATTAACTGGAGGACTGAGGAGAAGGTAATGGCCTTTTCTCTCAGAACTGGGGTAGAAACCTGATACTCTCTACATCTGAAACAGTACAGAAGTGTTATACAACCTGCTCAAGTATATTGTCTTTGGATGGAAAAGGGAAGTGACTGTTGTTGACCTAATGGAACATGTAGTCCACCTATGCAGTCTTCTACAGTGAGCGGTGTTTAAACAGCACCTTCAAGATAGCTGTATATCCAAAGACAGCTAACAGAATAACAGTAACATGTTCATAATGACACCATTTCAGTAAATATGAAAGTTTATTGAGGACTTACCTGACTTTCTGTAGTTGTGGGTGTATTGGGTTCATATTCATAATCATATGACAAATTTTAAATAAAGGTAATTTCAAATTCAGTTCATGAAGGTTCCAGTTTTCATTTAACCCTGCAGTTTCAAATGTGGGGAAAAACCAAGGATACTATGGTGACTTCTGGTTTTTCTGTCTTACATGTGAAGCAAAGGCTTTCCTGCCTGAAGAGTGAAGATCAGTAATATCAAGGTATTGTGCTGATGAGGGAAAAAAAAAAAAAGTGGCAGATTAGAGTACTGTCCACATCAAACACCAACATAGTTAACTCAGACTTTTTTTTTTTATATGTGCAGTTAGAGTACAGGACAATTTTATTCTTTTCTAAGAATTTTTGTTGTGAATTGATTTCTGTTGTGAAACAGGTAGTTTTACATACTGGAGCAGCAGCAATATGTTTCAGTAGTATTTTCTTCTCCTTTGACATTGTGGTAAAGGTTTTTGGCCTCCTGCATTTCATTTGAAAAGTGAAGAAGACTCAATTTCAGGCCAGACTACCAGAAACAAGTTCAAATGAGTCTAACAGGAGCTATGAATGATTACAATGGACTCTTTCTTCCAGTCCTGTCGATAAACGTGTTCTGTACTAGTTTTAGCTCTGCTTAGTGTTATGCTTGCTGAACCCTGTAGTTGCTGTGTTGGCTTTCCAACCTTGGAAGAGCTAATGTCATGACAAAGCCTATTCAGACTCTTATTTCAGAAGCACAATTTTATTTAGCTTGGAACTCACAGAGCAACACCAGTATAGCCTATTTCCTTGGTCAAGGCAGGCTAGAAAGGCTTACAAGACTTTTCTCTTGCATCTTTCTCTCACTCCAGGCACTTAGAGCTGTTATGGTTTGCCTGGCTCCCTGCCTTCCTTCTCTTAGGGTAGGCCTGATGTTCAAAGAGTTGTTAGCTGAGTGTTTTAGGGTGCTTGGCTATAGTTTCAGAGCTAATCTGTAACTTCTACCACTTACTCAGTCTCTGAATGGCTGGAATGACAGCTTCCATGCAGAAAGACGACAAGATAAGACCAAGAGGAGATTTCAACAATACTTGCATTGTATTGTTCCTTTTTTAGAGATAGCAGTTGTTTTCACAGCAATTTTGAAAACACTGCCATCATTTTCGTGCTCATTAGGACTTTTAAGAATGTGTGATTTTAATTATTTTTCATATCAGTATCATTGCTAAACTTAAATGAGAATGGAAAACAAGTTTGTTGTGTTTTTTTTTTTTCCTGCAGCACTGGAGAAGTGTTCCTTTTAACTCTCCATGTTTCCAGTTTTAGAAAGGATTGTGCTTCTTTGGGGTAGTTTGTTATGCTCTCCAGATGGTATTGTGACAAAGTTTGTTTTCCATTAAATGCTGATAATAACACAGGTTTCACTAGGCAAAACTAAGAAGAAAGCACTTTGTCCACTGACTCACTAAAACTGACTTGCATTTGCTTTTGTTTATTTTCTTATGTTCATCTTGAAATATGCATATATATTTAAATTTTTTGACCTTATTCACACTTACTGTAACACCAAGATCAGAACAGCTCCTTAATTGTCCCTACCAAGAACATTCTTCTTCACTATGGATCTTGTGCCAGAAAGAAAATAGATGAGCGAACACACACACACACACACACACAAGTATCTATACATTTAATATTCTTATTTCCTAATAAATTTAAAACTTAAAAGTTATGCATTATGGGTGCAGTGAGATGTACAAAAAAGTAACCACTTACTCATGATGTCCTGAATATGAGAAATAGTTAAAAGTCTGTATGTAGATGTATAAAATGAGCTTTTACATCTTTCTTCGGTACTGTAAAAAAACCATAGATACAGACGTAAAGAAGATACATTTTCATATATCATCAAAGAGCATGAGGAGTTTCTTTCAAGAGATTATGACAGTGTCTTGAAAAAGATTATAGCACATTAAAGTGGGACTTAAATAGGACAGAGATTTCTGTTCATACAAAAGATGTGAAGAAGTGTATAACTACAGAGCTGAATAAACCTATTGCTGCTGCCCAGATTCTGCTGGCTTACTTATAAACCTTCCACCTGTACTAGGTAGTTTCTGTAAGCTACTGAAATTCAAAGGGATGCATGTGCTCACCTTTTATTGCTTTTGCTAAGGATATTGTAACTGAAAAGACATCCTAACACAATGAATTATGCTACGTTTGCCGCACCATGCCTGAAGCAACTTCATTTTTGCATTAAGGAAACCAATGATTTTCAGTGTAAAGATGAAAATATTAAGATGGCTGAACAACTTTCATTAAAACAAGTGAATTGTCACTGTACATTCCACTTCCCCCCCCCGCCTTTGCTGGCAAGCTTCTTAAAATGGTATATGGACATTAAGAGAGTCAGTTAATAAAAATGCTGTGGAGATCTCTGGCAGATACTGCTAAACTTGCTTTCCCTGTTCTCCCTTGCCGTGTATAAATTCTCCTTTTCTTTCCTTCTAATTTATTGAAATGCCATCTGCCTGTGTATTTAAAATGTAACATTTCCAGATTCAGGATCAGTTCTGTGAAGACTGCGTTTTCCTTCTCTCTCTCTGATTCTTATCAGTAACGCTTCTAACAAAGCTGTCCTCATGAAGATATATATTTGTCATAGCGATAGCACACTTCAGAAAGTGTATTAAGCTAAACCAACTCCCACTGTTCAACTCAAAAATATGTTCCTTGTCATATGCTACTCCCCACTGAAATTAAACTTGGGCAATATTTTAGTCTAGAGAGATCAAGTCACTTTTTCTCCTGGCGTGTTCAGCTGTGGCATGGCTGAGCGTAGTTCTGCGGTTGCACGTTACTGGGCAGTTGAATCCCAAGTGGGTGGGAAGGAGAGGCAAGGGGAAAGATGCACAAAGTTGCGCAAAAGAACTTGGAAGTGTATTCTGGAGACCCTTGTCACAAGTTTCTGCAGCTATTGCTGTCTCTCTGGGTGGCTTAGGTAAACCTTTAGAAACTGTTTCAGAATAGCCCCTGAGTTTGTGGCTTTGTAACTGATCCCTCAGCTCTGCAACGACAGAGGACTTGTCAGTGGAGCTGCTCATGGCAGGAGAGCTCCTATATGTATTTTATTCAGCAGGGGGTTTGGTCTACCGCCAACACTATGACATTAGCTACAGATAGATTTCCTTTGAAAGTCATGATGTAAAAGCACAGGTATTTTTGACAGAACTTTAATTACACATGGCTGTGTTTATGATGCGGCTCCTAAAACAGTAACAGAAGTCAGTGGTTGAATTCCTCATATGAACTTACGTGACATACTTCCATAGTTGTTATAGTACCTAAGTGTTTTATAATCACTACTGGCTGTTTACACATAATGTATTTTGCAAAAGGAGAAACACCACGGTTCTGTTGTCCTATTTAGAGGTGCAGCTGAAAGCCAAAGAATACTGAGAGGTGAAGGCAGGCAGACGTTTTGCTGATCAGACCTGTATAAAATGTTCACTTGTCAGATAAAATTTGAGTATGTATTGAAACAGAAGGCAGTTGGAACTTGCATCCTTTCATAATTAAGTATTGCAGATTCAGTTTCTTGTGAGGGACGTACAAGTGGCTCCAATGTTTCCTGCTTTAAAATTGGTCTTAGATTTGTTCTTCCTAGGGTGCTAATTCTCAGGTGTGGAAATATATAAAGCTTCACAAGACTGTCAGCTGTAACTTAGATATGTAGAGAAATGCATTATATGTCTTTTCACTGCTAATGTAAAATGATTTCCTAAGCATTGTTTCTCCATATTCTTCAAAAGTTTTAAGTTTTGGTTCTGTCTTAAGGTAATCGCAGACAATTGAATTTTATGAAGAAGCATGGTTGTTACTCAGTAACAAACAGATGCATTAGAAATGCAGTTTTATGCCCCATGTCATCTCTCCAGGTATTTCTGTAGAACCATACAACAGTTTCCAAGTGATTAAAAGGATCTGAACTGTACAAGCTATGATTGGTAACAGAATGATATAATGTAGCTCTTAATAAAACCTTCCAAAGATAAGAATGTTGTCAGATGACACCAAAGGGTATTCAGGAATCACTGTAAGTCTTTCAGAGTAACAATGAACAGACAGCTTTCTCTAACGCTTATATTGCATTTGGGGACAGCTGGATGAAAGTCCAGCCCCAGAAGAATTCACTGTGTTTTATCTTTACCAGTGTATTTCTTAAAAAAAAGAAAAAAGAAAAAAGACAAAAAAAGGCTTGCTCTTTGCAATCAAAATACCATTGCTGTGTGGCAACTCCGATATTTGTGGATACGGAGTATAAAATGGTCAAATCCAAGTACTCAGCTGAAGGATAATTTAATGTTGCAATAGTGAAGAAGTAAAACAGTACAAGTGAATATAATGCAATTTTAAAGAACAAAAGCAAATCTTCCTACAAGTAGTTCTAGCCTCTCAAAACTTTACATATATTTGTCTGTGAATGCTCCTTTAACATTAATCTATCTTTCCAACCATACATACATACACATAGACACATGCAAACATATACACATATTATCCTGGCTGTATTTTATGTGCATATGACTGTAATCCTATTAATTATGGTTATGCAAATGCTTATCTATTGATAAAATTCCAGTCAGCAGGTGCCACAGACTTTTATGGAGGCTCTCCCAGGCCATAGTTCCCACCTTTCTGCTGTCACATGTAATGGGACCAAGTCTGACCATAGAACCAAGAAGTGTTTGCGCCATGGGACAGGGAGTCTGGGAACGGGGAGTCTCACTTCCAAGCATGAGATGAGTTTGGGTCTGTGGATAACTAGAGAATTGAGGCAGTGCTCTTGCTTTCAGGCCCTTATCTGAGTGTCCCATGGGGAAGAAGGGTCCTGTTTGCTGGTTGTGGGCTAGACATCCATTTCACAAGTCTCTTGACCCTTTTTCTAGCTGCCCCCTCCACTTACAGATCCTCACTGCAGGACTCTCTCATCAGACCCAAGAAAGATGAAGCTAGCAGACTCTGTCCTACATGCAGTTTCATAAGACATTAACTTCAGTGGTGCAAAGTTGTCTTCTTCCTTTTGATGTTTGGGAGGTTATTTTTAACCACCTCTTTCCAGAGATCTGTTTTTCAGGCTGGTCCCACAGTTTAGCTGCACTACTGAGAAGTGATGAACTGTAATGTGGGGATGGGGACAGGTGGCTGGGCTGTGGGTGAAATCCAGAACTTCTTAAGACAGCTCTGCTGCCAGTATTCATGAAACTATAACCCCAGGAAGATTATAGTCACAGATGGTACAGCAAGGTAAAGTTAAGTGTAATTCCAAAGTTACTCTTAAGATTCATGTGTAAAGATTCTTACGTGTGTTGTATCTGTGTTATCAAAATCAGGGACCTCAGTCTCAGAAAGCCCCTGGTTGCTGTCTGTTAGCAAAATAAACGTGGCAGAGTCAACTCACCTAGAGAGAAAGAACTGTCTCATACTCTTCCACCAGCAGCTAGTTTCTGTTATTCGAGTAGCCTAGAAGTAAAAGTTGACAGACACAGAAGCTGTAGAATTGTTTCACTTCAATAATCATATTTAGGAAAAAGGCTCCTAAGAGAGATAATAGGACTAGAGATAATATAAATGTCTCTCTTCATATCAAACCTTTTGATTTGACAAGAAAGCTATTTTGTATTTTGGAAGGTAATTCCATGCAGAACCAGTCTTGTGACAGCATATTCTTTGATCTGTAAGGCTGGTGAGCTTCACTGAAACTCGTTTTAACACTCCTAGCGGGGAATTTGCCTTCATTGCACATCCAGGATCAAGGCATTTTGACCTAAGGATTATGAACAAGTCCAGGCAGCGCAGTGTTACTGCTTCTTTGTGTGAAGACGGAAAATTCCTGATCATGTTGGTATTGGTTCATGGTATTAAAATACAGAACTCATGTAGGTATATTTAAAAGCTTTTTTGGATGCCTTTATCCATCTATCATCACTTATACAGGATAATGCTTTTCTTGTCTTCAAGTTGCTAAAACCTCACTTCTGATGTAGACCTTTATAAAACTGGATTTAGATAAACACCCACATGTGGATGGGTCTCTTCAGTAAGATGTCTTTTCTCTGTCCTAATACTCCAGCACTGTGTTCTTCCTTAAACTAGGCATGCTAGTGAAATGTATGTGCCATAGAAAGGTAAGGAGTTTTGATTTGTTGGTGGTGTTTCCTCAATATACGAGTTTCTAATTGTTTTGTCAGCAGTTCTGTATCTCCTGCTCTGATGGACGTTGCATTGTGCGTTCATCTCAGATGCATTTCTTTCTTGTCTCGTGACTGACACTTTTCTAGAGCTGCGTATGGAGTACCCCAGTAGAGGAAGGCTACCTTCTTCATCCTCTCACAAACCTGTTACAGGGGATACATTCTCAAATGAATAGAGTATGCTGCAATTCTTTCAGCGTGAATTAGTTGTATTTTTGGTGTCATCTATATCACAAAGTTGTACCTGCAAAGATTTCTTTCTGTCCTTAGCAGAGCTAGTGAAAATCAAATGGCAGATGCATGCATTGGGTTTTATAATAAAGAAATATTAGAACCTCAGCTTACATTTTTCTTTATGCTGATCACTGAGATTTTCTTCAAAATCTAGTCTTTGTATTTTCTCCTTCTTGCTTTTCTGGGGAGGATGGACTGTATGGACTGGTTGCTGAGTGTCATAATTATAGGGCTAATTGTCTCTGTCATCCTTCTCTGGTCTTCCTGGGTGTGCCATTTCAGGATGGTAACCACCTCTGAGTCAAGCTGTTTTCTCATTTGTACGTGATACTTTTCTATGATGTGCTATGGTTTTCAGACTCAGTTAACAGGAAGCTGAAGCTGAATCCTGTACCTGATTGTTTAAAATTATCATCTGAGATTTGCTTCAGATTTAAAATTTATATGTACTCAAAATGTAATAAAGTTTTGATGGGTTTTAGCAGCATACTAAGATTTGTATTCTTTAAAAGGAATTGTTCTTTAGCAATTAAAATAGAGAGGAAAAAGGATCTTTTTTTCTGCCTTTATTTATCTCACTTGAAGTCCCACCTTAAGACTTTTGGGATTATGGATTTACTTGGATTTTATCTTGAGTGTTTCGTCTGCCAGGTAGACTGAACAGCTGACTCTGTGGATAATACTAGCTTCTCTATGTTACTGTGTTAAGTTCTGCATCCCTGCCAACACGATTGTGAAAGCAGTATAGCTATAGAACTCAACAGCATATAAATAACCTTTTGTTTACCTTCTCTGCTCTCAACATTATTTTTATGTCCACTGGAGCTGTTCTAACATGGAACCCAGCTCTCCATCTTGAAACCTCAATGTGCAGCTCTTTTCTATTACAGCAATCTTTGCTTGACATCTTCCCTTCATGTTTTTATGTGTTGTGATGAGCAGTGAGATTGGGAATCTGAGGTGCTGTTAGACTAGAAATTCAGCACGTGGTTGGTGAGCTGCCAGGAGCTGGGATGAGTTGCAGATTTGAGAATTAATATGAACTGCCTGACTTTACTTGTGGACTACCAGCTGGTTGTCTTTGGTCCTCAGTATGCGTACTTGATTTATGTTTTAAATGGGATAGCACCAAAACATACACTTTAAAAAGATGGTGTCTGACATGAAGATAATGTACTGTCTGCTTGATTTTAAAAAGGTGATGTCCCATTTAAGGCTTGGAATTACCATAAATCTGATATAGAATGTTTTCAGTTCAGAGATTTTATTCAATTGGATCAGACTTTATTCACTTCCTTTATGTTTCTTTTAAATCTTGATGTAATTAACAAAAGTTAATTTCTTTTCTTCTTTTATTTGCTATCCAAAGTGAAAATGTTGTACAATTTTAGAAGATGAGTTTGGGGAGCATTCATATTCTGTATTTATGTAGATGCAGAGCTTATTAAAACAAATGCTGAACAACTGCATTGCTGAACGTACAATTAAGGTATAGCGTATGATCAGTGCACATGGGTTTCTGCTTAAATTTCCCATTACTGTGCACTAAAACTGAGCAAAACCATAACATATTGAGATCAGAGTATTTTAGATTTTTTTACACTCATCACCATTGATTAATGTACCGTGGCTACTAATAGCACATTTGTGTATTGTGGGTTGCCTCAACTAGGCTGTAATCCCATCAGCTATCATAAATCAAACATGGCTAGGCACGACCAGAATTTGCATGGAGGCTGTCTTGTTGGTAAAACGGTCTTTTAATTCAGTTGGTGATGTTCTGCTTCCAACCAGCTCAGTTCTTCTTTTGCAATAGTATGAAATAAACCCAAAGAAATCCTTCAGCACGTCATGACTTAAAATAGTTATTCATTTTGGGAGTTATAAATATGGATACTTACATTTGGTGAAATTCCAACATAGTGTAAGTTGTGTTTGTATATAAATGAATCTTCAACATCTAAACCCCTACTAATCCAAAATCGCTTCAAAATAATAAGTGAAGTGATTAAGTCAGCATTGAAGTGCTATAAAATCTGTCATCACTCACTGTTACCCAACCTAAATTGTATACTTCACATAGAATATAATCTGTACTCTTATTTTTCTTCAGTGAAATTGTATTGTTGGATGCACAGAATTTATTCTGTATATTGTCTATTGAATATATATAGTACAGAATATGAAATGAAAGTCTTATGTTGTACTAAAAATGTCAGAATAAATTACATCCCATATATATTTTCATATGGTGATGGGTAAGGCTGGAAGAATATCTTTGTGACCAGAAATATTTGACATTATGAAGTATGATGACTATGAGGTTGTAGGTTTTATAAGTTTTTACAGCTTGCAAATTTGATTTATAAAAAGATTAACAGTGTCGCTAAAGTGATTTTCTGGAATTGGTAACATTAGAGTCTAGAGTGATACCTAAATATGTTAAAAACATTCCTGCTGAATAACAATTGGAAAAATGTTCTTGTATTTTATGGTTAAAAATAATACTATTAATTTTTGTTTTTCAAATAGCAGTAGACATTTTTGGAAGAAAAGCAATTTTAAAATGTATCCAGTGGGTTTTTTTAGGCCTGTTAACTGGCACGCCCTCAATGGACATAGAAAATAGCTACTTTTTTCAGTAAAAACATAATAGAAGAGAAAGAGTTGTGCAACCCTATCCATTCAAATGAATAATTTGCCAATGGAGATTTCAATTCAGGAGCTATTTCAACAAGTCATGTGTTTGAATTTAAGTACATGATTATTTTTACTGACTGAAACCTAACAAGTTTAAGTGCCTCATTGCCCTGAACTTTTAAATACATAGCTGGGAGATGCCAACAGGTGATTTCTATCTGCAGTGGTATTAAATGTACAGAATGCTCGATAGCTAACAGATGTCAATGTGCTTGCAGAAAAAAATGTTTAAAATTAATGTAATAAAATATAAATGAAGAAGAAGTTGATATAGATGCAACACATTCATTTACTTGCAAGAGACTTCATTTTTGAACAAATGGGTATGCTTGCCTTTTTTGGCTTTGACTGTGCTGAGGTTTCTAATTCATAAGAATGGAAAAAAACATAGGTGATAAGTAATGGTTTGCAATTGGCTGTAGTAAGCTTTCATTGTAAAAATATGACCAGTATTTATGACAGATTTTCAAACAGCTTTTTTCCTGATATCTGATTGCAGAAGGAAATCAAATTTCCTTCAATAGTCTTTAAGAAAGAAGAATTTTGTAGAATATTTCAGTTAATGGAAGGTGATCCAGACAGAGTTTACTTTCACTGTGTTTGATGGAATTTTTCATATGGATTTTTCAGTCCTAGATTTTCAGTTCTAAGTAATCCTTTCCTCTCAAATTGTTAGCAGACTCTTGGTTTGTGTGTCCTCGCATACATTACAAGTAAACTGTAAATTATATTAAAGTGCCATGTGTAGTTCATAAAAAGGTGATCTGCTAATTGATGTGTCATACTGTTAGAAATCCGTGAGTAGCAGTGTTCTCGTTGGTGCATGGTACAACTGGTTGGGGTCACCTTCTGAACTAACTCCTGCCTGAGGAATCTCTGGCTCTTTCGGACAACACTTCAACATAGCATGGCTCTGTACAACACACTCTCCATCAGGATTTTGCCATCCTGGAAATACAAATATTAGTAGCAAGAGTAACAGGCCAGCGAGCCTTTCCATGACCACTTGGATTTCCTTGAAATTAATGGCTTAAGGACCAAATCTTAGGTTACTCAAATGTAGATTCAAGTTAAATAAAAAATCAGTTTGCTTTCCAGATTGAGAAGAACTCCAGGAAATCTTCCCTGTTGGGTCATCAGACTTTATTTTGGAGTGTGATTATACCATACATTGGCTTTAGGAGAAATTGCCCATTACTGCTTGTTCCTGCTTCCCCCACATGTGGGCCATTAAAACTGTTTATTGGTTACTGCTGTGAATCAGCTTGTTGAAATGACACAGGTTAAAATAAGCTGCCAGGAAAGATTCCCCTGGACACTTGGATTTTTTAAAAGATAAACTTAAAAGTTGACTTTTTTAAAGATACATGAAGAAAAAAACCACCCTTCAGCAAATAATTAACATTCCCCAATACATTGCATATTAATATGAGGCAATATCTCAAGAAAGAGTGTCCAGAATTACTTATTCAAGATCCAAAAGCAATGGACTGAAGTCAGCATTTCTTTAAACCAGATTTATAAACGTTGTGTGGTTCTTTGTCAGCCCCTTTTCTAAGAGTCAGATTTTTCCTGTTTTTTTCTTTTTTTGCTTTCTGCCAACAAACTGATATCTTATTAGTTTTCAGATGTTTTTCTACGCACACTTGCCATTTCTGTGCAAAAGCATAAGTAGTTGAAAATTCTGTTTCCCTTTGCAATTGAGCCTGAAATGAGTCACCACTTTTCAGTTGTCTGGGATAATGTTAAGGTAGCTGGAGAAGTAAAGGGACAGATTGTTATTGTTGCTAGAAAGTTGTTAATCAGCTGAGAAATGTTCTTCCTCTATGTTTTTTCTCTCTTTCCCTGAGATCTTTCTTCAAGCTCATGTTGACAAGATAGCAGTGAAAAAGGTCATTGAGAAGGATATGGCTGTAGTCCCTTGAAGAACTAGTCTAGTCCCCTGTACACTGACATCAAAAAATAGTATATGCCAAGTAAAGTATGTAAAAAGAGAGAGAATCATTTGCCATTGACTTTTTACTGGCTGAGAAAGCAAATTGTCTTTTATATCGTGTTGTGGAGAGTTTACGTTATTTTGTAAAACGATTTCTAGGATGGAATAAAAGCATCTGGAGGAAATAATCACAGAGACAAGCCCAAGGGATAGTCTTCAGGTACAGCAAGATAATTAGAGCTTTAGCTATACAGGCCATTTGAAGTGTGATTCCATGCCCAGTGGAGTCAACGGGAAAAACCTGAAATGGTTTCCACAGACATTGATTCAAAGCTTTGAGCTGGCAGAAGCAGCAAGCCAATTTCTTGCAACTGTTCTGTGTGGAAAAAGCTACACTCTGCTTCCATCAAGCAATTTTATAAATTCAGAATTTCTTCACAAGCTCTAATCCATCTCTTAATGCTGCGCTCAGGACGAAAGAATGTTGTCTGACCTTTGCTGCTTTCTTCTATGGCTAGAAACACTCTTTATTGCAGGGAAACACTGCACAAATCCCTAGAAAGAAGCTTTCTCTTTATATGTAATTACTGATTGTTTCTTCCTGTGTCAGACCAGGGAACAAGATTCTCAAGACAGCAGACCCTCTGTGCAGTAGCTGAATATATGTCCTTCTGTGAGAGTAGATCCACCCTCTGGTAGATGGGCTTCCTAAACCAGTCGTGTTGCTCGTGAAGTAGGTCTACTGTGCCCTTGTGTTTTAGAAGGGCTGCTGGGCGTTGCAAAAATGAAGTGCCTGGTGGGCTACTGAGAAAGAGACTAATATTGGGCTCCTAAATATTGTTAGAGGCAGAATTGTGGAACATGGGGAGACCACGTGGCACATGGCAAAAAGCCTCTTCAGACTTCACTGAATCCCAGTTCACTGCAAATCTGACTCCAGGTTTAAGTTTGTAGATGGTAGCTGTGAATTCGGATTCCCTTCTGGACTCGAGAAGTGGCTTAAGGATTCCTGCATGGACTATGGAGTACATACATAGAAATCTGTCTGCAGGACAAACCTTTTGCTGATCGGGTGCCTCTGTCAAGTTGTTGTGCACCAAACAGGCAAGAGTCTTCTTACTGCTTCAAGGGAAGGGAGCTGGGTTTTTCCCCTGGGTTTCTGTAGGAGACTGTCAGCAAGGCTTCCCTTGGTTTCAGATAGATTGGCATCACTACCTTTTCTTTTACAGCAGCACCTGCATGTTTTGGCTGCAGATTGATCTGAGGAAATAAGGACAATATTGACATTACTCCACAGCAGCGTGATTGCTGGGTAACCTTTTGTGTCCCTTGAACTGTGGGTGACAAAGCCAATGTCACGCCTACATTGCTGCTGCTGTTGCTAAATTATCCCACTCGGTAGTGAATAGGCATTTCTAGAAGAAGATTCTTCGGTCAAAGGTTGTGTTATCTGGGGAAATGCTGAGCAAGCGAGGGCTTCCTCCCAGTTACCACTTCACTCTGAACACCAAGGAGCATGTTTCTTTCAGCGTGGTGTCCTTTTGGAAGACACCAAAGAAAGGAATTGAAAAAGGCAAAAGTAGAGTTTGCTTTAGCTATTAATATCTCACTTCTGCAGTGCTTCTGAAAGGGCTAAGAATGTCTTTAGTTAACTCTTCTTGGCACAGATGTGATCTTGGCATCCTTTGAATAAATGACTGAGAAGCAAGCACAAGTAAACAGAAGTGGCTGTGTATCTCTGAGTATCATTAGTTGTTTTTTTTTTTTCTTTCAAAAAATTGAGAATTATTCTAAAATGCTGTTGGGCAACAGCCCCAGAATGATAACTTGTACACCTGCTATAAATAAATAGATTTATTTTCAGAGTGGTAGAAATTGACTTGCTGAGGGACCACCCTAAATAGGAGAAAATGCAGGGATTGTTAGGGCCAGGTTGACAGAATGCATAAGGTAGTTGGGAACGCAGCCTGGAAAGGGACGTCCTGGGTCATTGCACCCAGTCCTGTTTTTGTGTTTGGCTGCAAGCTGTATCAGCAACTCAGCAAACTCCAGTTTAAGTATGTATAGAGTCTTCTGCTTCTGATATTCCTACCAGAAAATACTGTGGATTCAGAATTTCTTGACCTAGTGAATCTTTTTGAGTCTGATTCTAGTTGCAGTGACAGGTAGGATTCTTCAAGTCTAGTTTCTCAAAGCTCATTGGGGCCTTGAATGTTTAATTTTACCCTACTTTTTGGAGGAAAATTAAAACATTAATTTTAAAGCATACCGTATAAAACACTGTATGTACAATTTTGTTTTTTCTTCCACAGTAAACGTGTCCTGACTTGGTAAAGCGAATGAGATGTCCTTGAACAAATAGCTGTTTACAACTTGGACTCAATAGCTATCATTGGTCTGTAAGGAGTGGGCAGGAAGGAAAATGTGCAAGTAGGAAAGGCTGAACGTAGACCTTATGTGATAGTTCATTGGTTTGAAGTAAAACCTTCTGACTTAGTGCTATACCTTAGGCCTGGAGCAGAAAGGAGAAACAAGTCAGAGAAAAAGGGCTCTTGGTAATCAAGAAGGGAAAAGTCTGACAATTTAGGCATGACATGGTAACCTGTTCCCTTCTAGGACCATAAGCTACTTAAAAATCATTAAAGACAAAATCCAGATGTCCTATTTTTGGCACTTAAATTAGATGTTGCAAAGCAGGTCCAGAAGCAACACGGTCAGTCATGTTGTTTCTATTTTGTGGGATACTAGAATACTGATTTAAGCGTATATTCTCTGAGTACTGTATTATTTCTCCTTTTCAGACTATGTCAATTCCACATCTTTCCCAAATCCACTCAGTTTCGTTCTTCTTCATGTATTGATAGGGGCCATGGCCAGCTTTACTACAGGCAGTTCTTTCCCAGAGCTGGGTCTTAGAAAATCCATGCTGTGGCTGGGGAGGCAGATTCATTTGTAAAACCTGGCACTTTCACTTCTCATCAAGGCCAGAACCTTGCAGGTATTGTGAAAAGGAAGAGAGTCAGATGAATAAAAGCATTCATTTACAGTAGATTATCTGAGACTTTGTAAGAGATGTAAACCCTCTTGCTTCAGCACATAATACAGCTACTGATTGACAGGGATGGAAGGGCAGAAGGGAGAGAGAGGCTAACAAATGAAAAAAGGGAGAACCTTGTGCTGTGTGTTTTTTACAACAGTTCACTCCCAGCGGTGCTGCTCACTGAAGCATTTGGTAAAGCAAGATGCAACAGTTATATGGTCACCGGAGGGGATGAGGGATTGCATTTTCTAATTTCTGGTGCAAAGTCAGTTTAAGGTATTCATTAGGGTATCAGTGTACCTTTCCAGACAGGATTAAGATCAGTTCATCCCAAACTCATTATCATTCCAAGGAGACTTGTTACCACCATAGCTGGTGTCAGTAAAAAGTGTTGCCTTTTGTGTGGTTCACACACATCCCCTGTGTACCTCTCTATAAAATAAGAGAGATTAACGTGTTTCAATCAGTGTCAGGCTATGAGTATGGAATGGTTCCAGCTCTGGTGAAAGGAGTCTTGTGTCTCGAAGGAAATAACTTGTTGAGGGTTCACTCATTGTCAGTCCAGGCAGCTAACACTGTTTGGGTGTCACCTCACACGTTAGCACTTCCAAAGCAGGACATGGCAAGATGATGGGTGGAGATACTAGATTTCTTCTTGCCTGGGTGGAAGTATACAAATAAGAGGAGTTTTTGGCAGAAGATGGGGAAATGAAAGAAGAGTCTGGAATGTGAAGGCTTCCAACGATAGATCAGGGTTATAAGAGAAAGAATACATCTGGTTATTTGGGCTCTTTAGTGGTGAAGGGTGAAGGCTACCCTAGGAGAAGGGACATGTGTGAAAATCACAGTCCTCAGCCAGAAGAACTACTGGCTTACTAACTAAACTATACAGTGTGGGAGAAACTTCTAAAGCTGGTTGAAGTGTAAAGCAGATGTATGTCTGCTTCTTTCTTCTCTTTAAATCATCATTACGCTTTTTTTTTTTACCTGTGCAAACTGGTGTTTGGATTTAGAAAATGAGTATGTTTGTTTCACTTTGACTCGATTTAAGACTGATTTAAAAATAACTAGCTAACATCAGTATACTCCCTCTTGCTTGTAATGGTCCTTAAAAATGGGGTATTGGAGTACCCTATCAATAAAGTGCCCAGCTCCCAGATTCAAGGGCATAAAAAAAAGCTGCTTCTCTCCTTAAATGGCATTGAATAGTTTTTGATTCATTGATTTAGGAGAAGTGTCTCCCAGTGACCAGTGATAACGAGGGAAAGTCTTTGCCATGTGGTCGCTAATGTGTGTGTTAAGGGAACGTCTGCACACCAGAGCATACAGGGTCATTCTCTGTGATTTCTGTGAGACACATGCCAAGCATAAGTGAAATCTAATACAAATGTGTGCATGTAGGAGAGGGGGACAGGGCAAGACAAAGAAAGATCTGCAGTGCTGGAACAGAAGCAGAACTCTTACATTCTTGCAGGCTGTAGGGACCTGATTGCATCAGTTTACATTTCCTAGGCCTGTTTGGCAGAGAAAACAACTGTTTATTTTTTTTTTTTTTAACTGTAAATGGAATTCTTTTTTCTTTGGCTTACAGATTAGCATTGTTGACAAAGTATTCTGGAGTTGCCTCCAGGTTGTTGCTGTAAGTTGAAAGCCACTGGCAATTTTGTTTGTTAAGGGATGAAACTGTTTAAAAAAAAAAAAAAAGAAAAAAGGAAGGGAGAGGGGAAAAAATGGAGGGTTTCCTAGGGGGTTGTTTTAAAATGCTATCTCCGTGCTTTGCACCTGCTGAGAAATTAGGACTTTTCTAAGTCCTAATGCTATCCTCAGTTCCCTATGGCTGCTCGCTGTCAGTGCCTGTTTTGGCAGCCTCTGAGCAAACAGCGTGGAACAGCTTTGATTCTGTTTCTTCTCCCCTCCTTCCCATCTGTTGCTTCACTCCAGATCATGAGGTGTGCCAGCCTCCTTGTGCTGAGAGCAAGATGAAGCAGAGGCTCCTCAGCAAATGCTGCCGGAGTCTGAGGCCCCTATAATTGGCATTATCTGCAATGTCCCAGGTAGCAGCTGAGGATCAATAGAGCAAACAGAGCAGGGAGCAACGCTCAGAGCCTTTGCACTGGTGTGAGCAGGTTGCTGAGAAAAGAAGCGCGGTCCTGCACGTTTCTTGCAATCTCCTTGTAAGGCAGTAAGAGCATTAGTGTTCTTTGAGGCTGGTACCTCTCAGGAATCAGTCTTAGGGTTAAAGTTATGCAGCCAGCACTATATAATTTTTTCCAGAATATGCCACAGGATGACTAATGTCAGCTAAAGGCAAAAATGTATAGAAAAGGCTGGTGTGTGTACACTTCAAACTGAAGGCAGAGAGAGTGTTTTATCTTTTGGTTTTTAATAATTAACCCATTTTCTACCAAAGCTGAGAGCAGAACAGCAGCCAGATGTGAGCCAATTCAAGGATTCTGCCTTTCCGAGGAACAGTGCCAGGTATGGGTGACCAGAGAATATGGGAGATGTGACACTTCATTAGCTGCATACTCATGATTTTGAAGTGTGACTATGACATTCTTCTTGTAACACATGAATTTAAAAGTTTTGTTTCATTCTGACTGCCATTTTTGCAGAAATGAAGGTTTCTGTCCTGCTTATAGGACTTTAGAAAGCTAGTTGATATGCTAGCTATTAAGAGTTTATAAAGCTATGTTATATAAACACAGCTCTCCAAATTTGGCTGCAGCTTTCAGCAATGAAGACTGATTTCCCCCCCCTCCATCCCCTGTTGTAATATTTCGTCCTGAATGTTTTTTTGTAAACTGGACAAAACCAGCAACATCCTTTTTTTATTCCCTTGTTTTCCAGAGAAAGGGAGGTTAGCAGCAAGAAAAGTATATTTTGCAACATTGAAATGATTCAGATAAGAATTATTCTGAGAGATGGAATTTAAAATTAAAAATTACTTGTAACTCTTTTTTTTCTCCCTTCTTTCTAGTCTACCCTGTTTTTATCCAAAACTGGTTTGACTTTGAGAGTACAAAATGTATTATTAAGGAGGTTCTTCACAGAGAGTTTATGAAAGGGAAAAATAAAACTGTAAATGAATTCATGCAGAACTACAGTTCATCAAATCCTGCAAGGGACACTACTACATGTGATGCTCATTGAAAGTGGTAGGAGATTGGTTTAAAACAGATAAAAGAAAATACTTTTTTACAGAGTTGCTAGTGAAGTACAGAAGAGAATTTTTGATTAATTTGCTCCAATAAGAGATCAGAAGGAAGATGCTGTCTTTTAATCAGTTTCTGAAACTGATACTGTAGTTATTACAAATTTAATTTTTAATATTTTCAGGGTACACTAGTGACTTCTAACACTGGCTTTGCTGGTTCCTGGAGGTTCAGATGGCACTTTTTATGTGTTTGTTTATCTTTGACTGTACCTCTGCTTGATATACTTGTGAAATAAAAAGGAAATGAACAGCTCTTGCAGTTTCCAAAACTGTCATGCTAAAATAAATCATAAGCATAATTTGGGAAACTTGTCAAACTGTAATTAGGATTAGTTTTATGGAAGACTGTGTTGTGGTGGTTACTAAGCAAAAGCTAGAACATAATTAATGACAGCCACTTCAAGTCACCTCGTATTATATGCCTTTTAACTCTTGATTTATTGATGCAAAATTACAATGAGATGGCAATGCCTGCCAGTTCAGCATATTTGGGTGAGCCATTCAATCACCTCCAGCATATTTCCTTTGTGGGCCGGCAGACACGGCTCTGCATCAGGTGGCTTCGCTGCCAAGGGAAGATAGATGTAGCCTGGAACTGTGGAGGCGAATGCTGCTTCAAGTGTGTGCTAAGTTGGTGTTTTCCCTAAGCACTCTTCTACTTCATCAGCACTAGATTTGTTCATGTACCTATACAGAACCTTGACATAAAGGGTCAAGAAAAAGCACGTTGCAACAGGACCGCTCTTCTAGACACATTATATTGCAAGGAAGAAGAAAGATCAGTGGTCTTGCTTCAACCAAAATAACACACAGACTCCTGCAAATTCAGTAGCCCGCTGGAAAAAAACATAGACTTCAACAGACTATGAAGTCTAGGAAGTGACAGGTAATTATAGTTTTTATGTCAACATCGATGTGTAACCTTCAACCTCAGATTTGATCACATATGTATCTGTGGTTTTCTGATATCCTGTGCTGGAGGGAGAGAGGGGGAAAGAAAATTTTCAGATCTGCAAGAAACCAATTGAATAAACGAATCTAGTCACCTTCAGCTGCAGATGACTACTTAATAGTCCTTTAGTTCAGAAGAAACCACAAAATACTTCCCAACTGCTTGCAGCATACTTAAAACCTTTAGTACAAATGGTAAAACCTCAAAAGTTGCAAAGAAAGCAGGGGACACCAAGAGGTCTAAATCTTCATTGTACCTGGAAATGTGTTAAACATAATTTCCCACATGAGCCTGGTAAGCTGATCGTAGCTCATTGAATAGACTAGATCTGAAAAAATACTATTGACCTGTGCCAGTGTGACCTAGGGGAAAGTTCCTGGCATGTCAGTGTGATACATTAACAGGGTGGCAAAAAGCTGCAATTGCTGATGCTGCGTAGGAAGGGCTGATAAGGCTGTTACATGGACGATTCCTTTGGGTCTATGATTACATACACCCAATGGAGTTTCGAGGATTGATGACACCACTACTTTTCTTTCTTGTGAAGTCACAGAAGGTTCAGTTCTCTCTTCAGTTTTCTCTTCAGTCCTTTCCAGCATCCAAACACAGTAAATTGCAAATACATCTAAGGCTGTGAAAGGCGGTAGTCTGATACAGGCAAAAAGGGAATAAAGGGTTTTGATCAAGAGGGAAGCATCATTAAAGTACTAGAAGTAGAGAAGAGTTAACAAATAACATGAACTGGAAGAGATACACTGGAATTGACAATGAGATTTATGGGGAGGCCAGAATGTATCGAGAAGCTTGGATTTTCTGCAGGCCAAGTGAAGAAGTTATTACAGGGATTCATGTTCCTGGAGCTGTGCTCCCTTAACTGTGATTTCAGCAGTCCTATTGTGATCAGATTGCATCCTGATACAAGTCAGATATTTCTCTGAGTCTGAAAAAACACTTCAAGAGGTAGAATCTCTAGGAATGACATTCTTTGTCGCTGTCGGAGGGACTTATACTGTATAGACTAAGTAGCAAAATTCTGTGATAACTTTTGTTATCGTGAGGGTTCCTTGCCTTTCTTCACTAGTTGCTAGAATATATTTCTATAATACGTGCATTTCTGTGTATTATATATTGCATAAATTAATTCATTGTGTTTGGACATTTGTTTTCAAATGAAGCTAACCCATACATTTATTACCCAAAATAATTAATATGGAATTGTGAGAGAATGTCTGTGGAAAAAGGTGAGTATCTAGGACATTAAATACCAAATGGATGAATGTGCTCTTCTGGATCTTGAAGTAATGGTTGGGATTATTCATCTTTTGTCTGATGCTTCTAAAGTTTTCCGTTGGTTACTTCAAGTGCTGAAGTTTGAGAGGACAGGTTGTAATCTTGTTCTTCAACACTCTGTCAAGCATATTACTCCATTTGCTGAAATTTGTGTTGTCACTGCAACACTGAATATTCACTTGTAAATGAAATAGCAGTTCCTTGTGTAGCGTGTAGCTGTGGCGAGAGACAAAAGTGCCTTTTGCTAAATATGTGTTTCATTTTTTCTTGCTGGCAGGATAGCTGGTATTCTTGAAGCCCCTAGTAATTTGTCTCTGTGGATGACTATCTTTGGTCGTCACTGTAGTACCTGCAAGCTGACATCAAGCTGAACTCCCAGGCAGAGCAGACAGCAAGGAATGTACTGAGATCATGTATGGTAATGCAAAGTGCTGTACCTTTTCTGTCATCTTTGAAGAAGGATGCATTGTACTTCTTTTAAACAGCTATTGAAGCTTTGAAGAAGAAGAAATTTGGATTGGAATACCCATAAAGAACTAGTCACAGCTGTGGATTTTTATTCCAGATAGCCAGAGGAGGTTCAGCACCTTTGAAGGTATTAAGCAAAACCAGCCTTGCTTGTTTTAGCTCTATTTGAAATGCAGATGGGGGGGAAAAATCAATGTTTGCTAAATGAGAGAGAACAAAACTGGCTTTAAGAGTAAAATAT
Source organism: Aquila spilogaster (assembly GCA_024606505.1). Lineage (NCBI taxonomy): Eukaryota > Metazoa > Chordata > Aves > Accipitriformes > Accipitridae > Aquila > Aquila spilogaster. The sequence continues at coordinate 18,468,088 of JANHGO010000049.1, read as the reverse complement.
CTTCTTGAGGACTATCAAAATAATAGCATGAAAAAACAAAACAAACTGTCCTCCTATAGAAATACTATAATGTGCCTTTCACCAAGTAAAGCCATGAGATAAGGAGAGGGTTCCTCCACTGATAAATTGTCATTGTTTAATTTAAACCGGTAGATTTTTTAATGCTTGCTCCAAGAAAGAATCCCCCAGTTGTCCTTTGTTTTTCTTCATCCTCTTGTGCATCTTTCATTTGCATTCTCAGATGCCAGTGAAGTGCTAGGCTTTGATCTTCCACATACTTAATCATTTGCTTTAAGCAAATCCTTAGTCCTTTTGAATCTGATTTACATTTGAACCAACACTGTTATACATTGTTCCAGCATTGAAAAGGGACCAGGAACCATGTGAAAACACTGTTTCATTCAGGCTGTTTTATAGTCTGTCTTTTAGAAGGAGAAGATGATGTCTTCAGTGTAAAGGAGAACTTGGTTCATAGACTTCAGAGTGAATCTTGCATACTTTCAGTGCAGATGATTTGATGACTTGGGGTGCTGGCTTACTAAGTTCACTACAGGACTGCAGTGGTCCTCTGCATGGTGTTATTAAGATTTTTAAGAACACTTCTGTGGAGCACATTGAATTATCTGTGTAGTCTGAACTGTGTTGATGGGAGCCAGAACAAAAAGATTTTCTAGATTCAAGGACTGTTAGATCCTGATCCCATGCCAGTTGTTCTTTTGTGCCTTTCATTATACTGAAGATCTAGCAGGTTATTATCTTTCTTCTAATAGACTTTGCAATACTTATTTTGTGCACGTTATTCTTACATTTTCTGAGAAGAAAAGCCTATATGCTCTTTCATGGTCTTCATCAAACATTACTGATGCAGCAAAATCTTCAGTTGGATTCTTTTTCATTTAAGTGGAATGATCAGAAATTGTTTTTTCTGTAAATAATAATGGAGCAAGATGGTATGGAAAAATTATGATTCTAAAAGAGTAAAGTCGTCATAATAGAAACACTTTAAAATGAAAACTATATTATTTTAATGTAAATTATTCATAGGTTATCAAGTTTAGATGAGGTTTGTGAACCTAACTTTGTTATGGTTCTTTAATATAACTTTAATATAACTTTAATGTTTAAATCTATGATGCAGGGAATGAAAATCTACTCAGGGAAACCATTCAGATTTCTGTATAATTGGAAAAGTTTATGTATTCAGTGGGCTAGTAGTACTGAGAGCAGGCATTTATCTCCATGACTTTGTAATGCCACAGTATAACATAGGCATAGACAAGATTGTACTTGGACAAGTAGTGCTCTTTTAGGAGAAGAACGTGCTACATCTGTTTTAGTTTCTTTCTTGTTGCCAATAGAAAGGCCTGATCAGGAAGGTTCTCAGCTTCTGTTACCTGGTAGGTGCAATTAATGGTACTGAATTTCTGTCTGCTTTACGTTCACTTTACTCAAATTTCTTTTTTATGGCTTCTTTTGCTAGTTCAGCTTATAGAACTGCTGTTTTTTCCTTCAACATCTTTGATGCTCATGTGGTCATTGAATTCTCTTTGTCATTGCCTTATTTGTATATGGTGTGCTCTCAAATACAACTTCACCAGGTAAAGCTGTTCCTTCAGTAATTCTCAAGCTACAGTTCTCCCAAGGTTTTATTCATTTCCAGAATTCCTGAGAACTTCTCTGCAGCCCTTCTGGCTGTGTAAAGTTCTTCAGAAAGGCAGAGTGCATGAATGTCTAAAGTGTTGACATCTCTAGTTAATAACCAAACAGTTGCTGTCAATACCTCATGAACCTTCAGCTCCTTCAACTCTTGAGAGTGGAAAAGACGGGATTTTTCATGGTTTTTTGTTTCCTTTTGTTCTATGCATTGAAGATGTGCAAAACCTTATTGGACTGAGTCTGAGGAATTGCAAATGTGTCCTAGCAAGGTGTGCTCAAATAAGTGTAATTAAATCATGTACTCAGGATTAAGCCTGTATTCTCTTTTTGCATTCATATTTGCTCCCTCGTTTTCTTCATCCCCTCAAAACGTTTCTCCTGTTTGTATTCATAGTCCCTTTGGGAGCCTTTCCTCAGCTTCTAGGCCCTTGCTTACTGACTCTCAAATACATTTTTCATTTCTTTGACTTGTTTCTCAGTTTCTCTGTCTGTGTTTCTTATCTGCTTCAACTGTGTCTCTCAAGCCTTCTGGCAATACTTTTCAGCTTTTCCCACTGCATTTCTTGGTACTCGGAGGCAGGATCTCTCAGTTCCATCAGCACTGAATCTTTGTTTCTTCAGAAGTAATCCAGTCTTTTTTTAGCTCAAGCTAGTGCTTTTCTGGTGTTCCAAGCTACCTTCTTAGCTCTTTGGTCATCACCCTGAAATTTGCAAAACGCAAAATATCTGGAGAAGAAGTAGGAATAGCCTCTTTGTCTGCAATTCTTATGGTTGTTGAGTACAGAAAAAAATGATTTCATTTGGACATGACAAGAGTTCCATGCTTACTCCAGAGTAGCATTCTGAGTAAAATGTGCACACTAACAGAAAGATATTTTACAGCAAATATATTAGTAAAAATGTACAAAATGCTGTTATTTAAAATGTAATTTAAATCAGATTTTTCAAAGTTTAAATCAAATTTTAAGCATAAAATATTCTCTTTAGAACTCAGTTTGTAAATTGTAGCAGATTTTTGGGGGCCTGACTGATCTGTGTTCTTTAGTGCTAATTTAAATTTGAGGTAATATTCAAACAGTTTACTGTTCAGCTGAAATCTTAAAGAATGACAGGCTACTAAATTTGGAAAGGTAATTTGCTAGACCCCAGAAAAAAAGAATGTTGAAGTATTGTATCAGTTTTGGGTAGTTACAGTTTCTTGTGCTATTGGAAGAATAAAGTTTTATTTATGTTGGTTCATTCTGTTTAGTTCAGTTCCATGACTTGTTCAACATGGAGTTGAAAAACCAGAAAAGCTGACTCTCTTATTTCAATTTATGTTGAAGAACTAAATTTGAGGGGGTGAGATTTGTTAGTTCAGAAGTCAAAAAGGGCATACTGACTGAAGAAATCGGTTTAATTCGTACCCTATAGGTAGTAGCAATGGGCGATACATCAACAGAATGGTTGTAGTGCAACTCCAAATGTAGGTAATTCTACATGAGAGATTATTAGATGTCGTGGTTTAACCCCAGCCAGCAACTAAGCACCACGCAGCCGCTCACTCACTTCCCCCCCACCCAGTGGGATGG
>JANHGO010000049.1:18433670-18456769 GCA_024606505.1 Aquila spilogaster | reverse complement strand
AGCAATAAACTGCTGTGTGTCAGTGATTTCTCCTCAGGGTCTGCAACAAGCCATTTGATTTGACTGAAATAATGGCAAACAGTTTTAGACCTTTGCATTAACTCTGCAGGCTAACGTCCATGTGGGTTGGTAAGTGTCATGCTTACAGAAGGATAGTGGTGGTGTAGTTCCAGAGATAAAAACTGATGGGTGCCAGAATAAGCGTTTGGGTAAACAGAAAAGTGAGTCGAAGATTTCCTGTGGGGCTGTCATCCAGGTTGTTTGCGACTTCTGTGTGTTTGAATACTTTGCGTATAGTGAGAGAAGATAGAAGAATACTCTTAAGTTGTAGTTTAAATAAAAGTAATAGTTAAAAGACAGTGAATTTAGGGTACCTAGGTCTTAAGTGCCAAAAGTGAGATACCGAAATGGTTTAGTTTTCAGGAAACACGCATTGTTATTTTCTGAAATTCAGGTGTCTCGAAGTGTCGCAAGGTGAACGCTCAGATCCATTAGTTATGTTTCGTTCTGCTGTTGCAGTCGGGTGGAGACCTTCCTGTTGGCTTCAGAGAGCTTTCACCACGCCCTGGGATGTTTGGGGTTTTTTGGGGTTTTTCCCCCACCAAATGTCTTTTTAAGGAGATGAAAGTATATACAAGGAAAACTTGGTTTTCCAGCACAAACTTCTCTGTCATATACTAAGCAAACAGTGCAGAAAAGAAAGTTTTTCAGTAGTCAATTTAGATATTTCTTATAAGTACTGTTACCAGTAGTTCTTTATCAGTAGAAAAATTGGGTATTTCTTACAATAACTACTGTTTGACTTAGTGAGTGGTTTTTAACCAGAGCTGTCACTTTTTGGAGTTGGCTTGTTCCTTAAAATCTGCATAAATCATTAAATGGTATTCCATTACAGAAAAGCATCTTCTACTTATTCTTTGTAGAAGAAATGGCTTTGATTAAGGAATCTGAGTGGCAGAAATATAAACCCTTTTAGTAAATAGTTCTTTTTTTTTATGTACAACAACAGTCATTTAGGAAATCGCACAAGACCTTTAGAGAGATTTAATAAAGCTATTGATTGCATTATGCAGCATTAGGAGAGTGCAAAACCATACTTTGGGTTTTCATTTGTCAAGACTGGAATAAACTGATATTAGTCCATGCTTTCTCTTAATTTGTCAAAATTGTTGTCAAAACCCTGAAATACCTGGTAGCAAGAAATCTGCACCTGAAATCTTGAAGAAAGCCTCTCTGAAGAAATGAATGAAAATAGTGTTGTGAGAGGCACGTAGGTAAATTCGGATTATTTTTATAGTGTCATTTCTGTAATAAAAATAGGGATTATAAGGGAAGAAACATGGAGTTCATGGACTGAACAGCTTATCTCTGTGTGTCTCCTGGTTTTATTAAGGAAAACATATGTGTAAAGACGCTTGACAGAGAATTCTTGTTTCTCACTGTATGTTCTCATTTACAAGTTGCAGTGTTTCAGGGCCCTCAAATTTATTTGGGAGACTTATGTATGATAACAGAAAATTTGCAGAAATTGTTCACGCAGTTAGTTATTCTTTTTTTTATTTTTTTTTTTTTTTCTCCCCTAGTCGGTGCTTTTTATCCTCTACCTTGAGTATTAGAAATTTAATACTGTCATATGTTCTGCAGGATCTAGCTCTCAGTTACATTTCAACCAGCAGCTAAACCAAATAAAATTGCAATACATAATATTAGTAGGTGTGTTCATGCGTGTGGATGTCTGTCTGTCTGTGTTTATACGCACACTCATATTCATATGTATAGTAAGATTGCGTGTCTCTTATACCACTATCTGCCTCAGACTTCAAACCGAGGTGGTGAAACATAGTGGAATCACAGTGGTGGACAAGGTGCTTTGATGTTTGTAAAAGAGTAGGATGATAAAGGAGGGGGGAAGGACCCCCAAATTTAGGGTACTCTGCATGAGAGAGTTGGATCTTGTTTGGCATTTAATCCTGTTCAGTTCTAACCCTGCTCTCATTTAAAGCAAGAGTGATGTTCCCAGTTGTGTGGTGTGGGGAATTTAATGGTTTATAAGGGTGCCTAAAAAATACTGTAACTGAGTGGGGGAAAAGGAAAAACAGTATCATTTGTTCAAATTGTACAGATTGTAAGTTCATAGATAAAGTTAAAAAAACGTTGAATGTTGATTCGCTCTGTGACCAACTTAGGTGTTAATTTCTATTTTGCACTATGATGATACTTGCTAATAATGTCAGACAATTATATTTTGATGTAAGCTCACATAGTTATGATGCCTTAATTAAACGTTTGGAAATAAAAGCAGCTGTTGAGCTATGTACGTTTTGTGTAACTTGAAATGTTTTTCACGAGATTCACGCAGAAATAGATTTAAAAAACATCCAAATGGTATCCTTGTATTCGAGTAATTGTGCCAGTATATTATGTTAGTGTGAAGTTCCAACACGTTTTTGTCCTGATGGCTTTGCTGGTGATTTTATTTTAGCTGTATAGTTTTTACTTCTTGGTCATGAATTTAGTCTCTGTGAAGGCCAAGAGGTGGAAACCCTCTATTATTCCAGCAGTACACAGGACTCTCTGCGCTGCTGTATCAGGAAATCTCAAGTAACAGTTTTATGATGTATGAGGATATTATTCTCTGCAAGCAATAACACGCATTTCTATTTCCCCAGCAATATCCACATAATCAAACATTCACAAGTGCTTTACAAAGAATTTAATTAAACAGTGTGCACAGTAACTGGATGCAGCATGCACACAAGCTGTTATATATTCAGTAGTTCACATTTTGCAGTTAGGGCAGAACACTTTTGAGCAGTAATATGTGTGAATGATATTTCTATCAAAATGTGCATCATCACCCCTCCTTTTGTACCTTGCCCCTTAAAAATTACACTAAAACCTCAACAGATGTCACCTCCAGGAGCACAGGATACCTTCCTCAGTGCTCTAATGGTGTGATAAACAGAGGGAAACACAAATTCTCATGTTGAGACTTGAACATCAAATGTTATTCCTCTGAATTCAAATGTTTATGACTCCTCAGAGAAGGATATAGATTATTGTGTCTTTTACCACAAAACTAGGCCTGTTTGGAATTTTATTTAAAGGTAATAGAAATTTGTGGAGCAATCAAGACCGACCACTGAAGAATTTCATTTCTAAATTAACACTGAGACTTGGACATTCAGAGTTTAGGCATGGACGATGAGAAGCAAAAGATTTCTCATTTTGTGATAAGAAGTATGTTCAGAGTCCATTCTTCAGTCTGGGGATTACGAAAGTCTCTTCTTTGGCATTAAAGTGCGGTGCATCCGACCCTGCACTTGGAAAAGGTAGGAGTGTGTTCGTACATTGTGGTACGCTTCTTAATTCATTCAGCATTATTGGTATGCTCACGTCACCTGCAAGGATTAGCATTCTGGAAACCAGCAGGGTTATCTGTTGCGTTTTGGTTTGTCTGTTCAGCAAAGCCCTTTAAGTGTTAGCCGATGCATGAGAGGAGTTTCCAGGCTCGCAGAGCAACGGGGCTGTCTTGGATGAAAGTGATTTAGAGTATCCCTCTGCGGTTGTCTACCTGCAAGGCAGTTAGCCGTCCATCAGATTGGAAGGTTTTATTGGTATGTCAGTGCTATAAAGTATCGGTCTAAACCAGCAGACCAATACCGATGACACAATAGTGACAGGCAGTCTATAATTAGCCGGCAAAGGTGTTTAGTATGAGATCTCACCCTAGTTTCCCAGTTCCACAGAGTTATTCCAGTTTATTACTGGTTGACACTGACAAAATCTGTCCATTATGACTGGCAAGAAAGACCAAAAACTACAAATGAACCTGAAGGAGAGAAAGGAAACAAAAGGATCAGTTAAAAGTAGGGAACTGGTTTTACTTTTGTGCTAGTTCTGTTTTGGTGTCACTTTGCTTATTTGAGGGGAATTGAAACTTAATGGGTGTAAATAAGAACAGAGACTCTCTGTATGCTTCTTCTGAAGATGCCTTTTGGAGGAAAGTTTAATTGCTGTAGGAGAAGTTAACAGCTTTCTTTACAGAGCTGAGAATGGGAGAGATCCCTGTTTAATGTTAATGACGATTTGCCATTAACTTCAGTGATTTCACCCAGTAGCCTTTGTGTCCTTTCTTTTCATTCTTATCCCCTCTTTGTATAGCAGACAGGAGTTTTACATTTTGTATGTAATTTATAACAAATTGCAGTTATTCTAAAAAATTAGTACAGTTCGAGCTTCAACTGAAAAAGAAAAGGAAAGCATGTAATTTTGAATTTAGTCGCATGTCTAATCTTGAACACCGTGTTTTGGATTTTTGCTTTATTTTCTTTAATTAGGCTCTTGTTCTAGCATCTGCCTTTATATAAAATATTTATTCTTTACCATTTGTAGTACATCTCTGTTTGCAATTTGGATATTTTCAGTTTGCTTGTATTTGGAAGTAGCTGCTAGACTCTCTCTGTGCTTCCACTAGAAGGCTGGTATTTTTATGCTTTTTGCAGCAGGCCCTTTTCTGGAGTGCTGGAATATATCCAAGTTTTCCATTCCTGGTATTTCAGTGGCAACTTCCTGTGAATCCTGAAGTAGAGCTCCTGCTGTCAGGTTGTTCTCCAAGCCAATTCCACCACACGTATCAGCAAGCCAAAACAGACAAACTTAGGAGATGCTTCAGTGCTGTGATATAATTGAGAGTATTATTTAGAAGAAGCAGGTCAAAATTTTTCTTCTTCAGGTTAGGAAGTCAGCCCAGAGACCTTTCATCCCACCCAGTGAAGTACCACCTAGATATACTTGTGTTCACTGCGAATGAACTAGCTTTAGAAGTAAGACAGCCAAATGAGAGGAGTGTGGCAGCCAGGCTAATTAATTAAGAAGCCAGGCTAATTAGTTTGCCTGGAGGGAGCACCATGCTGATGTGACAATGTAGCTTCCAAAATTCTGGCTCATTTGTACGCAGGTTGCACTGGGCTTCTTGTAGACATACAAGTTGTTTCTGGGCTCTTTCGGATGTTTTTGCCATGAAGCAGCATTGTATATTGGTTTAATCCCTATGTCAATTTAATGTAATTTTGGATTTGTTTCCAGACTGATAGTCAATTTTAGTTCCTTCTCAGTCTTCTGCAGTAAGATTTTTTTAACACGTGGATAGACATTGTGATATTGTCTTGTTCAACCTCATGCCACTGGGAGAAATTCCCCACCACTTTTTTTTTACCTGATGAAGGACCTTCCTGTCTTCTTCCTAATATTTTGTCACTTACTGAATACAAAACTGAAATAATACTCCTGAAGTTTTGTATGGCACCATTGTTCCAGCCTGTGGGGCTGAGAGGTCGCTGTCAGCAGTCCTGTCCTCAGAGGATGAATGCTAGCAATAACGTACACTCGATGCCTTGTTTGTAAGAACTGGTGAGTCTGACCAGTTTACCGTCTTTCTGGTTGTTAGGAAACAGTATTCCTTCAGTGCTCCCCTTAACGTCAGTCCTTACATGCGGTTTGATGTGTAAGATGTTCATAAAGGAGTCGCTTTAATGAAAAGATGAAAAATACATACCAATTACTACATTGATAGAGTATTGTGAACGTGAGAAGCAGTATCAAACCCAGAAGTAAATCAACAAGGTATTGTAAATAAGCTGGATTCTGTATAGAAAACTTCAATTAGAAATACTGTGTTACAGCAATAACATGGTAATTATGTGTGAACAGATAGTGGCATAAGATAATAGAGTATCTTATTAATGTTTCCTAAACAACATTACTAGAGAGCTGAAATTCAGTTTTGTTTTTTACATGTATGTTATTTAAAATGCTTTTAGTGATCATTTATGGCCTTACTTACAATAGCTCTTCAGCACAGTAGCTCCTGCAAGGTGTTAACGTTTATTCTTTCTATTTCTAGATCTGTTAGCTGTGCCTAAGCACCCATATGCTGCTATGGAGAACTGGGGACTGAGTGTTTTTGTGGAGCAAAGGATACTGCTAGATCCAAGCATTTCTTCTATATCATACCTACTGGATGTCACCATGGTCATTGTACATGAGCTATGTCATCAGGTATTAAAGGTGTTCAGATATTTGATATTAATGTCAGAAACCATGCATTCCTTTTCAAAACTGAAAATGAATTTGTGTTGTTCACATAGACAGTTGCAACTTTTATTGTAACTGGAGTCCAAACAATACGGAGATCTGTAAGACACATCACTACAATGTAGAAACTGGGAAGGCTCAAAATGGGGATAGAAGAGAAAATTAGTAGCAATGAACAACTTCCCTGTCTTCTGTATGATTATATTCTCTATGTTTGTGTGTGAGCATGCTGTTGGTGTTTAGACTAAACTTGTTGATAACTGTAGAAGACGATTTATTGCAGAACTATAACAGATTCATGCAGAGTTTCATGTTCATGTCAAAAAATGTTTTGGCTGAAATCAATTTGGTAGTCATCTTCTTCCCTCACTGTCCTGGGTTTGGCTGGGATAGAGTTAATTTTCTTCCTAGTAGCTGGTACAGCGTGTTTTGGATTTAGTGTGAGAATAATGTTGATAACACACTGATGTTGTAGTTGTTGCTAAGTAGCGCTTATCCTAAGTTCAGGATTTTTCAGTTTCCCATGCTCTGCCAGCGAGCAGGGGCACAAGAAGCTGGGAGGGAGCACGGCCAGGAGAGCTGACCCAAACCGGCCAAAGGGATAGTCCATACCATGTGACGTCGTGCCCAGTATATAAACTGGGGGGAGTTGGCCGGGAGGGGCCGATCACTGCTCGGGCATCGGTCAGCGGGTGGTGAGCAATTGCATTGTGCACCACTTGTCTTTTCTTGGGTCTAATTTCTCTCTTTTTGTTATATTCCTTTTCATTACAATTATTGTTATTTTATTATTATTATTATTATTATTATCTTATTCTATTTTAGTTATTAAACTGTTCTTAACCCATGAGTTTTACTTTTTTTCCCCACTTCTCCTCCCCATGCCACTGGGAGGAGGAGGAGTGAGCGAGCAGTTGAGTGGGGCTTAGTTGCTGGCTGGGGTTAAACCACGACAGTCACATATACACATACTTCCATTTTCCTTTTCTTTCCATATTTTTTTTAATTTAGTGTTGACCCTCTGTTCACTAATGGTGGATAATTGAGTCTTTATGTGTACAGAAACTTTTGTATCAATAAGAAAACTTCGTAATAAACCCATATTACAATTTATTTTACATTTCTTCCATCTTCTTATCTCAAACTAAACACATTATGAGTGTTTAGTAATATTGAGTTGAATGCAAATGTTACTGAAGAAATTTGCTACAGGGGCAGGAAACCCTTTCTTGCACTCATAAGAGGCATAATCATAGCCTTCAGGTTAAAATGAATGAAATCCTACTGTGTAATCAGCATGGCTTACATCTGTGACTTTACACAGTATTCTTTAAAAGGCAATGCAATTTCTTAACACTTTCTGCAAATAAAAAGTACCATATAAAAGGGAGCCTTTGTAATGGAGTTCTGGTAGATGAACTTGAAAATAATAATGTTTGGTTCATATTCATGTTTTACATTAAATCTGTCGATTAATATGAAGTCCTCAACTACAACACGAAATTTTTATTGAAAGTTATTGCTGGTTTGTTCTCAATATGATCATCTGATTTTGTTATATGCTCTTTATTGTGCAGTACAATAGAGTAGCACACTGTTCAGCTAGAAAAATTACAGTGCCTTAGGAATCAGGTGTGGAAAACACATATTAGGTCATCAAATCCCGGCTCCTGTTAGTATTAGATTCTTGTGTGTGGTGCGTTTTGTAGTGCCGGGTTCAGTGCTCCTGATTACAGGGTTATGCCGCTTCCCTTAAAACCTTTTGATTAAATCTGATGGTCAATAACTTTTTCCTAGTGTTCCGCTTAAGTCTCCCTTTTTCTGAAGTCACTCCATTACTTCCAGTTATTCTTTGCACCTCTTTAATAATTTCCTCTGCTTCCAAAGCAATTTATTCTTCAGATGTGGGCAATTATCACATCTGTAACTTGCCAGGTTTGTTTATTTGATTCTCACTGAAACCGAAGCCTTTTTACGTTGTTCTGGGAATATCAGAGGATCATGAAATGGGTGAGAACTGTATTTGAGTTTATTTTAGGGTAGCAGTGCGGTCATAGAGTGCTTTTAAGTGACCTTAAAATTGCAAATGAGAAGGTTTACCTGGTGTCTGTGTTGATATTGCTTCCAGTGCTGTTCTCTTAATTAAAAGTATCTTCCTCCATTCATGTTTCTGCTGTTTCTGTTTTAGTACCATGCCGATCAGGTCCTTGCTCAGCTGCTTCACTGGATAACTAGACAAGATAGAAAATAATGAGGTGGAAGAAATATTATTTCTACTTTTTAGATGCAGAATTGAGTCACAGAGAATACGGATTGTTCATCTGCAAATAAAGTTTAAAGGGAGAAACCCTCCAAAAATACAAGCCACAAAACACTGTCTAGGACCTCCATCCTCCAGTATTGTCTTCATTTAGCCAGTTTTTTCTACTTTTATCTTACCATACTCAGAAGCCCCTCAAGGAAACTTTAGCTGTGGATAGCATAGAGCAGGAACTGTAAACAATACTAGCTTAGCTGAAAAGGTATTGAACTGAGACCAGGGTGGGTCCAGGATCTCTTGCCTCTGCTATTTAATTGTTAATTATTCACTGCATTTTTCATCCTCTTTTGCTGTGCATCATCTCATCTGTGAACTTGGGGTGGCACTTGAGTATTTCTCCCCTTCAGTCATTTTTACACATAGAATAACAGGGATTAACCAAAATCACTTCTGGCACAGCCAAAAGTGGAATCCACATCTCCAGTTTTACTTTTTATTTATTGATTTTCTTTTAAAATTTCAGGTAAGAGGAAAGGGAACTATCCTAAAATATGTTTTCCTAAAGTACATATTTTTCTTTTTTTTTTTGAAGAATTGTATCGTTGTCCTGTTTCCCCAGATTTTAATCCTTTGACTTCAAGACTTACAGAACATATCTGAGCGTGTAGCAAACTAACCTGTATGAGACCCTTGTTACTTATAGTAACATAGCAATTGCTTTGCTAATGTTGTTCCCAAGATTAGAAAACTCAGACGAATATTAAGAATTGGGATTGTCACCTTTAGATATGACTGTTTAAAATTGGAATTCCCAAACCTGCTGGGTATTAATGCTTGAGCACGGTGTTCGGGACAGATAGAAAATGAGAGACGGGATTGCATAAGGACAAAGAAATTCTGTGGTTGTTAAAATACAAGTAAAAAGTGTGCAAGAAAGAATTTTACACCCAGTTTCTTCACAGGTGACTTTGTAATGCTTGACCAGGTATTTACTTTAGGTACATGTTTTAAGAGGGACATATTAAAGTTACATAGGTAGTTTTAGTTTAGTCATTTTGTAGGTTGCTAGTGCTTGATATTTCAGCTTGAGTGTTCTTTTAGAACATTTTATGTATTTAATTAAAAAAAGAAATAATTGGAAGAAGGAGTGTTTCAGCATCAAAGCTTCTCCTCCAAACCCCAAAACACAAATGAGATATTGGTCACAACACACATATTTCTAGCAGCTTAAGTTGATAGCTTGAAATAACTACCATAATTTATTAAAATAATTCTATTAAGGTAGTAATCAGTTTTATTTGCGTATCACAGATCAATCCCACCTACAGCCTTTGAAGAAAGTGTCATTTGAATTTATGCACCATGATTTTTTGTGATAGTTTTCCCACATGAGCACAAAACTTGGTGTGACAGATTGAGTTAAAAAGGCATGAAAGCAGAAGGAAAATTAAAAATTTCTCAATCAATTTTTTTTTAATAATCTGTAAAGAAAGCATATAGGAAAGAGTGTCCTTTCAGTGTGTCAGTAAAATAAGTGCCTTCTGCATGTCAGGCTGAACATAATACCTGAGGGAGATGAGAAATTTATGTAATCAATTTATCTGAATTCATTTTTCTTTTCCAAGATTGAGGCAAATAGTGTCTATAGTCAAATACACAAATAAATAAATAAACAATTACTTAAATAAATGAAGTGCTTTACTTAATGTTTTCTTTTCAGACATGTAACACCTAGGAAGATAATAACACCTTTCTGCTGGAAAATTTGGCTTCATTAATTGCAGTCTCTGGGACTGCTCTGTCTCTGACATTGATAACTGTCTCTGATACTATTCAAGACTAGTTAAGCAAATTCCCTACATTTTCATATTGGTATCACATGCTGTTTTAATGCCTGTAAAACACTTTTTCCTTTAGGTGGATAATTAAATGAATACTTTTAATTGTATCATTAATAAATAAACCCAGAAAACTCACAAAGGAGTATAAGAAATTATCTTTTATGACATCATAAATTAATGTTATTCTTTTGAGTTACAAGAGGATGTATTATGAACTTTACAACCTTTATTTTTTAAAATCTCTCTCTGAATAGTCATAGCATACCATGACTGGTGCTGGTTTCGTATTTGTTCAGCAGTCCTCTTGTAATTCAAGATATAAAATCTGTGCTATTGTGTTTAGTCTGTTTGTCATTAGAAATCATTTAATAGACCTATTCTAGTACAAATATAACTTTCACACTCCTCTGGTGGTATGCTACTCTAACATTTCAAATTGTGAAAAGTGCATTATCTATATGAAAGCATTTCCAGTGTTTCTTTGTCTTTTCAGTTAAATGTTCTTAAGATCAGGATTTATCTCTATTGGTCCTGTAGAGAGTTAATTTATTGATAGCCTTCAGCTAGATTATGATCACTGAGTTTAGTTTCACTTGGTGTGTGAATATGACTTTTGTCAACCTCATCTTTTCTTCCTAAATTTTTAAGTTGGTTGTCAGTGAGATTCATTGTCACGTTTTACTTCATTTTTTCGTTCAAAACCTATTTACTGAACATTGTGTGGCAATCTGGTAATCTCAGTTTCTGTAGTCTGTTCTTTGGAGCCCCTGTGTTCACTTCACTACGGATCCTTGTTGCAGCATTGATCCTTCCTTGGCACTATTCTCCCTCCACAAAGACATGCACAGAAGCGAGACCTTTCATTCACGTCCCAGACAAAGCCTTCAAGTAAGCCAACCGTCATGAAAGCAAACCGCTTACTGCCCAACTCCGCTTTCATTCGTTCCCCACTCTCATTACGGTGTCAGCAGCAGCTCCTCTGCTCTGATGTGAGTCTCTCCCCCTGGAATACTTACTTGCTGCTCACTTTTGGTGTATTTTCAGAGCTTATGACTCCATAAAAACTCAAAATTATCTCTGTTGGTTATGAATTAATCTCATTTCTAATCACATTAAACAAAAAACTGTCAGAGAATTTTACTGAAAGAAAGTTTTGGTATTTGTTTGGCAAAAAAGATGGTACAGAGGGTATGAAACATGTTTTCATAATAGAGTATGTGTTTCTGCTCTTACCACTGGTGTTATGATGATCCAGGTTGCACAGGGCCATTACAGTCATTTAAACAGGGTCATCCATCAGCAGAAGAATTGATGGTGCCTGATTTCCTTGGAATATTTGTCCTCATTCCTCTTCCAATGATCATCCCAGCTCTGTCTAAAATGCCCGACGCCCACGTGTCCTGTACCGCGACAGCTTTGTGGTTGTTGACAGCTGCTGAGCAGAGTATCTAATGTCCGTGTTCTTGCCTTGCCTTCGGTTTAGGTCCTTCTCTTTTCAGCTGCTGATCTTCATGTACTTTTTTAGGAGTTTAATTAGCTTTGAGATCTCTGTCCTTCTTTCTAAATTAGATTGAAGTCAGTGGGGAAATTCAAGAGCGACCTGGGGTGAACGAGAAAGGCAGTCAGCTCGGGTAGGGTTCCTTTGGATAAACACGGGTGGTCCGTGCCAGTGTAGATACCCTCTGCCTCCGGTTGCTGTTCGGGAAGGCTGCAGATCTCCTGTAAGTCCTGTATGAAATTTCCTAGGCCTGTGTGGGTATGTCGGATACCCTGGGATGCTTTTTAAGTAGCATCAACTACCTGTTTTTGGGCATTTGAGTCCTACCTGCAGAGAGATGGCATGATTGTATAAAACTGCTTTCCTTAGGAAACCGGCCAATGAACAGCACATCAGTAGTGTTGTAAATCTTAGTGGGCAGGCATCGTGGGGAAAGAAATGCTAAAATTTAGGTCTGGGGTATGGAGATTGAGTTCCCAGTTTTTCAAGTTTTGCACTATAAATAGTGATGTTTCCAGGTAATGTATCAGATTATTTGAGTTAGAAGCCTTTTCTGTCCACTGTGTATGTTAGTCCCTTAAACCTAGGGGAGCATCTACTCTAGATAACTAAAATAGACACTGCGAATACCCTCCTCAACTCTTCTTTTCCCCGGCTTGTACTTTTCTAATGTTTTGCTTCAGTAACTTGTGCATCCTGTAAAGGCTTAATTCATTAGTACATAAAAAAAACAGTTATTGAGTTTCAGTGGGTGGTATATACACCACTGTTTTTATTAAAACTTGTGAAGAATGTGTTCTGTATAAATGAGATGTATACAGACATGGTTTCCTAAAGGCTGTTTATTTGAACTTCCTTTGCAGTGGTTTGGTGACCTTGTGACTCCAGTTTGGTGGGAGGATGTGTGGTTGAAAGAAGGTTTTGCTCACTATTTTGAATTTGTCGGGACAGACTACCTCTACCCAGGGTGGAACATGGTAAGTCATTTTTATTTTGTTAATTTGGAGACTCCACAGAAAAGTTGCTCTGCTGTTATACTATTGCTTTTGTTATAGACAGGGACTGCTGAAAAATAGCAAATGATGCATGCAAGTATCAGATGTCCAATGAAGCAAAATCACTAGGTGTGAAATAATTTGACGGCATTCCAAAAGTGTAATCTGCAATTTATTACAAAAGAAATAAGGTTGTGTCTATCATAACCCAACATTAAAATAACTACTGTCTCTCTGCTCAGAAACATTTTGGATTAAAGAAGTTATGATTTAACATGGACCATTTTTGAAAATATTCAGAATATTGAATTTTATCCACAAACCTGATATAAATGGGAAAGAAATGTTTGGCTAAAACATGCTGTAAAACTGACCATATTTTTTCTTAGAGTATTCTGTTCTCTCTCTAAGTTTACTCTTTTTATCTTCCTGCTACTATTTGGCCACCTAGCGCTACATACAAAGTTAACATGGGATAAATGAATTGACAATCTGGGTTTCAGTATGTTTTCCAGCTGTACACAGTTGAACATACTTTGTCAACTGGTGTGCAAATATGGAGCTCTCTGAGGGCAAAGTGGGAAGGGACATTCTTTTGGAGTCCTGTTATATCGTATCATACCTGCTCAGGTCCCAGTTTATATCGACCACTGCAGTCTAGAAATACTGTCCTTCTAAGAAAAATAAGAGATATAAGACCTCAGGAGAAGGAAGTGGTGTGTGAGAACATATTGAAGGTTGCTATATAGATTTTATCGTCCTTTGGAGAAATTTTTCTGTTTGCTATCCTTTTGTGTTTACATAGGTTTAATTATGTGGCAAAATATTTGTTATTAATACAGGTTGCCTAATAGAGTTTTGTTGTAGCTTGAATGTTGTGCTTAAACACTTGCACACTAACTTCTGAAAATTTTTTTCCCATTTCTCAGGGATTTATTGAATATTCTTATCCCAGTAACTTTTGTGTGGCATGAAATGTAGATGCTATAATTTTGAGTTAAAGCTCATTTTTTAAAATAGTTGTATTTAGGTATGCGTCTTGTGAAGTTTGAATTATCTGTAGTATTTTAATTTTTTCTTTAGGGTGTCAATTGTGGTTTATAATTGCATTATGAAAAGGAAAATAAATCTTTATCTGATGTGACATCTGCCTTGCATAGGTAGGCTTGTTGGGTTTACGTAGCTTTGGTTTTATTAAAACTCATTCTCTTCATCTTTATGAAAAACACATCCTGAATTACAATGTAATCATTCTAATTATGAATGCAATGAAATCTGGCAGGCCTTTATGATTTCAGCATAGTGAAATGTCATAGATGACAACGTTTATACACTGAATTTTATCTTCAAATCATCAGTCATTTGTTCTTCACATAACCAGTTTAACAAATCGAGAATAACTTTGCTTTAGCAGTCATTTAGAATATAGAATATTTGCTTGAGGTTTCTCTGTAATGAATATAATGTTCATTGTTATGCAAACGACATGCCCATCACGTGAAACCCTGGTGTCTTAACAGAATACAGGCAAAACAGTTGGGTTGAACAAGGTATGACCATTAAACTCGGAAATCAGACACATGCTGCGTAAATTAGAATTAACTACAGTAGTATTGCTGTGCCTGAAAAAATATTCATCTGTCAAGTTTTTCCTTAAATTAAGAAGGTAGACATGAAGTTTTCATAGGGCTTTGGATATCATTGGCCTTTGATATAAAAATAACCATACTGTCATATTTAAATAATTAGAGAATTGGTGGCAAGATGGAACACTTAATGAGTTAAACATTTAAACATGCTGCATTGAATTAGCAATTGAATCAACACTGTGATGTTTCAGCCTTATTACAGACATTGTGGGAAGAGGAAGCAAAAGGTACAGTTGCTGGAATTTGGCTTGCTGGATATTTTTATTATTGGTATAAACTGCATTTGCTGTTTAGAACATACTGACATTTGTAAACTTGAAAAAATAAGAGGTGAGCATTTATAAAAAGAAAAACTGTTCCAAACAACTTATGTTTTTTCAAAAGTGAAGGATACAGTACAAGCTTCATGAATCAGGTGCAAAAACAAGAACTACAAACCTTATTTTCTGTAATAATGGTTAAACAGAGCAACATTCCAGCATTCTGGGTGGTGTTTTGTCAGCAGTAATTCGTACCTGTGAAATAAAAATAAAAGATGTTATGGTGTATGATACCACAGCTCTTTGCATCAGGAAAACAAAGAGTAATATGCCAAAATCCTCTTTCTTTCTAAAGAATTGGGAAAGTTAGACAGTTAACTTCTTTCTCTTGTAGTTCTGAAATGTTACCCTTGAAAGTTTGCTCAAGAAGCCCATGGACTAAAATGTCAAATTCAGCTTATTTTCAGCTCATTAAAGACTTTTTGTCACATTTTTGTTTGAGTAAGTGTAGAAGCAAAAGACTGGTGGTCAATTCCAGAAAAAGGACTTTTTTCTGGAAATGCAACTAGGGCAGTATGGATACATCTGAATTAAATGGATCTGTCCACAGCTTCCTACCTAACTTGTTGGATGCTTGTAGTCTACAGGCACATAACGCTTTCACCATTAAAGTTCTGTAAGCCCCTAAAGTTTTACTACTTGTTTGAAGATGAGTCTCTTTTAGTAGAGCTGAGCATTTTTCAGTGTCCATCTTATTTGGCATTCAGAGTCTTGGTATGGCTGAACCTGAGACTATTTAGGAGAGCTATCCATTACGCATGTTCACACCGTTATAACTTAAACCAATAGCACTGAGTTCTGGACAAAGCAGAGAGCCATGGGTTTTATCCGAAACCTGTTTTCTGGCTTTTCCTTCTTCTCTAGGTTCTTTGGCTTGCTTAAACATTTCTTCTTCCTCTGAGGTTCTTGATTTTATCAGTTTTTCTTCAATTGTTTTATAAGCTCTTCTTTTACCGCAGGAAAGATGGATGGATAACAGTATTGACTGAACTGCCATGGAGCTGTAACGCTTTACTGAGCCTTCCAGCAGGTCTAGAATTTCTTGTCTTGTCCAGAAGGTGTTTGCATACTTCATCAGGCTTGCATAATGAGAAAGGAAACCCAGTCCTTATTAAACCCTTCCCATCCTTATGTCCTGGATCCTCCTATTAAAATTTTGGGTGAAGAACAGAATGAACAGTCATTCTGACGGAGGCGTCCATTATTCGTTGCAGTTAATGTAAGATACATCAGAACTCTCCTGAGGAAGCGGACAAAGTTTTGCTTGTTTTAAAACAGGAAAGTGAGCTTTCTGTGCTGAGATCCTTCATGGTCCGCCATTGGTCATAATAGCCTTTTTAAAATATAAGTTACTTTAAATCAAAGCTAGAACTTCCCATTTCCATCCCTCAGCTAAAAAATAAGTCCCTGCATGTTACCTTTTACTTCTTGAAGTTGAAGCTACCTTTGATTTTGCAGGAAATATGTCCCTACTACACAGTCATTAGACATTCACAATGGAAATGAATTCACCATTCTTCACATTTCAGCCTCTTACCTTGCCTGTCCCCTAAATTAAGTTTTTTGAAATTCTTATTCTGAAATGTCTCAAATTCTTATTCTTAAATCTCATTCTTCAAGGTTTTAGAAGTTTAAACAATTGTTTCTGTGTTGTCAGGATGGTTTTAAAAAGAAAGCTGGCACTGCAAACTGTTTCCCCCAGAGGTCAGAGAATTTCACTTGATTGTGTGTGCTCAGAGTAGTCATCTGCGTGTGAATTCCCTGGCTGTTGCTATTTCAGGACTTGGAAAGAGACGAAGTTTCTGTATTAGAGGCTTACCATATAACTGGTTGGTTGTCTCTCCATGCCATCAAAAAGCAACAGCAGCTGGATGCGAGTTCTTGGGCTGTAAGATCTTGCGACTCATACGACAAGGTAATCTCACCTCTGTGGAAGGTGCCTCTGCTAGTTTTAGGATCAGAGAAAAGAGAAAATTACAGCAGAAAGCTACATGCTGGTCATTTCCACTTCATAGCCCTGTCTTTTCTCATCTACCCTGCTCACGTTCCTCCTTTCAGAGGCCCATTTGCAACTATATATTCAATCTTCCTCTCTGCTTGTTTCCGTCATTATCCTGAAGTCCTTTGTATGTGGCTCTGTAGAGGAATTCAGCTGAGGCTTACAGATCCAGGAATTTTACCTCCTTATTCTCTGGTGGAAGGAACCATCATGTTTGTCCTTGAATGTCTCTGGTATTGGGGTAGGTTTTGAGGACTATGACAGCAGGAATTACTGGCATGTAATTTTCCCTTTCATCCATCAAACGAGTGTCAGATACTTTAGTGGTCAGTACCTGGCTTTTTGCTGAGAGAGCATTTCACAGAGCCTTGCTGCCTTCTCCCTTTTCTTTATTATAATAAAGTTAGCTTTGCTGACAACTTTATTGGCTGACTCAAGGTGTAGTACATCAGTGATATTTTTTAATCCTCTGCCTTCTCTATCCATTGAAGCTCTGGGATAAGATCTCCCACTTTCTTGTGTGCTTACTACTTTTATAATTAAGGATGGTCATACTTGCCAGAAATTTTCTTAGTATTAAACAATTGTGATTAAAGTATTTGGAGTAAAACTTTGTGTTTACATGGAAGGGCGTCTTTCATCTTTCTTAAAAGTGAACTATGCTTCCTTTACATTATTAGGTTCCACAGTCTAGATGATCTGCCGTTACTACAGGTAGCTGCAAATAATAACAGGGTTGCATATCAACATTTCTGTTTTAAAAATACATGCTGCAAGAAATTACCTGTGCCTAAAAAAGTTAATAGAAAACCACTTAACTGAACTTCATTACATTAAGTACTTTGAACATCAAGCAACGTGCTGCCCTAATTCTTGATAAATGATCTTAATTGCCTGTCTTTGTCATTGACTTGATTGAAATAATAAAAGTGAATACGGCCATTAGACACATGCATATCTTTAATGTGCTTTGACTCAGATTGCCTCCTAAAGCATTTGTCTCCATCTGTAAAGTTTTTTTAGGCGTCGTTTGAGTCATAGAAAACCCAGAAAATCATTATGAGTTTTGAAGTAGACTTAAGACATGGGCCTTTTGATTTATTTCATTATTATTTTGGCATTTCAGACCTGAGCTGTAGCCTGCTTGATCCTTCTAACCCAACATAAATATCACGCTGGCTCAGCATTGAGAGAGATTCAGCCTCTCATTTTAAAAAACTACTTTCATCTCTTCTTTTTTGGTTAAAGACTCCCCATGCCGGTATAAAGTAAGCATTTAATTAATACCACATGGAGTGTTTTTTCCCCCAGTAACTGCTCAGCGAAGTCAGTCCTTGTAGGATTTTCTGTTTTAACTCAACTATGGGGGAAGCTTTCAATGTAAAATTAACTAGAATCTCATGTATAATTGACTTTGGCAGGAAAAGAGAGATATGTAAAGGTAAGCTGCAAGATCTTCTGGTTGCTAATTACTAGTCCTTTTAAAGTATACCAGTTTAGAAATCCTTATACTAAATTTAGCTTAAGGAAATAAATTTCCATCTCCACATGCTCTTCCTTAACAGTTTCTTTTTTATGCTCTGGCAAGGTGGATTAATATATGGAATTCTGAACTTTAAGTAGTTAACTCAACATTTAGAGATCAGACATAAATGAATATCAACATTTAGATGAAACATTTATTCAGGAGATTAACTACAGGTTTGGAGAATGTCAGTGTCTCTTCTTTCTTCGTGTCATTATCTGCTCATCTTGAGAGAACAGATAAAATGACATTATGATGAGAGCTTTTGGGTCATGTGAGTTCAAATCTCCCGAGTTCAGGGTTTAGATGAAGCTTTGGTTTCAGAAAGAAACTTCAGTCAACTGGCTGAATTTCACATAATTTTAAATTAGTAACCACTTTGTCTTCAGTAAAAACGAGAAAGAAACTCCATGGCAACTTTTGCCTGAAGGCAAGGACTCACTGCAGGTTAGCCCTACTGAAACAAGACTGTGCACTTCATCAGAAAGTATAGTTCATACGGGAAGTTCAATGGCAAAGCTGTAGCTGTATGTTTGAGGGCATCCTTACTGAAAGACTCTGCTTCTCAAGTTTCCTGAATGTGCTGCCACTGTTTATTTTGAAACTGGGGCAGTGTGCAGTTACTTGGAGCACGAGCTGAGAAGTAATTTTTGGTGTGCCTGCAAATCATCTTTGGTTCCTTCAGGCCTTAGCTCACTGAATCTCATCACTTTCAGGTTGAAACAGTCTAGGTATGCAAAATCCATCCAGCAGGTGTGGAGCACCCGGAAAGTATTCTCACTGATGGTAACCTCTGGCAGTTGTTGCTGGAAGTTGACTCAATATACCGACCACATCTCAAAGCCCCTTTTCATTTAACTATTATTTACTGTTTCTTGAATTGAGCTGAATTTCCTCTACAGATTCCCCCTGTGGAGCTTGAATTAGAGGATAAACTTCATACTTTGTTGCCTAATGTTTTAAAATGCTCTGGAGGCAAATGCATGAGGAGACAGTGGACCTGTGTTCATCCATTTGCTTAATAACTATTTCTGTGAAGGCAACTACATACAAAGTAGCAAAACATGATCTTGGATTGTGAAATGGACTTTTTTTTTTTAAGTGCTGGTGGTCAGTATGTGATGTTTCCTTTTCTAATGCTCCCTTTTTTGTACTGCATCCTCCCATTCTGTAGGCCTATATTTGGTGTAATGGATCTGGTGTACAACCAAATCAAAGCTATACCTGAAAAACAGAGTGGTGATAGGAAACAGCAGTTGAAGTAGCTGGTGAAATTGCTTAAAAACTCTAAATCAGCTACCCATCTGCTTGGCAACTTAAGCAGGTGGTCATGAATA
Organism: Aquila spilogaster; assembly: GCA_024606505.1. Classification (NCBI taxonomy): domain Eukaryota; kingdom Metazoa; phylum Chordata; class Aves; order Accipitriformes; family Accipitridae; genus Aquila; species Aquila spilogaster. Next base: position 18,437,249 of record JANHGO010000049.1, on the reverse strand, counting down.
TCTGGTGTGGCACTTCATTGAAAAGAAAATACATATCCAATTCTCTTTCCTGATATTCAAAGCTATTGGTCTTCCTTAACTATGAACTCCTAGAACATCTACATTGTTTTATAACAAAAATTCTCAGTCAGTGTGAAAATTTCTCAAGCACAGGCACAGAAGTTTTGCAAGAACTTTGACTGCAAATGCAGAAAAGAAGGCTATGAAGGTAGACACAGAACCGTGACATATTCACAGCTGATAAAGGTAGAATGCGTTGCAGGCTTCCTTCAACAAACTATGCACATAATTGAAGCACACATGCAGAGATATAAATTAAAAAAAAAAGCAATCTGTAAGCTGCTCAAGCTATTTACAAAAAATTACTGTTGGGAAGAAAGAAAGAGAAAGAAATGTTGCTTTCATTTGCAAGTACTCGGGAGACTTCCTGTGCTATGACAACTTAGGTTTTATAGGCATGTAGACAAAAGAACTTGATTTTGGCCCCCAGTAGATCTTTTCTGGCCTTAAGGTATTTTATTGAACCATCTTCATAGATGATATTCCTCTGTAGTTTGTTAAGCTTCACCCTGAAATATATTGTATTAGAACTGAACTGCTGGTAGTGTATATGCTGGTGTTCTTTGATTGCTTTCAAAATTTGCCCCTATTTCTTTTTCCCTAGGGTGCACTTTCCCTATAAACCCAAGTATTGTGTCTTGCAAATGCTTGTTTTGTCAGGCGTGAGAGATCACTTCTCTCCTTTGTATTCCTGATGGCTAGTAAAGCTCTATATTTTGGAGAAGATATTTCCAGCAAATTTGTTAGGAAAATCACTTGCAGATTTGCACACCAATATTACGCTTTATACATGTAGATTTCTCAGTCCATAAACGGTTTGAATGGCTGTCCCAGAACAAAGGCAATGCCTTTAATATTGAGGCCTTTGATCTTTTCTGTGTACTAATTATCAGTTTTGGCTTTCGTTGTGCTATTCCTTTTGTTCCACTGTTGGATGTTTTCCATTTTTTTCATTTTAATTCTTTTCCCTGGTATTTCATATTAATTTTTAGTAATTATTTTTATGTGACTAACTTTAAGTATTACATTATTGTCATGCTAACTTGTACTCTTACATTATGCCTCTGTATGATATTGTAAAATCACCAGCAGCAACCCCGTTCCATTACATCATTGTTATCCTGTTATGCACAACAAATTTTTAATGGCTCTTGAAGGTGTAGTCTTTTCTGCCAAAAAATGTTACTTCACAATTGCTTTCTTACCAGTTATAGGTTTACTGGTTGAATGGTGGGCATCCTGTTGGGGATTAATACACAAAGAGTGACCACTACCTTTCCATAAACCTTCCTCCTTAGAACAAGGTGAAAATAAACCAGAACTAGAAAGCTTTCTTGTGGTTAGCCAGTTTCTTACTCCTGATTCTTTTTGCAGTGGAATGATTTACACTACATATCCACATTTAAACATCTCCAGATTATTTCCATAATGTGGAAGAATTGCTACAGGTGGAAAGTTTCTGACCCTGTTACCCGTTGCATTTGTGCTGCTTTTACCCAAAGCAGTGAAATTTGAATTTTCACAATGACTAAATGGTGGCTAAGGAGGGGAGAGCACAGAGAAGGGATAAGTCTTTCAGGACAACCTTGTACCAAACAGAGAAGGTCTTATGGGCGAGGATTAAAAGAAGTCATTCCTATGAAGAGACAAATAGTTGAATCTAGTGACCACAGATGTTTGGGAAATAGTCTGAAAATATAAATCTTTGAAAGGCATGTTTGCCTGGTAACAGCACTTCAGTCCCTGCACCTGGAAGCATTCTCAAGAGTAAGAGAGGGAAGGTAACCAGAAATAACTGGCATGTCTTTTCTTCTCAGCACAGGTGTGGTCTCCCAGAGTTTCACTATCCGCAGTTCAAGGAAGGCTCTGAGGAGAGGAGATGAAGAGACGCGTCTCCGAGTGGGCAGTAGGAGGATAAGGAGCAGAGGGGCTTCCTGCTTGCCCTTAAAGAAAGGCACAAATTTGAGTGGAAGCACCTCTGTCCTTATTTCAGACTAGGCTTCTGCTGCTGTCATACCAGCTCCTTCTCAGAGCCCTGGCCCTGTTAGCTCTGCACAGCATTGTGCTTACCTGCAGCTACAGACCCTTTCCAAGCAAAGCCTCAAGACTCGCCTGAAGCCCTCTTTTCCTTACGGGCAGATCACAGTCTTTGGCTTTGCTCTTGCAGTTGAACTCCCTCAGAGGAGGGTCCTCTTGAACACCATTTTGTCATTGTTTCACGTCTAGCTGCAAACCTGTCACCTGCCGTGTTGACACCTCGCTGGCCTCATTAAACGCATTCCAAGGTTGAATTTCTTTACAATTTCTGTGCTGCTAGGTGTTTCTTTAGTCCTGTAGGTATCATGTTAAAACAGATCAATTCCACTGTACTGCGTAGGGTAAAATAACTAGGGAATAGAAAGCCCCTCCTCCATCAGTATAAGTGGTTTGGTCACATGTGTTGGCCTTTTCCCCTTAATGTGCTGATAGGACTTTAATAGCTGAGGTGGTGTTTCTTCAACATAATTAAGGCAGTTTTAGTTTCTTTCTGCATTTCTGGTTCCTGTTGCCTCTTCAAGCTGCAGGCCCCCTGTCAACCAGCAAACTCCTCCCTCTCGCTCTCTCTATGTCTCCCTGGAGTTCTATTTGAGTCTCCTTTTAGAATCTGCTCTCAGAGGCTTTGTACTAAAGGGTAAAAGTGGGAATGTTTTGGAAATCTTTTTAATTCAATAAATTTAGCTTTAGAGGTCAAAAGCCTTCTTAATTCTCACTATGCAGGTTTACATGTTTGGAGATGTACTGGCTATTCCAGTTGTATCCCAGTGTGACAGTCTGCCATAAATTTCAAGGAAGACTTTTCAGCTATGGTAACTTGAATGAGCGATCATGAATCTAAAATGCTCCTTTTCAGCCCTTCAGGACATAACCAAAGAAACAAACAGAAACCCAAAATGTAGCCTGTCCTTTTCATATCTTTTGTATTCTTCTTATAGCTTCACTTTATGTTTCCTACATGCTGATTGTCTTAATTCTAGGTTCTATATTTGAAGTATTCATTTGTGATTAACAGAGGTCCTTTTAATGAGTTAATTCCAAACAGTAACAATCCACTCCCACAACTGTTTGTCAATTGTGATATCCAAATTTGAATTTGGAGATGGGTCCGTACCTCTGTGTGTTCATACCTCTGGTGGGTTGGCCCTGGCTGGATGCCCCAGGTGCCCACCAAAGCCGCTCTATCCCTCCCCTCCTCAGCTGGACAGGGGAGAGAGAATAGAACAAAAGGCTTGTGGGTCGAGATAAGGACAGGGAGAGATCACTCACCAGTTACTGTCATGAGCAAAACAGACCTGACTTGGGGAAATTAATTTAATTTACTACCAGTCAAATCAGAGTCGGATAATAAGAAAGAAAACTGAATCTTAAAACACCTTCCCCCCATCCATCCCTTCTCCCTGGGCTTAACTTCACTCCTGATTTCTCTTGCTCCTCCCCCCAGCAGCGCAGGGGGACAGGGAATGGGGGTTGGGGTCAGTTCAT
>JANHGO010000049.1:18417842-18433570 GCA_024606505.1 Aquila spilogaster | reverse complement strand
ACTGTATTTGAGTTCATTTTACGGTAGCTGTGTGCTCTTAAGTAACCTTAAAAGTGCAAATGAGAAACTTACTTGGTGTTCTCATATTACTTCCAGTAATGTTCACTTAATTAGAAGTATCTTCCTCCATTCTTGTTGCTGCAGTTTCTGTTTTAGTACCATGCATATCAAGACCTTGCTCAACTACTTTACTGGATAAATTAATTATATTATATTAATACTCAAAGGGAAGAAATACTATTTCTACACTTCAGATGCAGAATTGAGTCACACAGAATATGGATCACTCATCATGCAAATAAAATTTAAAGGCAGAAACCCTCAAAATACATGCCACAGAACACTGAAGTCGCCAAGACAGTATCATTTTTTTTCTGTGGCCGGTGTTTTCTGTTGCAGTTTCCTTAAGAGAACTGTAACTCTGGCTCACGTAGAGCAGGAGCGTAAGTGATGTTATCTTCGCTGAAAGTATATTGAAGTGAGGCCAGATTGGGTCCAAGATCTCTTGCCTCTGCTATTTAATTGTTAATTATTCAATGTATTTTTCATACTCTTGTGCATAGCCTACTCTTCTAAACCTTGGTGGTACAGGAATATTGCTTTACTAATTTTTACATGTTGAAAAACAGAGGCTAATGAAAATCTCTACTGGCTTTCCACATCTCCGGATTTCCTTTTTATTCAATATAGCTTTGAAAATTTCAAATGAAATGAAATACATTTTTTTTTTCTTTTTAGAAAGAATTGTATCATTGCCCTTTGATTTTTAAACTCTACTTGAAGACATACACAGCGTATCTTAGTACAGCTCAAAACTGACCGGTATGAAGCCTTTGTCCCTTACAGTAACACAGCAAATATTTTGCTAACGATATACCCAAGATTCAAAGAATTGGGTAAATATTAAGAATTGGGATTGTTAATTTAGATGTGAATGTTTAAAATTGGAATTCCCAAACCTATTGAGCATTTTATGTGCATTTGGTTGTGAAGTGCAGTTTTTAGAACAGAGAGGCATCACTGCAGAATGACAAAGAAATTCTGTGGTTGTCAAAGTATGCGTGCAAAGCATGTAAGAAGGAATTTTATGCCTGATTTCATCACAGGTGACTTTGTAATGCTTGACTAGATTGTTATTTGAGGTACAAGTTTTAGGAAGGACATATTTAATGCAGCCAGGTTTAGTTTCATCATTTTTAGGCTAGTAGTGCTTGATATTACAGCTTGAATGTTTTAGAACACTTCAAGTATTTAATTAAAAAATTAATAATTGGCAGAAGGTGAAGTATTTCAGCATTAAAGCTTTCCCTCTGAGCCCCAGAACACAAATGATATATTAGTCAATACACACATATTTATAGCATCTTAAGTTAATAGCGCTAAGTAATTACCATAATTCATTAAAATAATTCTGTTAAAGTAGCAATCCATTTTATTTGCATATCACAGATCAACCCCACCTACAGCCTTTGAAGAAAAAGTTGTTTGAGTTTAATCACCATAATTTTTTGTTAGTTCTCCCCCCTGAGCACAAAACTCGAATTTGCATGAATGCAGAAGTACAATTAAAAAACCCTAAGCCACTTTTTTTTGTTTGTTTGTTTTTAAGTAATCTGTAAAGAAAATGCATGGAAAGGAGTACCTTTTCAGTGTGTCTATAATGAAGATAAGTGCCTTTTAATTCAGGATGAGCACAATAGCTGGGGGAAATGAGCAATTTATATAATCAATACATTTCAGTTCATTTTTCTTTTCGAAAGTGGAAAGAAATAATAATCATCACTCAGGTCAAACAGTGTCCCTCTTCAAGCATGCAAATAAATAAATAAATGAGCAATTACTTAAATGAAACACTTCACTTAATGCTTCCCTTTCAGACATGTAACACCTGGAAAGATAATAGTACAATTCTGCTTGAATATTGGTCTTCATTAATTGCATTCTCTGGGACTGTCACTCCCTTCTCAATGATATTCACTAGTGATAACACTAGTTAGGCAAATTCATTATGTTTTCATACTGGTATCATATACTGTTTTAATACCTGTTAAATAATTTTCCTTTAGATAGATGATTAAATGAAAAATTTTAATTATATTGTTACTAAATAAGCATAGTAATCTCCCAGAGGAATAAAGGAAATGCTTGATTGTGACATCGTGTATTTGAATTGCAGCAGAATTCATATTTTCCACTTTTCAGCTAAGATACCAAAGCTGGGTTCCTTCTTAAGTTGTATATATTTTTATGTAATTTTAAAATACTTCACTGTTTTACTTTAACAAATAATTTTATAATTTCTTTTTAGTTGCAAGAATTGTATAATGGACTTAATAACTTCTGTTGTTTAAACCTCTCTCTTAATAGTCATAGTATACCCTGACTGTTACTGGTTTCTAATCTGCTTAGCAGTCTTCTGGTAATTCAAGACATACACACTGTGATGTTGTGTTTAACATTTTTAGCATTAGAAATCATTTAGTCAGTGTATTCTAGAGTAAGTGTAATTTTCATACTACTTTGGTAATACGTTACTCTAACTTTTAAAGTTGTGCATTGCGTATGTGAACACATTTTCAGTAGTTCTTTATCTTTTCAGATAAATATTCTCTTGTGGTCCTGTAGAGAGTAATTTAATAACCTTTAACTATGTTATGTTCAACTGTCCGTTAAGTTTGTTTCACTTAGCATGTGAATATGACTTTTGTCAACCCCATCTTTTATCCTGAAGTTCTTCAGTTTGTTGTCACTTACATTCATTTTCACATTTCGCTTCATTTTTCCTTCCAATCCTATTTACTGAACATTGTGTGGCAATCTGATAATCTCTGTTTCTGTGGCCTGTTCTTTGGAAGCTCCTGTGTTCATTTCGTGAAGGATTGTAGTCATGGCATTGATCCTCCCTGGGCATTATTATCCCTCAACAAAAATGTGCACAGAAGCAAGATCTTTCATTGAGATGTGGGACAAAACCTTCAGATATGCCAATCATCATGAAAAGAAACTGCTTACTTGGCCAACCCCGTGTTCATTCTCTTCTCTCACTAGTGTCAGCAGCAGCACCTATCCTCAGATATGTTGCCTCCCTCTGGAATACTTTTTTGCTGTTTTTTCTGTTTATTATCAGTTTAAAGCTACACAAAAGCTCAAAATTATCTATTGATTATTAATTACTCCCTTCTAATCACATTAAAAATAAGTTTGTTTCCAGGAACAGAAGTTTGGTGTTTGACGAAAGATTTTACAGAGACTGTGAAATAACTTTCCATATTAAGTGAGCACGTTTCCATACTTGTTACTTGTGTTAAGATATTCCAGGTTGCCCAGAGTCATTACAATCATTTATTTAGCATGATTTGTGAGCAGTAGAATTGATGGAGCCTGATTTCCTGCATTTGTTTGTCCCTATTCCTTTTTCAGTGATCATCCTATCTCTGACTAAAATCTTTATGATATTTACATGTCCTCTGCCATGCAACTGGCCAATGAATGTTAGCAGTGTTGTAAATCTTAACATGCAGACCTTACAGAGGAAGAAATGCTAAAATTTAGGCCTGGAATAGACAGGTGATGTTTCCAGTTTTTAAATATTCACACTATACATAGTGAAGTTTCCAGGTGTTAAATCAGCTTACTTGAGCTAGGAACATTTTTCTCTCATTGTATGGATTAGTTCCTTAAACTGAGTTGAGCATCTACTTTAGATAAGTAAAGTAATGCTGTGCATACTCTCCTCAATGCTTCTTTTCCCGTAGGAGTTCTTTTGTAATATTTTACTTATGTAACTTATGTGCATCCCGTAAAAAGGCTTATTTCAGAATAGTAATAATAATAGTATACCAAAAAAAATCTGTTTGTCCTCTGAATAGCTGGTATAAACTACTGCTTTTATTGAACCTTGTGAAGAATCTTCTCTGTATAAGTGAGGTATATGAAAACATGGTTTTCTAAAAGTTTTTTTTATCTAAACTTTCTTTGCAGTGGTTTGGTGACCTTGTGACTCCAGTTTGGTGGGAGGATGTGTGGTTGAAAGAGGGTTTTGCTCACTATTTTGAATTTATCGGGACAGACTACCTCTACCCAGGATGGAACATGGTATGTTTGTTTTATTTTGTTAATACTGAAACTCCACAGCAAGGTTTCTCTCCTGGTATACTCCTGCTTCTGTTATAGACAAGGACTGCTGAAAAATAAGAAATGATGCATGAAAGTATCAGATGTCCAATAAAGCAAGATCACAAGGTGTGAAATAATTTGAAAGCATTCCAAAAGTGTAATCTGCAATTTGTCACAACAGAAGTAAGGTCATGTCTGCGATACCACAGTGTTAAAATAACTACTATCTCTTTGCTGAAGAACATTTTGGATTAAAGCGGTTATGATTTAATATGGACCATTTTTGAGAATAGACAGAATATTGAGTTTAATTCAGAACAAAAATGTGAAAGATATGTTTGGCTAAAGCATACTGTGAAACAGAAAATATATTTTCTTAGAATATTCTGTTCTTCTCTCTCTAAGTTTACCCTTATTGTTGTATATGGGTAATCTTGTTTATGTATGCTTCTTGTGCAGTTCAAATTCTTTGTAGTATTTTAATATTTTCTTGTAGGTGTAAGTTTAGATTTATAATTGCAGTAGGAAACAGGAAAATAAATCTGCATCTGAACTGGCATCTGTCCTGTATAGGTAAACTTACTTGTTTCACCTGTCTTTCTTTGGTTGTATTAAAACTCATTCTCTTAATCTTTATGAAAAACACATCCTGAATTACAATGTAATCATTCTAATTATGAATGCAATGGAATCTGGCAGTCCTTTATGATATTAGCATAGTAAAATGTCGTAGATGACAATGTTTATACACTGAATTTTATCTTCAAATCATCCATCATTGTTCTTCACATAATCAGTTCAACAAATGCAGAATAACTTTGTTTTAGAAGTCATTTGGAATATAGAATATTTGCTTGAGATTTCTGTGGAATGAATATAATATTCACTGTGATGCAAATGACATGCCCATCATTTCAAGTCCTCGTATCTTAGCAGTATACAGGCAAAACGAATAGGTTGAACAAGGTATGACTGTTAAACTTGGAAATTAGACACATGCTGCATAAATTAGAATTAGCTGAAGCAATATTTCTGTGCCTGGGAAAATACTAATCTGTCATTTTTTCCCCTATATTTAAAAGAAGGTGGAAATAAACTTCATAAAAATTTGGTTATCATTGACCTTTGATGTAAAAAAAAGCAACAACAACAAAAAAAAGCAAAAAAAACTATATACTGACATAAATAATTAAAAAATGGTTGTAAGATAAAATACTTGAGTTAAATGTCTAAATATGCTGCATTCTTTTGCAGAAATCAATATTCTGACCTTTCAGCCTTATACAGATTGTAAGAAGAGGAAGCGAAAGCTACTGTAACTGGAATTCAGCTTGCTGGATATTTTTGTAATTGATATAAAAGTGCATTTGCTGTTTAGGTCACACAAACATTAAATTGAACAAACAAAAAATGAGCCTTTATAAAATGAAGGGCTGTTCCAAACAATTTAGTTTTTTTCGAAAATGAAGGGTACAAGCTTCATGGATCAGTTGTAGAAAGGAGAACTGCAAATCTTGTTTTCTATAATATTGGTTATACAGAACAATATTCCAGCATTCTAGTTGGTGATTTGTCAGCAGTTATTCATACTTGTGAAATAAAAGTAAAAGATGCTGTGGTGTACAATCATGGAGCTCTTTGCATCAAGAAAATGGTGAGTGCTATGCCAAAATGCTCTTTCTTTGTAAAGAATGGAAAAAGTTAGTTCATTTCTTTGTCTTGCAGTTTTGAATTTTTACCCTTGGAACTTTCTTTAAGAAGCCCGTAAACTAAAATGTCAAATTCAGTTTCATTTCAGTTTATTAGAGAATATTTGTCATATTTTCACTGAAGACTGCAAGTGAATTCCTGAAAAAGGGCTTTTGTTTAGAAATGCAACCTGGACAGTATGGATATATCTGAAACAAATATCTACAGCTTCCTATTGAAGTTGTAGGAGGCTTATAGGTCAAAGTTGCATAAGCTTTTACTGTTGAAATTACATAAGGTCCTAATATATTGCTATTTCTTGTCTAAAGACGCGACTCTTCAGTGAAGCTAAGTATTTTTTCTGGTGTGCATTTTATGTGAAATTCATGGGTTTGGTATCGTTTTCTTCTCTACATTCTTTAGCTTGCTTAATCATTTCTTCCTCTTCTAATATTTTTGATTTTGTTGGTTTTCCCTCAATTGTTTTATTAATTCTTCTTTTACCAGAGGATAGATGATTAGATAGCAAGATTACCAAAACTGCCGTGGAACATGAGCTATTACACCTTATTGAGCCTTCCAGAAAGTTTAGAGTTTCTTGTTTAGTCCACAGGCATTTATGTACATCACTAGGATATGTAATCTTAATGAGAAAGGAGGTCTAATTTTTAATAAACTCTTTTCATTCTTATGCTGTGTTAAAATTTTGGGTAAACAGTGTCAAGAACAGAATGAGAAGAGTCATTCTGACAGAGACTTCTGTTATCTGTTGCAGTTAATGTAAGGTTCATCAGAACTCTCCTGAAGAAGTGGACAAAGTTTTGCTAGTTTCAAAACAGAAAGGTGAGCTTTCTGTACTGAGATCTTTCATGATCTCACCATTGGTCTTAATGTCCTCCTTAAACTTTAAGTTAATTCAGGTCAAAACTAGAAAGTCTCACTTCCTTCTCTTAGCTGAAAAGTAGGGCCCTGCATGTTACTTTTTACTACTTGAAGGTGAAGATACCTTTGATTTTCTAAGAGATATAGTCTAAGAGATATAGCCATTAGACATTTGCAATAGTCTTCCCATTTCAGCCATTTTTACCTTTACCCCCAAATTAAGTGTTTTTTGAAATTTTTACTCTGAACTGTTTCAAAATCTCATTCTAAAATCTCATTCTTAAAGGTCTTTGAATTTTAAAACATTGTTTTTGTGTTGTCGAGACTGTTTTATAAAGAAAGTTTGCGGTGCAAGCTGTTTTCCCCAAAGATCAGAGTATACTGCTTAATTGTATGTACTTCAGTTAACTATATGTATGCAGGTGCCTTGACTGTTGCTGTTTCATGACTTTAAAATTCAGAGATGAGGTTTCTGTGTTAGAGGCATACTATATAACTTTTTGGTTATCTCTTCATGCCATAAAAAGCAGCAGAATATAAGTTCTTGAGGTGTGAGGTCCTCTGGCTGGTCCAAAAAAGGAAATCCCACATTTGTGAAAGGTGATCCTGCTTTTTTTAGGATCAGAGAAAGGAGAAAATTAAAATGAAAAGCTATGTAAAGCTAATTTACTCTTCATAGCTCTGTCATTTCTCATCCACCTTACTCCTTTCAGAAGCCCAACTGTAACCATATGTTCCTTCTTCCTCTCTGCTTGTTTCTGGTGTTATCTTGAACTCCTTTGTATGTGCCTGTGTAAAGGAAGGAATTCAACAGAGACTTTCAGATCCATGAATTTATTGACTGATCTTTTGCCTCCTTATTTACTAGTAGAAGGAACCATCATGTTTGTCCTTGAAAGTCTCTGGCACAGGGTTAGGTATTGAGGACTATGACAGCAGGAATTACTGACATGTAATTTTCCCTTTCATCCATCAAATGAGTGTCAAATACTTTAGCAGTCAGTACCCTGCTTGATGCTGAGAAAGCACTTCACAGAACCTCACTGCCTTCTCCCTTTTTTTTTTTTATTAAATGAAAGTTGGCTTTGGTGAAAACTTTATTGGATGAGTCAAGGTGTAGTACATTCATGATTGCTTTGAATCTCCTGCTTTCTCTGCCAGTTGAAATTCTGGTGTGTTTACTACTTTTACAGACAGGGATGGTCGTATTTGCCAAAGATTTTCTTAGCTGTGATTAAAAAATTTGCAGTAAAATTTTGTCTGCCTGGAAGGACGTCCTTCACCTTTCTTAAAGTGAATTATACTTCCTTCACACTACAAGGTTCCATGCTCCAGCTGCCTGCTATTTCTCCAGGCAGCTGAAAATAATAATAATGATGTTGCATATCAACATTTCTGTTTTTAAAATGCAAGAAATTACCTGTGCCTGGAAAGTTAATAGAAAGCTATTTAACTAAACTTCATTACATTAAGTACTTTGAACGTCATGCAACACTCTGCCCAAGTCCTTGATAAATGATCCTAATTGCCTATCCTTCTTATTGACAGGATTGAAGTAATAAAAGTGAATATTGCCATTAAACACATGCTTATCTTTAATGTACTTTGACTTACGTTGCCTCCTAAAGTGTTTGTCTTCCCTGACAATTTTTTAGACATCATTTGGCTCATAGAAAACCCAGAATATCATTGTCAGTTTTGAAGTAGACGTAAGATTTATTCCATTATTATTTTGGCAATTCAGACCTGAGCTGGAGCCTTCTTGACCCTTCTAACTCAACTTAAATATCATGCTGATTCAGCATTGAGAGATTCAGTCTTTTGTTTTTTTTAAAACTGCTTTTATAATTCATTTTTTTTTGGTTAAAGACTCCCGGTGCCTGTAAGAAGACTAATGCCAAATGGAGTAGTTTGACCCCAGTAACTGCTAACTGAAGTCAATTGTTGTATGGTTTTCTGCTTTAACTCAACTATGGGGGAAGCTTTCAGTGTAAAATTAACTAGAATTTCAAGTAGAATTGACTTTGTCAGGAAAAAGAGGTATGTGAAGGTAAGCTGTAAGATCTTCTGGCTACTCATTACCCGTTCTTTTGAAGTACAAGAGTGCAGAAATCTTTGTGCTAAATTTAGCTTATAACAATGAAAATTAGTTTCAATCTCCAAATGATCTTTCTTAAATTTTCTCTTTGTATGCTCTGGCAAGGTGCGATAGTATTTGGAATTCTTAGCTTTAGATAGTTAAACTCCTAACATTTAGAGATCAGACATAAATGAATGTCAACGTTTAGGTGAAACATTCGTTCAAGAGGTTGAGTACAGGCTTGGAGATTGTCAATGCTTCTTCTTTCTTCGTGTCATTATCGGTTTATCTTGAGAAAACAATTGAAATTGCATTGTTATGAAAGCTTTTCAGTCGTGATTTTTCATTCTCTTGAGTTCAGGGTTTAGATTAAGGTTTCAGAAAGAAACTTCAGTGAACTTGCTGAATTTCACGTAATTTTGAATTTTTAACCAATTTGTCATCAGCAATTTGAGAAATAATGTTTTTGACAACTTTTGCCTTCCACATAGGAGGAAGATCAAGGCAAGGACTCAATTTAGGGCAACCCTAGTGAAAGAAAGATACACACTTCATCAGGAAGTATAGTTGGTGTGGGAAGTTCAGTGGCTAAGCAATTAGGTGTATAATAGGAGGCATCCTTATTGAAAGACTGTTCTTTGAATTTTCTTGTGTTGTGAACGTGCTACCCATTTGTTTTAAAATTGTGTGCAGTATGCAGTTACTTGAAACACAAACTGATATATAATTTTTGGTGTGTCTGCAAAACATATTTGGTGCCTTCAAAGCTCAGCTCACTTTCAGAATGGTAAAATCTAGGCATGCAATTGTTAGAGCTCCTGAAAAATATTCTCATTAATAATTACCTTTGTCAGTTGTAGCTGGAAGTTGCCTCAGTGTACCAAACATATCTCAAAGTGACTTTTTATTTAGATAGTATTTACTGCTTCTTAAAAGTGAGAGGATTTTTCCCTACAGATTCTCCCAGTGGATGCATTGGAAGACAGACTTTGTACCTTGTTGCCTAACATTTTAAAATGCTTTGGGGACAAATATATGAAGATAAAGTAAATCTGTGTTAATCTCTTATTTTTGTTCAACTCTTATTTCTGTGAAGGCAACTACGTACAAGATAGCAAAGCAGGTTCTTTGAGTGAAAGAGTAAATGCAGTTTTCCTTGAAGCATTTTGGGGCAGTAGGGGATGTTTCTTTTCATAACGTTTACTATTTCGTACTGTGTCCTCCGTTTCTGTAGGTCCGTATTTGGTGAAATGAGTCTGGTATACAACCAAATTAAAGTTATATCTGAAAAACAGAGTGGTGACAGGAAACTACAGTTGAGGTAGCTGATGAAATTGCACAAAAACTCCTAGGTGATGTATTTGTACTATTTGTACTAAAAATAGTATACTATAAATATGTCACCTGTTATATCACCTGGAGGTCATGATTATCTGGTTTGGCATTTCGTTAAAAAGAAAATACATTTCAAATTTTCTTTCCTGATATAAGAGAGTTATGGAGGTAGACATGGGATTGTGACGTATTCATGGTTGATAAAGGTAGAATGTACTACAGGTCTTCCTTCAACAAACTATGCACATAATTGAGGCACACGTGCAGAGATATAAATTAAATAAGTTGTCTGTGATCTTCTCAAAATACAGTTGGGAAGAGAGAGAGAGAGAGAAATACTGTGTTCATCTGCAAGTACTCAGGAGACATCCTACACTATGACAGTGTAGTATTTATAAATATATAGATAGGAAGAACTTAATTTTGGCCCCCACTGAATCTTTTCTGGCCTTAAGATATTTTTTTGAACCAATGGTTTCCTTACAGATTATATTTCCTTGCAGTTTGTCAAGCTTCACCCTAAAATATACTGTATTAGAACTGCAACTTCGTGGCATTGTGTATGCTAGAATTCTTTGACTACTTTCAAAATTTGCCCCTATTTCTTTTTCCCTAGGGTGTGCTTTCCCTATAAACCAAAGTACCACATCTTGCAAATGCTGACTTTTGTCAGGCATGAGAGATCACTCATCTCCTTTGTATTGCTGATGGTTAGTAAAGTTTGGATAAGATATTTCCAGCAAGTTTGTCAGGGAAATCATTTGCAGGTTTGCATACCAATATTAAGCTTTATTCATGTAGATTTCTCAGTCCATAAATGACTTGAATGGCAGTCCCAGAACAAAGGCAGTGCCTTTAATATTGAGGCCTTTGATCTCTTCTGCATACTAATTATCAGTTTTGGCTTTTCTTGTGCTATTCCTTTTGTTTCACTCTTGGATGTTTTCTTATCTTTTTTTTTTTATTAATATTATCTTAATTATTTACCCTGTTATTTTGTATTAATTTTTATAAATTATTTTTATGTGACTAACAAGTATTACATTATTGTCATGCGAACTAACTTGTAAATTATGTCTCAATATGGTAATGTAAAATCACTAGCAGCAATCTCTTTCCATTACATTATTGTTATCCTATTACACACAATACATTTTTATTGGCTCTTGAAGATACAGTCTTTCCTGTTAAAAAAAATGTTATTTCAAAATTTCTTTCCATTTAGAGATAGACTACTTGAATGGTGGTCAGCCTCTTGGAGGGTAATACACAAAGCGTAAGAAGGCTTTTACATGGTTAACCAATTTCTTATTCCTCCTTCTTATTGCTATGGAATGATTTATAGATCCACATTTAAAAATCTACAGATTATTTCCATTGTGTTAAAGAATTGCTATAGGTACAGTTTCGGACCCTGTTATCCATATCATTTTCACTCATAGCAGTGCAATTTGAATATTCATATTGTTTAAAAGTTGGCTAAGGAAGAGAAGGACTAGGCATTTCAAGACAACCATGTACCAAACAAAGAAAGTTGTATCAGCCAAGATTACAAGACATTCCTGTGAGGAGATAAGTACTTGAATCTAGTGACCACTGGTGTTTGGGCAATGATCTGAACATGTAACTCTTCAAAAGGCACACTGATCTGATAGAAACACTTCAGTCTGTGCATCTGGAAGTATAAGGAGGAAAGCAAAAGGAAGTAATCAGTGTATCTTTTCTTTCTCAATGCAAGAGAACCTGGCCTTCCAGACTTCGACTACCCTCAGCTCCAGGAAGGTGCTAAAGAGAGGAAATGAAGAGGCCGGATGCCAAGTGGGAAGGGGGAAGAAAAGAAATGGAGTAACTTCCTGCTTGCCTTTAAAGAAAAGCACAGGCTTGAGTGAAAGCATTTCTGTCCTTATTTCAGTCTTATTTCAGAATAAGCTTCTGCTGTTATCCTACCAGCTCTTGCTCAGTGTACTGCCTTGTGCTTACATTACAGCTGCTGACAGTTTCTAGGCAAAACCCCCGAGAAGCATCTGAAGCCCTCTTTTTGTTACAGGCGAATCACAGTCTTTGGCTTCTCTTGCAACTGAATTCCCTTGGAGGAGAGCAATCTTGAACAACATTTTGTAATTGTTTCATGTTTAGCTGCAAACCCGTCACCTACCAGGTTGACAACTCACTGGCCTCATTAAATGCATTCCAAAATTGATTTTCTTTTCTGTGGTACGTGTTTCTTTAGTCCGGTAGGTATTATGCTAAATCAGATCAATTCCACTGTACTGCATCAGGTAAAATAACTAGGGAATAAAAGGCCCCTCTTCTATTGTTATAAGCAATTTGGTCACACGTGTTGCCCTTTTCCTCTTAATGTTCTGATATGACTCTAATAGCTGAAGTGGTGTTTCTTCAATAAAATAATTAAGGTGGTTTTAGTTTCTTTCTGCAATTCAGTTTTCTGTTGTCTCTTCAAGTTGAATGCCTGCTCTCAGCTGGGAAACTCTTCTCTCAGTATCTCCCTGGAGTTCTGCAGGTATTAGAGTCTCCTTTTGAAACCTACTCTCAGAGGCTGTATATTGAAGGTATATTGAAAAGGTGGGAATACTTTGGAAAATTTTTCTTTTGAAGAAATTAGCTTTATAGCTCAAAAGCCTTCTTAATTCTCACTAAAATGCATGGAAATGTGTTTGAATACATAGTAGATATTTCTGTTGTGTGCCAGTGTTATGGTCTACCATAAATTTTAAAGAAAGCTTTCCAGTTATGGTAACTTGAGTGAACTGTGATGAATCTGAAATGCTCTTTCCTGCTCATTGAAGGCTAACATAAGAAAAAAAATGACACAACAGAAAACCAAAGTATACCCTTCTTTTTTTTTTTTTAGTATCTTGTATTCTTTATAGCTGCACTTTATGCTTATGACATGTTCATTTTCTTGATTCTATATTTTCTTCTTAAAGTATTCCTGTCTAATTAACAAATATCCTTTTGAATAAATTCTGAGCAGCAACACTCCCACACCTGTTCATTAACTGTGATATTCAGACATGAGTTTTGGTGATGGATCTGTACCTGTGTGTGTTCGTACCTGTGTAAGTTACATATTGCACTTCTGATGAAATAGGTGTTCTGCTACTAATAGAGAACGTGACTGAGGTGTAACCGAAGCATCTGCAATCCTTTCTACCTCAGTAGTTTTCCCCTGAGTCGGACTGTCATAATACTTGTTTCCCTATGCTTTTTGTTTTCCCATAAAAAAAGGACAGTTACTAACTGTGCATGCCTGAGAAAATTTGGTAACGAACAATAATATGAACAAGACATTACTTTTCCCTTCACAAACCTTACCTCATGCAGCCAGCTGAGAACACTAAATGTGTGTTGGGTAATTGGCTTCCCTGCATCCCATGTTTTTAATTGCCTGAATATACAATCAGCTCAAGGTACATTTCTCGTGCTCTAATGAATTTTAACATACAGGTTTATTTCCAGATGGATCAGCATTGAAACAGCTCTTCAGCTTCTTATAAACATGATTTAAATTAACACATCGGTACCAAAACCTTACCACCCAAGAAATTAAACATAGAATTTATTATGTAATTGTGTGACTATTCTATCTGTGGACATCGAAATAGCTTTTGGAAAAAAAGAAAAGAACCATTCTCTAGAGTACACTATGACAGTAGGGTAGCATTAATTCAGGAAATGTTGTACATACATAAAGTTTGAGATGTATCACTTCAGGGGGAAAAAAATTTTCCATGATTTTTAATTCACTCTTTGCATTTACTTGTGACTTGATAAACCAAGGAAATGAAGCTCTTCTTTCCTGACACAGCATGTTGGAGTAGAGACATCTATATGAATGCAATATGAGGACTTTTTTACAGCATGTCATTTCTCAACTGAAAAAGTCACATCTACTTGTACTCTAAAAGTGAATGCACCATAGTTCATAGAGTATATCTGAACATTTAATTAATGTTGCTGCCAGAGTAAATATGCAGCAGTTTTGACATACCTCTGTAATACATATTTATAGAGGATATAGAAATGAATTAGTAGTAGGTTAGATATTGTTTGGGTTTGCACCTGCTTCTGATGAAGCTGTGACTTTGTCATTTGACTTCTACATGTAGCTGTAGTCTCACTCATAAAGAGACATAGTAGTGGTTTTCTCTACATGGAGATTATGAAATAGAGAAGATAATGTTTGTGGAGCAAATAAGCTCATGTGGAGAAAAGGTTTCTTTACAGGAATTATGAAAGATGATGCAGGTATTTGCTGTGACACTTCAGGCTCTTTTCATCATTCTGTCCCATACTGACCTACTCTGTGAACTTGATACTAAGAGTCAAGGGACTTAAGCCTTACTATACCTTTGATCTACACAATAAAGCAGTAATGATTGTATTTGCTCATCTTTGTCAAAAGCGTTTGTACCTGTGTATGCAGTGAGCTCCCTGAGTGCTGATCTGTAGCATCCATAGGTTTTTGTGATTGAAGACTGTGCCACTTTCTCCTTTGTCCCCAGTCTGGGTAACTGGGAGTGAATAGTTATGGTAATCAGAATTGCAGTCTGCACCTATGGATACATTTTGATTCACTTAATAATCTTTAATATTTCAACTAACTTATTTCAGCAAATGACTTTAAGTCAGAGGAATCTCTGATGCTAGAGTTAGTTCCTGTCTGTCCTGTAGACCTGTTCAAGATTTTAAGATGTGATGGTGGCTCACCTTCAAACCAGAAGGTCAGGTTTTAGTTAACTGTCACATAGAGGCTGCCTCTGGTAACCATGCATCGTTTTATATTATTGTAAATGTGTGTGTGATACTACTGCTTATGCTGTGTTTCAGGAAAAGCAGAGATTTCTGACAGATGTTCTGCATGAAGTGATGTTGCTGGATGGTTTGGCCAGTTCGCATCCAGTATCCCAGGAGGTGCAGCAAGCCACAGACATTGACAGGGTATTTGACTGGATCGCGTATAAAAAGGTGGGACTAATTAAACCTTTCTATTTCTGTATAGATTTGTCAGTAGATATTAGAAGATCATGTTCTGTCTGTAAAACAAGTGCTCAAGGATACATTCATAACAGTTACTAAGTGGTAAACTTTTTTATTTGTGTGGAATATGTTTGGGATATACTACTGCATGTCACTACAATAATTTTATCCCATGGCATTCAACAGAACAGTGTTACTAAATGTTCTTTTAATTACTATTCATTTTGTGGCAGTGACTGAAATGTGTTTAACACTTTAAAAAGCAAAAGGATACGTAGTCTTCACCGTATTGAAACTCTTAAGAAAATTTCTCAAGTACTGAATTTAAATGTAATATTTTTTCCCATTTTTTTTGATGGATGAGATTTTTTTTTCCTATCAACCAGTGAAAACTCAGGTCATTACAGAAGAGTGAGAGCAGAGGAATGGAATTCTGGTGTGGGGAAGGAGTACGTATTAATTCAGGCAATTTCAAATTGTATTTCAGTGATAGGAATGATTCAACTTAACTTTGGGACTTCTATGGAGGAGTGGGAGAGATGCACAGTTCACAGAATCACACAGAATCACAGAATTGTAGGGGTTGGAAGGGACCTCTAGAGATCATCTAGTCCAACCCCCCTGC
>JANHGO010000049.1:18395710-18417742 GCA_024606505.1 Aquila spilogaster | reverse complement strand
AGCCGGCTGGCATGGGCTCTGTCAGACGTGGGGGAAGCTTCCAGCAGCTTCTCACAGCAGCCACCCCTGTAGCCCCCCCGCCATGAAAACCCAATACGATATCTGTCTGTATTACACATCATACATCTGATGAAACTGGGGCTCCGTTAGTGACTAACAGAGAATATGGCGGAGGTGTAATCGAAGCATCTACAATCCTTTACACCTCAGCAGTTTTCCCCTGAGTAGGACTGTCAAAATAATTGTTTCCCTATACCTTTTTTTTTCTATAAAAATAGGGCAGTTACTAACTGTGTATGCCTGAGAAAATTTGGAAATGAACAATAATACGAAGAAGACGGTACTTTTTCCTTCACAAACTTTACCTCATGCAGCCAGCTGAGAACACTAGGAGTGTGTTGGGTAATTGGCTTTCCTGCATCCCATGTTTTTAATTGCCTGAATATACAATCAGCTCAAGGTACATTTCTTGTGCTCTAATGAATTTTAACATAAAGGTTTATTTCCAGATGGATCAGCACTGGAAGAGCTTTTTGGCTGTCTTATAATTTAAATTAACACATTGATACCAAAACCTTGCCACCCAAGAAATTAAACATAGAATTCATTATGTAATTGTGTGGTTATTTTATCTGTGGGGATCAAGGTGGCTTTTGAAAAAAATGCAGCATTCCCTAGAGTTTCTTTATATTATCGCGCTAGGTTGACATTAATTCAGGAACTGTTGTAATTTAGATAAAATTGAAGATATGTCATTTCGGGTTGAAAAAAAGCTTATTTAAACCTTCCATAATTTTTAATTTACTCTTTGCATTTATTTGTGACTTGAAAAAACAAGTAAATTAAGCTCTTCTTTCCTGACATTCTTTTGGATTAGAGACATCTATATGAATGCAATATGAGGAGCTTTTAAGGCATGTCCTTTCTCAGCTGAAAAAGTCCCATCTAGCTGCACTGTAAAAGCGAGTGCAGCACAGTTCATAGAGTATACATGATCATTTAATTAATGTTGCTGCCAGAGTAAATATGCAGCAGTTTTGACATATGTCTGCAATCCATATTTATAGAAGGTATAGAAACAAATTAGTATGTTGGACGTGTGGGTTTGCACCTGCCTGTGATGTAGCTGTGACTTTGACTTTGTCATTTAACTTTTACATGCCGTTATTGTCCCACTTGTAAAGAGACATAATAATGATTTCCTTCAGGTGGAAGTTACAAAGTTTGCAGAACACGCAAGCTCTTGAGGAGAAAGGATTTCTATACCAGAATTATGAAAGACAATGCAGACATCTGCTGTGACACGGCCGTGGGCTCTGTTCATTGTCCTGTCCCACGTCGACCTGCCATGTGAACTTGGCACTAAGATCCAAGTGACTTAAACCTCATTAAATAAAGCAGTAATAATTGTATTTACCCATCTCTGTCAAAAGTTTTCGTGCCTGTGTATACAATGAGCTCTACTATTTGTAGCATCTATGTATTTTTGTGATTGAAGACTGCCATTTCTCCTCTCTTCCCACTCCTTGTAACCGTGAGTAAATGGTTGTTATCAGAATTGTGGTGTGCACTGACATGTATTTTGATTCACTTAATAGTCTTTAATGTAATTTCAGTCAGCTTTCACTGCAGCAAAAGGTCTGAAGTCAGAGGGATCCCTGGTGCTCGAATTAGTTCCTGTCTATTCTATAAACCTGTTCAAGACTGTAGGAGGTCATAGTGGCTTACATTCAAACCAGAAGGTCTGATTTTAGTCAGCTGTCATACAGAGGCTGCCTCTGATAACTGTGCATCATTTCTGTATTGTTGTAAACGTGTATTTGTCTGCAATATTACTGCATATGCTGTATTTCAGGAAAAGCAGAGATTTCTGACAGATGTCCTACATGAAGTGATGTTGCTGGATGGTTTAGCCAGTTCACATCCAGTATCCCAGGAGGTGCAGCAAGCCACCGACATTGACAGGGTGTTTGACTGGATCGCCTATAAAAAGGTGAGACTAATTAAACTTATCTGTCTCTATATATAGATATGTCAGTAGCCATTAGAAGATCACCTTCCATCTGTAAAACAAATACCATTGTAAAAATACATACACCACAGTGCTTATTAGCTGGGAAACTTTAATTTGTGTTGAATTTATTTGGAATATACTACAGTGATTGTAGCCAATTACATTCAACACATTGAGTGTTATTAAATGTTATACGTGAACTTGGGAGGCTTTCAGAATTGAACAAGAAGATTTGAGGTTTTTTATTACTATTTATTTTGTGGCAGTGTCTGAATTGTATTCGACGCTTTAAAAAGCAGAAGGATGTGTAGTCTTTGTCCTATTGAAACTCTGTAGAAAATTTGTCAAGTACTAAAGTTAAATGTACTGGTTTTTTTGTTCTTTTTCTATGTGTGAGAATTTTTCTGTCAGCTAGTGAAAACTCTGAAGTCATTGCTGAACAGTGAGAATGGAGGAACTGCCTTGTGGGGTGATGAAAGGATATGTATTAAAATCGGACAATTTGAAATTGTATTTCAATGAATAGGAAGCCTTTTGGCCAGCTTTGGGACTGACTGAACAGCTTCTGTGCAGGAGTGAAAGGGCTGCATGCTTCCACCTTCTCCATCATATGACTAAGCTTGCTGTTAGCATATGGCCCAAAAGCTGGTGCTTTCCATCATACCACATGATGATTCTCTGCTACATGGAATCGTGTGTAATGCTCTGCCTTAATTTCATGACCAAACCTGCTTGATGTGTGGTGCAGAGGCTGCTGCCTGCAGCCTTCCGCTGTGAAGGCTGTACGGGAGCTCTCTGCTGGCGATTTGGTCTTTTGACTATCATCCTTGTAGTTGGTAATAACTTTTCGTTGCATCATTAGCTGCCTAACATCAGACTGTAACAAGACAGCAGCAGCATAGCACTGACTTGTCTACTGAGCCTCCAGTTTATCCAGTGCTCATTCTGGGCTAAAAAAAGAGGTGTATCCTCTCTTACAGTCATCAGTTATTCCCAGTCAGCAATAACTTCAACTTGATCTTCTTCCATTAAAGGATCTTATGCCTTTAAGGATGGGCAAATGAGTGTGTGTTTGTGTATGTCCATGTAATAAGTATAGAATGTACTATGCAAACACAAAATACTTAGGAAAATATTTTAAAATGCTGGGGTTGCTCAAAAGCCCAAGTAACGTTTTCAAAAATCCCTTACCTGGCTTTGAAAACATTACTGTTGGTCAATTAAGCTATAATAGCCAGCAGCTTTTAGCATACTGAAGTCTTCTCGTTGTTTAAATGTTTCAATCATGTTTGCTGGTGATAGCTGAACCTTGGTGGGTTCAGAGGCTTATCTCATATCAGTATCTTAACGTTTCAAGCTAATTATTCTTTCTAATTAATATGATAATAGTAATATCACCCAGTAAACTGTAATACTTGACACTTATCTTTTCATCTTATGAACACTTTGCAAAAATTAAGGAATTTTCATTTACATTGACGTGACAAATAGGACGGTAGGACACATCTGTATACTTTAGCTATTTTATGCAGGCTAATAGGATCACTCCATTTTCTGTGCAGATTAGAGTACAATCTCTATCTTGTATCTGTCCATTTAAAGGTTCCTTTTTCAGTGTAAGAGTGGCCATGCCCAGTGGATACGGCAGCGTCTCCACTCAGCTTCTCTGATGGCCAACTCTCCTGAACCCTCGGGGACACTGAGTGTGTTCATAGCAGGGCCTGATCCTGTAAGTTTTGAAGCCAGTTACCAGATCTAGCAAACCACCTTGAGGAACGGCAATGGAAGAATTTGCTTAAACACTTTCATAGGTGAGGAGACTGAAAGACCCACTCTTTCGCCCATGAAGTCTTTGTTTTCCTGTCTGATAATCAGTTTGACTGTCTGCTGCTCTCTGTAACCGTTCATCCTTTTGTTTTAGATACAAGCCATATCTAACAGGAAGAAACTTTCCTAAGTGAATTCATAGGCTGCTCTTTTCACTGTTTCTGTATCTTCCTCCAGGCACCTGACACTGTTTCCTTCTGAGGATAAATTAGAACAAGTTTAACATTTTGTAGATTTTACATTGTTTCATTCCTATGTAACCTTGTATGCATGCATGCATAGCTTGGACTTAAAACGACCAGGGAATCATGCTCATTTATTACATAGCTAGAACATTTGCATATCCTTCTAGCTCTCTAGTGTCTGCCAATATAAATACTGCGATGTATGGTACGTCAATAAAATCCAAACTGTAAAGTTATACTGAAGGCTGTACTTGGTCAGACATGTGCTTAAATATTTTCAGGTGCCTCAAAGCCCTCCTTACACAATGAGCCCTGCTGGAGGGATATTGTTGCTGGTGTTTCTGGGATGGCTTTTTGGTTGTTTGCTGACCGATTTTTTAAATTGATGTCAAGTATTAAGTTCTCAGGAATTTTTTCTGTTGACTCTAGTAAACTTTGGATCAGAACTGTCAGTGAGGACTTTTCTACTGTCTTAAATAGAATGCTCATTTTTAAACAGTCTAGCATTATGTGCAGTATCTTCTTCCTACATTTTGGTATGGGTTTTTTTTCCAGTCTCTTTTAATTTTTTTTTTTTTAAATGTCCACTTGGTGTTCCCTGGGACCTTGGATTGTCTATGTGATCTCTTTTCTCTCTTCACAATTTTCTACATGATATTGAAATGATGAAACTTTCTCCCATCTAATTTTTTTCAGTAAAATGAGAGTCGTAGAATGTGATTGTCATTTCATTGTCTTTACTGTCATCAATATGGCATAAATCAATCAGACACCATTATAGTGCCCATCTCTGCTAGACACTCAGCTGTCATTTTAAAGACATGCCTCTTCTTACATGCTTCAGAGATGACCATTGAAACTGTGCTGTTTAAACGCCTCGGAACTGAATATATTTTTCATTTCCACTTTCTTGTCCTCGGTGATTGCACATGTTAAGAAATCTCATGAGATAAACCCCTCAAGACTGGTATTCAGGTAATCCCACAAGCAGAGTGAAACAGAAACTACAGCCCAGCAGCAGATAATGTTTTTCCACTTAAGCTGTTGAGGGTAATGTTTGCCTCTTTCAAAAGCATCATACTAGTCATTCTTCAGATAGGAGCATGTCATCCTCCACTAGGGCCACAAATATGTAGAGAAAAATGAGAAGTCGTGATAGTTCATTAATAAACAGTGCTGGTAGATGATTCAAGGCTCTCAAGTTACATCAGAGAGTGGATATGTCTTCCTAGTGCAGCTGGAAGTGAGATAGTGTCCTCCCACGATGACGGGAAAAGTGGTTATATCCCAAGTGCAGTAGGAAATATAGCCTGTTGAACACAAGAGTGGATCTGAGAATTGTTAAATCAAAGCAAAAAGCGTGACAGCCTTTCCACACCAGAAATAACTGACAGCAGGAATCATAGCCCTGGAGAGCTGCATCAACAGAGGAGGAGAGAGTGCAGCAAGAATAACGTGAGGAGCAACAATCAGCAAGGAACAACCGGCTGTAATAAAATGGAGAAGGAAGACAGCTGCATCTCAAAGGGAGCGGCCAGACCCCGAACAGTGTGAGGGAGAGACATCCCAGACAGAGCTAAAGGAGTCATAGCCCTAGATGAGCAGTCACAGCCAGATAAGAGAAGGGATGAAAGGGCACCAAGGACACTGTAGAGAGCCAGATAATACCTGAAGTCCTTTCTGTCAGCCTGCTGCATGCTTTGAAGTGTGCTGGTGGAAGATTCTGGCAGCAATCAGAGCAGGCAAGACCAGTATGATGGAGTGTAACTATAAAAATACCCCCAATAGAATATATCTTGGCAAGTGACAAACAATAATCAAAACAAGGAAGAGGATGACTCAAATAGGGAAGAATATTCCTTTTTTTCCTTCCCTGTAAGCAAAATTAACTTCAGCAGTGAGCTCAGTTACTGGCCCTGGCTTTATAATGCAAACAATTCATTATTTCCTAAACCTTTGTATGTATAATTTCCTTCTTAACTGTATGCCACTTCTTTCAAAATGCCTTTTCCTGCTTTCTGTGTGGAGTGATGGAAGAAGGATATATTTCTTATATAACATCATCTATAACAGTAATAAAGGGAGACCGTGATCCCTGCCTCCTCTCAAAGGTAATGTTCTGCGTTAGGAAATCTGTTCAACTAAAAATTTGCACAAAGAAAAATGCTCAGCTTCCCTGTATGTCGCGCTAACAGTTCTGACAAAGGAGAATTTAAGAAATTGCAAGCAGTGCCTTGCTCACCTTTTTGAGTGTAATTCTCTTTGAAAATTTACAGCATAATGTATTCTGCAAGAATGTGGAAGAGCAGGAGGGCTAACTGCAGTCGCTGGAAAGGCTTTCTAAAAACTTTGTGATTTTACTTTTGTTGCTCAGGCCCTGGGAAGGATATTGGCACTGTAATGACAAAATAAAACAACACCCACCCCCCCCCCCCCCGAAACATGTATTCTTCCCAGTAAGACCAGGATTAGTATCAGAGAGAAATCCACTCAGTTTGTGAGTGCAATGAAATTGTGACAATGTGCATCTATGAAGTCGCCACAGAAAAGTGAGAGCAGCTCATTAACAGTGAAAGAAATACTAGATAAATACTTATAAATAGTAAAATACAGTAAAATAAGTTTTACTTTTAGTTATTCACTTAACTAAATCAATAACATAAGATGGTATCCAGCTAGTTAGAAGTCTTACAATACAATACAGGTGGCTTTACAACCCACTCCCTTACTGCAGTATAAAGGGAGAGCTTTTTGTTCTCCCTGACTGACTGAGCCGTGATGTCGTCTGTGAATGCCATGAAGTCCTGGGTGCGCGTTTGCGTGATGCTGGTTTCTGTTCCATGACTTGCAAGTGCAGCAGGTCAGTGCCCAGGGTGCAGAAGGAGCCATTGTAACAGAGGAAGTATCTTGTAATGGAAAGAATTTCTTTCTGTTTAGATAAAAAGGTTGAAGGTCATTACTGCTTCCAATATGAAAGCCATGGAAGCTCAGAGTTGGTGAAACCCTTAGGTTCAAGTTCAGAGGAGCCCCAAGAGTGCCTGACTTAAAGTATGTGGGCTGTCCCACTCCAGCCGGTGGGTGCTAGCACGTAAAACTAGGCAGGTGCCTCAAGATACTTAACATACCTCTCGTAAGGCATCTGAGCACCTTCCTGACTCAAACCAAACTGTCATTAACCTTTTACACTGTTCAGTGTATGCTAAAATAGTATTTTCTGAAGAAGAAACGTAGAAGCCACTGTGTGTGGTATATAAACAGCTACACACCTACAGTGCTTCAGGAGTGTTATGTTCCCCATGCTGGGGAGAACTGTATATGAGTTTGGAAATAATAAAAATGGAGCACAAATGTTAATAAAAGCATTTTATTTTAAAGAAGAGCTCATTAGACTAGATTGCTCAGTCAAGGTAGAGCAATTGGGAAGACGCAACCTGTTGTGGTACAAGACTGTCTTTTGCCCGTTCCCCATAGAAAGGCAGCGGCAAACTGCAGCTCCCAAGGGCTGGAGGAGGTGATCAAAGCAGAAACGGCAACGGTGGCTCAAGATGCTGTGCCCTGCCATCATTCCTCATACTTCTGTCCCCGACAGGGAGTAGAAGGAACAGCATGGTGCATCTGTGTCTCAGCTGTTTCCATGGCTTAAAATAAAGTGTTGATAAAGGTGGGTGTACACGGAGGTACCAGCCTACACACTGGAGTTCCTGAAATGCATTTGCCTTTCCTGCTGTTCTGGCTCTACTTTGTAACGGTTATTTTCAGCAAAGGGCAAAGCAGAAAGTACCTCTGTAAGCCTGTACAGGTAGTTTCTGTTTTTTCTCTGAAGGAGTCCAAAAACCAATGATGCCTGAGTAAAGGCAAGGGATAACTTTTGCTGACACGCGTCCTAGTTCAGATCAGTAAAATGAGCAAAAATTACAAGTGTTAAAATAACTTGGAACAAATTGTAAGAATTAGAAATAGAAGATAAACTGGAGGTAATGAAAGAGAGTAAAAGGAAAAAAAAATTGACATAAAAATATGATCCTTCAGGCCTGCAGGACTTCTATTCAGGAGGGAACAACCTCTGCCACACTGTTTTGTTATTATTCTTGTCTTTTAAAGGTATGTTTAAGTACTGGATAATTTCTGAACCTTAAAAGAGGTATTCAAAGAGAGAACGTAGAACGGCATGTTTAATTACAGTTAGTTGCAAATCAGTCTTAGGCAAATGGATTGAGATTCTTATGTGGTATTTAGTGAATTAAAAAACCACAAATATAAATTTTCATGCTTCATGGAAACAAACCTGGTCAAACAGACCTGATTTCAATCTTTGATGAGATTAAACGTGTGGTTGGTAAAGATAAATTGTGTTGAGACTTAGACTTTTAAAATCTTTGTTTCATTATGGCATAATACTCTAGTTAAAAAAAAAACAACAGTGCTATACCATATCACTACAGAACACATTGGCTGGATTAATAGATAGCTATCAGATCATACTGATCCCCAAGGTAGTCTTCAATGGAGAATCATCTAAATTCTGAGTTTTATTTTACCTAATTTGCTTTTGGATTCTCTGTGGAGCTGGTTGGTAAAATGGTGATGCATTTCCTCTTTGAAGTGAAGTAACTGTGACCATGTAAATACTTCTGTAAGTATTCATCATAAAAGGGAAGACCTTTGTCCATTACTCCTAATGGAAAACAGGGATTTGTGGAGCCTGTTTTATTATTACAAGAGTTTCTTAGTACAGAGGATTTTAAGATGAACTAGTTTATTCACTACTTACTTAAATTTTGGTGATGGCCTGCCTGTGTAAATAATTTCATTAACCTCTTGTGTTTGTCCATCCTTGAAAACTTCCTCATATGAGCAGTTAATGAAAAAATATAACGTGCTTTTGTCCTTGTCAGTGGTGTCAGAACATGTAAGAGAGATTTTGGTGGTGAGGCGAAATAAAACTTGTTGTAAATGGAGTTCCGATAGCATTTTGTCTAGGCAACTGATACTTTTTACTATTCAAGGAAAATGATGTGACAATATCCACCTGAAGAACATGATTAGTTATGGTCATTTACCCCTGAATTTTGTTCTTTGTGTCATGTTCCTAAAATTTGCAACAGAATTTATGTCTAAGACAAACATTTCGCCAAAGCTCATCTTACCATCTGACCATTTTGGTATTATCCAGCCCTAGAACAGCTGTGTTTGTCAGAATAGAAAATGATTATGATTTCCCAGTGAAAAGCTCTCCTTGAATATAATGTTGCTTTTTCAGTGATGTTTTGGCATCAGATAAATGGCCTCACAATCTATAAAAACAACATAAGATGCCTTTATGCATTTTTAATGATTTAGCACAGTACATTACAGGTTTATAGGTATATTTGCTGATTTTAAAAGTATTGGCTCATCCACACTCTAAGTAGAGTTTTAAAAATAGTGTAAGTTTAATTTGCTTATTAAAATATATCCTGGTTTTATTGATGAGCATCAACAGCACGTTAACTTGTGGGTGTGCTGTCGTGGTTTAACCTCAGCCGGCAGCTAAGCACCACGCAGCTGCTCGCTCACCCCCCCACCCCCCAGTGGGATGGGGGAGACAATCGAAATAAAAAAAGTAAAACTTGTGGGTTAAGATAAAGACAGTTTAACAGGACAGAAAAGGAAGGGAGAAAAAAAAATATATACAAAAGAAGTGATGCGCAATACAATTGCTCACCACCTGCTAACCGGTCCCCAGGCCAACTCCCCCAGTTTATATACTGGGCATGACATCATACGGTATGGAATCCCCCCTTGGCTTGTTTGGGCCAGCTGTCCTGGCTGTGTCCCCTCCCAACTCCTTGTGCCCCTCCAGCCTCCACTGGCAGGGCAGTGTGAGACGCTGAAGAGTCCTTGACTGAGTATAAACACTGCTTAACAGCAACTAAAACATCAGTGTGTTATCAACATTCTTCTCATCCTAAATCCAAACCACAGCACTATACCAGCTACTAGGAAGAAAATGAACTTCATTCCGGCCAAAACCAGGACAGTGTGCACTGCTTGATAAGCAAATATCAATTGGAAATTCTGTATTACTTTAAAAAGTGAAGAAGATAAATGAGGGACTTTTTTATCTAGTCTCTACTGTTAAAATCAAGTAGGGATAGTTTTTTTGGACTCCTTTTAATGAATGTAGTCCCTTACTTTTTAACAATTTAGTACCAAGTGCAGGGAAGCCAGTCAGAGCCAAATTCAGCCAAGTACATACTTACTTGCTTAATTTTATGTGTGTAAGCTGTGGAATTTAAGTTGGGTTGCTTACATGCTTAAGGTACTTCAGTGTCACTAAATGATGGCCTGGACTAAGACCTTCAGGATTAGGCTCATATTATCACACTTTGTACTAGCATGCTGCATAGTTTGCATATACCTATCTCCGTCCTTACTTCTTCTTACGGCCTTTACGTGGGTTTTCCAAAGGGAAAGCCTCTAGGAATGCATTTGAACATTTTACGTTTCTGCCACAGGGCGGAAATCATAGGCACGTGTTTACTCATTTACATTCTGTTATCCTCATCAAATAAGAAAGCATTCATACTCATCAAATTCACATGCATTAAGCTTCATTTTTCTTCTAGTATTTGGAGGTGCCGTTGGAGAATACAGAAAATAGCCAAGCTGGTGTATTACAGTGCTCAGTTTCTGAAAATGAAAGAGGGATTTAGTGCTGGTGACTCATGATACAGTCTAATTAATTCCCTGAAAAGAATTTCTCAGTGAGTACTTCTGCAGTTCCCAGAGATGAGATATTTTGGATAGAGACAGCTGAAGAATTCCAGAGCAGGCTTTGCAATTATCTCCGCTGTTACGGCTTGATAGAAGGACTTCAGCAGAGGTCTCTCAGGAGCCCACCGCAGTACTGTGTTGTAACTGATGGCATGAACAGGACACTCTTGTTCCACAGCTCTCAGGGAAAGGCTGCATACCATGAAAGACGGTTCAGGTGACAAAGATGGGAAGGTAAAATCCATTTCAGCATGACCTTCTGAGTGGGAACTGAGGAATGGTTGGACTTCTCTTGGGGAAAAAGGAAAAAAGCAAAGAGGGTATGGTGAATATGTTTGCTTAAGGAAGGACAGTTTAAATGCAACACCTGGCTTTGAAAGTGGTTACTCAGTTTTCAGTTGTTCTTAGGGATGTTCAGAACTTAGGGATGTCCATTGATTTGCTTAAGGTCACGCCAGTCGCTCAACAGACGCTACAGCCAGACTTCTCCCATCTCGTGGTCCTCTTCTTTAACGTGCTGAGGGTAACAAGTCAGTTAATTCAGTGCACTACATGTACTGTAACGCAGCAGCTCAGTTGACCAAGTTTTTAAATAATTCATTTACACACATATACACCATTCTGTATCTACGTTTGAGCAAATTCTGCAGATGTGACTTAGTCAAAACATATTTTTTGTGTTCAATTTCTCCAGGATTTGACAGATTTCATTTTGTTTTTTAATTTTATGTAAGAGTTCTTTTTTAAGTGTCACATTTTTGCTACATGTTTGATGTACATTGTTCTTTCACTTTAATTCATGCTGTGTTTTTCCCAATAAGCTAAATTTCATGGGGCATCCAGCTGTGGTTGCTTAGTACCAACAAAGAATGATTGTTTTGGAAAACGTGACTTGGATATTACTTGTTGGCTAGTGTTCACATTACAAAAATAATGTGCAAATGTGCATTCTTTGTATGAGTGCTTGGTAATATGCTCTTCTAATATTTAAAATGAACTTAGAATCACAGAATTATCTAAGATTTTGAGAAATAAAGAATAATGTATGAATTTAGGAACTTTGAACTGAAATGAAATTATACTCATTTACTTAAGAACCCATTTGATTGTGGATACCCTTAGGCTTCTATTTGACAGAATACTGTAAAAATATCTTCAACGTTTTTAAGTAGAAAAACCAACCCGCATGCTGCTTTTATTACATTTGCAGTTCTAAAAAATCTTTCTTCAGCACATTTCATGAAGAAAAGATTTAACTATTATTCAAAACATATTAGCCAAAATTTGAAAGTTGTTGTGTGATCTTAAGTGATTCCGCTAAGGTAGTTTATGCCCGACTTGAGTGTATACAGGAGGTATGGCTCTGGCTTACTGGGTGAGGGGCCACGTCGTGGCCAAAGTGTAAAAGGGGGACTCAGATTTTTAAGGATATAGCGGAGAAGTGCAATGAATTATTTGTATTGGACTTTCCTGCTGAAGAATGGGTTGATTCCCATGCTCAGTTTAGTCTTTGTAACAGATAGGTTGTAGGAGGTATCAATTTGAGGTAGGTATATGGGAAACAATAACTAAAAAGGTGAATTAGTTTTTAGGAAGTCTGCAGAGCTGGGTGGCATCCACCTGCACCTTCTGAAGGTAACCAGATGTGGAGCTGCAGAACTTCTGGCAGTGGGTTGTAGAGCATCCTTACAACCGGCCACTGTGCTGGAGAATTGCTGGGGTAATGTACGGAAGGGGCTCCAGGAGAAGTCCTGGGAGCTATAGGCTGATGAGTTCAGCTTCCTTCTCCAGCTGGGTGGGGACTTCATAGGATATAAAGAGTAAGATAACTGAGCGTGTGGATAAACACGACAGTCTTGCCTGGACGTAACTGCTGCAAAGGGAGATTCTGTCTCACTAACCAGCTGGAGTTCTTGGGGGGAGTCAGCAGACACTGGATTTAAAAAAAGTCTTTGACAAGGCACCTCGCGTATAGCTCAGGGTAAGTAGTTGAAGGAGGAAACTATTTAATGTGTGTGACTCATGACCGATTCATTAAATAAAAGAATACTAGTATATGTCAGGTATATATTAGTAGCTATCAAACTTTGTATATTGATTCTCATCTTAAATCAGGAGCTCTTTATGAAAGAATGGTACCTTTGTGAGTGCCTGTGTGTGGTCTGAGCCTTGTTTCAATCAATGAAGATGAAGGTGATTATAAGATATTATTATTGATAATAATAATAATAGCTCTGACAATAATATGAATAAAATCTAGTGTAACTGAAGTAGAGGATAGAGTAACTCATATTTCCCTTAGCTAGAGAGAAAGTAACCCTAATCTTGAACTGCAGGGATACCAGCATACAGAAAAATAACTGTAGGCCTCCTATCTGCGTCCCATTGTATTTGAAAAACAAGCAGAGCTATTACATATTAATCAAGACTGATTTTGAGCTGACTACTACACAATAGAAGAATGTTAATAAATCACCTGTATTCAGTGTTGGTTTTGGGATTTGTTTTTAAATGAGAGAAGAAGCAGCAAAATGGATGGGTGGAGGTTTTGTGGAAAATTGATATATTAAATTTTTTAAAATTTTTTTTTAGAAATTCAGTTACGTAGTTTTTGTTGGTAGTCCAGTGCTCCTCTCCTCAGTAGCTCACTCTGCACTTACACTTTTGATACCACAGTGGTGTTTTTCATACCAGAATACTTCCTGATTTTAGCTTTTATGTCACAAAAGGGATCGTTCTGAACTAAATCAAAATAAACAGCTTTCATTCCTATAACAAGGATGGCAAGGCGGACATTCAGTGTAGAAGAGGTATATTGAGGTCTGTGTAATTATTATTACTGATATGTGGCATTACGTGGGATAAATGGATAGGTGAGCCTGCAAGGTGCTATCTCAGACTTCGCAAACTGAGGGAGGTGTTTTTGCAGTGTTTGCGCTTTCCCATTTTCTAAGGTTGCTCTGTAAGTTGCAGGATAAAATATCTTCAGAGGGATTCATGCCATCTCACTTGGGATGTTCCCTGTGTAGGCTCCTGCAACCGACTCGTCCCCTAACCTCCCTGTATCATCAGTGAAGATAAACAGGCACTTTTAGGGTGAAATTCATCTGTCCTATTTTAGGTACGTGTCTTTGGAAGAGATGAATCAGGATGAGCTGAAGTGCTTGTTTCTCTCTCCGCTGCCTTTAAAGGGAGTCTAGGCAGCTGGCTCAGCTGTATACAACGGAGGAAGCATCAGATAGCTACAGTGTAGGCATCTGCATTCAGTCAGATGAATCTCAATCCTACGGTTAGAACAAAACCAACAAAACACACAAAAGCAGAACCAAAAATAAAAAAGAAGTTGATGTTCTAGGAAAAAATGACAAGTTTTGGTGGGAAGGAGGATGGAAGAGCAATGCTTTTTCTGGGTCAGCCTTTTATGGTCTCTTTTCATTCCCCCACTCCAACTCATTTACAAAACCATAGA
Source organism: Aquila spilogaster (assembly GCA_024606505.1). NCBI lineage: Eukaryota > Metazoa > Chordata > Aves > Accipitriformes > Accipitridae > Aquila > Aquila spilogaster. The sequence continues at coordinate 18,403,491 of JANHGO010000049.1, read as the reverse complement.
TTATTTCACCCTCAAAAGAGTCAGCTGTAGTTCACGGTTTCTGTTTTGTGTTGGTGACATTTTTCTCTCATGAGCACTTTTTAGAATTCAGACATAATTTTTGGTCCTTAAAAGAATAGTGCTGAATGAGTTACCAGCTCATTTGTATCTCTTCACACGTGGCCCCTTGCCCTTGCCTCCTAGCTTCTGCATAATCCTATGTGCTGGTTTACTGATTTTTGTATTGTTCCCTTCACTGCAACTGCTTCACCAGTTTGTTATTTTAAGTGCTTTTCTTTGCGGTCTGCTCGGTACAGAATATCCACCTTCAGCTAGAAAGCACTCTCTTCAGGGCCCTCTCTCAAATACCTATCGTTGCTGGTTTTCTTATATGAAAGTATGACAAGGTAGAATAAACTGAGATATATGTTATTCAACTGTATATATAGAAAAGGATGGTGTCACACCAGTTTTATATCTCCGCAATTCAGAAATTCTTGGGAACTGCTTGCTAGTACAGAACTTTTGTAAGAGAGTGGGGAATCAGTCTCTGTATGGCCTTTGTGGGCAGTGCAGTTGAATTCATCTCACCTCACTTTAGATGTCTGCAGTGCAGATAAGTACATATAAGCTAGTCACCCAAGGCTACTTCTGGAGTAAATTACAAGAGATGGGTGCTTTTAGGGTATAATTCTCCCATCTGGAGGTCTACTTTAAGATGAGACAAGGTGCACCCAGAAGTGACTGGTGCTGTCCATTGACTGTAAAGGAAATCTAAACAACTAAAGTAATTGTAGACACAGATGCTACAGATACCTGTATTGAGTCAGCTGTATCCCCTCCTATGTGGCTGTATAACAGTACTGTGTTGTCTGCAGTAGTCAGATTTTTGTGGGTTCACGCATAAGACTTACTTTTTTTTCCTGTTAAAGAAAATTCCATTTGGTACTTTCTTTTGTATAAGAAATGATTACAGGATGCAAGTTGCAAGTGAAACAATTAATTTAAGAATTCAGGTATAATAAAATTGGATCATTCAGTAAGTCAGAGAATTAAATTAACTTACAGTAATTGTGACCGGTAGTGGTGCCACAGGATCAAAAAATGTAGGAGTGGGTCTTTAAAAATTAGTTTCATTTAACATTATTTTACATTGGCATGGAGAGAATTTGAATGCCTTAACTGTGACTCTGCGTTTTGTAGATTTCAAAGACAAGCTCAGCTCACATATAAAGGAATTTTGCTCCTAATTTTAGTTATGGATGGTCTTTAGCATGGTGTGAATGTGCAAACAAGTTTCTTCAGGGAAAGGAAGAGCATAAACTTACAGCACTTCAGCCAGCGTTGGCTAATTGCCCATGAGCATGCCTTTTCCCCAAGAGCACTTTGCAGAAAAAGGCTGTGTATGCAGTTAATTTCCATGGAGTAGCCAACATGCTCCACCTTCCTTTCCTATAGCGGTGGAGTCACAGTGCTGAAGAAGTTTCGACTGTGTCATAGGTTATATGAGGAGCATGCTGGGTGATCTTCGGCAAATAATTTCACTATGATGTGCCTCAGTTTCCCTTTAATTTGCAGGATATTGATATCAGTGTCTTACGAAGCACTTACGAGATCTGCTAATGAAGAGTGCTTCACCAGAGCCAGGTAGTGCCATTAATCATTGACTGAATATCTAGTGTATTTGAGTAGACTTTTATTAAGATGGGGTACAGTAGCTTAAGGTGAGTCAGATTTTCCACTGGCAGGAACATGGGTACGTTTTTTGAATAGGAAAGAATTGCTTTCCACTAGACCTGTTAAACCAATGTGTTTTACCTCTTGAGGAGGTACTGAGTCATCCACTGCCTGGAGGAAAGCACTTAAATCATCAATAAATAGCTGTTCTGCCCTGTAGGAGAGCCGGGTTCGCTTCCTAAGACTCCATATGTCATTCCTCGGTTGGACAAATGTTGGCAGAGCAGAAGTGGCCCTGAGAATGAAATGGGGAGCGGATCGGTTGCATGTCAGGGCGTTCAGGGAACGATGCTGACAGGTTCCAGAGGGCATCCTTTGCAGCAGGACAGATGTGTTGTGGTTTAGGATTTTTCTGTAGGTTTAGGTCTAGGTCAGAGGAGCTTTCAGAGGGTATGGAAGCATAGGTGCTCTGGACTCCATCTAGTTCACTGCTTGCTAGGCAGATAGGCAGTGAAAATGCTAGCACATTGGGCCGTTCAGATGACCCCAAGGCTATGTCTTCTATTACTCCTGTAACTGAACTTACTGCACATACCTTCTTTACCTCCCAGGACCCTCTGGTAAGGGTCATCGTCCAAGCTCCTCTTTTTAGTAAGCCCCTCTTCCTTATGCCAGTTACTCTGCATACCTCTTGCATTTTATCCTTCTGCCTGCAGACCTATTTCTCTTCATTTCCCAAGGGCCAGTATTTGCTGCCTTTCCTTCCCAGAGCTGGGAGTGTATTCATTGCTTCTGCTCGTACGAATGTATCACTGTCCTCTCTTCTGCCTGCTCTTAAAGTGCAAGAAAGATTAAATGAGTGGTTTCCTCCCTTTTCTTCCTCCCATTTCTTTTCCCTCCACACCAAGGGCTGCATTTACTCCTGTTTCTCCTCCCTTCTCCCCAAGACAATTTTTTCCTCTTGAGGTTCTCTGTTTTTGTTTTCCCCTTTTTCTTTAGAATCCCCTTCCCCTTCCCTTCCTAGCATTTGCTTTCCCTGTGTGGGGAAGATGGCAGAACTGGGACAAGAATAACGTTCTGGAAACTGTAAGTAGGACTTCTGGGTTTTCTGAAGGTAATTAATTGGTGGAAAGTACTTCTGAAGTAGCTGTGAAAAGGGATCGATCCTGAGAGAGTAGTCCTGCCTTCATGCCTTGGATTTCTTATTCAGTCTTTGCTTGCTTTTTTATTTTGTTTGCTGTGTAAAGGCCAGCCATAGTTCCATCCAATGTGTGGCTAAATGTCACCTGTGAGAGGAATTCTATAATTTTTTTACGTGTATCTGACAGTTCTTGGTCTCTGGATAGAAAAAGACTCTGTGAGCAACATCATATGAAGGTACTTGCTTCCTTGCTTCTCACAGCAATCAGTAGAGTTAAGGTGCCTATATAAATATATGTCCATTGCTACAATGTGAAATCTAAACTGTGAGAAAAAAACAAGGAGACCCTGGAATACTAACAAGTGAGTAGGAAAAGGGATGTGTGATGAGTGAAAAATGTCTTTGTTGTTAAGGTTTTAGGCTGATCTTTATATATTTTTGGTTCTGCTACAGATGTTTTGGGTTGCCCTGCCCAAGTTACTTACAGGATAAATAGGATTTATCTATTTATTAGATTTTTTTTCTCTTCTCTTTATCTGCCATGACAGATTTATCTGCTGTTTATCTGCTTAAACATCTCTGAGAACTTTACTCATTCTGTTCCTCTAGTAAAATAAGGGTAATAATGCTTCCTGACCTATTGTCTTGTCTGTTCAGGTAATAACCTGTTTCGGCAGGGATTATTTTCTATGCTGCTGTGTGTTCCAGCCTTGATTGGTCTCCCAGTAAGGTTATGTACCACCATAAAAACATAACATAGTTGTTAATAATGCAAACACCGTCTTTTGGCTTATCCACTGTTCAATTCTTCTAAGCAACTACAAACGTCTCGTCAATTAATGATTTTTTTTCTTTGTTTTTTGCTTCAGTTACTTTGCTAACTATATATTATTTGTTGTTGCTGCCTATGTGAAGAACTTGTGGCATTTTCTTACAATTTCCCAATAATTTATGAATCTTTTTGATTTATGTCATTATTTCAAATGTTGGTTATTACAGATAATCCCTTTGGTACTTCAAAAATAGTCACTGTACAAAAAAATCAGTGGAACATGTGTAAAATGGTCTAAAAATTGGACAACTGTTAAATTCCAAAACTAATCTGAACTTTAATCTAGCAGGAAAATGCATAAAATCTTGTTTTGAAAGCTGAAGCTAGAGAAATTCAAATTAGTAAAAAGATGCACATTTTCACTGTGAGAGTAAATATTAGTGTGACATGTTATGTAGTACTGTGAAACATTTTCGTGTTCTTGAATCTTCCTAAAATAGATCCTATTGTGTAAAGAGAAGCAATAGGGTTTTTGCTTAAATTACTGTTTGACCTCTGTTAATGCAGGAAGTCAGATTACATTGTTGTAATAGTTCTTTTGGTTTTAGAACCTTTGAATTTTTGAATCTGTGAAATGATTTGGGTTTTTCTATTTTCTAATTGAGCATTAGCCTAATTCCTGGACCTACATCTGTAGCTGAGGTTGTTGAGTTCTAGCATAACATTGTTCTTACGGCCTTTGATTCACTGTCTTTCTTAAATCAAAAGTGTCCTCCCTCTCGTGCAGTGATCAGTACTAAGTATAACATTTGGTTAATTGGATTGGAAGGCTGGTTGTCTTGCAACTGGATTGCAAAGTAGGATATTATAGCTAGATCATCAATCCGGATCTGCAAAGATATTTCTGCTTGAAATAGAGCGCTTGTGCAAGGGGAAAATACGCAGCAATTGTGGTTCTGAGAGGGAGTGAGAAAACAAAAGGAATGCCTTAAAGAAAGTGACTCTGGCAAGTGTCTATCTGTTTCTTGGTGTAAGTACTGAGAATTAGAATCACCTGTGAAACAAAAGAAATTTTTTAGATCTCTCTGCTTTGCCTGAAGGGGCAAAGGGATAAGAACTGGTATAAGTAGAGAAAGAGTGTTATACAAGTACTTACCTCTTTGCATGACAGTCTGGGAAGTAAGCTGACTATTAATAAGTCAAATACGTATATCTACATCTTATAATATTCTTATGAAAATGATCCACTTCCAGATCATCAGATCTTGAAGGCTTTTACAAAGGAAAGTAGTATCACTAAATCCTGATTTACAGTAGTATAATGGAGGTAAAAATATTATCACTGTGGTCGAATTTAGCATGGACATTATTTTTTGCCCTCATTTAAAACTGTGCAGTACTGCTGAGTGCACAGAAGGGCTGGGGGCAACCAGGTGTGGAGCTGACACATCCCTGCTCCAGCAGTGGAGAGAGTGTGTTTTATGACCTGTGCCTTATTCAGTATATGGGGCAGGATATTAACAATGCCAGTCTACTTACTCGCTTTTCTTTGTAAGCATTTGCATTATCTTCTCTCTCTCTTTTTCATTCCAGCACAAATAAAGATTGTATTGATCATGTGTTTCCAAGATGATAGTGTTGGATGGAAATGCCTACTTCAGATTGTTATTATTGTGTAATGTTGATATGCAAACCCGGTAACTTCTTTTTTTCTCTATCATTTCCCACAGGGTGCAGCTCTAATTCGAATGTTGGCTAACTTTATGGGTCACTCTGTGTTTCAAATGGGCTTACAAGTAAGTAAAGGCATTTCTGTCTTTGTGTAGGTGTGCATTTCTAGCAGTTTCTCTTGCTCTCTTTTTTCTTTTAAAACTATATTTGCATCTATTTGTGGAAATGCTTCTTTACTTCAGGACCATCTGAGGCACCAACACGTCCCTAAAGCTGAATTTGATGGAAGACATTAAGTAGCGTAACACACATTGCGGTGCCGCCAGTTTCACCTATATTTCTTGGTGTATCAAGTGATTGCGGTTTAACTGGCACATTGTTTTTTGTCCGTTTTGTGTAGATTGCCACGTAAACCCCATTTTGTCCATGTGACAGCTGTGTGAAGGGCTAGCTGAGGAGAGAGCTACTTCTTTTCAATTACATTTGCATGCAGGTATAACAAATAATAACAAATGATGTCAAGCCAGCTAGAAAATACACAGCCCTAAAACTAGTAATGCTTTTCAGATAAATATTTTTGCCTTCCCTTCCCCCCTAGCAAAATCCTTGAGTTTTATTTTTATCTTTGATAAGCATGGAGTGCTTTCTGCCTTAACGATGTTTTGAAAACTCACTCTGCCTTTTAAAAGAAATTTAGAGAGGTAACATTTCTGTACAGAGAAAGAAATTCAACATGCTGATTACCAAGGATGAACTCTTTTCAGCAATAATTCAGTGCAAATGAGTGTTTCGTAAACTATTTAAAAACAAACAAGCCAAAGCGTAAAAAACAATACGACTCCCTCTATTCCATTGAAATCTGCTTGTGTAAATCATGTTACAGGCAGCTGTGATTGATGAATTATGTATGATGCAGCCTGCTACTTAGAAGCGTCCTTTAAAGTAAATTGATGTTCACCTGAAATACAATTATGCTAAGATGGAAAGAGCAATCAATCTTATCTGTTCTTAGTAAGCTTTTCATTTTGAAATTTAAATAAACTCTGTCTAGGATCAGGTCATTTTTTTAACAGAATAATTCTACCTCTAACCAAAATAAATTGGAAGATAAAATATAAAACAAAAGTTAAATAAATGCATTGGTTATGTCAGAGAAGTGTGTTCCATTCAATAGGCAATGAAAGGAAACCTGCTGGGGAGATACAGCTTTTTGGAGAGTTTACAGGACATTCAGGGCTTGCGGCATAACTTACTCACAGGACCCAGTTGGATCATTTTCCTAGTTGTAACATGAGGTCACATCAGTTAGATAATCTTCTTATCCAGATAAGAAATCTTGAAATCATAAGTTTCCTTCATAAAATCTTGTATATGTTAAGGGTGAAACCCTCATCTCATTTAAGCCAGTAAGACTTCTGTCCTTAGTCTGGCAAACTCCATATTCCAGCTAGAAACTTTTGCCTGCACAGATCCATTCATATGGAAATTCAGTAGCAATTTTCCCAAAAAAGCGTTGCACTCAAGGTTTTAGAAAGGGAAAGTTTTATTACGTGCATCTCAAGCCTCGTTTTTCTATTTTCCTTTATGTTTGCCTGAGAAATAACAGTGTGCAAGTTGTCCTGAAATGAATTTAGAAAAGTTCAGATCAAAGAATAGGGCTATGCAGGGATTAAGTAATCATAATTACCATAAAGTTGTAATGGAGCTTTGTTTTTTGATTTGAGTGGTTTCGTATTATTTCTGCTTTTCACGGGTTCTGCTCTAAATAGAAACTCTTCTGTTTGCTAATGAAAGTCTATGAAAAATCTAACTGTGAAAATCTGACTAGTGAAAGTCTTGGCATCAGTTCAGTAGGAAGATGATATTCTAACTTCTTTTATAAAAACTGTTTGAAATCCAGACAGAGATTTTCCATGTGTATGTCTCCAAGTTGAACAAAATAAAACATAAAGTTCATAAGCTTGTTCATAAGCTACAAATTATACAATTGGAAATGTCTGTCAATCATTTAATTCTTTGTGTTTTGTGGATCTAATGAAATAGTGTTCCTGCACTGTAGAGTTGGGAGGACAGCTTTGCTAATGATAAGGGGAACTGGAGGACTAATTCACCCTTTCTATTATGCATTCATTTAGGCTTTTTAGCTCTTTAGCCCTGGTACCATCTCTTGGGGTTTAGCATTATGTTGCCTTGAATCCAGTTTTACCATGGAATTCTAATATTCAACTAAATGGCCTTCCTTAAGGTTAGCTGCAAAATCGAGTGTTACTACTATTTATAAATCTCTGCAAATAATGAAAACTCTGAAAGTGCACTTGATGGTTCATTCCTCCTGGGTTATTCTAATGGCTTGCTGGGTAACTGAGTTCTGAAGGACCTTCACTTTATCTTATTTGCTTTGTTTTTTGTTAGCCTCCAGTACATCCATGTGCTCCAGGAGCACATCAGTGTTAACAGAATCACAGAATCATAGAATCGTTTAGGTTGGAAAAGACCTTTAAGATCATCAAGTCCAACTGTTAACCTAGCACTGCCAAGTCC
>JANHGO010000049.1:18361109-18395610 GCA_024606505.1 Aquila spilogaster | reverse complement strand
GCTCCCTAGACCAGGTTGCACAGGTAGGCGTCCAGGCGGGTCTTGAACATCTCCAGAGAAGGAGACTCCACAACCTCCCTGAGCAGCCTGTTCCAGTGCCCTGTCACCTGCACTGTTAAGAAGTTCTTATGCACGTTTGTGCGGAACTTCCTATGCTTCAGTTTGTGGCCATTTCCCCTCATTCTATCACCATACACTGCTGAGAAGAGTCTGGCCTCATCCCTTTGGTCTTGCTGTTAGCCTGTTATCCAAAAGCTGGAGGTTTCCATCATACCACGTGATAATTCTCTGCTGTGTGGTATGGTGTCTGATACTGTGCTTTAATTTCATGACTAAATGTGCTTGATGTGTGATGCGGGTGCTGTTTCCTGCAGCTTTCCACAAGCAAGGTTGTACTGGAACTCTCTGCTCCAGACAATAAGTCTTTCGACTGTTACCCTTGTACTGGATAATATTTTCCTTCTGCATCATTAGCTGCCTAGCATCAGACTGTAACGAGACAGCTGCAGCATAGCACTGACTTGCCTGCTGAGCTTCCAGTTTATCTAGCAGATATTTAGGGCTAAAAGAGAGTGTATTCTCTCTTGCAGTCACCAGTTATTCCCATCAGCAACAAATTCAAGATGTTCATCTTCTCTTAGAGGTTCTTATTCCTTTTGGGGTGGACGGATGAGAGTGTCTGTGTATAAATGTTTAATAGATATAGAATGTAATATTTGAACATAACATACCTAGGAAAATATTCTAAAATACTGAAGTAGCTCAAGAGCCCAAATAACATTTTCAAAAATGCTTTCGCTGCCTTTGAAAATATTACTCTTGGTCAATTAAGTGATAATAACCAGCAGGTTTTTCATTATTGAAGTGCTCTCATTGTTTAAATATTTTAATCATGTTTGCTGGTGATAGCTGTACCTCAGTTGATTCAAAGGTTTATCTCACGTCAGTATCTTAATATTTCAAGCTAATGATTTTTTTCTAATATGATAATAGTAATATTATACAGTACATTGTAATACTTAGCACTAAACTTTTCATTATATGAACGTTTTGCAAACACCAAGAATTTTTTATTTACATTGAAATGATAAATAGGACTCTAAGACACATCTGTGTACTGTTAGCTATTTTGTACAGGCCAATAGGATCACCCTGTTTTCTCTGTGAATTTGAGTACAAATCTGCGTATTGTATCTGTCTGTTTATTTAAAGGTTCATTTTTACTGTAACAATGGCCATGCTCAGTGGATATGGCAGCATCTCCAATCAGCTTCTCTGATGGCCAGCTCTCCCAGAACTCTTAAGTGATGTGGAGTGTGTTCATATCAGGGCCTGACCCTGTAAATTTTAACTCTTTTACCTGATCTAGCAAAACAACCTGAGAAATGGCAATGGAAGAATTTACTTTTGCACATTCTTAAGCGAGGAAATTGAAACACAGACACTTTCACCCTTAAACTGTTTGTTTTTCTGTCTAGTAAGTTATCCATCAGCTTTTCTGTCAAACCATTCATCCTTTTGTTTTGAATATAAACAGTCTCTCATAGGCTGGCTTCATAGCTGCTTTTTTTCCCTGTTTCTGTACTTTACTCTAAACATCTGACACTGTTTCCTTCTGAGAATAAATTAGAACTAACTTGAAGTTTTGTAGATCTTGCATTCTTGTTTCATTCCTATGTAATCTTGTATGCAAGCATGCACAGCTTGCATTTAAAATCAATTCGCTTGTTGATGAAATGAACTCTTTTATGAGATAGCTAGAACTTTTGCCTATCCTTCTAGCTCTCTAATCTCTGCCAATATCAATACAGTGATGAATAGTATGTCAATAAAATCCAAAATGTACCTGGTCAGGTGTTTGTTCAAATATTTTCCAGTGCCGCAAAGCCCTCCTTACACAGTAAGCCCTGAGTGAGCGATTTTATTGCTGGTATTTCATGGTTGGCTTTTTAGTTGATTGCTGACTTGTTTTTTAAATTGCTGAAAAATACCAAGTTCTTGGGAATCTGTTGCTTTTCACTCTCGTAGACTTTTGGTCAGGACCATCAGTGAGGTATTTTCTGCTGTCTTTATTAAAATGTTAATTTTAAAACAGTCTAGCACTACATGTAGTATCTTTTCCCTACTTCTTTTTTATATATATATATATATGTTCTCTTTTAATATTTTTCAAAATATTCACCTTGTGTTCCCCGGGACCTTAAGCTGTCCATGTGATCTCTTTTCTCTCTAGTGTTTTCTATCTGAAATTGAAATGGTGAAACTTTCTCCCGTCTCATTTTTCTGCAGGGAAATGACAGTCATAGATTGTCATTGTCATTTCATTATCTTTACTGTCATCAATATGGCATAAATCAATTAGAAACCATTAAAATGCCCGTGTCTGCTAGACACTCAGCTGTCATTACTCTTTCTGTACATTTCAGAGATAACCATTGAAACTGTGCTATTTAATGCCTTGGAGCTGAATATATTTTTCATTTCCACTTTCTTGTCCTCAGCGATTGCATGTGGTAAAAAGGTTCATGACTAAACCCCTGAAGAATGGTATTCAGGTAATCCCATTAGCAGAGTGAAACAGGCACTGCAGCACACAGTATTTCCACTTATGCTGTTGACGGTGGTGCTTGGCTCTTTCGAAAGCCAAACGCTATCATAGCAGTCCTTCACATAAGAGCGTGTCATCCTCCCCTAAGGCCACAAATATGTAGAAATAAACAAGAAGTCATGATAGTACATTAATAAGCAAACAACAGTGGTAGATGATTCAAGGCTCTCAGCTCACATCAGAGAGTGGATATATTTTCCTAGTGCAGCTGGAAGTAAGAGTGTCCTCCCACAATGACAGGAAAAGTGGTTATATCCCAAGTGCAGCGGGAAATATAGCCTGTTGAACACAAGAGTGGATCTGAGAATTATTAAATCAAAGCAAAAAGCGTGACAGGCTTTCCACACCAGAAATAACTGACAGCAGGAATCATAGCCCTGGAGAGCTACATCAACAGAGGAGAGAGTGCAACAAGGATAACATGAGGAACAACAATCAGCAAGGAAGAACCAGCTGTAATGAAACAGAGAAACAAGACAGCTGCATCACAGAGGGAGCAACCAGACCCAGAACAGTGTTAGAGAGATATCCCAGATAGAAGTAAAGAAGTCATACTCTACATGAGCAGCCACAGCCAGATAAGAGAAGGGATGAAAGGGTGCCAAGGACAGTATAGAGAGTTAGATAACATCTGCAGTTGTTTCCATCATGCTTCTGAATGCTTTAAAGTCTTCTGGTTGCAGATCCTGGTAGCAATCAGAGCAGGCAAGACCAGTATGCTGGAGTGTAACTATCAAAGTACACTCCCAGCAGAATACGTCTTGGCAAGTGACAAGCAATAATCAAAGCAAGGAAGAGTGTGGCTGGAATAGAGAAGAATATTCATTTTTTTTCCTCCCTATAAGCAAAATGAGCCTCTGTAGTGCTATCAGTTACTGGCCCAGATTTGCAACCCAAGTAATTAATTATTTCCTAAATATTTGTCTGTATAATTTCTTTTTCATTGTAACTCTGTGCCACTTCTTTAAAAAAAGCTTTTTCCTGCTTTCTGCAACAGACTGATGGAAGGAGGATATAATTTCTAATAGTTATAAAGGAAGGGGGAGGCACCCCCCCAAGGGCAATGATAGGAGAACTATACAACTAAAAATCCACACAAAGAAAAATGATCAGTTTTCCTGTATGTTGCAAGAAAAAGTTCTGGCAAAAGAGGATTTAAGAAACTGAAAGTAGTGACTTGCTTACTGTTTAGTTTTCTCTGAAAATGCACAGTGTAACATGCTTTTTCTAGAACATTCAGTGGAAAGGCTCTCTAAAATCTTCATTCTTTTCACTTCTGTTCCTCAGAAAACTGGAACGATCCTGGCACTGAAATAAAAACAAAAACCAAATCATCTATTCTGACCAGCGAAACCAATGTTAGTATTGGTAGGAAATTCTCTCAGTTCATAAGTGTAATGAGATTGTGACAGTCTTTGCCTAACAAAATGGATGTGAGATTACATCTGTAGTGACCACTTGAAAGTGAGAGCAGCTCATGGGCACTAAGAAATACTAGAGAAACACTAACAAATAAGTAGTAAAATGTAGTAAAACAGATTATATTCACATAACTAAATCAGGAACATGAGATGACATCCAGCTAGCTAGTTAAAATTCTTACAGGACATTTCAGGTCACTTTGCATCCCATTCTCTTACTACAGTGTAAAGGTTTATTCTTCCTGACTAATTTAGCTGTGATGTCACCCATGAATGTCATGAAGCTATTTGAGTACGTTTGATGGTGGTGTCTGTTCCTTGACTTGCTAGTGCAGAAGGTCAGTGCCCAGATTGCAGAAGGTGCTTCCAAGAGCCATTTTGGTGTAATGCATTATATCAGAGGATTTATCTTGTAATGAAAATAATTTTTCTGTTTAGATAAAAATGTTGTAGATCTTCACAGCTTCCAGTATGAAAGCCATTGAAATATGAAGTTGGTGAAATCTTTAGGTTCAGGTTCAGAGTAGTCCCAAGAGTGCCTGACTTCAAGTATGTGGGAAATCCTACTCCAGCCTGTGGGGTGCTAGTGTGTAAAGCCAAGCAGGTACATTTGAGCACCTTCCTGACTCAAAACAGTCAGTAGCCCACTGTATTGCTAAACATATGCTTGTACGGTGTTTTCTGAAGTAGAATCATAGAAACCACTGTGTGAAATGTATAAACAGCTAGACACCTAGAGTGATTCAGGAGCTCTAGTTTCCCTATGCTGGGGAAAATTATGCGTGGGTTTTAGAAGAAATGATAACAATGGGAAACAAATGTTCATCAAAACACTATTTTAAAGAAGAGCATATTAGACTGGATTGCTCGGTCAGGCCAATGCAAGGCAGAACATGCAGGAAGAGGCAGCCTGTTTTAGTACATGACTGTCTTCTGCTTGTTCCTCCTCAAAAGCAATGGCAAATGGCAGCTCTCAAGGCCTGAAGCAGGTGATCGAAGTAAAACATTGCATCAGTGTCTCAAGATGTGCCCTGCCATCCTTTGTTATGTTTCTGTCCCCAGTGGGGAGTTAAGGAGTGGAACTGTGTGGCTGTGGCTTAGATGTTTTCATGGCATAAGTGTTGATGAAGGTGGGCTTGCACCAAGTACCCACCTATGCACCAGAGTTCCTGAAGTGTACTTACATTTTCTGTCTCCCCAACTCTACTTTGTAATGGTAATTTTCAGCAAAGGACAAAACAGAAAGTTTAGTGTGCTGACAATGACAAAAAAGAAAAACAAAAACAATGATGAACATAGTGAAGATGAGAGAGAACTTTTGCAGATGCCCATCCAAGTCCGGATTGGTGAAAAAAGGGTGACAATTACAAATGTTGAGGTAATCTGGTAAAAAATGTAAAAATTGGAAATAGAAACTAAATTGTAGGTAACTTACATAGAGTAAAAGAAAAAAAACTCAACAAAAAATATGAGGGCTGTCTGAAAATAATGCCTCCTGTTTTATTATTTTGGTTTACAATGTCAGAGGCAGGTGTTAGTGGTATGAAAGTAGAGGTTGAACCTTCTTGTCAATATTCTGTTACATGTTGTCACCATGTGACAGATGGCAGCAGAGGGGTAGTGGGACAGAATGGTGTCTGACATGGAAGTGTGTTTGAAGAAACTGTGTGTCACTGAATTCCTCCATGCAGAAAAATGGCACCCACTGACATTCACTGATGCTTGCTGAACATCTATGGAGACTAAAGGATGTGAGCACAGTGAGGTGGTGGGTGGTGTGTTTCAGCAGTAGTGACGATGATGTGAAAGACGAGTCACGTTCGGAACACCATGCGGACTTCGGCAAGTGCAGCATGTAGGCCCTCTGTCATCGCTGGTAAAAATGCGAGCTACTGGTGATGACTGTGTTGGGAAACAGTGATTTGTAGCTGTTCTATCAAATAGCATTCTTGTGCTCTTTGTATCTGTTGTAGTTTCCGTGGGAAGAAATGACAATTGGAGTAACCTACATATGACGGATTACTTGTAGATTTTGCAGGCCTGGAGGACCCCTATTCAGGAGGGAGCTGTCTGGAACAATCTTAGTCCCACTGTTTTGTTCTTGTTATTTCAAAGGAATATTTGAATACTGGAGAACTTCTGAAGCCTAAAAGATGTATTGAAAGAGGAGAAGTAGAATGGCATGCCCAATTATAGTTAGTTGCAAATCAATCAGTTTTAGACAAATGGTTTGAGATGCTTAGGTGATATTTATTTAACTGAAAATATGAAGGAATGTTAATCTTCATGCTTCATAGAAATAAACGTCGTCAAACAGACGTGATTTCAATCTTTGATGAGATTAATTGTGTGGTTGGTAAAGATAAATTACGAAGCGACATAGACTTTTAAAATCTGTTCTATTATAGCAAAATATTATATTAAAAAAAAACAGTGCTACATGGTATCACTACAGAACACATTCACTGGATTAATAGATAGCTATCTGATAATACTGATCTCTGTAGTAGTAACCGGTAGAGAATCATCACAAATTTTTAGCTTTATTTTAATTAATTTGCTTTTAGATTCTCAGTGGAGTTGGTTGGCAAAATGGTGATATGTTTCTTCTTTAAAGTAAAGCAACAGTGGTCATGGAAACACTTCTGTAAATGTTCCATCATATAAGGGAAAATCTTCATCTGTTACTTCAATGGAAGACATGGAATTGTGGAGCCAGTTTTATCATTAGAAGAGATTCTTAATACAGTGGATTTTATGACACGCTGGTTTATTTGCTGCTTACTTGTATTATGATGATGGCCCGTCTATGTAAATAATGTCATCATCCTTTTGTGCTTATAATTTCTTGAGGGTTTCCTCATTCATAATGAAAAATATAAAGTGCTTTTTCCCTGTTGGTGGTGTCAGCACATATAACAGATTTTGGTGGCCAGGCTAAATAAAACTGCAGTTGTAAATGAAGCTCCAGTCTAAGTGACTGTATTTTATTATTCAAGGAAAGTGGTATGACAACACCTGAAGAACATGATTAGTTTTGGTCATTTACTCCTGAATTTCGTTCATTGTGTTCCTAAAATTTACAAGAGAATTTTTGTCTAAAACATTTCACCAAAGCTCATCTTGCCATCTGACCATTTTGATATTATCCAGGCCTAGAACAGCTGTGTTTTTCAGAATAGAAAATGATTATGATTTCCCAGTGAAAAGCTCTCCTTGAATATAATGTTGCTTTTTCAGTGATGTTTTGGCATCAGATAAATGGCCTTACAATCTTAAAAACAACATAAGATACTGTTATGCATCTTAGATGATTTAGTACAGTAAATTACAGGTTTACAGGTATACAGCCTGATTTTAAAAATACTGACTCAACCAGACTGCAAGTAAAGTTTTAAAAACAGAGTAAGATTAATTTGTTTATTAAAATGTATCCTGGTTTTACTGCTGAATATCAGCAGCATGCTAACTCGTGGATATGCACTGCTTGATAAGCAAATATCAATTGGAAATGATATTTTATGAAGTAAAAAAGATAAAAATACCTTTTTTTTTTTTTAATAATTCATTACTGAGATGGTGGAAATCAGTCAGACTCAAATTCAGCCAATTGTGTAGTTACTTGTTTAATTTTATGTGTGTAAACTGTGGAATTTAAGTTAAATTCCGTATCTTTTAAAGGTAATTCAGCATGTCATTAAATGATGGCCTGGACTAAGAACTTTAGTATTATGCTCACATTGTCACATCTTGTACTTGTATGCATAGTTTGTGTATACTGATCTTCTTCCTCACTTTTTCTCAAAGCTTTTACATATATTTTCTGAAGGGAAAGCCTCTAGGAGTTCATTTGAACATGTTATGTTTTTGCCACATTATATATATTAGGATAACATTATGTTATTCTGATCAAATAAGGAGACATTCACTTTCATGAAATTCATTTGTATTAAACTTCATTTTTCTTGTAGTATTTTGAAGTGCTGCTGGAGAATACAGAAAATTAGCCACACTGTTGTATTGCAGTGCTCAGTTTCTGAAAATGAAAGACTTGGTGCTGGTGCCTCATGTTGCAGTCTAATTGATTCCCTGAAAAGAATTTATCTGTGAGTACTTCTGAAGCTTCCAGAGCTGAGGTACAGAGACACGTAATGAACTCCAGAGAAGGCTTTGCAATGATCTCTGTTCCATGGAAGAACTTCAATGGATGTGTCTCAGAAGCTGTCCATAGTAGTACTGTGTATATTGTAGTGGCAGGTGGGAACAGAACACTTGTTCCAAGACTATCAGAGTGAGGCTATCAACCAACAAAGATGGTTCAGATTACAAAAATAGGAAGACAAAGCACATTTCAGCATGATCTTCTGAGTGGGAGATGAGGAATGACTGGACATCTTTTGGGGAAAGAGAAGTGTGTATGGTGAATATGTTTGCTTAAGAAAGCACAATTTAAATGCAGCAACCTGGATTTGATAGTGGTTACCTAGCTGTCCATTGCTCTCCCACGAGAACTGAAGAGATGTCAGTTGATTTGTTTAAGGTCACACCAGTTGCTCAACAGACGGTGCGCCAGGCTTCTCACATCTCTCAGTCCTCTTTTTTAGGTTGTTGAGGGTAGCAGTTAACTTAATTCAGTGCAGTACTTGTGGTGTAACACAACAATTCAGTTGAACAGGTTTTTAGAAAATTGTTTACACAAATGCACACTGTTCTGTATCTGCAATGGAACGAATTCTACAGACGTGACTTAGTCAAAACATATTTTTTGTGTCAGATTTTCTGCAAGACTTGACAGACTTCATTTTGGTTCCTAATTTTATGTAAGGGTTCTTTTTTAAATGTCACATTCTTGCTACAGGTCTCATGTACATTGTTCTTTCAGTTTAATTCATGCTGTGTTTTTCCCAGTAAGCTAAACTTCATAGAGCATCCAGCTGTGGTTGCTTAGTACCAACAAAGAGTGATTGTTTTGAAAAACGTGGCTTGGATACTACACGTTGGCTAGTGTTCAGATTACAAAATTAATGTGCAAATGTACATTCTTTGTATGAGTGCTTTATAACATGCTCTTTCAATATTTTAAATGAACCTTGAATCATGGAGTTATCTATTCTGTATTTTGAAAAATATAGAATAGCGTATGAATTCAGGAACTTTGCGGTGAAATGAAATTATACTCATTTTCTTAAAAACCTATTTGGTTGTGGATATCCTTAGGCTTTCATTTGACAAAGCACCGTAAAAATATGTTCAACATTCTTAAGAAAAAAAAATGCTGCTTTTATTACATTTGGAGTTCTAAAAAAATCTCTTTCTTCAGCATGTTTTGCGAAGAAAAGATGCATTTCAATCAATATTCAAAACATACTAGTCAGAATTTGAAAGTATTTTCTTTACTTTGTATGTGATCTTCATTGATTTTGTTAAGGTTTTTCATGCCTTGAGTGCAGATGGGAATCAAGCCCCTCGGGTGAGGGGCCACTTGATGGCCAGTGTGTAAAAAGGGGAACTCAGATTTTTAAGGGTACAGTGGAGTGATGAATTGGTTATATTGGACTTGCTTGATTCCCATGCTGAGTTTATTCTCTGTAACAGGTTGCAGGAACTATCAATTTGAGGTAGATATATGGGAAGTACTAATCAAAATAACTAAGTTGGTTGTTAGAAAGTCTGAAGATAGGGGTTGCATCCATCTGTATGTTCTGGAAATATCCATGTGTGGAGTGCAGAACTTCTGGAAATGAGGTGTAGGCTGTTCTTGCAAACAGGCTCTGCCAGAGTTGCTGGGGACAATTTAGTTCCTAGAACTTCTCCTAGAGCCTATTCTCTATAGGCTGATGAGTTCAACTTCCTACACCAGCAATGTGTGCTCTATGAAGTATTAAAAGGATAAGTAACTCAGTACATGTTTAACTATGTTGCTTGAATGTTAATTTCTGCAGAAGGAGGTTTTGTCTCCCTGTCCAGCTCTGGTTTTTATAGGAAGTTAGGAGACAGTGGGTTTTCAGAAATTCTTTGACCAGTCACCTTGCTTTTGATTCTCCTACGTGGAGCTGCAAAGCAACTAGTGTTGCTGCCGACTGGAGGAAGATCCTTTTATAGACTGGAAATGAAATGAGCAAATGATCTGGAACAAATACAGTTTATGGCCTTGTTTCTTACCTGTCTGCTTGCCCATGGAACGTTTTCTCCAAAATGTGGTGGACCTTTCCATGCTATTCCTTCAAATTCTTGTTCTCGAATCTTTTTCAGTTGTATTCAGTTGTAGTATAGCACATAGTTTAAGGACGGAAATGTTTGTGTATGTTTAACGTAACTGATTCATGTGAAAAAAAGAATACTGGTATATCCTAGGTACAGATTAGTAGCGATCAAACAGTGTATTAATTCTTATCTTAAATCAGTAGCTTTAGGAAAGAATGGAACATTTGTTAGTGCCTATATGTGATCTGAGCTTTGTTATTATCACTTAAGATCAAGGTGAGTACAAGAAATTATTATTGATAATAAAAGCTCTAACAATAATATGATTTTTTTTTTTTAATGAGAGAAGCAAAAGCAAAATTGGCCATTGGAATTTTTGTAGAAAATTGGTACATTAGATATTTTTTCTTTGAAATTCAGTTATGTAATCTTTGTTGGCAGTCCAGTGCTCCTCTCCTCAGTATCTTACTCCGCTCTTATACTCGGGGTACCATGGTGGTGGTGGTTTCCATAACAAGATACTTCCTGATTTTAGTTTTTATGTCAAAGCATTGGGCTTTTATCCCTAAACAAGTGTGGCAAGGTGGACATTTGATGAGAAAGACTTGTACTGCGATCTGCATGATTGTTATTCCTGATATTTAATGCTACTTTAAATAAATTGATAGATGAGTCTGCAAGATACTGTCTCAGACTTTACAAACTCAGGGAGGTGTTTTTGCACTGTTTACACTTTATCTGTTCTGTTTCAGATGTATTTCTTCAGATAAGATGAATCAAAAGTATCTGAAGTGCTTGCTTCTCTTTCCATTGCCTTTAAAGGGAGTCTGTGCAGCTGGCTCAGCTGTGTAAAACTGAGTAAGCATTAGGTAGTTACAGCGTAGGCATCTGGATTCAGTCACATGAATCTCCATCCTACAGTTAAAAGAAACAACAGAACTCACAAAAGCAGAAGCAGAAAGGAAAAATGATAGTCTAGAGAAAAAAATGTCAAGATTTGGTGGGAATGAGGATGAAAAAGCTGTGCTTGTGAGCCTTTTATGCTCTGTCTTTCCCTATTCCAGCTCGTTTACAAAATGATAGATTATTTTACTCTTCTGGGAGTCAACTGTAGTTCACAGTTTCTTTTCTGTGTTGGTGACATTTTTCTCTTGTGAGCACTTTTTAGAATACTGACATAATTTTTGATCCTTAAAATAATAGTGCTGAATGAGTTTACAACTCAACTGTACCTCTTCACATGTGGCCCTTTGTCCTTGCCTCCTAGCTTCTGCATAGTTCTGTGTACTGATTTGCTGATTTTCACGGTATCTGCTTCTCCAAAATGACTTCATTAGTTCATTATTTTTAGTACTTTTATTTGCTGCCTGTTTGATACAGAACATCTGCCTCCAGCTAAAAAGTACACTGCCCTATCTTCAGGGAACTCTCTTGAATACCTGACTGTGGTTTTCTTATGAGAAAGTATGATAAACTGAGATATGATTTGTTATTTGCCTCTCTGTATATGAGAGGATGGTATCCCACCTGTTTTATATCTTACTTCTTCAGAAATTCTTGGGAACTACTTACTAGTATAGAACTCTTGTAAAAGAGTGGGGAATCGATCTATGTATGGCCTTTTTGAACAGTGCAGTTGAATTAATCTCACCTAACTTTAGATGTCTGCAGTGCTGATTGGTACATATGAGCTAGTCACCCAAGGGTCGTTTTGGAGTCAAATATAAGAGAGTGTGCTTTTAGGGTACAACTCATCTGTTTTGAGATGGCCCAGAATTGACTGATTCTGTCCCTTGACAGCATCTAGAAGTCTAAACAACTAATCTAGCTGTAGACAGAGATGCTACAGATACCTGCATTTGGTCAGATGTCAGATATATCCCATGCTGTGTGTCTTTGTAACAGTACTTTGTAGTAAGCAGTAGCGAAATTTTTGTGGTTTCAAAGTTAAAACATGTTGTTGGTTGTTTTTTTTTTCCCCACTGAAGGAAATTCCATTTAGTATTTTCTTTTGTATAAGAAGTGATTACAGGATGCAAATTGCAAGTGAAATAATTAGTTTAAGAATTCAGATACAGTAAAATCAGATCACCTAATTAGAGAATTGAATTAACTTACTGTATTTGTGATCTATAGTGATGCTACAGGATCACAAAATGTAGGAGTGAATCCTTAAAAATTAACTTCATTTAATCTGAGATCAAAGTTGCAATCACATTATTATTATTATTATTATTATTATTATTATTATTATTATTATTATTATTATTATTATTATTATTATGTGGGGGAATTAGACTGAATGCCGTAACTGAGACTGCATTTTCTGGTTATCAAAGACAAATTCAGCTCGTGTATAAAGGAATTTTGATCCTCATTTTAATAATGGATGATCTTTACTATGGTGTAGATGTGCAAACAAGTTTCTTCAGAGAAAGAAATTTATGTAACATTTACTGCATAAATTTACAGCAATTTAGCCACTGTTGGCTAATTGCCCATGAGCCTGCTTTCCCAGTGTTTTGCAGACATGGAATGCACATGCAGTTATTTTCCGTGGGACAGCTGATCTTCTACCTTCCTTCCCTATAGCATCTGTCTCATTGCTGAAGCTGACGGAGCTCCAGCTGTGTCACAGTCTGTAGGATGCACATGCTAGGTGATTCTCACTATATGATTTCACTGTGGTGTTACTCAGTTTCCATTTGTGTAATGGGAAGGATATTGATACCAGTGTCTCAGAAAGCGCTTTGAATCTACTAATGAAAGGTATTTCACCAGAACCTGGTAGTGCCATTACTCATTGACTGAGTGAACTTTTATTAAAGCATGGTACGTAGCTTTTCCCTGGCTTGAGTAAGCTTTTGTATTGTCAGGAACATAGATACATTTTGTGAATAGGAAATAATTACTTTCCACTAGACCTGATAACCAGTGCACTTTACCTCTTGACAGAGTACTGAGTCATCTACTGCCTTGAGGAAAGCACTTAAATCATCAGTAAGTGGTCATGGTGCCCTGTGAGGGAGCCAGATTCACTTCTCAAGACTCCATACATCATTACTCAGCTGGACAAGTGCTGGCAGAGCAGAAGTGGCCCTGAGAGTGAAGTGGGGAGCAGATTAGTTGCGTGTCAGGGCATTCAGGGAATGATGCTGACAGGTTCCAAAGAGCATCCTCTGCAGCGGGACAGGTTTGTTGTGAGTTAGGATTTATACATATGTAGGTTTAGGTCTACATCAGAGAAGCTTTCAGAAGTGTGGAAGCAGTAGTTCTCTGGATTCCATATAGTTTACTGCTTGCTAGGTGAATATACACTGAAAATGCCAGCATTTGGGCCATTCAGATAATCCAAAAGCTATGTATTCAAATTGCTCTGGTAACTGATGATACTGTACATACCTTCTTTCCCTCCTCAGGACCCTCTAATCAGGGTCATCCTCCATACCCATCTTTTAGGAAGTCCTTCTTCTTTCTTTCACTTACTCTGACCTTTTAATTCTTCTTTCTGCAAGTCTGTTTCTCTTTGTTCTCTTTGTATCCAGTCAGTATCAGTGTTTCTTGTCTTTTCCTCTCACTCTTAGAGCTGGGAATGTATCAATTGCTTCTGTTCTTCTTTGCAATGTATCACTATTCTCTCCTCTGCCTCCTTTCAAAGTAAAAAAAAAAAATGATGAAATATGTGTTTGTTTGTTTTTTTTTTTTCCCATTCCTTCTCCCCATCTCTTTTCACTCCACACTAAGGGCTGCATTTGATGCTCTGCTTCTTTCCCTTTTTCTGGTTCTCTGGTTTTCTCTTTTTCTTCTTTTCTTTAGAATCCCTTTCCTTTCTCTCTCTCTTGTTTCCTATACTATTCTTCAGCAAATAAGTCATCCAGATAGGCAAGCTGTGTAGGGAAGATAGCAGAACTGGGGCAAGCGCATTGTTGTTCTGGATGTTATAAATGGACATCTGGGTTTCCTGAAGGTAATTAGAAGAAATTCTTAAGTATCTGTGAAAATGAATAGATCTGGAGAGAGTAGTCCTGTCTTTGTATTTTAGAACTCCTATTCAATCTTTATTTGCTTTTTTACTTTATTTGCTGTGTAAAGGCCAGTCACAGTTCCATCCACGATGTGACTAAATGAGAGCATGAGAGCAATTTTATATTTATTTTATGTCTTTCTGATGGTTCTTGGTCTCTGGATAGAAAAGACTCTATGGGAAAGATCACAGGTATTTGCTTACTTCTTACAGAAATTGGTAGAGCTCAGGTGCCTGTATGAATATGCGTCAGTTGTTACTATGTGAAGTTTAGATTCTGATAAATGAATAGAGAAACCACGGAATACTGACAAATGAGTGGGAAAAAGGTTTGTTGTTAATGATGTGGACTAATGAATTTTATATATTGTGTTTTTTTGGTTCTGCTTCAAGTATTTTAGGTTGTACTGTCTAAGTTACTTACCAAATAAATTGGATTTATCTATTTATTAGATTTTTTTCTGTCTGCTGTTTATCTGCTTACATAGATTTATCTGCAATTTATCTGCTTGAGCATCTCAGAGAACTTTACTCACTCAGTTCCTCTGGTAAAATGAGGGTAATAACATTTCCTGACCTATAGTCTTGACTGTTCAGGTAATAATCTGTGTGGACAGGAAGAATTTTCCATACTGCTGTGTGTTCCTGATATGATTGCTCTCTCAGTAAGATTAGGTACCACCATAAAAGCTCAGCACAGTGTTAATAATGCAAGCATCTTTTTTATTTTTTATTTTTTGATTTATCCAGTGTTCATTTCTTATAAGCAATTACAAACGTTTCCTGAATTCATTCCTTTTATTTCCCTTCAATTACTTTATGAACTGTATATTATTTGTTGGTCTGTATGTGTAGAACTTGGGTTTTCTTATGATTGATAACAATTTGCTGATCTTTTTGCTTTATACTGCTATTTAAAATGTTGATTATTACAGGTGCTCCATTACTTCAGGAATAGGCACTGCACAGAAAATTGGTAGAATATGTGTTAAACAGCTTAAAAATTGGACAACTGTTGAATTCCAGAACTAATCTGAACTTTAACAGGGGAAGACATTAAATATGGTTTTGAAGGTTGAATTTAGAGAAATTCAAATTAGAAAAAAAAAAAAATGCACATTTTAACCATTGGAGTAAGTATTAGTTTTGACATGTTATGTAGTACTGTGATACATTTTCCTTTTCTTGAATCTTTCTGAAATAGGGGCTGTTATGTGAAGAGAAGCAATAAGAATTTTTGCGTAGATTGCTGTTTGACCTCTATTAATGCAGGAAGTCAGATTGTATTATTAGAACAGTCCTTTTGACTTTAGTACCTGATAATTTTTGAATCTGTGAAATGTAACTTTCTTTTTTTTCTCTAATTATTATTAGTCTAACTCCTGAACCTGCATCTGTAGCAGAGGTTGTTGATTTCTAACATCGTGTTTTCTTACAGCCTTTGATGCACTGTTTTTAAATCAAAAGTGTCCTCCCTCTCATATAGTGATCATTTGTATAACATTTGATTAATGGGGTTGGGAGGCTGATTTTCCTGATTTGACTGCAAAGTGGGATGTTATAGCTAAATCATCTGATCTGCAAAGGTATTTTTGCTTGAAATAGAGCACTTGTACAAGGGGAAAATATACAGAAGTTGTGGTCATATTGAGAGGGAGTAAGAAAGCACATGGGACGCCTTAAAGAAAGCTAGTCTGGCAAGTGTGTGTCTGATTCTTGATGCAAATACTGACAATTGGAATCACTTGTAAAACAAAAGAAGTTTTTTAGGTCTCAGTCCTTTGCCTGAGGGGACAAGGGATAAGAACTGATTTAAGTACAGTAAGTATATTATACAAATACATCTTTGGAAGACAGTGTGAGAGATAAACTGACTGCTAATGAAGTCAAGGGTGGATATCGACATCTTGAAAATGAAAATGAAACGATCCACTTCTAGATCACCGCATCTTGAAGTCTTTTTTGAAGGAAAATATTATCACTAAATTCTGATTTACAATAATGCAATTAAAATAAGAATATTATGAATAGTCATTGTTGCATATTTTTTCATGGACATTATGTTTTGCCCTCACTGAAAGATGCACAGTAACACTAAGTGCACACAAGACTGGGGACAACCCACTCATTTGTCTTTGTAAATCTTTGTGTTGTCTTTTCTCTCCTTTTTTTCATTCCAGTGCAATTAAAGATTATAATAATCACAAGTGTCTAAGATTATACTGTTAGATACAATTGCATACTTCAAATTGTTGTTATTAGTTTTGCACATCAATATTTAACAATAACAACTTCTCTGAATTATTTCCTACAGGGTGCGGCTTTAATTCGAATGTTGGCTAATTTTATGGGTCACTCTGTGTTTCAAATGGGCTTGCAAGTAAGTAAGACATTTCTGTCTTTGTGCAAGTGTGTATTTCTAGCAGCTTCTCTCACTTGCTCTTTTTTTTCTTTTTTAAACTATATTCTCATCTATTTGTGGAAATGTTTCTTTAATTCAGGACTGTCTGAGGCGCCAGCATATCCCTGAAGCCGACTTTGATAGAAAATGCTGGTCGGTCAGTATAGCATACAAGGTGGTGCCCCTGTAAATGAAAGCTTCACCTCTATTTCTTGGTGTATGTAGATAATGCGCTTTAGCTGACACACTGCTCTATGTCTGGTTTGTATACATTGCCAGGTAGAGGCCATTTTAGCTATATTACAACTGCGTGGAGGTCTAGCTGAGGAAGGAGCTACTTGTGTTCAATTACATTTGCGTGCTGATATGAAAGTCAAGGCAGCTAGAAAATACATAGTCCTAGAAACTAGTAATGCTTTTCAGATAAATATTTTTGCCTTTCCCCTGCCCTACAGATAAAAATCCTTGAGCTTTATTTTTACCTTTGATAAACATGGAGTGCTCTCTAACTTAACAATGTTTTGAAAACTCACTATGCCTTTTAGAAGAAATCTGAAGAGGTAACAATTCTGTATGAAGAAATTCAACATGCTGATTACCAAGGATGAACTCTTTTCAGCAATAATTCAGTTCAAATGAGTGTTTCATAAACTATTTAAAAACAAACAGGCCAAAGCATAAAGAACAATGCAACTCCCTCTATTTCATGGAATTCTGCTTGAGTAAATCATGTTACAGGCAGCTGTGATTGATGAATTATGTATGATGCAGCCTGCTACTTAGAAGTGTCCTTTAAAGTAAATTGATGTTCACCTGAAATACAATTATGCTAAGATGGAAAGAGCAATCAATCTTATCTGTTCTTAGTAAGCTTTTCATTTTGAAATTTAAATAAACTATGTCTGGGATCAGGTCATTTTTTAACACAATAATTCTACATCTAACAAAAATGAATTGAAAGACAAAAATATAAAACAAAGTTCCATAAATGCATTAGTTATATTGCAGAGAGGTGTATTCCACGCCATAGGCAGTGAAGGGAAAGGGGAAAAATACGGCTTTTTGGAGGGTTTATAGGACATTCATGTTTTGTGGATAACTTATGCATGGGACCCATTTAGCTCATTTCCTTAGCTAAAGCATTTGGTCTGATCAGTTAGTTAATTTCATCCAGATTTTTTCTTCATAAAATCTTGTCTATGTAGAGGTTGAAATTGTCATCTCATTTAAGCCAGTAAGACTTCTGTCGTTAGTCCAGCAAACTCCATATTTCAACTACATTTCATAAGGTAATTCAGTTTTACTAAAGGGGCATTTCACTCAGGATTGGAGAAAGGGAATATTTTAATACATAGATCTCAAAACTCCTTTTTCTGATTGCCTTTAACAGTGATAAAGTTGTCCTGGAATAAATTAAAGAAAAATACTTAGATCAAACAAAATAATTATAATTAAAAAAGTCAAAGTGGTAGTAGAGTTTTTTTTTTTTTTTTTTTTAGTATTTTCCTGTTGTTTTTCCTTTTCATGGTTTCTACTGTAATAGAAACTCTTCCTTTGTCAAAGTCAAAGAAAAATCTGTGAAAATCTAACTAGTGAAAGTTTCAGCGTCAGTTCAGTAGGATGATATTCCACTCCCGTTTATAAAAACTATTTGAAACCCAGATGGAGATTTTCTATGTGTCTGACTCCAAGTTGAACAAAATAAAGCACAGTGTTCACGAGCTTGTTCATAAGCTACGTTATGTAATTAGAAACAGCTGTCATTCATTTAATTCTTTTGATTCTTTGCGAATATAACCAAATGGCATTCACTATCTTCTATGGAGTTGGGATGCTAGCTTTGCTAATGGTAAGGAAAACTGGATAACTGACTTACCCTTTCTATCATTTGTTAAGGCTTTTTGGCTCTTCAGCCCTAGTACTGTTACTTGGAATTTAGCATTACATTCCCTCAAATCCAGTTTTATTATGGAATTCCAGTGTTCAACTAAGTTGCATTTTTCACATATTGCTGTATGTAAAGTAAAGCATCATTAGTATTATTTAGAAATCTCTTCAAGTAAGAAATACGAAAATACAAAAGTGTACTTGCTGGTTCATTCCTGCTCATTCTAATGGCTTTCTAAGAAACTGAGTTCTGAAAGACCTCCACTTTATCATATTAACCTTATTTGTTATTAGCCTCCAGTATGTAAAACACATCAGTGTTAATATTATCATTATTTCTGTTCTTTTTAGTGTGTTAGTTATATCCTTAGTGTTTCACAGATGATAAAAAAGAGTATTTGTGTAGTCTTCTTACACCATCATAAACCAAAGTGAGTAACCTTTTATATGCATTTGTGTGCAATGCTTGTGACTTCATTGAAGTCAAGGTATGATTCATCATCTAATTAAGAGTTGCAAAATTAGAGCTTTTATACAATGCTAACAAGCCTTTGGGTTAAGGAGAGGAAAGGATCAAGTTTATAGCAAGAAGCTAGTGGTGTATCTACCTTTTCTGTTTCTTACCACTTACGTTTTCTGAATCTAATTACATGCTATCACCTGACAGGTGGATATTAAAAAGAAGTCAAGATAGCCTGTCGAAGAAAACAGTCAATTGTGTTAAAAAGGAAATGAAAAATGGTGAAGGGAAGCACAACTCATTGCTGGATATTATTTGATAATTAGCATGAACTGAAGGATGTGTACAAAGGTGCCCATGACGCTCAGAATTCAGCAAACCGTTTTACTGATGAGTCTTTGAGGACATAAAATATTAACAGTGGAAGTTTTGTAGAGTATATGGTTTGGAGAGATTCTTATCTGTTGAAGATAACTGGCCCATTTCTATCACTGTAAATATACATTGAATACTTAACGTTAGAACTTCCACTGTAAAAGTGCTGCCAAGAGAATACCTAGTGAAGATATGATTTTCTGGAAGCCCTTCAAAAACGTAGGATGTCTTCAATCATGTGACATTATCAAACACAAGATTTAGTAACAAAGACAGATCTTTTTCAGTGTTTTCAGATAGCGTCCCACAGACAAAACCAAGAGAGAATCTATTTATATTTAATGACTGAATAACAACAGTAACTGTTACCACAGCTGTTAACTGTTGGACGCAAAAAAGTCACAGCTATCCTTTCTGTAGAAAAAAATCTAATGATCCCTTCCTTCTCATACTGGGAGGTATATTTCTTGTTAAGAGTCCTGACATCTTTCTTGATGTGCCAAGTTAACTGTGCTCCAGGGAAACTGAAAGGGTGAATGTTACTAAATACCAGTACTGTTCTTACAAAGTGTTGCTTTTCAGTCAAAAGGCCATCAATCAGGTAGCATATCAGTTGGAGTATGGAGAGGCTTGGTCAGCAGAAGGCACCGAAGTTGGCCTTATCATTTAGTCATCACCCAGGGCAGTAATATGCAATATAATTTTAGTTTTGTATCAGATTTTCATCTGTAGGTTGTTGTTCTTGATCTATGTGCTTGAAATGAATTATTGCTTACTTAACTTGTGTCACTATATTACGTTCCTAAGAAAGTTTTATTGCTTTACTACAAGACACCTCTTAAAGTTTTCAGTGTTTTTATTTTTTTTCTCATATCAAATATAGAGAAAAAGCCGAGTGATTTGAAGGTCTGGTACTTAGATGTGTGTAAAGAAACACCCTCAACTCTGTAAAGAGACCATTCTGCACTGGTTAATTTACATTTTTCTTATATTAGGTTGATTATTTTGGAGATTCATCTCTATTACTCTATATTTGTCAACACTGCATTTCATTTGCCACGTGACAGCTCATTGATCACGCAGATCTGTATCCTTTTGAACTTCACTTGCTGCTATGTATGTGTTCATCACTCACTCTGATTTAGTGCATCATCAGCAGTTTGAATTAGTTACCAAAGGAATCCCTGCTTCTGTGATAAATTAACTGCTTTTGTACTTTAGGCTTCACATTGTGAAGAAAAATTTTCATACAGTTCTTTGAAGAGACACTGTCTTTTTTTGGTGCTGTTGAGTGGTCACTGTATTGAAACAAATTGGTCAACCTTTCAGAAGAGCTGACTGGGGAAATCTGGCGTGTAGGCTGTTAAGTACAGCAAGGTTCAAATTTCAGACACTTTTTACTGTCATAAAGCTGGCTAGTTAGACTGAGCTTCTTTCATTTACACTGCTTAGTGTTTCCTACTTTAGACACCTCTGTGCGTGTCTGTACACTTTGAATTGTTGCAGCACTTAATGTGGAGCCCTATCTAAAACTTTCTAGGTTTAAAATAGAGCTCTAATGTGCTACCTTCTGTATTGCTCACTGCTT
Source organism: Aquila spilogaster (assembly GCA_024606505.1). Classification (NCBI taxonomy): domain Eukaryota; kingdom Metazoa; phylum Chordata; class Aves; order Accipitriformes; family Accipitridae; genus Aquila; species Aquila spilogaster. Next base: position 18,374,642 of record JANHGO010000049.1, on the reverse strand, counting down.
CTATCCAAAAGTCTAGTACTTTTAATATAGTAGATTAAACGGACTTAAATGTACCCATTTTATCTTACCTATTTATTACATCTTTATTCCTAGTTCAACTGTATACTGTTCAAAATTAGACATAATTAAACACTTATTAATGAAGTTTTCTGTAAAAGCAAAAAGTCAGGCACCTTAGGATCAGGCTCGATAAAGTAGTCTTCTGTGGCTCTCTCCTTAGAACAACAGTGAATACGGAACTCTCTGTGGTCTTCCTCAGCTCAGTGAGAAGATGCAACTTTTGCTACAAGGCAGTAGCACCTTCACAGATGGCAGTCCTTCGACGTTGCATTTCTGCTGTCTGGTGCATTTAGTAGATGTTGAGTGAAGTACTTTTCAGCTAAATCAGCATCCATTTGCTTAGGTTTAGAAGAGCACAGAGTATATGACTTTGAAAAACATCATGGGTCATACTGGCTATGACCTGTACTTAAGTTGCTACTGATCCCTTTATTTTTTAAGCTCTTTCACTTTTACTGACAGTTGTCAACAGAACAGCTTGAGTTTGTTAAAAGCAGGACATAGGAAGTCATAGGAAATCTCATAGGAGCTGACATCACTGTTTTCTGCACTCCATGTCATATGAGATTGATAACATCTTTTGCCTTTTCTGGCCCCTCAGCATTTATTGTTCTTCTATTTTACATTATTCTGGATTTTAGATTTACATTTTTAAATTAATTCAATGCTAAGAAGTCTTTCTGTAGCTTTTTGCACCATGAATTAAATAGCTCAGTAAAAATTTATCTAATGAATCTTTTCTGTGTTGCAGGTCACCATGTTGGTTTTTTTTTTCCACTGAAAGTGTTAAGATGTGCAACATAGAAATATGGGTCTGCCCATAGAAAACTATAGAAAATTGAAGTCCTCCTTCTAGTTCCATGAGGATTCAGAGTATTCCACATACATAGCAAAGTACTTCTGTTTAAAGAAATACTAAAGTTGAGGATGCATAATTAAACGTAGAGTTAGTGAGAAATGCTAAAGTTAATTTAAAGTTAATTGCTTCCTCTTTTTCATACATCTTAGCCAGGGCTTCTATTTATGCAATTGCCTGGTATTTTCTACACGTGACAATGTCTGATACAACTCACAAAGTGGACCATGCTAACTTAATTGTCCTATGCTTTTTTTTCCCCAATACTTTCCACTCACTTTGTAGTCCCTGTTTGTAACTACTGCATATGATTTTTGTAAATGCCAGCCAGCATGGTTTCAGAGCGTATCACTTAACAGTGAGTGGACAGAAGACATTAGCCTTCTATGAAGGGTAGGGATGATGGTAGATGCTTATTTATAAAGGAGATCTAGGCCCACAGAAATATAAGTTAAAAGTTACATAATTATGGAATATGCAATAAGAGATCCCCAGTACAGCATTTTCTCTCTTATGTATCTCATCGCTTACAGATCAGAGCAGTTTATGTTAAAGTGCATCTTTCACTGTTTTCATCTTCAGCTACTGGGACTCAACATGGCTACAGCTCAACCTCTAGAGGTATCCTATAAGTACTGTGCAGAGAAAAAATACTTCCTAAAATGCTGCATTATGAAAACATTCCCTTTTGATTCTATTAACTAATTTCCCCACTTTCTGATCTTCCTTTTGTTCCCTGTGCATTTGAGTCATATGTTTTTCTTCCCGGGCTGTCAGAGCGCCTTCAGTCCATAGAGGTGCCAAAAGATGGGGGAGATGGGCTCTTCAATTTCTGTTTAAAGGCTCCAACCTCATCCTAAGTTAAAACAACTGTGAACTGTTGATGTAGAGAGAATGTGGGACTCTCTTGCTGCTAGATCATCTAAAGTTGATGTTGTTAAGAAAAATCACATCTGTGAAATAAGATCACTTTACTTCTTGCCTTTTGATCTTTGCTCCAGTGCATGGGGATGGTAGACGTTTTCAAAGAAAAACATGCCAAGAAAAGGCAAAGCTAATTATTTTTCCCATACTTTTATTCTGTTGAATGAAGTTCTGGAGAATTCAGTCTGGGACAAACATTTTGAAGATAGGATTTCAGCTCAAGCAATTACGTTGTGGCCAAATTGGAAGTCACAACAGGGAGTGCTATATGTAAAAGGTTGCAATGGCAAGTGCTGCTAAACCACAGAAGCAGGTGATGTTCCCAGTGATGAATATCAGAGCAAAGTTACTGTCAGTGTCTTGTTCATTCAGAGGACATCATGCTGTTGCTCAGCTAGGATAAAATGTTGCTTTATTTCTCCATTATTAGAACTTCCAAAAACAAAAAACAATTAATGTAAACACAGCTTAAGTTGTTAAATGTGTTTCCTCAGAATATGATCAGCCTTTACAACATTACAATCAACCATGTTACATGTAATGCATGCATATCCATTCACTATGCTTTCAGTAAGCTTTATTTCCTTATTTTGTTGCATGGAAAATTCAATTATGGGTATTTTCTCCATTTTTATTATAGGAATTATTAAGAGAAAGAATTACAGGTATGAATTCTCAGATAACATCAGCAGGCTGAGTGGCTATTTAAGAAAATGCTTTCTTTTGGAATAAAATTATACTGTTTTCTCAGTACAAGCTTACTAGCAACCTCATCTCTGTTGCTATGAAGCAGCACAGTGGAATTTACACAGTGCTGAAGTACATGTTTTACTGTGATTCTGCCATCCTCGTGCAATCAAAATTTCCATTAGCTCTTTAGAAGTCAGTGGGAATATTTCCAGCACAAAGATTGCAGGATTGAACTCCAAGTTAATATTTCGTACACAAAAGAAATGAAACAAATCTACTTCTCTTTAACCCGATGGAGGACATTCAAAATAAAGCTGAATCCCTACTGGTAAAAGAGGCTGTCATTGAAATTCTCTTTTTTTCTACCCTCACTTAAAGTTAAGTTGCTGTAGTAGCCCATCGTATATCCATGCCACAGCAAGAGAAATCTAGGGATGAATTTTAGATGAAATTTCTATACCCCAACCAGTGAAAGCACTGTGGGAAGTACATAGCTCCAAACCATGCCAGAAAGTACCCTCTGTGCCTTCAGTTGTGTTCCTGTGCTGCTCCACTCATGTTCCACTCTCATTGTCATCTGTTGAATTTTGATTTGATCACTTTTGAGAAAAAGCAAAGACAGTCTTCCTGTCAGGATCTTGCTGTTTTCCTTCCCAGCTTAGTATCTTAAGCAGAGTGTCCTCAGTAGTGTCCTGAAAAGAAGGCTTCAGTGTCAAGTGTACTTGTGTTGTCTGTCTCTCTACCTGAGGACCCCCACAGACTTGACCTGGAACAGAGTTTCGTTTAAAGGTGTGTTTTGGCTATATTTTGAGGACCAAATTCATTGAGGTAAATTGATGTAGTAAGGCCACAGACATAAAATATGACAATAAATGTATCAGTTTTTACTACTTGTTATAGTGCACTCTACTTAAAACAATGAGGATTACCAAGTGGATTATTAAAGAAGCAAATAGAATTAGGTAGACATAGTAGCATGTAAACAGATGTAAATGATAATGATTTTTATAGGGGTCTACATTTTGCAAAATTAAACGCAGCTTTAGTCACTGCATGATAGTCTTTTGCACCAATTTTGCTAGATCAACAAACAACATAAAACACAGCAAAGTTGAAGCTTCGCTGTTACTGCTTTTCCATCTGTTATTCACTGTTAATGTACAAATGTTGCAGGTTCTTATGAACTAGACACAGTGACATGCAAATCATGTTTATAATAAGTTTTCTCAAGTGATTTATGGTGACCTCTTTACATTAAGTAGTATTGATTTCTTTCCGATTTTGGGGTTTCTACGGAAAAAAATATTGTGGAATGAAAAGCACAGACTTTTTGCATTGTTAGCAATCCCTGGGCGTATTTCAAGTTAATGCAGAGGAATGAGCAGCCAACTTGTCACAATTAGCAGGTGCTGTCCAAATATCTCTGGAAAAAGTTCCATCACTTTTTATTTTTATTGTAAATATATTTATTGAGCAATATCTGGCTCAGGCTGAAATGCATTGTGCAACCAAACAAGGCAGAACTAAAATGAATGAGCAAATTCAGTCAAATATATGCAGTTCAATTTCAAAGAGTACTTTATTCCTGTAAGGTTTTTTCTTAGTTTAGTAGTTTAGCCCTACTACCAAATAATACATCAAATACATTTCTTTTTAAAGCCAAGCTTAATATACTAGCAGGTGTCTCACTGCGTAGCAGACACCATCAGACTCTGCTAGGCAATAACTCTGCAACCCTTCCTACAGTTCCCTTTAGACTTCTAATGCAAATTGTTTTGCCATTACACTGCGATTGTTATTGCCATATTTCAAAATGGAACCTCTTTCTTTGTGTTAATAGCTAATGGGTGAAGCTGAATTCAGTAAGGTAAATGAAGCTCTCCGTATAATAATTCTGATCTTTCAATACGGATTCTGAGCAAGGCAGGATAAATTTTGACTCTGAAAAATTGCCCGAGTACAAATTCTGAATCTTTCATTTAGATGCCCCTTGCACATTGAATTCACTGAGTTATAAGGCAGGGGATTTATTAATTATAAAACCGTGTGCCTTGAAGTATTTGGAGATTTGATTCTTCTCTCATGTTGGAATGAAAATGACAAGGCCATGTTGATTTCAGTTGGTTTACCTTCTGATTTACAATTCTGGCCTCTTCTTATCAACAAGAAGCAGAACGGAGCAAATAGTCCCAATGACTTAATGATGGGTTTTTACTTCTCCTTTCTCTTACTAATTTCTCTTGGGTCTCAGCCTGAATAGGGAGCTGTTTAGGACAGGGCTTAATCCTTTAAATGAATGTCAGATTTGCTACACCATGGATGAAATACTCTCAACACTGCCCTAATTCTTTTCTCACTGAAATTAATGCTAAAAGTCCTACTGACCCAAATAGCTCCAAAAATGTCAGTTCTGCCGATCTGGTTATTTTTATAACACACAGGAGTAATGAACCACAAAGGAAAAAAAAAAAGTAAAATACTATAAGTATGCTGGTGTATTCAACATCATTGGTTCTAGAGAAAATTAAGATTTGTTTCTGTATCTTGTTCCAGTATCACTCTTCCTAATTAGTCGTTACAGCTTACTGTTCACATAGAATGATTTAATTGTATACATGACATGTTAACAGTGGATGTTTTCCAGTTGCTAATGATTGTGAGCATTCTATCACTGTTATATGTGGAAAAAATAAAGGGCTGGGCTTTCAGCTGGTGTCCATTGATGGGATTCCACTGATTTCCGTCTCCAGGATTTTATGCATTGCCTGAGATACTATCCCAAAGAGAAGGCAAAACAGTGTGACTCAGTGTTACTGAGCTTTGTCAATTTCAGTTCTAAATTAAAGTGTCCATAAATAAGGTTTAATATACATTAAATATTTAGTTGTAAAAAATAGCATATTGATGAGGAATGGTAACATCAACCATTAGTATTAAAAGCATGTCTGAACATCTTCAGAGAAAGGCATTTCAAGGTAAACTTTTCACTCAAATATTTGAGACTGTTGATGAAAACCTCTTATTTCGTTGATCATCTTTCTCTTAACTGTCTTCCAAAATCACCACATTTCCTTCTGTCTGATCTTTTTCATAACACTCAGAGCATAGTTTCATAGGACACTAGCTTCATGAAGTACCTCTGTTTTCCTCAGTGTTGCTTCCAGCTGCTCATTCCTGTCCAGGTAAAACCACTCACTGCCCCTTCATTTGTACAGGTGGAAGACTTTGTAGTTCTTTTTGGTTAACTTAGTCAAGGAAGTAAGTGTCCTTGTCACTGAATGATAGCCCTACCTCCTATTCAGGTCATTTCAGAGGTCTTGTTTACAAAATTGCCTTGCAAACTGGGAGATTTGGACAAGGAGAAGCAGACAACTGTTGTGGAAGGCACTTAATCTGACTGCTCTGCCGAAGTGTCTTCAAACTGTAGCTTGAGGGAAATGCAAAAACATATTTGATTCTGTGTCTGTATATAAAACATATGTGAGAGTTTTAGTACTAGGTGGAAACAGGCATGGCCTTATACTCATATGCTTGCCACTTCAGTATCATTTTGATGCTTGCTTTTATTGCTGTAGATTAAAATGTTTATTTAATTTAATTGTTGGATTGTTGCCCAATGAGTAACTTCATTTTTTAGTTGGAGGAACACATTTTAATGCAATAGTAGATTAAAGTGGAGGAAGGATGTCAACGTTTTTGATCCTCTAATAGAATTCACTCTTGAAATCTAAAATATATTGTACGACTCCAAAATGTTCTGTACGTTAGCAGCTTCTGACAAGACTATCTGGAATAAGTGTCATGCATTGATAGTGAAACTGATGTAGAAGATGAAGAAGTTACTCAGATTATATGACCTGGAAAAAAAAAACAGTTTCCAAGTGTTTTTTTGTTGACTTTTCAGTGCTGTTTTGGTACATGGTTATTTCACACCTGTTCTTTAGGTTTATAGGTAGCTCTGACACAAATAGTGTCAACATCAATCTAATTTGCCTGATACAATGTTTACCAGGACCAGTAAGGTAAACATATGTGCCCCTTATTTTGTAATCCCTGTCTGACTACTTAGCTATGAGAGTAATCATGTTTCTTCTATCACGATCTTTCTCAAGGGTTAGTCTGTTGTACAGCTCAAAAATACTGCAAAACTAGTTGGTTATGTTAGCTTTTCTACTCGTGGTCTTTCTCTCTTGCAGGAGTCATCACTTCTTTGTAGCTTACTGATAATGCTTTACTATTGTTTTTTAAGCCCTTCTGGTTGTCACCTACTATCAAATCATATGTAATATCTTCTACTCTCTGTCCCTTGCTGAAGCTTTTTTTTATCTGAATGTTAGTTAGTGTCAAGGTAATATGAGATAGCAATTTCAATGTTAGCAGTGTGACGTCAGGGGGAAAAAATGTGGCATCTAATTGTCAGTGTCCATTAGATGACATCTAGTGGTCTAAGATTAAGTACAGAAATTCCTAGAAAACTAACACACTGGATTTGATAGCCAGAAGGTTAAAGCCTGATTTCCATGTGAACTAAATATTTTTATTGTTTACTCTAAATCTTTGGTCAGATACAGCAGTTAGATATAAAAATGTTCAACAAGAACACATGGTAGATTGAAGGAAAGAGAATATGGATCCAGGAGTAGGCATGAAAGACAAATGAGGGAGGGAGAAGCAAGACTACTGTTTCCTGAGCCCTGAAAAATAAGGGCATTCAGAAGAATGTGTCTATGAAATATGTGGCTGGTTTTTCCTCATTCATGTAGTAAAGCGAAATTTCCCAGTTATCTTTAGGAGAAAAAGTTTTTCAATGTTAATCTGATTTAGATCTCAGCACCACTCATGTAAGTCAGGATCCATTGATTGGTTCAGTCAACTAATCAGCTTTATACAGATAAACTGAGAAAGGAATTTTGTCCAGTTATAGATCTGAAGTCTTCCTGAAAGTAAGATATATTTGGAGACTTATTTCTCCCTTACAGTTTTGTAACCTCTTCACATTTATCAGTAACTCCCTTTTATTAGTTGTGAGTGTTATCATATTTGGATGGTGGGCAGTTCATTTCCTTGAAACCAAGCTCAATGCTAGGAGTACTGAGGGAACTAAGATTGCAAAGGGATAAAAGACTTCTTCCTTTAAAATAATCTCCTTTTCTTAAAAGAAGTGTAATGCAATGAAGGGCCTGCAATTTTAATCAATACAGTATTACTGAAAACAACTTTCAAAATCCTTCAGCACTTTTCAGTGTTCTCATTTTGACTGCTGTTCAAGCCATCTGCTTCAATATTCAACTAATAAAATAAATTCTAGTAATAAAATAGTTCCGAATTTTTTGGGGGGAAAGATTAAGATTACTCTTTGCAAAACATTACATAATAGTCTAAATCTGTTGGGATTTTTTTGCTAGATCTTTGATTCTGCTTGTGTAATGGTTGGAATTTGATTTCATGGCACAACAGATTTTGGATTTCTTTTTGGTATCTGATAATAAAGTACTAAAATAAATGTCACAAAACCACATTGTCTGATTACATTTTTTATTGATAGAGGTGAAGGCATTGTGTTCTGTGATTTTTTTTTTTTTTGGATGTGATTAATTTTCATGTTAAGTGACACCATGCCAGGGTCTGGGAACTTTCTACTTTCCCCATGACAAAGAAAACATTTAAAGGTGACATTACAATGAGAGAGAGAGGTGGATGTGTAGAAGAGTTGTCTTGAATCCTGAGTTGTTAAAGAGGTTTTCATGATGTCTTTTCTCCTGACATATGCCCTAGGGTTATAACTGAAAGTTAGGAAAGTGGTTGAGGCATCTCTCCATACTTCAGCATACTCCAGTTGATAGAACAGCTTTTGTGGGTGATAGACATGGAATTTCGTGATGGGAAGCAGCCTTCCAGCCAGATGATTCTGGGCATATGTGGTTATGAGAAAGCTGCTTTAAGTCACTTTACCACCTTTGGAGCTGTGCTAAGCACAGCTTATATTCAGGCAGCTGTGGTTTTAGTGCCCTCTTTCTTTTATGTTCTGTGGATTGCATCTCATGTTTGCTTTAGTTCTTTTCTATTCAATGTAGAGTTGAAGGTGTGGCAAGTATTCCTGCCCTTGAGAATTACAGTGAATGACAATGTCTTCTGATCCTTTGCAAGCTACTTAAGACTTAGATATGGATTCCCAGAAGGAAAAACGGATTATGTTCCTGCTTGTCCCATCCTTAGAACAAACAAGTAGGGTATGGACTTTGACTCCAATTTTAATACTTTATGGAATATATTTGATGCAGATGTGTGTAAGCTTCTTCTTATTTTATGTTAAGGGACTATCCATGGTAGGTACTGCAAAGGGGGCTACCAGTTTGTTAATGAAAGTTAAGACTGGGTCATGGTAACCCTAACTAGGTTGGAAGTCATTAGCTTGAATTGTAAACTGGCAATGTAGTGGAGAGTAGCTGGTTCTGATGGAGTCCTCAGTTTAAAATCAAACTCTGGTATGAGGACACTTATAGTAGAGATCTGTAAAAGCAAGAATGATTTGGAGAGAATGGAATAGGAAACAGCAGTTCATTGTCTCTTCCAGTGTCAAAGCTAGACAGCAGCAGATGAAACCAGCAGACTGGCAGATGGTTGAAACAAAGCTACCTTCACACAGTAGTTCAGTACAGTGTGATTTTTTTTTTTTTTAATAATGAATTGCAAATTCTCAGCATTTATATGGGTTCAGAAAGTGACTGGCCAAATTCATGGAAGATGCTTCTAAAAGCAAAGATTAATCTACTCAGGATTTGTTGTGCCATGATGTGCTAGATGCTTGACAGAGTATACTAGGAAACTATCACTGGAAGTTTGCCCAGTTTTATACCCTTTCTTGGTGTTTGCTACTGGTTATTATTGAAAACAGAACACTAATAACTGTGGACTTTTGATTTGACTTGTTTGAGTATCTTTGCAAAATCACAGTATCATTTACTGAATATCCTGATTTGGAAGGGACCCACAAGGATCATTGAGTTCAACTCCCAGTTCCACATAGGACCCCACAAAATCTAAACTCTACGTCTGAGAGCGTTGTCTAAATGCTCCTTGAACTCCAGCAGATTGGGGTCATGACCACTGCCCTGGGGAGCCTGTTCCAGCGCCTAACTTCCCCTAAGGTAAAGAAACCTCCTAATCCCCAATCTGACCCTCCCCTGATGCAGTTCCTGCTGTTTCCTTGGGTCCTGTCGCTGTCACCAGAGAACAGATCAGCGCTGCCCCTCTGGTCCCCTCTTGAGGAGCTGTAGGCCACCATGAAGCCTCTCCTCAGCCTCCTCTTCTCTCGTACCTCAACCACTTCTCATACATCTTGCCCTCCAGACCCTTCACCTTCTTTGTAGCACTCCTTTGGATGATCTCTGATACTTTTATGCCTTTATGTTGTGGCACCCCAAACTGCACACTGTGACTGAGGTTTATGCATATTATCTCTTAAGGTTGCTGTTTGTATAGTATGTATTAGGTACCACTCCTAGGTTGTTGTTATGCATATGGTCTAAATGTGTCTTTACTGAAATAATTAAAAAATCTACAGTCAAATTGTGTTTTATCAAGACTGTGTATTCTTATGTCGTGTTTTTGATTGTATTTTATTTTTTGATAGATGTTATAATTATTTTTGTTTTCCATAATAAAATGATCATGTTAGATTGGAGGATAACGAATTTTTAAAAGTCAGCGATGGTCTATATCTAAACCTACCAACTTGTGTATTGATAGCTGAAAAACAAAATAAAAGGAAGGAAGCATTTCATCCATTTGTGGTTTCTCTGGATGCAAAAAGCAAAAGTCATATTCAGTGTCTAAATGGTAGGCTGGTAAAAAGGATGATTGTCTGTATTGCATAAATCCTCAAGTGTCCCACTCATTTTATTTTGCTGTGTAGCAATTCTGAAAGCAACTCTCAGAAGAACCAATACGTGCTGCATTTTCTAGCACGACTTAGAGTGCACATGTACATTTGTTGTTATTTATTTACCTTGCCCTACTTTTGTTTATTCCTATTTTAGCTTTTTAATTTGAAATTCAACTTCTTCAGCTTTGAAAGCTATTGAATATTTCACTGTGTCTCAGATTGCTATATTTTTAGACAAAATGGAAGCACAGCGTGCTGTGCAGCCTGTATTGTATTGTCTTTCTTCCAAGTTATTCTCATGACATTGTGAAGACTAGGCACGGCGTTTAGAGAGTCAGTGTTCTCATTTAGCCTTGCTAGCCTGTGATTAAATGGGAGTTGCTGCCTGTTGTACTATGAGTGTCTGACAAAAGCTAAATCTGTCACAGGTGCTACAATTTGTATATCAGAAAATTTGCTTCCCAAACACTAATTATTCCCAAAGTGTTTTACTTCACACAAAACACAGATAACAGAGTCAGCAAATTTGTCTCAGTTTTATCATTGTGTTGTAAATCAGGGTTTGTCTCCTACCATTGTTTAAAGTGAAGATTGTGAAAATTCAAGTGCAGTGGAATCCATTGATTTACCACATCTGATATGTGTTTCTTTCATTTAATTCTTCCAATCAAAATGCTGGAAATATATGCTATTCGAACTATCATTGCTGAATTTCACTACTGTAGTTGAATGAGCTGTTGTCTAGTGACAGAAGGAAGTAGGAAACAGTGTTGTTTCTCCAGATGACATGCCTGTTCAGGCATTTTGTGCCTGAATAGCCTAGACTCAACTTGGTGATATGTTTAAACTATTAATTTTGGAAGTTAATTAGTTATAATGATAGCTTATCAAGCATTATATTTCTGGTTGCTACGTGAGAAGAATGGACCCTCAGGCACTGGAACTATGAATAATGAAAGCATTTGATTTTTATTCCTCTCAGAACTTCAGTTGTATATTCAGTGAAAAAACACATATATACCTGTGCTCAGTTCCAGCCAGCCCTTTTCCACTGTATGCTTCCACTGCAAAGGTGGAGAACCTTTGTGATAAAGTGTTATACCCTGAGTTACCAATATTAGGTATTTTGACATTGAAACACCAGAACCTCTCTACATGAGAGTTTGTAGTTCTGATGATAACCTATTGGTCAGTTAAGTCTTTTGTTACAAATCTAGCTATTATCAGAGCGAGCATATTGTTAATACTAGACACAGAATGTCCCCGTCTAAAATAACGATTGGAACTAAGTTTGAGAAGCTTCTCCTTTTCATTGTGACAATTGCCTAGGAATCCATTCTGAGAACAGACCATTATTAAAATAAAATTTTAGTGTATAGAGTGACTTGCAAAGAAAAAAAAAAAACGTTGAATGCTGTAAATGAAATTTTTAGCAGCAATTTTTGCATTGTAAACTAGCTTAAGAAACTGTTTATTTACTCCCTTAGGATAAACATATTGTATATTTCTAGATTTCTGACAAATGAAAACATTAATGTGATTTAACTTATACTAGAAATGATTCACGGCTCTAGTTGTTTGACTTGTGTATAGTAATACTGATTTGTATTTTTATTTTGTTTCTGTAGGACTATTTAACCATTCACAAGTATGGCAATGCAGCCAGAAATGATCTCTGGAACACATTGTCAAAGGTAAAATGCTTTAATCTATTGCACTGAGGAAGAAGCAGGAATATACTCTGGTATTTTTCTTGGTGAGCTTAGGACTGAATAGAGCATAATGAGATCTTCAGACCCCAGAGCAAATTTAAAAATTGATGCAAAGAAATTTCATTAGAGTTAACAGAGTGGCAACACTGAAATATGTTTTCTTCAGTATTTCAGTTCTTTATTGTGTTGAAATACATTTCTTTGCTTGTGCTGCATCACTGCTGTGCAGTAAAAGCTAGTACATGGAACCTACTATCACTGCCTTTAGAGGCAGCAGGTTGAGGCCCATGAGCTGTAAAGTGCATGAAGATGCTGTGCTCTGGCATTTACATCAGGTGTGTTTTCAATTGTTGTATGGAGTTTTGATTTGTGTGAAAGAAAAAATTGTTAAAGCTTTAAAGTTTACTCTGAACAGGTAACTATTTACTGTAACATTAGGTGTCCTGCAGAGAATTCTAGTTTCTATGTCCAAGTTCCCTTTCATTGCTGCACCCACGCTTGGTTTCTAGACTCAGTTCCTGAAGTATGTATGTAAGGGCAGAGCTTAGATTTTGAAAGAGGGAGCCAACCGTACCTAAATTAGCTGCCTACAGAGCTAGTCTGGACACCCCAGAATAGAGACAGTGTTAAGCCAATGTAGAGAACAGAAAGGAAGTCTGGACACAAGTACCAACTCAAGCCATACGTAAACATGGCTGTCTAGTGACTATTGACACCAAAGCTAGCATCCAGCTGGAGTTCAAGACACATGTTTGTCTGAATTAGTAGGTACCTATGTGGCTTCCAGCTACTACAAGATATATCTATATCTGCTGTATCTCCACCAGTTCTGTGAAGGTGCGTTGAATATTGTAGGACATCTAAACTGACATTTGCTAAATAGGAACAACTAGAGTCCCAAAACCTTGTCAGTATCATCAGCAAGGTATAGACAAGGATTCAACTGACTAGCCACTAGATGAACCTGAACCACCAGCTGCTTTAAGATGAAACCTGGTATCTTCCTCTGGTAAAGCCTTTGGGGAAATGCTGGGCAATGGGAGGAGGATGATCGTACTCTTGAAAAAACAGAAGAACCCACAACTAATAGAAAAAAATCAAGACTTCATTCTGAACCCTAAACACTAGGGCTACATTGTATGCTTAATTCCATTGTTAAGTCTAATAATTACTTTTTTCTTTCACCTGTAATCCTGCTTATTGTCAGCCTCGTTGTTCCTAATACACTGCAATTGCTTCTTCAGTTCTGAAGACTTCTTGCTGGGTGTCTCGCTCCAATTTAATAGGAGGGAGAGGAGGTTCTTTTGTTATGTGTATACCCGGCGTGAGACTAAGAGGCAACGGCTCAAATGTTGTTCCCGACCAATTTTTTATTACAACTCCTAGCCGTTTAGGGAGATGGGGAA
>JANHGO010000049.1:18349710-18361009 GCA_024606505.1 Aquila spilogaster | reverse complement strand
TACTGAACTCAAAACATAGCACCGTACCAGCTACTAGGAAGACAGTTAACTCTATTCCAGCTGAAACTAGGACAGTGCAGAATGATAGATTTACTTCCTATACAGGCCATTTCAAGGGAGATACAGGAATGCATGTGATGCCGTGTCTGTATATAAAACAGATGTGACAATTTTAGTACTAGGTGGGGACTATCTACACTGCAGGTATGGCCTTACACTCCTTATGTCCTTGCTGTTTCAGTATCATTTTGGTGCTGTTTTTTGTTATTGTATGTTGAAATGCTTTTTTAGTTAGTTTAATTATTGGCTTGTTGGCCAGTGAGTAGCTTCATTTTTTGTTGGAGGAACATGTTTTAGTGCAATAGTAGATTAAAGTATGGGAAGGATACCAACATTTTTGATCCTCTGGTAGAACTCACTCATGAAAGTTAAAATATATTCCATGACTCTAGCATATTCTGTAGGTTGGCAGTTTCTGACAAGACTGCCTGGAAGCAGTTTCGGGCGCTCTTAGTAAAACTGATGCAGAAGGTGAAGAAGTTGGCTTACTTGGCTTGGCTTGCTTGACCTGGAAAAATCTGTTTCCAAGGTTTTCCTTAGCTGGCTTTGCAGTACTGCTTTGATAAGTGGTCTGATCACAGCTGTGCTTTCAATCTGGAGGTAGCTCTGCAGCTTGACTCACTGGTACAAACGAATTCTGACACAAATAGAGTTAACCCCCATCTGATTTGCCTTATACAATGCTCACCATGACCAATAGGGTGAATTTACCTGCTGCTTATTTTGTACTCTGCTGCTTGTCTGACTGCCCAGCCAGGAGGGTGATCACTTCTCTTCCTTAACGCTCTTTCTCAAGGCTTAGTCTGTTGTACAGCTGAAAAATATGGCAAACCTAGTTGGCTGGTTTAGCTTTTCTATTCGGTAGTCTTCCTCTCGTACAGTAATCTTCACTTCTTTGTAGCTTGCTGGTAGTGCTTTATCACTGGTTCTCACTCCCTCTTGTTTGTCACTCACCATTGCAAACATATGCAGTACCTTCCTCCCTCTGACCCTTGCCCAAGCTTTTTTATTTGAATGTTAGGCAATGTCAAGATAATATGCGATAGCAACTTTGATGTTAGCAGTGTGAAGGAACGGGGGAAAAAAGGTGGCGTGTTATAGTCAGTGAGTCAGCATCTGTCAGATGGTGTCTGGTGGCTTAAGCTTAAGTATACAAATTTCTGGGAAAACAAACACGCTGGATTTGATAGCCACAGCCTTAGAGCCTGATTTCCACCTGAACTAAATGTTTTTATTAGTAGCTCTAAATCTTCGGTGAGATACAGCAGTCATGTATAAAACTGTTCATCAAGAACATATTGTAGGCTGAAAGGAGGAGGATGTGCACCCAGAAGTAGGAATGAAATACAAAAGAGGGAGGTAGAGGCAAGACTGCTGTTTCCTGAGCCCTGAGAAATGAGGGCATTCAGAGGAATGTAGCCACAAGAATTTGATGCCAAAATATTTTGCTGCTTTCTCCTTGCTCATCTTATATAGTGGAATTTCCCAGTTATCTTTAGGAGAAAAAGTAAGTTATTCAATGTTAATCTGTTTCAGATTTCAGCACCACTCGTATAAGTCGGGAGCTGTTCCTTCAGCCAACCAATCAACTTCATACAGATAAACTAAGAAAGGAGTTTGGTCCTAGAATTGATGTTTCAGTTCCTGGTTATAGATCTGAAGTCTCCCCTGAAAGTAAGATACATGTTTGGAGACTTATTCCCCCTTTACACTTGTTTAACCTCTTTGCATTTATCAGTCGCTACCTTTTATTAGTTGTGAGTGTTATCATGTTTGGATGGTGGTGTAGTTCATTTTTTTTGAAACCAAGAGACTCAATCCCTAGCAGTACTGAGAGAACTAAGATTGCAAAGGGATGAAAGACTTTTTCCTTTTAAGTAATCTCCAATAAAAGGCCTGCAAGTTTAATCAATACAGCATTATCAAAAACATCTTTAAGAATTGTTTGGCACTTTTCTCTGTACTCCTGTTTCTACTGCTGTTCAAGCTATCTGCTTTGGTATTCAAGTAATAAAATAATTCAAAAGCATTGAGCCTTTTAATTTTTGGGGGGTGGATTAAGATTACTATTTGACAAAACATTATGTTATAGTCTAAATCTGCTGGGATTTTTTGCAAGATATCAGGTTTTGATTATGCGGTAATTGGACTGTTTTCATGGCGTGACAGATTCTGGATTTATTTATTTATTTGATGTTAAAAATTACTAAAACACATGTTGGAAAACCACATTGATTAAATTTTTTTATTGATAGAGGTGAAGGGATCATATTCCATTATTATTTTTGTCAAAGAGTGTCTTCATGTTTTAATGAAGACATTAAGAAGAATATTGCAAGAGGATACTTGCTGAAAATGTAAAACCAAATGACCATTTTTGTGCATGTGTTTGATTAATTTTCACGTTGAGTGACACTGCACTAGGGTCTGTGAACTCTCTTTCTGCTTTCCCCAAGCTTTCTGCTTTCTCCCCATAAAGAAAAAGTTTAGAGGCGGCATTACAGTGAAGGAGAAAGGGAGTTGCAGAAGACCACTCTTGAGTCTTGGGTTGTTAAAGAGGTTTTCATGCCATCTTTTCTCTTCACACGTACCGTAGGGTTATAGCTGAAAGTCGGGAAGGTGGCTGAAACATATCTGCATGCTCCAGCATACTCCAGTTGATGGAACAGCTTTTGTAGGTGATAGACTTGCGAGTTTCTGATGGGAAGCAGCCTTGCAGCCAGATGGTTCTGGGCATATGTGTTTATGAGAAAGTGGCTTTAAGTCACTTTACCTCCTTTGGAGCTGTGCTGAGCGCAGCTTAGATTCAGGCAGCTGTGTTTTCAGTGTCATCCTCCTTTTCTGTTCTCTGGCTTGCATCTCTCTTCTGTTCACTTTGGTTCTTTTCTGTTCAACGTAAAGGCGAAGGGGTGGCTAATACTCCTGCCCTGGAGAATTACAGTGAATGCGAACATGTCTTCTGCCCCTTTGCAAGCTACTTAAGACTTAGATATGGGTCCCCAGGAGGAAAAATGGATTATATTCCTGCATGTTCCATCCTTAGAACAGACAAGCAGGGTATGTATAGATCTTTGGCTCCTATTTTAATGCTTTCTGGGATGTATTTGATGCTGATATGTATAAGCCTTTTCTTCTCCTTTTTAAGTTGAGTGCCTGTCCATGAAAGGTACTTCAAGAGGGGCTGATAATTCGGCAAAGTTCAGACTGGGTCATGGTAACTCTAGCTAGCTTTGAAGTCAACAGCTTGGATGGTGGTATCAAAATGTAACTTTGCAGCACAGCTGGCAGTGGTTGGGTCTGGTGGTGCTCTCAGTATAAAACCAAGCTCTGGTATGAGGACACATACGATACAGGTCTGTAAAAGCATGAAAGGCTTGGGGAGAGTGAAGTAGGGAACAGTAGTGCACTGTGTCTTCTAGTGCCAGAACTGGGGAGCAGCAGATGAAACCAGCAGATGGGCAGATGTTTGAAACGGGTATCTTCACACAACAGACCACTGAAGTGGGAAATCGTCATGGTTTAACCCCAGCCAGCAACTAAGCCCCACACAGCTGCTTGCTCACTGCACCCCCCCACCCTCAGTGAGATAGGGGAGAGAATTGGAGGGGGGGGGGAAAGTAAAACTCATAGGTTGAGATAAGAAGAGTTTAATAGAACAGAAAGGAAGAAACTAATAATTATAGTAATAACAATAATAAAATGACAATAATAATAATAATAACAGAATTGGAATATACGAAACAAGTGATGCACAATGCAATTGCTCACCACTTGCCAACCGTTGACCAGTTAGTTCCTGAGCAGTGATCCGCCCCCCACCCCAGGCCAACTCCCCCCAGTTTATATACTGGACATGACATCACATGGTATGGAATACCCCTTTGGCCAGTTGGGGTCAGCTGTCCTGGCTGTGTCCCCTCCCAACTCCTTGTGCCCCTCCAGCCGTCTTGCTGGCTGGGCATGAGAAGCTGAAAAACCCTTGACTTGGTCTAAACCCTACTTAGCAACAACTGAAAACATCAGTGTGTTATCGACATTCTCCTATTGAACCCAAAACATAACACTGTACTGGCTACTAGAAAGAAAATTAACTCCATCCCAGCCAAAAGCGGGACAGAAATGCTTTTTTATAAGGTGTTGCAAATGCTAAATATTTATATGGGCCAGCAACTGGCCAAATTCACAGAAGATGATTACTAAATACAAAGATACTAATCTGCTCAGGGTTCCTTGTGCCATGAAGTGCTGGATGATGGGAGAGCATACTGGGGAAGTATCTATCACTGTATGCTTCTCCTGTTTTATACCATTTCTAGGTGTCTGCTGCTGGTTATTGTTGAAAACGGGATACTGGTACGTGAGGACGTTTGATGGGACCTGGTTCGGTAACCTTTTGCTCTTGTGCCTCTAGAAAGTGCACTCAGATTTTGGATTGCAATGTAGATTTACTATTGGAAGCATATTTTGATGCACACTGTCACTTAGGACTGCTTTTTGTGTAGTATGCTTTCGATAACACTCCTAGTTTGATGCTATGTATATGGTCTCAATGCAACTTTCATGAAATAATGAAAAAATGGATGATCAAGTTGTATGGTACCAGGGCTGTACTCATATGTTCTTACTTCATTGTAAATGTTAGGATTCCTTTTCTTTTCCTTTGTATGATCAACATGTTAGATTGGAGGGTAATAAATTTTCAGCTGAGTGACAAGCCAAATCTAAACCTCCCAATCTGTGTATTGGGAGAAAAAAACAAAAGAAAAGGGCAGAAGCATTTCACCTTTTTGCAGTCTTTCTGAACGCAAAATGTAAAAGTCAAATATAATGTCTAATGATAGGTTGGTAAACAGGGTTATTGCCTGGATGGAGTAATCCTCAAGTTTTCCACCCATTTTATTTTGCTGTGTAATGATTCTGAAAGCAGCTCTCAGAAGGACCAAAGCATGCAGCATTTTCTAGTACCACTTAGAATGCACATGTGTATTTGTTGTTATTTATTTACCTCGTCCCACTTTTGTTTATTCCTATTTTAGCTTTTTAATTTGCAATTCAACTTCTTTAGCTTTGAAAGCTATTGAATATTTCACTGTGCCTTAAATGATTCTGTATTTTTAGGTAAAATGGAAGCACAGTGTGCTATAGGTGCAGCCTATATAATACTGTCTTTTTTCCAAGTTAGTCTCATGACATTGTTAAGACTCGGCACTGCATTTACAGAGTCAGTGTTCTCATTTAGCCTTCCTAGCCTGTGATTAAATGGGAGTCGCTGCCTGTTCTACTATGAGTTGGCTGACAAAAGCTAAATCTGTCACAGGTGCTACAATTTGTGTATCAGAAAATTTGCTTTCCAAATACTAATTATTCCCAAAGTACCTTACTTCACACAAAGCATAGATAACAGAGTCAGCAAATTTGTCCCAGTTTTATCATTGTGCTGTAAATTAGGGTTTGTCTCCTACCATTGTGTAAAGCGAAGACGTTAGAAATTCAAATGCAGGAGAACCCATTGATTTACAACCTCTGATGTGTTTTTTCACTTAATTCTTCCAATCAAAATGCATGAAATGTATGTTATTCAAATAATCATTGCTGAATTTCACTTCTGTAATTGAATGAGCTGTTGTCCAGGGACGTAGGATGGTGGGAAACGAACAGTGTTGTCTCTCCAGATGTTGTTAAAAATTGGAAGCGTTTTGTGTCTGAAGGGCCCTGACCTAACCTGGTCATATGCTTAAACTATTAATTTGGGAAGTTAATTTAATATGATGGTACCTTACCGGGAATTATCCTTCTAGTTGCTATGGGAGAAGAATGGACCCTCAGTCATTGAAACTGCAGCTGAATAAGTGAAAGCATTCAGTTCATAACCTCCTCAGAGTCTATGAGTCATGTATGTCATGAAAACACACATGTAGTACCTGTGCACAAGCATGGAGCTGGGTTCCTGTCCCCCCTTTTCCACTGCTCCCTCTCATGGAGAGCCTTTCCTGTGATTACCTGTTACAGCCCCAGTTGCCCGTATGATGTATTTTAACATTGAAGCGCCAGGATCTCCCTAGATAAGTTTGTAGTTCAGGTAGGCTATTGCTCTGTTAAATCTTTTGTAACAAATCTAACTGTCATTCGAGTGAGCAAATGTTTGACACTAGACGCAGATGACCTGCTAAAATACCAACTGGAACTGTGTTTCAGCAGCTTCTCCTTTCGTTGCCGAGAATTACCTAGGAACCCCTTCTGAGATTAGACAAGTATTTTCAATGTATATTCAAAATATTTAGCTTATAGAGTGACTTACACAGAAAAGGAAGAGCATTAAATGCTGTAAATGAAATTTTTAGCAACAATTTTTGCATTATAAACTAGCTTAAGAAACTGTTTATTTACTCCCTTGATGAAAATGTTGTATATTTCTAGATTTCTGACAAATGCAAACACTGGTGTGATTTAACTTTTAATAGCAGTGATTCACAGCTCTAGTTGTTTGGCTTGTGTATAGTAATACTGATTTGTATTTTTATTTTGTTTCTGTAGGACTATTTAACCATTCACAAGTATGGCAATGCAGCCAGAAATGATCTCTGGAACACATTGTCAAAGGTAAAATGCTTTAATTTATTACACTGAGGGAGAAGCAGGAATTTACTGTGGTAAATTTTTCTTGGTGAGGTTAGGAGTGAGTAGTGCATATTGAGATCTTCAGACCCCAGAGCAAATATAAAAATTGATGCAAAGAAATTCCATTTGATTTAACATAGTGACAACATTAAAATATGTTTTTAGCAGCATTTCTATTCTTTGTTATGTTAGAATATATTTCCTTGACTGGGCTATGTCACTGATGTGCAGTAAAAGACACTTCATGGAATCTGCTATCATTGACTTTAGTGGCAGCACGCTGAGGCCCATAAGCTGGAAAGCACATGAAAGTGCTGAGCTTTGGCATTTACATCAGGTGTGTTTGGGATTTTGTATGGAGTTACAATTCGTGTGAAGGACAAAACTGTCAAAGCTTTAAAGTTTGGTGTAAACAGATAACTGTTTAGTGCAACATTTGCATCCTGTAGAGACTTATAGTTGCTATGTCCATGCTCCCTTTGGTTGCTACGCTCAAGCTTGGCTTGAGTTTCCAGAGCCCGGTCCAGGGATCTATAGGGGCAGAGTTTAATTTTCATAAAGTGAGCCAAGAATGCCTGAATTTCGTGCCTACAGAGCTAGTCTGGGTGCTCCAGAATAAAGACAGAGTGCAAGGCAGCGTAGAGTACAGTCAGGGAGTTTGGGCACAAGTACCAACTCAAGCCATGTGTAAACATGACAATCTAGTTGTAGCTATTGACACCATAGCTAGGAGTCAGGTGGAGGTCAAGACATCTGCATTTACCTAGACAAGCAGGTATATGCATATAACTAAGACATCTGCATTTACTTAGACAAGCAGGTATACACATATAACTGGGTGTCCAAGCTCCAATTGTTGTGTTGAATATTTCAGGACATCTCATTTGACACTTGGTGAGTAGGAACAAGAGGAGTCCCAGAAATCCAGACAATATAGTCAGCAGAGCGTAGAGAGCAATTCAGTTGACTAGCCACTACACGATTATTTTATAGTGAGCCTGAACCACCGACTGTTGACTAGGGACTTGAGATAGTTGTTCAAATATAGGCAACTAGTGCCAGATTAGGTGCAGTAGGGTGTTCAAGACATTCAGGTGGGTCTAATTGATTTGACACAAATTCTGTGAGGAATTCTGTACTCTTCTGGAGTGGCAGGTCAAGGTCAAATGACGTTAGCCACCTATGTGTGGGCAACTGAACTGAGTCCTATGTCTGTACTGACTGCTAATGAGAGTTGAGACATGTAACATGCAGTCAGGCTCTTAAACCTGTGTCTTAATCTGAAGTTGAATGCCACTGCAAAAGTCTTTCTTGCTTCTCACCTGGTGTCTTCCTCTGTTAAAGCCTTTGGGACAGCTCTGGGCGATGGGAGGTCAGAGGGATGAATGTAGTCTTGAAAGAACAGCAGAACCTACAGCTAATAAAATAGAACAAAAATGAGACTATTCTGGTCCATAACCACTATGGCTATACTGTATGCTCAAATCTATTGTTAAGGCTAATAATTCCGTTTGCCTTACCTGTAAGCACATTTGTTGCCAGCCGCTTTGTTCCTAATGCATTGCAATTGCAGCTTCAGTTCTAAAGACTTCTTGCTGGGTTCTGCTTGTATTCATCAGAAGTTGCTCAGTCTGTGATCTAGGACCGTTCGGCAGCTAGGGACATTTCCGTCGCTGAAGAACAAATGATGCCTGTCATTCTTCTCATACCCAGTCTCATCTCCCGTGATGCCATAGTATCTCTTTCTGTTTCAGATGAAAATCCACTTGTAAAACAGCATTTTTATTGACAAATGGTATCAAATATGAACACATTAATCCTCCATGTGTTATGACAGGTGCAGTTTATGAAGGAGCTGGGGATATCTAGATATACATGGCCTCACCTTAGACATGAGGGACAGTATTTTCAAATAACTAGTCATTTGATTTTTAGAACAGAGACACTCTGTGCTTTTAGAAATCCAGTCCTTTGAATATGCCTTATTGTAGGTACCCTAGATCAACTAACACGGAGTCTTTTTTAACCTTAGCCGGTCAAGAATATCTTTTGGAGACAGCCACCCAGTATTTCTGTGCTCTTGTTAAAACCCTGTAAAGCAGGTTGTTTCTTCTGTTACAGCAGAAGTGCCTGAATGATGTGGGAAACGTGACTTTCTGACTGTCACTCTCCTCTCTGGCAAGATTGCTCCATGTTTATTTTTAAGATATACAGAGACTGTTGGTTAAATTATCTAGTGTATGTGTACTGGGTGTAAATGTCTGTGTGTGCATGCGTGATGGTTATTTAAAACTCTAAAACTAATTATGGTCTCTTGGACAAAAAAAAAAAAAAAAAGAGTTTTATATGTTGGATGATGATATTGCTTCAACATATTGAAACTTTTCTTTTTTCTTGAAGGCTTTGAAAAGGGTTGGAAAATCTGTAAATATCCGAGAAGTAATGGATCAGTGGACACTACAGATGGGTTATCCTGTTATCACTATCTTGGGAAATGAAACTACAGACAATGTCATAGTGATCTCCCAAGAGCGTTTTGTTTATGATAGTGATGCTAAACCCAAGGATCCTGCCCTTGGAGACAGCAGGTACTTATATTTCTCAATGAATATTTTTCAAGAGGCTGTAGTTGTTTAAGTAAGTGCTTCATGTGTGTATTTTTATGAAGATCGGTCTTTAGAAATCTCTGAGCTTTGCTTGGTATGAATAGCATGTGGTGATCCTTCCATTTGAACTGTAGTAAAGATGAGTTTAGTTAAAAGAATTGAAAAAAATCATTAGAGTAATAGAACAAGATAAAGCTTTTAGTGTGCCCATTTGCATTCTGGCAGTCCTCTCTGTGATTACATCTTATATCTTACATCACACATCTGTTTCCTCTCCTTTTCTTTTGATTTTGTCACACTCCATGAAGTAACTTGGATTCTGGTTGGAAGGTCTGATGCTTCTTTTTAAGTAATTCCTTGGAGTGGTCCTCTCCACGCTCATACATTGGGTAGGCCGATGTAACTGTGTGTCAGATACATACCTCGCTTGACTTGGGAAGCAGTCAAGAGCTGAACTGGACCTCTGTACAAGGCAGGGGGTTCCAGCTGTTTCATTTTTGAAGCCAGCTGAACTGGTCCTATGGGGACTGTGTACATTGGCTGAAATCAGCAGGCACTTACGCATCTCTGCCCCTACCCTTTTTCCACTTCTTAGATTCTTTCGTTCCTGCTCCCAGCTGACTCCACACGCTTCCTTCATCCCAGAAACAAGCTGACATTCCTGGCTGATGCTGGGGAATCCTCATCTTATTGTTTTAAGCAATTTTGGCATCATACTTCAAGGCCAAGAATATAGAGCTGATGCTAGAATTACAAGATAGCCTTAGAAGCTTCTGTGTTCACCTATTCATGCTCAGCGAGAAAGAGGGCACGCTGTCAACCTTGAGTACTCTGTGTTAGTCCAGTAGATTTAAATCATTAAAAGGTAAAATTTAATACCAAATTTTGATTGACATATCTGGAGCTTGTAGAATATTCCTGCTGAGGAAGGCCTAAAAATACAGTTATGTTTATTGGGAAATGTTTAGAAGTTCATTATCCTTTTTTTAGAACATGAATATGGAACTCAAACATGACACAGAGTAAGTAGTTGTTTTTCTGTCTGTATTGGAACAACCCAGCAGAGTATTAAGCATCTGTTTAAGTTCTGGGCTGAAATTAGTTCCTTTGTGAAAATGAGATAAAACAAGTGAATGTGGACTGTTGAAAGTGTTCATGACTCACAGTTCAGTGCAGCTTGAGAGAGATTCTCCCTTATTCACTTGAAAATTTCTTTTGTGCAAGTGTATATACATGTAATGTAATGTGAGTAGATTTTACTACTCAGAAAAACAGAGATTATTAGGCTTTTTGATTGATTAAAACAGAGATGTTAAGCCTTTTAAGTATTGTAGTGACTTCCTTAAATAGATTTGCTAGGTACTCAGTATTGATTGTAATAACTGCTGCTGTAATTCATGAGTAGACTCCTGGGTGTATAAATGTTTTGGAAGGTGGAATATCAGGGGTGGTGTGGTGGGTTGACCCTGGCTGGATGCCCCAGGTGCCCAGCAATGCTGCTCTATCCCTCCCCTCCTCAGCTGGACAGGGGAGAGAAAATATGACGAAAGGCTTGTGGGTCGAGATAAGGACAGGGAGAGATCACTCACCAGTTACTGTAATGAGCAAAACAGACTTGACTTGGGGAAATTAATTTAATTGTATTACCAATCAAAATCAGAGTAGGATAATAAGAAAGAAAACTAAATCTTAAAACACCTTCCCCCACCCCTCCCTTCTTCCCAGGCTCAACTCCACTCCCGATTTTCTCTCCCTCCTCCCCCCAGCAGCGCAGGGGGATGGGGAATGGGGGTTGGGGTCGGTTCCTCACACCTTGTCTCTGCCGCTCCTTCCTCCTCGGGGGGAGGACTCCTCACTCGTCCCCTGCTCCAGCGTGGGGTCCCTCCTGCAGGCTGCAGTCCTTCAGGTACAGCCTGCTCCAGCGTGGGCTTCCCACGGGGGTCGCAGCCTCCTTCGGGCATCCCCCTGCTCCGGCGTGGGGTCCTCCCCGGGCTGCAGGTGGAGATCTGCTCCCC
>JANHGO010000049.1:18324879-18349610 GCA_024606505.1 Aquila spilogaster | reverse complement strand
TGACACCCAACACTTACTCCTCTAGATAATTAGCAGTTGTTAGCTAGAGTCTTATCACCAGAAAGGCCTCACAAAGCAAGCTTTGAGACAAAAGAAAAACAGTTTTTGTCTCTCACACTGGGTTGTGCTTGTATTCATCAGAGGTTAATTCATCTGTGATCAAGGACTGTTCAGCAGCTAGACATTTCTGTCACTGAATAGCAACTGATGCCTGTCATTCTCATATCCAGTCTCATCTCCCATGAAGCTGTAGCATCTCTTATTTCAGATGAAATTCCAACTGTTAACCAACATTTTATTGATATTCTCTATCAAATATGAACACATATAGTGTTATGACATACAGTTTTTGAAGGTGCTGGGGATATTGTTGTATGCATGGTCTCACTTTGGACAGGAGGGACAGTGTTTTCAAATAAGGACAGACATTTGATTTTCAGAACAGGAAAGCTCTATATTTACAGAAATCAAGCATTTTGAAACGTGCCTTACCGCAAATATCTGCCATCAACTAACACTGTTGAAAATATATGATTGTTTTTTTTTTAACATTATCTGGTCAAGAATATCTTTTGGAAATAGCCTCCCAGTACTTCTTTGGAGCTTGTGTGAAGACCCTGTAAAGTGGATTGTTTCTTCCTTTACAGCAAAAGTTCTTGAATGATTTGTAAAAATGTTGACTTTGTGACTCTTATCTATGGAAGATTGCTCAATATTTAAGATACACAGACAGTGCTGGTGTAATTTTGTAGTTTGTGTGTATTTACTGATTGTAAATGTGGGTGTGTGTGCATGCACGATAGCTATTTAAACCACTAAAATTAATTATGCTCTTCTAGGACAAAAAAAAAAAAAAAAAAAGTCTTACATGTTGGATTGTGGTACTGCTTCAACATACCAAAACTTTTCTTTTTTCTTGAAGGCTTTAAAAAGGGTTGGAAAATCTGTAAATATCCAAGAAGTAATGGATCAGTGGACACTACAGATGGGTTACCCTGTTATCACCATCTTGGGAAATGAAACTACGGACAATGTCATAGTAATCTCCCAAGAGCGTTTTGTTTATGATAGTGATATTAAAACCAAGGATTCTGGCCCTGGAGACAACAGGTACTTAAATTTCTCAATGAATATCTTTTGAGAATGTGTAGTAGTTTAAGTGCTTTTTTGTGTATTTTTATAGAGTTTCCTCTGCAGAAAACTCTGTGCTTTGCATGGAATCGATAGCATGTTGTGGCACTTCCATTTGAATTTTGTTAAAGATTAGGCTAGTTAAAAGAATTGACCAAAATCATTAGAGTAATAGAACAAGAGAAAGCTTTAATGTGTCCATTTGAATTCTGACAGCTCTCTCTCTAACTTTTATGCAGTCTTATGTCATGCGTCTGTTTCCTTTCCATCTCTTTTGATTTTGTCACACTCCGTGAAATAACTTGGAACGTGGTTGGAGGGTCTGATATTTTTTTAAGCAGTTGTTTGGACTAGAGCTCTCCATGCTCACACGTTAAGTAGGAAGATGTAACCACATATTGGCTAGATACATCACTTGACCTGGGAAGCACTCAAGAGCTATACTGGACTGCTACACAAGACAGAGAGTTCCGATTGTTCCATTTTTTAAATCAGCTGAACTGTTCCTGCAGGGACTGTTCCACTGACCAAGATCAGGAAGCACTTACACACCTCCACCTCTGTCCTTTTTCCACTTCCTAGATTGATTCCTTGCCACTCTCAGGTAACTCCACCCATTCCTTTTTCCCAGGAACAAACTGATGTTCCTTGATCATGCTGGGGAATCCTCATCTTGTTTCAAGCAATTCTGCCACGATATTTTAGTGCCAAGCATTTAGAGCTGTTTGTAGAGAATTACAGTTCATCCTTTGAATCTTCCACATTTGCTGCTTCTTACTTAGTGTGAAAGAAGACATACTCTGAACCTTGAAAATTCCATGTTTGTCACATAGATTTAAATCATTAAAACTGAATTTTGCTTGACATATCTGAAGTTTATAGAATATTCCTGCCTAAAAGTATAATTACATATACTGGGAAATATTTATAACTAACTTATTGTTTTTTATAAAACAAATACTATAGAAATCAAACATGACGCAGTAATTCTTTTTTTTTTTCCTGGCTTCATTGGAACAATCTAGTATGGTATTAAGCATATGTTTAAGTCCTGGGCTGAAACAAGTTAGATTGTGAATACTATCACAGAACTGTAGGGGGCTGGAAGGGACCTCTGTATACTATATGAAACAAGTTACTGCAGACAGTTGGAACTGATCCTGACTCATGGTTCAGTGCAGCATGAGAGCGATTCTCCCTTCACTTACGAACTTAATTTCTGCACCTGTTTATTTCCATATGAAATATTAGTGGATTTACTACTCAGAAAAACAGATATTAATATTTTTTGATTGCTTAAAACAGAGATGTTAAGCCTTTTAAGCCTTTTAAGTATTGTAGAGACTTTCTCAAATAGATTTGTCAGGTATTCAGCACTGATTGTATTAACTGCTACTGTAATTCATGTGCAAAGACTACCAGGCATGAAAGCATTTTGTATGGTAGAATATTAGGAGTGAGAAGTAGACTCTTAATAGTTTTATTTTCACTTTTGACATTAATTCAGAATTCACAGAATCACAGAATTGCAGGGTTTGGAAGGGACCACTAGAGATCATCAAGTCCAACCCCCCTACTAAAGCTGGTTCCCTACAGTAGATTGCACAGGTAAGCATGCAGATGGGTCTTGAATATCTCCAAAGAAAGGAACCTCTCTGGGCAACCTGTTCCAGTGCTCCGTCACCCTTGCTATAAAGAAGTTCTTCCACATATTTTTGTGGAACATCCTATGTTCAAGTTTTTGGTCATTGTTCCTTGTCCTGTCACTACACGCCACTGAAAAAAGAGGCTGGCCTCATCAAATTGCCTCCTGCACTTTAAATATTTACAAACATTAATCAGATCCCCTCTCAGTCTTTTCTGTAGGCTGAACAGACCCAGGTCTCTCAGCCTTTCTTCACACAGGAGATGCTCCAGGCCCTTTACCAGCTTTGTTGTCATCTGCTGGACTCCTTCTTGGAGATCTGTCTTTTTTGAATTGAGGAACCCAGAACTGAACACGGTATTCCAGATGTGGCCTTACCAGAGCAGAGTAGAGGGGGAGGATCACCTCCCTTGACCTGCTGTCCACACTCTTTTTAATGCACCCCAAGATACCTTTGGCCTTCTTGGCCACAAGGGGACACTGCTGGCTCATGGCCAACCTGTTACCCACCAGGAACCCTAGGTCCTTCTCTACAGAGCTTCTCTCCAGCAAGTCATCCTCTAACCTGTCCTGTTGCATGCGGTTGTTCCTCTCTAGGTGCAGGACTCTACACTTGCTGTTGATGAACCTTCTAATATTCCTCTCTGCCCAACTCTCCAGACTGTCTAGGTCCTGTTGAATAGCAGCACAACCTGCTGGCATGTCAGCCACTTCTCCCAGCTTTGTATCTTCAGCAAAGTTGCTGAGGGTGGACTACATCCCATCACCCGAGCCACTGATGAAGAAGTTGAACAAGACTGGACCCAGCACCAGCCCCTTGGGAACACCACTAGATACAGGCCTTCAACCAGACTCTGTGCCACTGATCACAACTCTCTGAGCTGTGCCAGTCAACCAGTTCTCAACTTACCTCACCATCCACTCATCTGTCCCACACTTTCGAAGGTTAATTGTAAGGATGTTGTGGGAGACAGTGTCAAACTCTTGCTGAAGTCAAGATACATCGCTCTTCCCCCTTCTGTCCAGCCAATGATGACATCATAGAAATCTATCAAGTTGGTCAAGCACAGTTTCCCCTTGGTGAATCCATGCTGACTACTGGTAAACTTATTCTCTTCCAATTGTTTTGAGATGGCATTCAGAATAGGATGTTTCATGACCTTTCCAGGGATGGAGGTGAGGCTTACTGGCCTGTAGTTTCCCAGATTGTCCATCTTGCCCTTTTGAAGACTGGAGTGATGTTGTCTATCCTCCAGTCCAAAGGAACCTCTCTTGTTCTCCAAGACCTTCCAAAGATGATAGACAATTGTTCGTCAGTCCCCTCTGCCAGCTCCCTCAGCACATGTGAGTGCATCCCATTGGGGCCCATGGATTTGTGCACATTGATTTTGGCTGGATGGTCTTTGACCATATCTTGCTTGACCGAAGGAAAGTCTTCCATTCCCCAGATTCTCTCTCTTACCTCCAGGATCTGGGATTCTCAAGGGGCAGTCTTTGTAGTAAAGACAGAAGAAAAGAAGACATTCAGTATCTCCATCTTCTCAGTGTCCCTTTTTACCAGGGCACTCACCTCATTTAGTAGCAGACTCACATTTTCCCTAGTTTTCCTTTTACTGTTGACATACTTGAAAAGCCTTTCTTGCTCTCCTTTACCTCCTTTGCCAGATTAAATTCTGAGTGGGCCTTAGCCTTCCTCATTGCATCCCTACATGCCCTGACAACATTCTTCCCAAGTGGACAGGCCCTTTTTCCACATTTTGTGGACTTTCTTCTTTCCTTTGAGTTATCCATTAGCTCCTTGCTCATCCACACGGGTCTCCTGCCTGTGTGGATGAGCAAGGATTTTCTCATCCCTTTCCCCAGTTTCTTACTCGTAAGGATGCACTGATCTTGAGCTTGGAAGAAGTGATGTTTGAGTGCTGACCAACTGTCAAGGGCTCCCTTTCCCTCCAATGCTCTTAGTCCATAGGATACCTTCAAGTAGGTCCTTGAAGAGGTCAAAGTTGGCTCTGTTGAATTCCAGGATTGCAATCCTTACTATTGCTTTACTTTTTCCACACAAGATCCTGATCTTCACCATCTCATAATCGCTGTATCCTAAGCTGTCCCCAGCTTTCACATCTCCGACAAACCCATCCTTGTAAGAACAAGGTCCAGCAGCACACCTTCCCTTGTTGGCTCCTCCACCACCTGCATTAGAAAGCTATCTTCAACACATTGCAGAAACCTCCTAGACTGTGCATGCCTGAACATGTTACTAATCCAACAAATATAAGGGTGGTTGAAGTCCCCCATAAGAACCAGTGTTTGGGACCACGAGGCTACTTCCAGCTGTTTGTAGAAGGCCTCATCAACTTCCTCCTTCTGATCAAGTGACCTGTAGTACACACCCACAACAGTGTCATCCATATTAGCCTGCCCCTTAATTCTCCCCTACAAGCTCTCCACTCCATCATCATTCACCCCCAAGTGGAGCTTGATTCATTCTAGTTGCTCTCTCACATAAAGAGCAACTCCACCATTTCATAGAATCATGGAATCACCAAGGTTGGAAAAAACCTCCAAGATCATCCAGTCCAACCATCCACCTGCCACCAATATTTCCCCACTAAACAATGCCCCTTAGTACAACATCCAAATGTTTCTTGAACGCTTCCAGGGATGGTGACTCAACAGGACAGGCCCCAGTGCTGACCCCTGAGGAACACCAGTTGTGAGTGGTTGCCGGCTGGATTTAACTCAATTCACCACCACTCTCTGGGCCTGGCCATCCAGCCAGTTCTTTACCCAGCAAAGAGTGTACCTGTCCAAGTCACGGGCTACCAGCTCTTCTAGGAGAATACTGTGGGAGACAGTGTCAAAGGCTTTGCTGAAATCTAGGTAGTCTACTTAGGGACCTTATCTACTTACTTCATCTCACCAGCCTGTCTTTTCTAATAAGGACATAGCCATCCATGACAACATTCTAGTCGTGCAAGCTGTCCCACCATATCTCCATGATCACAATTAGATCACAGCTCTGTGACTGCATGTATCTCTAGTTCTTCCTGTTTATTTCCCATGCTGCTTGCATTAATATACAGGCACTTTAGGGAAGAGGGTGCAGGTATCCCTAGAGAGATACTAGAAGATTTCACGTAGGCGCACTTGCTCTTGAGGTGGCTGGCCTTCTGGCTTTTGTCATTAGAGGCAGCTAAGAAATGTTTGTTACTGTTGTTCTGTTGTACTGTTGTTCCTCAGTCTGTAGCAGTAGCATGAGCATTGCCATTATGGACCCCACCTCTCAATTCCTTCAGTTTAAAGCATGCTTCACTAGCTTAGCCAACCTGTTCTCAAAAATTGCCCTGTCCCTTTTAGACAGGCTGATTCCATCCCTCCCTAATGGATTATAATTTTTGTAGAAGATCCCTTTATCATAAAACCCCAAACCTTTACGATGGCACCAGCCACATAGCCAGGAGTTGATGTGTATTATGCATCTCTTCCTGGCTTCCCTCCTTTCTCCAACTGGTAGAATGAAGAAGAAGATAACCTGGGCTCCAGTGTTCTTCACTTGTGCTCCCAGGGCTTTATAGTCTTCTTTGATTCTTCTCACATTCTGCCTTCCAGCATTGTTTGTACCCACATGGAACAGCAACAGAGGATAGCAGTCTGTGCTCTTGTTGAACTGTGGCACCCTTTGGTGGCAATGTTTTGAATGTTTTGCCTTTTGTGGCAATGTTTTGAATCTTGGCTCCGGGAGGCCACAGACTCTCTGTCAGGCTGGCAGAGGGGAGCCTTGGTCACTTTTAAAAGAGAGTCACCCACCACAAGTACCTGGTGTTTCTTCTTACGAAACTTCAAACTGTATTTGGAGATAATGTGGATGGGTAGTGTTCTGCACCAACAGAGAAAGGTATGCTGAGATTCTTAGGTGATTTTGCCTAAAAGTTGTATTACAACTGTAAGTTCTAAACAATGTGAAATTCAGTGCAATATAGAGTACAGAAAAATAAGGTATCAGAGTGGGCTCTGCCAGGAGTTTATTGTCCAAGTAGACAATACAATACATATGTGTATCTTCTTTGGCAAGTCTGTTTACTGTTTTCTTCCTGCCTCAGATTTGTTTTTCTCTGTGCTTCCATGGTATTCTAACCTCAAATGAGAGGAACATTTTGTCATTTGCAGACAAAATGTTTGCTTCAGACAGTTAAATGATGGAGCTAGTTTGCTACCTCCCAGTTAGTTATTTGAAAGTCATTTTGCGTAAATATAAATACCAAATAGCAGGAGCCATATGCTTTTAGCAAAAGATGAAACTTTCCTATTCCATTCATCTTTCAAAAATCACTCACTATTTTGTATTAAAGTCCTATGGCTTAGCTATAAATAAGAGTCAAATGTGTTAGAAAAATGAACTTACCATTTATTGGTGTGCATGTGATTTGATATGCACAATGCCCTTGTGTCATTAAATGTCCTACCACCAAATTAAGTAGAAAAGAGAGACTGACAGAGTGAAAATAAATTTAATCTTTCTGTCAGCAATGGCAGTTCTTTCTGTTGTTGTTGTTCTTCTCTTTTTTTTCATTGAAAATGTCACTGTTTTTTTCGGTTCTCGTGGAAGTGGTAGACAGGGAAAATCACATGAATGGGACGTCATTTGATAATTCATGATATACTACTCCCCTTGGTTTTTTAACTTTGCAAGAACTGGACCTTATGTGAAATGGTAAAAGGGGCTAGTTTTTCTGCAAGTACACAATGTGGGGCAATAACTGGAATTGAAACAGGATTTTGATGGACACTCAGTGCATCATTCTGGCTGAGTCTGCTGGTCATTAGGTCCAGGGAGCTGCAAGGATTTGGTGGGACCAGATAACCCACATAGATGTTGTGGGAAGCACAAAGATGTATATAATGTGAGGCTGCAGGCCTGGGGGTTATGTGTCAGCAGCCTCTCTCTTCTGGTAAAGTCAGTGTTCAGCTTCCCTAAGTGGCCCATGAATTCAGCCTTAGATGCATGGCTTCCTGGGGAGCCGTAACAGTCACTGCAGATAGTGGGGAGCAGATTGCATCTGTGCCGCATTTGGGGTTCTGCTCTTGCAGAGCACGTGACATTGACTTCATTAGGATAGTTTATCTCTGGATTAATCATGATTATAATTTCAGATACTGAAAATAGTAGAACTGTACAAAACACAGCAAAATGTACTGGTGCAAGCCTTTCCAGGAGTTTGTCATCTAAATAGACAACATGATGTGTACAGGAAGGCTCAAGGGAAGACTCTTAAAGTGTGCATCTGCCACACTGTCATAAATTATCCAGGGGTAGGGCTGTAGTTTAGCATGGCACAGCAATAAATGGGTGCATTAAAAAGAGCATGGCCAGCAGATGGAGGGAGGGAATCCTCCCCCTCTACTCCGCCCTGATGAAGCCACATTTAGAATACTGCGTCCAGTTCTGGGCTTCACAGTTCAAAAAAAACAGGGATCTCCTGGAAGGAGTCCAGTGAAGAGTGACAAAGATGTTAAAGGGCCTGGAGTATCTCCCATGTGAGGGAAGGCTGAGTAACCTGGGTCTGTTCAGCATGGAGAAAAGAAGACTGAGAGGGGATCTGATTAATGTTTATAAATATTTAAAGGGGGGAAGGTGGCAAATGGATGAAGCTCTTCTTGGTGATGCATAGCAATAGGACAAGGAGCTGTGGCCTAAAACTTGAACATGGGAAGTTCCATACAAACGTACGAAAGAACTTCTTTACAGTGAGGGTGACGGAGCACTGGAACAGGCTGCCCAGAGAGGTTCTGAAGTCTCCTTTTTTTGAGATATTCAGGACCTGTCTGGATGCCTACCTGTGCAAACTATTGTTAAGGTACCTGCTTTGGCAGGGGGGTTGGACTCATTGATCTCTACAGGTCCCTTCCAACCTCTGCGATTCTGTGATTCTATTAGTTCTGTTACCTTCAAAGCAACGCTGTTAAGTCCCTTTCTAGGCAAATCTAACTTTGCCTTCCTTCAGAAAGCTTTAGGCAGCACAATGAAAAAATGTAAAATTATTAGAGAGCATCCAATGGAGGATGTAAAATTGGAGAAGGATCTTGGCAGCAAGACATACGAGGAGCAGCTGAGGTCCCTGGGAGTGCTCTGCCCAGAGAAGAGGAGCTGAGGGGAGGCCTCATGGCAGTCTGCATGAGACGGTGGTGGGTATGGAATGGGCTGCCCAGGGCAGTGGGCACAGCCCTAAGATGCTGGTGTTCAAGGAGCGTTTGGAGAACACTCCTTGGCGTAGGATTTGGATTTTGGGAGGTCCTTTGTGAAGCCTGAAATTGGACTCAGTGATCCTTCTGGGTCCCTTCCAACTCAGGCTGTTCTCTGATTCTATGATTCTGTGAAAGAGTTGGTTTAGAGTAGATTTTTCAGATGGATTTGCATAAGAAATGGAAATAAAGAGGTAAAAGAATATTCGGAATTATACAACTTTTGTAAAATCTCTGTGCTTTTATGCATGCAGTATATTTATGCAGCAACTAACTGTTAAAATGAAATTCAAAATAGCACATTTCATTTTTTTTCTAAAATCGTATAGAGGTACATACACGAGCAGGCAGTTTTTTCTGAATGAGAAATAGTTAAAATAATAACTGTTGATACCTTTGACAGAGTCTTACCTCTAATCCATTACTGTAAGTGTCTTTAAGTTTACTATGGAAGAGAACTATTAAATATAGTTGATTTTTCCACGTTGTGTATAATTGAAATTGTTGTCTCTCTGTAACTGCAGAAAAGTGTGTTTCAAGATACACACATATGCATCTACTGCAATTTGTTTGTGTGCCTAGAATTGACTGTATGGCATTCCAAGCTCTAATGCTTAGCTTGGGATTACAGAAGTTATACAGTTTCACTTCTTTGCAAACCGAGCATAGATTTTTCTTGACATTCATACCTTTACATCACAAACGTTCTCATTTTGTGAAGAAAAAAGCTAACAATGACAGACACCATTTCTAGGAATAGCATTCCTCAGAAGCGTCAAGGTCACTGAGCTTTAGTTTAAACATCAAAGTCTGAGGTAGAACAGTTCAGTTGTAATTTCAGTTTATCCTAGCAAAAATTTAAAACTCCAGTAACAGATGTATAGTTCATATTCATCTCCTGAGTAACAATCCTTTTGGTATGTGTAGGTTCCATCCTGCACTCATGTACACCTCTCTGAGAATGGATTATTCTCTTACATCATGTGAGGCTACAGGGGATGAGGTGATATTCCATCTGACAGGGTTCAGTGGTTTTCCCTCCTGACAGAGAAAGTTATGATTTTAAGACACCAGACTCATCCATCATTACAAGAATGGCTCACAGATATGACAAGAAATCTTATGAAAAATAATCTATGGTCTAGACAATGAACTAATCAGCTTTGATGAAATCCATAAGCTATTTATATGCTGTATTGAAGAGCAGACCGAAGCTTTTTGGTTATGAATATGTTTTGTATTTTAAAAATATGAAGAGCTTGTCTCTTCAAAAGTGGAGAAATAACCTTTTCAATATTATCAGTATAATTAAGTTCACGTTGCTAAGCTAATATTAACTTGTATAGAGTTCTTATCATGCACACTACTTCTGTAGCGTCTTTGCTCATTCATGATAAGGTACCAAGGGGAAATGTCTTGCTAGACACTGAATAGAGCTAACTGTGAGGAAAGAGAAAAAAGAGAAAGGTACAAACTGGGATACGGACAAGGTATTCATATGAACTGAAGTGCAATAATCCTTGGTGCCTTTCTCCATGTGGTTGGACAAGGGAAAATTTAGTGGAATGGTGCAAGACAGGGACATGACCAACAAAACTGGACTCCTGCGTCTAGAACCATGTAGTAATAACAACTGAAAGGCATTACAACTGGCAGCAGAGCTGCTTAGCAGTCACTCCACTCCGAGATGAGTGATAAACTGCAGAATTTATTTCCCTTCAATTCTCTTCTGAATTTCTTACACAAAGCTCATATACGCAGGCTTTGCAGAAAAAGGCTATGCTTGTCCCTTTACTGATAATTATCTGAATAGTGAAAGCCTAGCTCTGTGTAGGTATTGCTGTGTGTATTCTTACTTATTGGCATAACATTGTAATGAACAGAAATGGGCAAAATACTATGTTAACTTATCAGCTGAGGGATTGGTTAAACATAAAATGTTAGGAGCACAAGGTGAGTGCTAATAAGTATCTTTGAGATCTTCCTATAGCAATCATAGAATAACGTACCGTATGTAGTATTAATTATGTAATGAAAAGGAACAGAAGTATGGACCATTTCGTTTTATAAGCAGAGGATTCATTTACCAAATATTTTCCTATAGTGAAAAGACCTCCCCATCTCTGGGAAGTATTCTCTAGTCTTCCATTTTCTCATGTTCTTTGAGTCTTTTCTTGTTGAGCCTTTGCCTTTTACTATACCTGAAAGATGAAGCTTATATCAGCATTTTTACTAGAAACCACTTGAGTGTTGTTACCTAGGGAGTAGATGTGGTACCCAAGTTCATCTTGACTAACCTGAATGTCTCTTTATCAGCTATAATAACAATGAAGGGAAAGGGGCTCTGGGAGAAGAAGGTACTTTGCATAGTAGAGACAGAGGAAATTGAATTATCAGAAAAAGATTAAAAAATCAACAGGCCTTAGTGAAGCATAGGACTGTCCACGTACGCAGCCAGGTACTAATTTAACCTTTTTTTTTTGCTGGTCAAGCAGGTACTTGGAAATATTTGTTCTTACAGAAGAGTGAAAAGGCGTGGGGAGCTCCTTCATTTTACGTGCACATGTAAAATGTGTAGGGGACAGCTCTATGACACCAGCACATTTTGTCCTTCAGTATATTTAAGGACAGTCCTTAACCTCAACCTTCTGACAGAGCACAGTGCTTGCAGAGTCCTCCTCAAAACCAGCAGACATAGCACTGCTTCTGTGAGGGACCCAGAGGAACCCTGCCTGCCTCGGGCACCTGTGGGAGCGGTTGCTAGCCCAGTACTTGTAACTCACATTTAACCTGCTGCAAAATGTCTTTTGTTTATTTATTTATTTATTTTTATTTTCATTTGGAAGCCAGTGAAGGGTCCTCAGTCTTATGTCTTGCCCCTTTGTTTCTTGGAGGCTCTTCTCATTGTAGCATTATTATTAAATCAGAATAGAGAGTGCTTTTAAAATTTGTTCCTGCATTTTTCTGTGCTGATGTATCTTAAGCAAGATTTTGTTTCTAGCAAAGACCTCAGAAATGCCAATTTTAATTTAACACTTTATTTCCAAAACCATTTCACAGCTTCTATTTATGAGAAACATTTTCACTAGGCAAGCATCCAAGCTGCTCTGATGTTCAGGATATAGACATCATTCAGTGTTATAATTTGCTGAATGCTAGAAAAGATAAAATTGGGATATTGTGTCATTACTTCCTGTGTGGTGGCAACACTCATATCCTGGCAGAAGTTAGGCTGACAGTGAAAAGCTGCTGGTGTATTTTGTTATCACCATGGCCTATGTCCCTTTCCTCATCTTATTTGCTTATACGAACTCCTGGGAATTGCTAGATACCTAAACAAGTTAATTAACACACATTAATTAGATCAGTTTCATGGTGAGAAAAGGAGTGCACTCAAGGAGTGTAAGCAATGTATTTTAATTCAAAGTGAGATGGGGAGTTGAATTGAAGAATTGAGGTGATAGTGTTAGTGGGGAGCTCCCCAACATTCAAGGAGAAGAAAAGGGAATGCAGTGTGGCAAGTCACAGCCTGGAGCATTAAAATGGTGCAGCTGCACTAGGCAAATGCAGAGAACCAGGGAAATGAGGGCAGTCAAGATGGTGGCTTTACTGAGGTAAAGAACAGGTAGAGGAAAGCACTGACAGCAGTTGGATGACGAAAGGGAATGGGAATGATGAAGGCAAATAAGTGTCATATTTTATTGGGTTTGTAAAATCAGAGATATAAATTCCTCTTAGCTCATCAGAGGATGAAATAACTTGTATGCTTCCTTTTTTACCACTTCTTCCTTTTGCAGTCTTAAGGGGAGAAAAATCTGTTGTTAGGAACATATCACTGTATTTGAACCTTCAGGGTCAATAATAGAAAGTCAGATTTTATTGAGAAAATATTTTTGTGGGAGACTGTTAGGGAAATTTACTGAGGAAGCAGAAACTGCTTAAAATTATATAAGATTATATTTTAATCGTGGTTAAATTTGTAATGTTCTGGGGAAAAATCAAAACCAAACATTTGAATACACTAAAAAGTACTTGGACCAAAGTTTCTGAAAATGTGTTGGGGGACCATAGACATAGATACAATGCTACTCATATTCCTGTAGCTGACAAGGATATTACAGGCAGTATCAGTTCCTACTCGTTCCATAAGACATCCTTCCACTTATCATTATATTCAGATGTCTCAGATCTGCGCTCTGTATGCTCTTGAGTAGAGTACAGCACAGAGACGGGGTTGCACGGTCAGCACCACGTGTGCAATTCTGCAAGGGCATTTTACACTGGTGCAAGACAGAACACAGGGTGCTGGAGAGAGAGATCAAGAGCTTTTACTGGAGGGTAAAGAGGCAGCTGTTGGAGTACACACTTAAAACTGCTTAAAACCAGCTTCTTTCTGTCTCTGACTCAGCACCCAAAATTGCTTGTCACTTTCAAAAATGAAGTCTTTTGTGTGCTGATGTAAAAAGGTTATGTAGGGAGGAGAAAGAATTTGTTGTATTTGTTCTTTGCCCACAACGTTTTTCTAAATTCAGTAAGGTACTTTACTGGTGCTGACACTGAAATGAGTCAGTTTTAAAGAGCCCCTTAACATTTATAACCATCTTGTTTGTAATTTGTTTTGGTATGAAATGTTAAGCTGAAACTACAGATAACTTTGTGGAAGGTTCAATGAGAAGATTGTCCCCCTCTACTCCATCCATATGAGGCCTCATCTGTAATACTGCATCCAAACCTGGGGCCCCCAGCACAAGAAAGATGAGGAGCTCTTGGAGAGGGTCCAGAGTAGGGCCACAAAGATGATCAAAGGGCTGGAGCACCTCTCTTATGAAGGCAGGTTGAGGGAATTGGGCTTGTTCTGCCTGGAGAAGGCTCTGGGAGACCTCACTGTGGCCATCTAGTACTTGAGGAGGAACACTGACTTTTTACACAGTCTGATAGTGATAGGTTAAGGGAAAATGGTTTTAAACTAAAAGAAGAGATCTAGGTTAAATGTTAGGTGGACATGTTTCACTCAGTTTGGTGAGATACTGACTGCCCAAAGGAGCTGTGGATGCCCCATCCCTGGAGGCACTCAAGGCCAGGTTGGATAGGGCCCTGGGCAGCCTGGTCCCTTGGGTGGCAACCAGCCTGTGGCCGGGAGTTGGAACTGGGTGGGCTTTAGGGTCCCTTCCAACCTAAGCCAGTCAATGATTCTTTAATTCAATAATTGTAATTATAATCAGATAGTAGCATATTATTTTCAGACAACATAATTCTTTTCATTTTGAATAATTGGAATTAACTCATTTAAATTACCTTGGCCCTTAAAAAGTTAGACCAAGGGAGAGCAGGGTTTATCTAGGATGGCCAAAGACACACAGCTATTTTCTAACAGAATACATGTGCTTTCCTCACAAGACAATCCTACAGCACAGAAACACACATGGGCTCTTTCATGATAGAGTTAAGAACACTGAAACATGTGAAGAAATGTGGAAATTAGTGGTTTTACTGCATTGGTAAGGGAATTATATTTGGCTTAAAAATCCTGGAGAATGTAAATTGTTTTCCCTGTTCCAACTGTAGTACTTATTTATGGCTGAAAAGTATTCCATAGATTCTTGTAAAATCCAGGAATAATTATGTCTATGGCAGTGTGAAGGAGAACTACAAAATCTGCATCTCTAATATGTTGCTGTTAAACACATTAATTACTGCTCTAGCTGCAGATTAATTCTAGTGTCAGTGATTGTATTAAAATACATGATCTGTTTGGTGCTTTCAGCAATACTATATTGACACTGAAAATCGTTTTCCTTCCATATTTTTGTATTTAGATCCTTACACAGAAAAAAAAAAAAAGCACACAATCCATTATCTATCCTAGAAATAGTTTCTCTTAGAAACAATAATCAAGCCTTATTTTACAATGTACCAATATGATTGCCTTTTTAAACATGAATTTCTAAATGAAATCATACATAATAGAAGAATATATAAAATTAGCAGCTGGATTGAGGCAGAACTGCAAATAAGGAAGCTTACCATCAGAAGTAAGTCTTCTTGAAAGCGCTAGCATCTTTCAAGACTAGAATATAAACTTCTTGTTCATCCTGTCATGCAATTTTAAATATTTCTCCAACTTACACATATTATCCATAGTCACCTTCATGCATGGAGATAAGTATAATTTATATTCAAAATGATAACAGGCCCACAATTTTGAATACCTTTCAAATCTTCAAGTTTTACTTCCATCTGAAATGGAAAAAGTAGTCGGACCCAGCTACTGATTTCTGGTCATCTGTGAAGCATCAATGAATTCCACATGTAATAAAATTCACAGCTTGTGGTACTCTGCAAAAAGTGAGGTCTGTAACTCTTCTGAGCTCAGAGAGTGGGTGAGCCCACTCAGATCCCTCAGCCATATGATTTGCAGCAAGTATCCTTTGCTTTTGCAAAGGAGCTGAAATTGCATCTGCCTAGCATCAGCCAGGATAATCTTGGAATGAACACTTTCACAATCTTTTTATTGCAGTCTTTTTCTAATTGGAAAAGAATCCCAACCTTAGCACCACGTTTTCTCAATTTTGTTCAAGTCCATAAAATTATTGATATGCATCCCACAGTTAGTGTGGCACCATTACCATGTCCTGATGTCTTCGTTTCCTTGTTGATGTTGTTTTAAACAGAAATTTTTTGTTCACTGGTATTGAGGAAGTCCTGTTCAATTCAGGCACCAGCAGGCTTTCTCCAGTTAATAAAACCTATGTACTTTCCTTTTAGAATTCAAGTTGGCTAATTGTGACTTCTTATTTGATTAAGAAGTCTACTGTTGTCTGCTGTTTCATCCAACTTGTAAGGGAGTGTATCTTAATCAGTTACTTTTACCAGTGTTTTTCACCTACTTCTTGCTGTGAACATAAGAGTTAATACTGGCCGTGTCCAGATGACTTGTAAATAAGCTCTAAGGTATACTGAATTATTTCAAATAGTTATCCTTTACCCATTTTGCTTTTATTTGTCTTTTCTACGAAGTTAGTGCTACCTTCCCTTCCTATCTGCCATCATCCATGCTGACTGAGTTCTTGGAATCCCTTGACATTCTGGCACAGAGTAGGATGTGTAATGCTTGTGTGAGTGGGAATAAAATCCTTTTTTGTTGTGTTGTGCCTCTGGGCACAGCCTACAATTACTTTGCTGGCACGTATTAAATCTAATGAAATCTTTGCATTCTTGTGAGAATGATATTCACAGCATGAATGTATCATCAGCTCCTTTTCCATTAAACAGAACTAACACACTGTAGAATCACACTTAAGAAAGGTATGTGATTTCTTGTGATATTCACATGAGCTTCCCCTGAAACTTGAAATACTCTTTACTGTATAACAACCTGAAAAAATCTCTATGATGTTTTAAATTGCCTTTCCCAAAACTATCTGTCTAGAATGAGTGTTTTACAAAATTTTACCCCAGTACTGCTGAATTCTGCTTCATGTGTAATCTCTTTCTGTATACAGAAGCTCTAAAGCTGTTATGCTGTTGAACAGCTTTAGTTGTTTCTCACTCACCACCTTGCCTCTAACTGCGCTCTCAGCCTAGTAATAAATGCCTCCAGGTGTCACAGCAACAAGGCTTGTAGTTTCATAGGTTAGTTGAATGCACTTTCAGGTTTTCCTTAAACAATTTTTCTTTCAACCTTCCATTATCTTAATATTCAACATTTTCATAATACTGAGGCCTTCTTTTGCCTTGCTAATAGAAACAGCAGCAGTGTTGGAAAGAAGAAACAATGAGATTTCTCTACTGTTTTTGCTGTCCCAATGTAATGTCCAAGCTACGTGCTATCCTTTAGTTCACAAGTTATCAACTTTGTGTCCCTAATTTTACAATAGGTTTTAAGATTATTAGTCAGAAATTTCTGCAGCTTTGCAGTTGAATGCTTCTTCTTCCTGCCGTTATCTGTGCCTGTCTTGCAAATCAGGCTGAAGCAAAGATACAAATCAAATTAATTCTTGGATTTCTGTTTGTTCTATAACACTTGTTTGCTTTCAAAATGTCACATTTTCTCATTTCTTTGATTTTGTGTTCTTTCATTTCTGAAATACTAACA
The DNA here is from genome assembly GCA_024606505.1 of Aquila spilogaster. Classification (NCBI taxonomy): domain Eukaryota; kingdom Metazoa; phylum Chordata; class Aves; order Accipitriformes; family Accipitridae; genus Aquila; species Aquila spilogaster. The sequence continues at coordinate 18,332,499 of JANHGO010000049.1, read as the reverse complement.
GTTCATGTGGATGGCTAGCAAGGTATTCCCTCTGTAGGAAGTGCCCCTGTCAGCATCGTAATGTACTCAAAGGGTTGTGACTATTGGCAAAGACCACTCGGGGAAGTTGTTGCCCTCTCAGACTCAGCACTGATTACCCAAGCATCATGTCTTTGTGTACACAAAATCTGAGCATTCTCTTATCTGGAGAGAATGAGGAGACCTTTCTCCTCATTTCTCATCTTCAGCCACCCTGGATGTACCACTTCTGTCTTTGCCTCCCTCTGTCACCCCCCTTTGTCACCTTCTCTGAAGAGACAGGGTAGGCATTTTGGGTAATAAGGTTTGGTTGTTAAAGTAAGGAGGCAGGAGTCTTAACCAGCCCATTTTACTCATGGATATTCTTTTTATCCTTTATAATTCTGAATTATTTCTATGCCTTGCTTTATCTCTGTGTTAAATAGCTTTAATCGTATCTTTCAATCTTAGATTATTATGTTCTCAAAATACTTTACAAAGATTAGTTAGTGTTGTAGATGAGCAAGAAATGAATTCCCATCCCACAGAAATTTTCAACATATCAAAACATTTTCCTGTACTGAATCAGGACAAAAATCAAAGCAAAGATTGATGGAAAAATGGTTTAGAACATTCATTTCAATTCCGTAATGTCAGTACCTTACATTTCAATTTTATTTTATCTTGCCCTTTTAAGTATTATTTAAGTATTTCAAGCCAAGATTTTGAATCAGTAAACTGGAAATTTTTATTTAAAACAATAGTTATGTTTGAGCAATGTCTATCATTGAAAATATATGTTGAAGCCTTGTTGTCATTCAATGCTTTGTTCTGAAAATCTGCCATTTTCAGGGAAACTCACTTTTAATTGTGGAAGGTGTAGTTATCAACACTGAGCAGATGGAGAGGCCAGTTCAGTTATTTGCACTGGTAACTGGTGTGATTGGAGGTGCCTTGAGGTACTTTGTTTGACCTTGTGCTTCCTCTTATGTGGACAGGACCATCCATAGGTGCTGTGCCTTATCGCACAGAAGGTTGGATCTCCAAAGGTCCCTGTCCACTTAAATCATTCTATGCTTTAATTTCCCGATTGCCCATACTCTTTTAAATAATTATGCTTACTTTATCCTACTAGAAGAAAGATCACATAAGATACTTTTGTGCATAACATTTTAATTTTGTCCTATTTTCTTCTGTTGTTGGATGTATTAGAAAATGGTGGTTTTTTTTCAGAAGTCTGTACATTGTTCTGCTTTTCTACCTTGTCATGGTTCTCCTTCGGTTCTCTAGCTAAGTGTATGATCAAAAACTATTAATAGGTGTCTTCTATTTCTAGATATACTTGGCTTCTTGTAATTTTAACTGTTCTTTATGCATTTTTGGAAGTCCAGCTCTCTCATTAAAGAATCCTGGAGAAAGTAATCTGTACTGGGATAAGAGGAAAGATCCCAGTTATGAAAAAAATGCAAAAAGTGAGAAATTAAATGTTTAAATTTATCAGTGGAGGGCAATAACACATGAAATTCTTGAGAAAACCATGTTGAAGTTGGTATTGTTTATCGATAAAGGCCATGAAAGAGTAAGCTGCCAATTTTCTGGTAATATGAAGTGTGTGAGGATAGCAAAAAGAAAAGGCAATTACTAAGATTGAAGAAGCATCCCTCAGTGCTGGTTGACATGGTGATAAAATGACAGGTGAAACAATGTTGATAAATGTAATAATGATATGTATGAAGAAAACAGTCCTAGCTTAGATGCTCGAGGATGGATTCAAAATAAAATATTCTCCCTCAAGGAGATAAAGAAGTTGTGGTAGGTACCATCAAGCAACTACATAGAACAGAGGTAACTATTATTGCAGACTCATAGAAACATAGAGTCATAGAATTATAGAATCATAGAATGGCTTGAATTGGAACGGACCTTAAAGATCAACCATTTAGAATGGCTTGAATTGGAATGGACCTTAAAGATCAACCATTTACAAGCCCTCTGCCATAGGCAGGGTTGCCACTCATTAGATCAGGTTGATCAGAGCCTCATCCAGCCTGACCTTGAATGCCTCCAGGAAAGGATTGTATAAGAAATGTTAGAAGAGTAAAGAATTATGACACACTGAGTCCATGGTAGACCTGCCTTCAAAACACTGAAGGCAAGTCTGATTTTCTAAACTGAAAGAGGTAATAGAAAAAAATGATGAGACAACAAAAAGAGATAAGTATAGTTGCTGTATATAGAACAATAGAATGGACTTAAACCCAGGGTCTTTAATCCAGAAAAAGAGATGGCTTTAGGGAGTAGAAGTCTGTAAAAGCCCAAGGTTATAGAGATGTGATTGTTCATTTTCTCTCCCATTCAAAAAGCAGGTTAGTTAAACTCTATGGTAGTACTTTAGAACATACAAAGTTCTGTTTATGTAAAGCAACTATATTACTTGTATACTGTTTAAAATACAACCAGTGATAATAGGCTTCTGAATATTGAGTGGATACCTTTATTTTTCTGTGAGTAATGACTAGGAGCAACTGAACTTCTTTGGTTAGCTTTGAGTCTGGGGGAAGCAGGAGAAATGTCATCAGAAAAATGCAGCATTCATTACAGGCAGTGGGTGGAGAACCGGTACTGGGAAGATGTTTCTTGAAGACATATGGGTTTACATCTCAGCAAAATTGATTGTTAATATGGAAAAGCAGTTGAAGAGATGTGTAAAATCTGAAACTCGAGGAACCTCTTATTTTCTTCTTTAATGACCTAGGATCTTTGTTTTGTCAGCTGATGAAATGAACTACTGCCCTTTTTAAGCTTTGCATAGCTCTTTACAAAGAAGCCAACTAAATGTTCCACTGAAAATCCAATTTTGCCAGTTATCACAGGCAGGAGTGTGAAACATGCTTGCTTAATATTTCATGATCTCAGAATTTACTCGCAAAGGGATCTCAGTTCTTACCTGCCGGAAGTCAAGGCGTAAGCAAGAACTTGTCACAAATATGATCATTTTCTGATGAAAATAAAATACCTCAATACAGTCTATATGGTCACAATGTAAGGCTAAAGGAAAAAAATCTATTGTGATTGAAGCAGCATGTAATTTAGCCTCTGATATTATGTGCATCTTGGCAGCTGCAAGTTTGTATTGCTAAATGAAGCAAGTTGCCCAGATGTATTGTGTAAGCAAAATGAAAATACTAACAAAATACTAACACACTTTGATATTATGTATTGATATGATGCTACCAAAAATACAAATACAAAAGGTACCAATGCTTTCCCTTTAATTGTGAATGTTATCCTGTGTCAACCTTTATACTACCTTTTAACAATATTCCTCTCTCCTCCATCTCTTCATATATGACTGAATAGTATTATGGACAGCATAGTTCAGATACCGTATCTAGTCAAATTTTAAATGTCTCCTTCACCCTTAGAAGTAGTTCCTTAATTTTCTGAAATAGCCCTTCTCAAAATTTAGGAGATCTGCACTGAGTTCCCTGTTAAGGCAATCCACTTTGTATCCTGTGGGACATTATATAGAGATGTCTCTGAAGCCCTGCAGCATCTCAGGCAGTTTGAACGCATCATTTCTTAACTTCATTTCACCCAGGGACTGTGTGCTACTTTGACAGACATCCAATTCTTGCAGATATACTTTTGAGGATAGGAAGACCGCATGGATTTTTCCAATCCCACTACTTCAAGACTGGATTCTTATTTTCACTGGAATTGGTTTGTCAGAGCAGGCAGCAGACAGCAAAATGAAGAACACTGATCTTTTTTTCCCCTGGTCAGATACGTAGGTTGCTCTGAAAGTAATGCCTCCTATTTATTTCCGTGGAAACTACAACAGATACAAAGAGCAAAATGAAACTATTTGATAGAGCACATTCTCAGCTACAAAACACTGTTTTAAAACATAACCACTACCATTAGCAATGTATTTTCACCATCAGTGATCAAGAGCCCGCATGCTGCGCTCATAAAAATATGCATAGCTGTCCAGAATGTGGCTTGTCTTTCACACTGCTGTCGCCACTGCTGAAATGCACCTCCCACCACCTCACTGTGCTCACATCCACTGTTTGGCCTCCATAAATGTTCAGAAGCATCAATGAATGTCAGTGAGTGCAATTTTTTCCTCATGGAGGAATTCAATTCCACACCTTTGCTTTATATACACTTCCATGTCAGACCCCATTCTGCCAGACTGCCCCTTTGCTGCCATACCACCCACATCTGCCTCTGATGTTGTGGGAGGCGTTACTTTCAGACCAGCCCTCATACATACATAGAGGACACAGGTGGTGCTCCCAGAATGTAACAGAATAATCAAGAGATGTTTATTATTCCCAGTCAAAACAAGAGAAGAGGTGAATGGACCTCTTCCCTCTTTGAATTAGAAGAATACCAATGTAAATCTGCAAAAAAGTTTTCTTTTTCCAAGTTGCACCGGGAGAACATAGTCCTCACAGATCGTTCAGAGATGGAATATAGAAGTTATCCTAACAAAAATACTTGACAGGTGAGCCAGATACATCTTTGTTACATATAAATAAAATAGTTAGTTAAGTCTTGTTCTGCAGCAGCAGAAGTTTCTCTGAGAATGAAGATGAATGGAAGGAAGAAGCAGGTAAACATGTAGGGAAGAGCAGCACTGCAGGAGGGAAAAAATGGGCTTCTGGAGAGGCCCACTGAAAAGAAATCTATGGTTCCCCTGGTAAATCAATAACCAAGAAGATGAAATTTGGATGTTCTGAGGAGTGTCAAGAATATTAGGAGCTCCCAAATCTTGATGAGGCACATATAAAAGTTAAATCCACCAACACTAATCTTCCCAACTAAATCCACATATTTCCTGAGAAGGTGTGGCTTGCGTGACTCCAGTTCCATAACAAAATCCCTTTTCAGAGATTTCTATGGGAGTTTCCTTAATTGGAAGTAACACAGTAGTCTAAGGCAGTTTAAAATTCTTCTCTGCATAGTTATTGCAGTGTACAAAAAATATCTTTTCATGATGTTCCTTCTCAAAATAATGAGTGTCTGTGTATATACTCATACACATGTATCTGTATATGTTTATATGTGTTTAAATCAGCAATGTAGGCAATTCTCAGTATCTTTTATTTGGTAGTATACAATTTTTCAGTAGGTCTTTATCTCAAGAGTCACAAAAATACCATGCAAATGCAGTTCTTTCAAATTTCTCTTATACCAAAGTTCTTTTCCTTCAAACAATTTATTGGCTCTGTGCTCAATTTTGCCTCATTTTTCTTGATCATAGTCTGCCAGTGTCTTTTTTATTCTGGAGACCTAACTGTTGAGAACTCTGTGTGCTTTTAAAGATGATGTATTTCCTAAAATACTTCTAGGAAAGATGGACTTTAATTTAGTATAAGGGTCTAGTAAGGTATAAACTGCTTCAGAGGGTAGTGCATATTCTCCAGTACATCACTTTACAGCATCTTTTGACTGCCTTCACTTATTGAACCCAGAATTTATTACTACTGTAACAGAAGCATCAGAACAGAGTACATTTTTTGCATCATTAGTCCAGTTCTGAGTCCAAACTATTAGTTAGGTCAGCAATGAAGGTAACTTTGTGTGAAGACCCCACACCGAGAGCTGGAAAAGTGAACGCACCATTGGACATCCTTTTCTGCTGGCTGTGCTACAGAGGTTGGTAATCTCCAACAGAAGAGATGGGCGGGCAATAGCATCTTCAGATGCCACAGCTTAATTATCCAGAAAGCATTTGCCAGAGCATGTGCTTACATGAAGAGCGTCTTTGGTGCATTAGTCAATCTATTAGTTTTCCCAGTGTGTCATGATACTTATATTCAGACAACCCAGAATCACTTGAGACTTTTTTCTTCTCCCATATGGCAATAAATGCCATGTTTTCTTTCCAGTGTCACTCATATCTCTTTCAGCTGTGCAGTTTTCCAAATATCTCCCCCTCTCTGCTGAATCACTGCTGTACTGAAAACTGCTTCTCAAGATGTATGGTCCAGTTTTGCATATTGCAAAACCCTATGCTTGAGGAGTCAGGCATCAGGGCACAATGAGGGGTGGCTCTTTGTGAAGATACTGGGAGTCAGGACCCCAGCAAGGCAGCAGGACTGGCATGGTGTGGCAGCCAGGGTCAACCTGGAGTCCAAGTCACTGGGCAGGTCTATGGAGATGATGCCAGGCTGGGACATGATGTTGACCCCAAGGTCTGACAGCCAAACCTCCCAGAACAAGGCTGCTCTCAGGGTGTGCACACGAAGCGTGCGGAGTTACCCATATATGGAAGTTCGTGCTGGTTCTAGCCTTTGAAATAACAGAAGCAAATAATCCTTGTGCTATTAATGAAATCTGGGAGAGAAAAGCAATTGTTGTAGTAGTCTACTGTTTCTCTTTGAATCTGCACAGAAGGAGCTCAGTATTGCATGTTGCATGACCCATGTGATTTCCAGTACTGAACGACAGGTGTCCTTTTAAGCACAACCCTCACAGACCAGCACACTCTGGCTCCGGTTATGGCACAATTAATTGGGTAGTGCATACAGTTCAGTAGGAAAGATGTGAGCAAACCTGATTTTTTAGGCACTGTAGGCTATCTGCAGTAATGGCGAGAGAGAAGCTGATGTAGGCATTAAAAACTTGCCCACGTTCATCTTAGCACCATTTTAATTGTCAGTCTGAAGTGGTATACTTATTTGGTATCTAAGCAGTAGTCTACAGTGATATCTGAGTTGAAGCTATTTTCTCGCTGTGCTGCCTTGCTAGTGCAGATGTACTCCCTGGATACAGGGATCACGCAAACCATTACTGAGTGTCTTCCTTCAGTATACCAAATGACAAAGCAGCCCCGTAAAGGAGTTGTTTGTTCTTTCACAGTTGTTTGGGAGTAGAGATAACGGTGAAGACACGCAAGAGTTCCTCTTTTCCATCTGCCTTAAAAGATTGACTTCATGCAGTCAGTTTCTGTTTGTTGAGATAAATATGTTGTAAAAAACTTAGGTAAATTATAACATTTATTCCAAATGAGAAAAAATTTGATACCCTGGATGGAAGTTGTGGTTGTGATTATACCAACTTATCTTCAAATCCACATTTAGCATGTTTTGTCCAGTTTGCAAACACGTCAGTGATAACAAACAGTGCACAGAAGCAGAGAATCAATTGTGTTCATTTTTTTATAAACCAGCAGCTATGAAAGAATGTCATAGCTATTTAAGAAGTTGCTAAATATGTATGTTATTTTAAAACTTTGAAGTCCCTATAAATCCAAGTGTGTTTTATCGGAAAGTTCTCTCTTTCTAAGCAAATGTAACAAGGTTTCTTCATTCTATAGAATATCATTATTTCCTCTTCTGTGAAGTCTTTTGTTAAATTAGGAAAAACTTGCAAAAAAGTCCTCATATAATGATAGTGTGTGAAAAATGTTAAATACCTTTTTTTAAAAAAAAAAAAGAATGACTTTTTCATTGTTTTACTGCTAATAGCAAATGCATTTCAAAATCAAAATAACTTGTTAGAATCCACATCTTTACACTGCTACTGAAATTGTGTTTTGATTTCTTTGACATGATCCCTGATTGCTGTGAGAAGAATCAGTTCAGTATTTTTGTTCTTAGATTCCCC
>JANHGO010000049.1:18283139-18324779 GCA_024606505.1 Aquila spilogaster | reverse complement strand
CTGCAGGGGAATCTCTGCTCCGGCGCCTGGAGCATCTCCTCCTCCTTCTGCACTGACCTGGGGGTCTGCAGGGCTGGGGCTCTCACTCCGCTCTCTGCTGCTGTTGTTCCCCCGGCAGTTTTTGTCCCCCTTCTCAAATATATTATAATCACAGAGACACTACCACCATCACTGATGGGCTCAGCCTTGGCCAGCGGCGGGTCCGTCTCGGAGCTGGCTGGCATGGGCTCTGTCGGACGTGGGGGAAGCTTCCAGCAGCTTCTCACAGCAGCCACCCCTGTAGCCCCCCTGCTACCAAAACCTTGCCACGCAAACCCAATGCAGGTGAGAATTAGACTTAGTTTTAACTCCATATGTGACATTAAATCAGAATTCAACTTGTATCTTGTGATACGTGGAAGGGTAGTGCTCTACAGCAGCATGGCGAGTTACGCTGTTTCTTAGGAGATGTTGTCTACAGATTTTGTCACAATTATAATTTCTAAATATTGGAAGTAAAATTTAGTGCTATAGGGAGCACAGAGAAGGGTATCAGCATGAGCCCTGCCAGGAATTTACTGTTCTAACAGGCAGTACAACACATGTGTATGTCCTTTGGCAAGTCTCTTTCCCCGTTCTCTTCCCCCTTTGGATTTGTTTTTCTTTGTGCTTCCGTGTCCTTTTAACCACAAAGGGGAAGGAAGCCCCTTGCCCAGGGAGGGCTTTACAGATGGGATGTTTACTCCAGCCGGTTAGATGATGGAGCTAATTTGCCACTTCCCAGTTGAAGTTATTTGAAAGTCATGTTACATAAGTATAAATACCAAAGAAGAGAAACCATATACATTTAGCAAATGGTAAAACTTACCTATGCATTCACCTTTTGAAAATCATCCACCAATTTACATTGAAGTCCTATGGCTTAGTTATAAATCAGTGTCTAGAGTGTTATAACAATGACCATGCAATTAATTGGTGCACTGCCCACAGGCACATGTGGCTTGGTATGCACAATGGCTCTGTGTCATTAAATATCCTTTCATACCATCAAATTAAGTAGAAAAACAAGATTGACATACTGTAAATAAATCTAGTCTTACTGCCAGCAATGACCTAGATCTTTTTCAGGGCTTTTTGTGGTTTCTTTTTCATTGGAAAAGTCACTATTGCTTCAATTATTGTGCAAGCAGTAGACAGGGAAAATCACATTAGTGTTTTTAGTCTTTGATAATTCATGATACGTTACTCTACCTTGGTTTTTAACATTGCAAGAGCTGAAGTTTGGATAACATGATACAAGGGGGGGTGACAACTGGAATGGAAACAGCACGTTGACGGACGGTCAGCACTACTGCGAAGTGCACTGTTCTGGCTGATTCTGCTGGTGGCTTTGGTCAGGAAGTTGGCAAGGGTTTACTGACATTTCGCGGGGCCTCATAGCACAGGTAGGTGTTGTGGGAGGCAGAGGTATATATATATATATATACATATATATATAATGTCAGCCTGCAGGCTTTGGGGGTGGTACGTATCAGTGGCCTAATTCACAGGCCAATAAAGTCGGTGCTCATCTCCCCTGCGTGACCCATGAATTAGGTGTCGGAACGCGTGGCTCCCTGGGGAACCATAATAGGCACTGTAAATAATGGGGAGCAAATGGTATTTATGCCACATTTGAGGCCATGCTCTTGCAGGGCAGGCAACATTGGCTTCCTTAGGGTAGTTTATCTATGGATTAATCGTGATGATCATTTCAAACACCGTAAAGAGTAGAGCTACACAAAACACAGAAAAATGTACAGGTCCAGGCCTTTCCAGGAGTTTATCATCTAAACAGATAATATGATACGCACTGGAAGGCTCCAGGGAAGGCTCTTAAAGCATCTGTCTGCCATATAGTCTTCAGTTATCTAGAGGTGGGGCTGTAGTTCGGCATGGCACAGCAATAAATGTCAGTTCTGTTGCCTTCAAAGTGATGAGGAGTTTAAACTTACAGTTCAGACCCTCTCTAGGCAAATTTAACTTTGCCCTCCTTTAGAAAGAGTCACTTCAGAATAGGTCTTTCAGATGTATCCGCTGCATAAGAAATGTGAATAAAGAGGCAACTGAATATTTCAGAACCATTCTAGTTTTATAAAATGTCCATGCTTTTCTTTATGCCATGTATTTATGCAGCAATTAACTGTTAAAAATGAAATGTGAAGCACCGTATATAATTTTTCTCTGAAATCATATAGAGGAATATAGAAGCAGCAAGCAGATTTTTCTAAGTGATAAACGGTAAAAGTGAAAACTGTTGATACCTTTGGCAGTGATTTACTCCTAGTTCTGCCTAGTCCATTACTATAAGTGTCTTTAATTCTACTGCAGAAGAGAATGATTACATATAGCTGATTTTCCCATCTCATGTACAGTTGGACTCCTTGTTTCTATAACTGCAGAAAAATGTGTTTCAAGGGCCATACATATATAAACCATGGTTTATTTGTGTGCATAGAATTGACTGTATCGCATGCTAAGCTCTACCATTCGGCCTGAAATTATAGAAGGTATACAATTTCACTTCTTTGCAAACTGAACATAGATTTTATTTGACACTTACGCCTTCACATGATCCATAGTTCTCATTTTATGAGAGAATAAAATGAACAATGCCAGACACCATTTCTAGGAACGCCATTCCTCAGAAGGGCCAAAATCACCGGCTTTGATTTGAACGTCAAAACCTGTGGTTGGTACGATGTTTCAGTAGCAATTTCAGCTTATCCAAGCAAAAGTTTAAAACTCCTGTAATAACTGTATAATTCATATTCTTCCCCCAAATAACAATCCTTTAGTTATGTGTAGGTTCAATCCTGGACTCCTGTATACCCCTGTGAGAATGGATTATGCCCTTACATTATCAGGCTAGAGGGGAGGAGGTGATATTCCATCTGACAGGGTTCAGTGGGTTTCCCTGCTGACAGAGAAAATGATGATTTTAAGGCACCAGTCTCATCCATCATTACAAGAAAGGCTCACAGATATGACAAGGAATCTTATGAAAAATAATCTGTGGTCTAGACAATAAACTAATCAGTTTTGATGAAATCCATAAACCTTTTATATACTGTATTGTAGAGCAGACCAAAGCTTTTTGGTTATGGGTATAAGTTTTGCCTTTTAAAAATATACGAGCTTATCTCTTCAAAAGTGGAGAAATAACCTTTCCAATGTTATCAAAATAATTAAGTTCATGTTGCTGAGGTAATATTCACTTGTATAGTGTTCTTATCATGCATGCAGTTTCCGTAGCTAATCTTTGCTTGTTCATGATAATATCCTAAAGGGAAATGTCTTGCTAGGTGTTGAACACAGCTAGCTGTGAGGAAAGAGAAAAAAGCAAGAGGTACAAACTGGGATGCAGACAGGGTATTCATACGTGCTGTAGTGTGGTAATCCCCTGTGCCTTTCTGCGTGTGGCTGGACTGGGGAAAATTCAGTCGAATGGTGCAAGCCAGGGACATGACCAGCAAAACTAGAGCTGCACAGACGCATGGGTCTAACACCGTGTAGTAATTACAGCAACTGAGAGGCTTTACAACGGGCAGCAGAGCTGCTCAGCAGTCACTCCACTCCAAGAGGAATGATTAACTGCAGATTTTATTTCCCTTCAAGTCTCCTCTGAACTTCCTACACAAAGTTCATTTATTCAGGCTTTGTGGAAAAAGGGCTGTGCTTGTCCCTTTACTGATAATTATTTGAATAGTAAAAGCATAGCTGTGTTTGGATATTACCGTGTGTATTCTTACTTATTTGTACGGCATTATCACTTGAGCAGTGATGGGGAAGTTACTCTGTCCACTTACCAGCTGAGGGGCTGGTTAAACACAAGCCAAAATATTAGGAGCACACGGGGAATGCTGATAAGTATCTTTAGGATCTTCTTAGAGCAATTGTGGAATAACATAGCGTATGTAGTATTAATTATGTGATAAAAAGGACCATAATATGGACAAATATTGTTCCATGAGCTGAGGAAAAAGGGCTAAGACAATATAAATAGAAAAAGAAGTACTCATTTACCTCCTGTCTTTGGGAAATATCCTCTAATCTTCCATTTTCTCATGTCCTTTGAGTGTTTTCTTGTTATGCCTTTGATCTTTACTATACCTGAAAGATTGCGCTTATATCAGCGTTTCTACTAGAAACAACTTTTGTGTTGCTACCTAGGGAGTGGATGTGGTACCCTGGTTCATCTTGACTGACCTGAGTGCCTCTATATCAGCTATAATAATGATGAAGGGAATGGGCTTCAGGAGAGGAAGGTACTGGTATTAGGCACAGAGGAAATGGAATTATCAGGAACAAGATTAAAAAATCAAGACTCCTTAGTGGAGCACAGAACTGTGCGTGAACACAGCCAGATATGATTTAACCAGATTTTTTGCTGGTCAAGCAGGGACTTGAAAATACTTGTTCTTGCAGAAGAGTGAGAAAGTGTGGGGAGCTCCTTCTCTTTACAGCTTTATGACACCAATAGATTTTGTCTTTCGGCGTGTACAGGGACGGTCCTTAACCCCAGCAGCCTGAGAGAGGACGGTGCTGCTCCTGCAAGCGAGCAGGCAGAAGAGCTGCTTCTGCGAGCGACCTGGAGGAAGCCTGCCTGCCTCGGGCGCGCGCGGGAGGAGTGCCGTGGCTGTCGGATGCTGGCGTTTGCCAGCCCAAAACTTGTGCCGCACGCTGCCTGCTGCGATAGGATTTTTTTTTTTTTCTGTAGAAGCCACTGGGGAGTCCCCAGTCTTTTGTCTTGCCTTTTGATTTTTTTGGAGGCTCTTCTGATTGTTGCATTATTGTTAAGTCAGAATAGGAAGCGCTCTTAAAATTCGTTCCTGCACATATCTGTGCTGATACCTCTTCAGCAAGATTTTGCTGCTAGCAGAGATCTCAGAAATGCTAACTGTAATTTAACACTTTATTTCCAAAACCACTTCACAGCTTCTATTTGTGAGAAACACTTCTCGCTAGGCAAACTTCCAGGATGCTCTGGTGTGCAGGACATGGGCAACTTTCAGTGTTAGAATTTGCAGAATGCTAAAGAAGGCAAAATTGGTGTATTGTGTCATTGCTTCCTGTGCAGTGACAGCACTCGTATCCTGACAGAAGTTAGGCTAACAGGGAAAAGCTGCTCCTGTATTTTATTATCACTGCAGACTGGGTCACTTTCCTCATCTTATTTCCCAATACTAACTCTCAGGAATTGCTGGATACCCAAACTAGTTAATTAACTGTGACATTAATTAAACCAATTTCGTGGTGAGGGAAGGAGCATGTACTTGAGGGCAGCACTGTTTTAATTCCAAGTGAGGTGGAGAGGCGAAGAGGAGAATCAGGGCAGCGGTGCTGGTGGGGAGCTGCCTAACACTCAGCGGGAGGGTGCAGATGTGAGTGGGAGTTGGGAGCATTAAAGTTGTGTAGATTGAATAGGCAAAGATGGAGAACCAGGGGAATGGAGAAGGCGGTTCTGATGGGGGCTTTAGTGAAGTAAAGAGCAGATTGGGGAAAGCCCAAACAGCATTTGGCAGAGACAAGGGTAATGAGGAGGGGTGAAGGTGGATACATGTCGTATTTTGTTCACTTTGTTAAAATCAGAGATGAGGATTCCTCGTTGTAGATCAGAGGATGAAATTACTAACGTGCTTCCTTTTTTACCTCTTCTTCCTTTTGCTTTCTTAAGTTGCTGATAATGGATTTTTTTTCCTTATGTCTGTATGTGAGCCTTCACGCTCAGTAGTAGAATCTCAGATTTTATGGAGGAGATACTTCAGTGGGGGACTCTTAGGGAAGTTTACTGAGGAAAGAGAAACTATAATAGGAATTATATTTTAATCTTGCTTAAATTCACAATATTCTGAGACAAAATCAGAACTGAACATTGGAATACACTGAAAAATGCTTGGCACTAAGTCTCTGAGACCATATTGGAGGATTGTAGGCATAGCTAAAATGCTACTCTTATTCCTACTAGAGGGGTCCCTCCTCAGCCCATAAGACATCCTTCCACTCCGTTCAGAGAAATCTCAGATCTGCACTCTGTAGTCAAGTGACTATGCTCATGGGTAAAGGACAACACAGAGATGGGGTCTGCATGATCAGCACCACGTGTGGAATTCTGCAAGGACGTTTTGCACTGGTGCAAGACGGAACAGAGGATGCCAGAGAGATTAAGAACCTTTATTGGAGGGTAAAGAGACAGCTGTTAGAACAGACACTTAACGCTGCTTAAACCCAGCTTCTTTCTATCCATCTCTGACTCAGCACCCAAAATTGCTTGTCACTTTTGAAAACGAAGCCTTTTGTGTTTTAGTGTGAAAAGGTAATGTTAGGCAGGGAGGAGAAAGCATGTACTGACAAAGAATTTGTAGTATTTGTTCTTTGCCCACAATATTTTTCTAAATTTAGTAAGGTACTCTGCTAGCACTGACACTGAAAATGAGTCCATTTTAGAGAGCCCCATAATATTTATAACCACCTGATTTATAATTTATTTTGGTATGAAATGTTAAGCTAAAATTACACAGAACTTCAGAGAAGGCTTAGTAATCAGATAATTATAATCAGATAATATTATATTGTTATCGGACAATGCAATTTTTTTTCTTTTCAAATTGGGTAATTTAACTGAAATTAACTCATTTAAATTACCTTGTGTCACCCGTAAAAAAGAAATCAGACCAAAGGAGAGTGGGGTTTATACGGGATGGCCAAAGACATACAGCTGTTTTCTAACAGAACATGCATGTTGTCATGATAAGGCAGCCCCACAGTGCAGAGCCACACACGGGCTCTTTCATGCTAGTGCTGCTCTCACGGCACTGAAGCCTTTTCTTATGTCTGGGACTTTGTGGTTTTGTTGCACTGGTAAGGGCATTATATTTGGCATAAGACTCTTGAAGAATGTAAATTGTTTTCCCTCTTTCATCTCTAGGACTTACTTATTGCTGAAAATTATTCCAAAGATTCTTGTGAAATCCAGGAAGAAGACTATGGAAGAGTAAAGCAAAACCGCAAAATCCACATCTGTGATACATTGCTGTTAAACATGTTAATCACTGTTCTGACTACAGATGAATTATAGTGCCAATGATTGCATTAAAATACATGCCTCTAAAATACATTCAAGCAATACTGTATTGCCACTGAAAATATTTTTCCCTCCATATCTTTGTATTTAGATCCTTATACAGAAAAAACCCAAACGATCTGTGATCTATCCTAGAAATAGTTGCTCTTAGAAGCAACTATCAACCCTTATTTTAGAATATACCAATATGACTGCCTTTTTTAACATGAGTTTCTAAATGAAAGCATGCATACTAGACAAATATATAAAATCAGCATCTGTATTGAGGCAGAACTGCAAATAAAGAGGCTTACCATCAGAAGCAAGTAATCTCAGAAGTGCTAGCATCTTTCAAGACTAGAATATAAGCTTCCTAGTCACCCTCTCACGCAATTCTAAATATTTCTCCAAACTATAAAGATTAACCATAGTTCCATCCATGTATGCAGCTAAGTATAATTTGTATTTCAAATTATAATAGGCCCACAATTCCAAATACCTCCCAAATCCCCAAGTTTTGCTTCCATCTGAAATACGTATTAGGTGGATCCAACTACACATCCGATCAGAGCCTTTGAAAACCTCAGACAGAGTAGATAGATCTTAGTAGTTAAAAGGCAAGACTGCTCTACAAATTGGTTTTTGTTCATCTGTGAGGCATCTATTAACTTCACTTCTATTAAAAACTTGCAATACTCTTCAAAACCTGACACCTCAGGTGTGGAGCCCATTTGGATCCACCAGGTCATCGAGCCCTGGCAGCACCTTTCAGGAGCTGAGCCCATGGGGTTGTTTTGGTTGGTAGGTTCCTTTGTCTAAAAACTTGGATTCCTCCATAGGTGAGGCATTAGTGAGAAAGAAGAAACTGGTACAAAAAGCTCAGTTAGCTTTTGACACTGTTGGGTATAGATGGTAACACGAAGACCATTAATTTCTGAGTAACATGTGCCTCGCTTGCAGTTTTGTTATCTGCTTAGACAATACTGCATGTGTATTACAAGGCACCCTAACTCCATTCTGTCTGGACTCATGGATGAAAAAAATACAGTCTGTATTACGGTCAGATAGAGCTCCCTGAAGACTATGCTGGAACACTCTTTAATTCACAGAGTCCACCAAAGTCCAAATTCTTACCTTGCTTTTGTAAAGGGGCTGGAAATGCCTCTGCCCAGCATAGTCCAGAATGATCTTGGAGTAAACACTTCCACATTCTTTTTCTTTCAGTCTTCTTCTACTTGGTCATGTAGTCACTGTTATTAACTGCTCTGTTCCTTTTGTTGCCTTAGCTTACCTTTTTCTTGTCGGCCAGTCTGTTAGTCTGAGGTGAGGGCAGAACCCCTGGAATCCCAGGATCCCAACCTTAGCACCATTTCCTTCCCTCATTTTGCTCAAGTCTGGCAAACCCTTGATATGTATCCCACAATTAGTGTGGTGTGGCACACTCACCGTGTCCTACTCTCTTCATTTCCTCACTGCACACAGTGCTGCAGTCAGAAATTGTCTGTCTGCAGGACTTGTGAAAGTCCTGTCCAATTTAGACACCAGCAGGCCACCTCTAGTTAATAAAACCTAAGTGCTGTCCTTTCTGATTTCAAGTTGGCTAATTGCAACTTCTTATTTGATGAAAAAGTCTGTTGTTGTCTGCTTTGTCATCCCACTTGTAGGGGAATCCAACTTAATTGGTTACCTTTACCGGTGTTTTTCACCTGTTTCTCATTGTTGCTTTAACTAAACTTGTTGTTCACACTCTGAACATAGGAATTAAGATCACACTGGGCATACGCAGATGACCAATGAATACCTTCAAGCTGTGCTAAGTTATCTCAGTTACTTCAAATTGTTCTCCTTTGCCCGTTTTCATTTTGTATTTGTCTTTGCTACGAAGTTAATGAAATCTTCCCTTCCTATCTGCCCTCTTCCATGCTGACAGGGTACAAGGAATCCCTTGACACTCCGGCTCAGTGTAGGAGGTGTAATACTTGTGAGAGTGGGAATAACATCTTCTTCCGTTGTGTTGTGCCTCTGGGCGCAGCCTACAATCACTTTACTGGCACGTATTAAATCTAATGAAATCTCTGTGTTCTTCAGTGTTGTGAGAATGATATTCACAACATGAATAGATTGTCAGCTCCTTATCCATTAAACAGAACTAGCACTCTGTAGAATCACACTTAATGAAAGTATGTGATTTCCTGTGATATTCACACGAGCTTTCCCTAGAACCTGAAATACTCTTTACTGAATTAGATACTATACTATATAATAACCTGGGAAAATTTCTGTGATGCTTTTAAATTATGTTTCCCAACACAGTCTCTCTGGAAAGTGTGGCTTACAAAATTTTACCCGGGTACCACTGAGCTCTGCTTCATGTATAATCTCTTTCTGCAGTAGGAAGCTCTAAAGCTGTTGTGCTGTTCAACAACTTTGACTTGTTTCCCGCTGACCACCTTATGTCTAACTTGTGCTCTCAGCCTAGGAATAAATGCTTTCAGGTATCATGGCAACAAGGCTTGTGATTTTGTAGATTAGTTGAATACACGTCAGGTTTTCCGTTAACAATTTATCTTTGAACCTTGCACTGTCTTAATATTCCAAATTCACTGAAAACAAAGGCCTTCTTTTGCCTTGCTAACAGAAATTGCAATTGTCTTGGCAAGGAGAAGAAATGAGAGATGTCTACTCTCTTCCTGCTATACTGATTTAATGTCCAAAGTTCACAATATCCTTTAGTTAGTTCACGTTGTCAACTTTCTGTGCCCTTTATTTTATAACAGGCTTTAAGGTTATTAGCCAGAAACTTTTACAGCCATGCAGCTAAATGCTTCTTTTACTGGCCACTATTTGTATATGGCTCTGCAGATCAGCCAAGTATGCGACTGAAGTAAAAATACACATCTTTAATTCTTAGTTTTCATTTTGTTTTGTAAGACTTACTTGCTTTCCAAAAGGTCGCACTTTTCTCATTACTTTGCTTTCGTATTCTTTTGTCTCCGAAATCCCAACAACATGAATTCATGCGGATGCCTCATAGCAAGGTATTCCCTTGGTAAGAAATGTCCCTGTCAGCATCCTCACCTAATCAAGGAATCATGACTGTTGGCAAGGGCCACACTGGGAAGGTCTCTCCTCCTCAGACTCAGCACTGCTCACCCAAGCATATGTCTCTGTGTACATGAAATTTCAGCATTCTCCATCTGGAGAGCTGAGAATGGGAAACTAATGCCAAGGAGTCCTTGCTCCCCGTTTCTCAGCTTCAGCCACTCTGGATGTACCAGATTTTTATCTTTCACTGAAGAGAGAGAGTTCGCAATTTTGATATTAAGTTCTGGTAGTTAAAATAAGGAGGCAGGTGTCTTAACTAGTCAGTTTTACTCTTGGATTTCCTTTTTATCCTTTTTACTCTTAAATTATTTTTATGCCTCCCTTTGTGTTAAGTAGCTTTAATCATATCCTTCAGTGATATGAAGTCTTAGACTGTTATGTTCTCAAAATACTTTACAAAGATTACTAAGTGTTACAGGTGATCCAGAAATGGATTCCCATCCCATATAAATTTTCAACATATCAAAACATTTCCCTGCACTGAATCAGGACAAAAATCAAAGCAAAAATTGGGAGAAATTGGTTTAGAACGTTCATTCCAATTCTGTAATTTCAGTGCCTTACATTTCAGCTTCACTCATTTTAACATCTCCCTTCAATTAACTTGTGTTTCCAGCTGAAATTCACTTTGAATCAGCAAACTGGAAGTTTTTAATTAAAACATTAGTTACACAATGTTTCAGCAGTGCCTGTTTTAAATGCTGTATTTGAAAATCTGTGCTGAAGCCTCCTCTTTCTTACAAGCAGCTTGGTTTTGAAAGTTTGCCCTTTTCAGTTAGAAATGAAAAAGTTTCTTTGGGAAACTCCCATTTAATTGTGGAAGGTATCGTTGTCAACATCGAGTGGATGGAGAGGCCCACTGAGTTGCTCGCACAGGTGACTGGTGCCACTGGAGGTGCCCTCAGGTATCTTACTTGACCTCGTGCTGCCACTGCGCAGGCGGGAGCACCCGTAGGTGCTCTGCCATATCTCACAGCCCGCGGCAGATGTCTCAAGTACCCCATGGCAGCTCGCTTGACACCGCCTTGCACAACCGAATTTAGCCCAGAGAAACCGAGTCCCAGAAGAGCGATGGTTGAGATTTCACCAGTGCCAGTTGATGGGTACATGATTTTTGTTTTTCCAGCCTGGGATAATTTAGACAACTCACAATTTCATTTCTCGGTCTAGTAAGCTGTTTGAAAGTACGTACAGCTTTTGATGTTCAGCTTTTCTGAAAGTAGTTCTGTAGATGCTTTGCAGTGGGAGGGATTAGGACAAAAAGCAGATGGCAAATCGTTCGCCAGATTTGAGTTGTTTGACTTTGTGTGATGCCACTGAATATACAGCCTATGTATCCTCCTCTGATCTCATCTTCTGCCTACAATGAAACTCTGTTTTCCTGTGCTGTTAGCACATTTGAGCAGAGGGCTGTATCTCCTAAGGTCTCTTCCCACCTAAATCGTTCTATGATTTAAGTTCATGATTGCCACTACACTTTAAAATAATTATGCTTATTATATCCTGCTAAGAGGCAGATCACTTAATTTGCTTTTGTGCATAGCATTTTAATTTTGTCCCTTATTCTTCTGTTGTTAGATGTACTAAAAAATAGTACTTTTTTTTCTAAAGTCTGTACATTGTTCTGTTCTTCTACCTTGTCATGGTTCTCCTCCTTTGATTGCCTAGCTAAGTATATAATCGAAGACTATTAATAGGTGTGTTCTGTATCTGGATGTATCTAGCCTCTTGTCATTTTAACTGTTCTTTATCTATTTTTGGAGGCCCAGCTTCCTCATTAAAGATTCCTAAAGAAAATAATCTGTACTTGGATAAGAGGGAGGATCTCAGTTAAGAAATATAAACAAAAAGTGAGAAATTAAATTGTTGAATTTCTCAGTGGAGGGCGATAACCCATGAAATTCTTGAGAAACCTGTGCTGAAGTTTCTCCTACTTAGCCATGTGATAAAGGGCATGGAAGAGTGAGGTGACAGAGTTTTCTGGTAATAGGAGGTTTGTGAGGGTAGTAAGAACAAATGTTAATTACCAAGATTACAGAACTATTCCTCAGTGCTGGTTGACAGGGTGATAAAATGACCGATGAAGCTTAATGTTGATAATGAGGTGATACATGTGGGGAAAACAGTCTTAGATGCTCAGTGGTGGGTTCTGAAGAAACTGTTCTGTCTCAGGAAAGCGATCTTGGAGTTGTGGTAGGTAATTTTCTGTAAGCATCAGCTCAGTGTGCAGACACAGTCAAGCAAGTAAATAGAACAATAGGGATTAGTAGGAAAGCAGCATTAAAAACAGTGTAAAGACTGTAGAAGAGAAAAGAATTATGCCACTCTTAATCCATGGTAGACATGCCTTCAAAGCACTGAGGGCAGGCCTGGCTTTCTAACCTGGAAAAGGGTATAATAGATAGAAAAAATACAGAGGTGGACAATAAGAAGGATTAAGTATAGTTTCTGTATAAAGAACAGCAGGGTAGATTAGGAGTCTTTAACCCAGAGGTCTGTAAAAGCAGAAGGATATGGAGAGGGATGTGGTTGTTCACTTCCTCTCCCATTCAAAAAGTAGGTAAGCTAAATTCCGCTGTGGTATTTTAGGTACAGGTGTTCTGTCACTTTACATGAAGCAATCGCATTACTTGTATACTCTTTATAATGCAGCCAAGAATAATAAGCTTCTGAATATTGAGCAGATATCATCATTGTTCTATGAGTAATGACTAGGAATAGCTAAACTTCTTTGTTTAGTTTTGAATGCAGGGGAGAAAGGACAAATGTCACTGGAAGAACACGGTATTCACTGCTGGCAGTGGGTGGAAGCTTGGCACATTATGGTTACTGGGAAGATGAATCTTGAAAATGCACAGGTTTACATCTCAGCAAAAATGTTCATTAATGTGAAAAAGTAGTTGAAGAGGTGTGCAGAATGTGAAACTCCAGGAGCCTTTCCTCTTCTTTTTTGATGACCTGAGATCTTTGTGTTGTCAGCAGAGGAAATAAACTACTGCCCTTTTTTGGCTTTGTATAGCTCTTTACAAAGAAGCCAACTAGCTGTTCCACTGAAAATCCAGTGTTACTACAACATTACTGTTCATCAGAGGCAGAAGTGTGAGGCATCATGTTGGCTTAATACTTTTTATGGTCTCAGAATTTGCCCATGAAGGGGTCTCAGTTCTTATTTGTTGGAAGTCAAGGCGTAAGCAAGAACTCATCACAAATATGATAGTTTTCTGAGTGAGATAAAGTACACTAATACTGGCTGCATAGTCATTGTGTAATGCTCAAGACAAAAAAATCTATATAATCCAAGCAGAGCATAATTAGCTAGCTTCTAGTATTGCATGTACCTTGGCAGATGCAGGATTGTATTACTTTATCAGACAAGTCTCTCTGGTTATTCTTTAAGGTGAATGGAGATGCTAACACACTTTGGTGTTATGCATTGATGTGGTGCTACCAAAAAAACCCCCAAAACCCCCCAAAACCCCCAAACCACCAATGCATTTCCTTTAATTGCGCATGTTATCATTACTCCAGTTCACAGTCCAGAATATTAGTTAAGCCAACAATGAAGGTATCTTCTGAGACTGAGAAACGGAGAAGCTAATGTACCAGTGGACATCCTTTTCTGCTGGCTGCGCGCTATGGAGTGTGATAACGTCCAGCACAAGGAGTGGGCAGACTGATAAAGGCAGCAGCATCTTCAAATGCCGCAGCTTAATTAGCTAAAAAAGTGTCAGCCAGCACATGTGCTCATGTGGAGCGTGTCTTTGGTGCATGAGTAGATCTAATAATTTTCCCCGTGTGTCATGATACCAACAGTCAGAGAACCCCAAATCACATGGGACCTTTTTTTCTTCTCCCATATGGCAATAAATGCCATGTTTTCTTTCTAGCATCGCTCATAGCTCTTTCAGCTGCACAGTTTTCCAAATATCTCCCCCTCTCTGCTGAATCACTGCCGTACGGACAAGTGTTTCCTGGCAGATGCGGTTCTGTTCGGAGCGCTGCAGACCCCCGCGGAGGGGGAGCCGGGAGCCGAGCGTGGCAGCAGGGCTGGCGTCTCTCCCCCAAGCAACCCTCGCAAGCCGGCACGTGTCGACTGCGGTTGTGGCACGTTTGGGTGGTGTTTGTAGTTCAATGGAGCAGGCTTCTGGGTATGGGGAAAGGAGCAAACCTAATTTTTTGGAGTACTGTAGGCTAGTTTTGCAGTGCTGTGTAGTAGCAGGAGAGAAGCTGATGTAGACATCAAGAACTCTACCCACACTCATCCTTGCACCACTTCAATGCAGTCAATCTAAAATGATATACATGTTTGGTATCAAAGTGGTAGCGTGCAGTGATTTCTGAGTTGGGGCCATTCTCTTGCCGTGCTGCCTTGCTTAAATGCACACATAGTCCCTAGACGAAGGTACTACCAGTACCATTACTGAGTGCTTTCCCTTGACTGGCGTACAAAATGACGTGGCAGGCCTGTGAGGGAATGCCTGTTCCTTCCCTGGCTGGTGAAATGGTGCTTTAGAGAGTTCAGGAATAGAGGTGATAATGAAGACACGTAGGAATTCATCCTTTCCATCTTTCCCCCAAAAGATTGACTTCATACAGTCAATTTAAGTCTTAGGTAAACTATAACATTTATTCCAAATGAGAAACAACTTGTGGTACCCGATAAAGAAGTTGGGATGTGATTACACCAGCGTATCTCCCAATCCACATGTAGCATGTTTTGTCCAGTTTGCGTACACGTAAGTGATAATAAATGGTGCAAAGAAGTGCAGATCCATCCCATTCGTTCTGTTTTTATAAACCAGCAGCTATGAAAGCCCATCAAAGCTTTTTAAGAAGTTGCTAGAAGAGTATGTTATTTTTAATCTTTGGAGTCCTATAAATCAAAGCATGTTTTACCTGCAGGTTCTCTTTTTCTAAGTAAATGTAAAAAAGTGTTCTTCTTTCTGTGGGAAATCATTATTTCCTCTTTTGTGAATCATTTTGTTAAATTAGGAAAGCCTTGCAAAAAAGTCCTCATATGATGATAGTGTGTGAAAAATGTAAAATATAATTTAGGGTTTTTTTAAGATGAATGACTTTTTCATTGTTTTATTGCTAATAGCAAATGCATTTCAAAATCAAAGTAACTTGTTAGAATCCACATCTTTACACTGCTACTGAAACTGTGTTTTGATTTCTTTGACATGATCCCTGATTGCTGTGAGAAGAATCAGTTCAGTATTTTTGTTCTTAGATTCCCCCTCCTTTGTCTTGCAGCTACTTGTGGCAGATTCCATTAACAATTGCAGTAGGAAATACGAGCCACATCTCATCAGAGGCAATTATATGGGTGTCTAACAAATCAGGTAAAAGTAAACTTTCCTCCCAGTGGAATCTCATAAAGCATACTTGTGTTTTCCTCAACTGTTTCTTTGGAATTGATCCTAGATAATTGTTTAGTTGCTCTGCACCCAGTTTTAGCTACTTGAAATGAATTACAAAAAAAGGAGAGTTGGGAAGGGAGGGAGGAGGAATGAAGGATGAGCAACAAGCAAGATTTATAATTATCACAGAAGTTAGACAGTTATAATGAAACGCTTTTGCATAGAAATGTGTACCTAAGTGCTA
This sequence comes from Aquila spilogaster, assembly GCA_024606505.1. Lineage (NCBI taxonomy): Eukaryota > Metazoa > Chordata > Aves > Accipitriformes > Accipitridae > Aquila > Aquila spilogaster. Next base: position 18,308,986 of record JANHGO010000049.1, on the reverse strand, counting down.
ACTAAGTGTTTTGTATTTAGCAACACATATCAAATCATTGATGAATGCAATTCACTTTATTGATTGGTGAAAGTTAAATGTAATATTTTTATAGCAAAGCATCTGATGAGTATGACTTAGTAAATGCAAAATATTTAGAATTCTGGCATTTTTAACTCCGATCCATAGTGTGAACCATGCTAAGAAATGTTTACTGTCATGAAAAAGTTTCCTTATTGATCTATCAAAGTATTTCTTCTCTCTATTAGATAACCAGATGCTGGACCTCAAAAGTGCATTATTCTGCTTACTGCTTATTTTCTCCCTCCTCAGTTCCTACGTAATCATAATAGTTATTACTGTGTGGACAGCTAGGACTAGATACCAGTGGGTTTTTATCACCTAAAAAAGGAATCCCGCCATAGACATTTCCTAAAATATTTCTCTATTTCCTTAGTAGTTCATGCTACATCACCTGACAGTTTTGGCCTGGAATTGAAGAGAGTCAGGGAAGAAATCTGGTGACTTAAATAGAATGGTTATATGGAAGAGAAAAGAAGCCTCCATGCAGGCCCTCAACACATGGGCTGTAGAGGGAGGACTGGCCCCTTCTTGTTATATTAGAAGGGTATAGAGAGTTCCCTCTGATGGAAATGTAACTGGAGAGAGGAAGGAGTCAAACCTGTGTGAGCCTGTGTTCTTCCCTTTCTTTCTCTTTTGTAAGTCACTAAAAGGTAATAGTCACATAGAGCTTAGTAGCCAGCGGGACTAGAAACGAATGGTGCACAATCAGTGGAAATCTGAGCGTCCCAACTTTCTAGTGGTATAAGGTATGTGTTTCTTTGCCCTGATCGTTTGCAGCCTATCAGAACGTAACAAGTTTTATGCTGCTCCCATGATACAGTGATCTAGAAGTGTGCTTGGGACCAGGGCACTTTTCATACCTGGGAAACATACTCTAGTCAGAACATACAGATGCTGCCTCACTCTGCAGAAGTATATCGCATTGGCCATACTTTTTAATACTACCACCTCCGGAATACTTCAAACCTGTTTGCACTTTCACAATCTGCCTTAATGACCTGCTCTACTTTTGTCCTTTAGGGCTTGATTGAATTCTCATTGAAGTTAATAGAAAGATTCCCACTGACTTCAGAGAGAGTTGATCATCTCATCTCATCTCATCTCATTAGGTTGTACATGCATGCCTCCTTCCCTTCACTCCTGCCTTGAAAGTTCAGTATATCACTATTATCTGCACAGTTGCTTCCTCGTTGGCTTTTACTTGCAGAGTGCTGTGGAGGAACAAGTCCATAAAACCACTACCCACTATTTTAAGATCTACTGCTCCTATCGGAATGCCTTCAAGAAATCAACAAATTAATGATGGCCAGTGTGAGCAATGATTTCGGGGTGGCTGCTATATAGAAATTAAAGAGGAACCTTTCTGAGTCATCAGTTTCCTGTGTAGCGAATCAATGCCACTGTGATCTATTGTCATTATCCTTGTCCTTCCTCATTACTTTCTCACTCACTCACTTGCTCTGCCTCATTGAAAATGAGACTGTAAACTTACGACTACAGCAAGGATGTCCTCTTGCTTCTACTTATTGTTGTCTAGCTCAGCTGGAGAATTCCTCAACATAAAAAAGTCAGTAAGAACATCCCTGGATGTAATCAATGTATGATTCATTGTACATGCTGTTATGTATTGGGGCTGGTCTAGATGATTTTGTGATACTCTTGGCTGTGATTTTCTGCTGCTGGTATGTTTGCTTCATGGGGCTGTGGGAGGGATTCTGAGACTGGAAAGGACAGTTTCCAGGATTGATTTTTGTGGACGGGAAGAATCCTGAAGACCTTCTGCTGTGCAGAGGACACAGTTTCAGTGTTGTCTCAGCAAGTAGTCTGGGAACAACTCTGCAAGCTGGAGGTGAAACAAACTGCTCCAGAGGATATTTGGAAGATGGGAGTGCTCACATTGGTCTTCAAGTGAGTGTAATTGAATGTGGATACTCAAACCTAATTTGGAGGAAATGCTGTTCATGAGGATGGTTTCCATGCCCTCTTTAGGAAGGACTGGGCGTTTCCTTCTTGTTGACTAAACTGCTGTGCTAAAGAAGCTTCCAGTGTAACCTGAAGAGTGGATAGGAGATGTTGAACAGCTTTCTGTTGTCTGTCATGTAATACTGATCACATACCTCATCTCAGCTGCCAGTAATGAAGAGAGTCCAAGTTAATGACGACCATTATGATATCTTGGCACATCACTTAGATTTTTCAATAAAATTAACCTTATCTGTGTGTTACCTGAGAGAAATGAAACCACAGCAGTTTTGAAATAGCTACATATATGGCCATCAAGAAATATTCCTTTTTTGTGGTAGTTTAAATATCAATTTCCCAGGGGGGTACACCCCCTGCCTTGCACTAGAGTTCACCAGGGACGGTTATTTGCTGATGGAGGAGTCTCTTCCTTCGTGTACATCCAGAAGGACAAGAGAGAATTACTGATTTTTGCATCCTTTTTGCTACCGTGTCTGTGACCTCATCGAGGTATTGTAGGATGCCGTTGGCATTTTCATGAGCAAGGGATAAGAGGCTGCTTTCCAGTCTTGTGAGAGCCACTGAATGTAGGATGCTTGGGTTGCTGCTCCCTACTCATCCTGGCCGTGTCTGGTTGCGTACTAGAGATAGTGAGGCATGCAGATCGCTGATTGTTCAGTATGCTGAACGGGATTAGTTCAGATAATTGCAGATCATCCCAGCTGCTGGCAACAGAGCTCATTCTGTCCACTCTTCACAACACCAAGGTGAAGGGGCACACTGGAAATTACAACTATGCAGCGTCTTTTTGAGATGTAATTCATTGTCCTTTGCAACAAATCCCGTAGAGAGTGCCAAGCCTTGGTAACTTGTCTGACAAAGTGCAAGATCTCCAAGATGTTTCATTCACCTGTTTGTGGAAAGTATGTAGTCATAGTTTTGGAAGGTTTCATTTTGCAAGTACTTCTGCCAGTCTCTCTTCTCCATACCCAGTGAGCCACAGCATTTATGTAATCATTTTTCTACTCATCAGTTCATATACCAGCTATCAGATGACCCTTTTACTGTCTGCGTTTGGGCGTGTGAAATGGAGCTGTCCCTTTTGCTCTCAGAGCGCTGCAGAGATATGTCACCATCACCTTTTTCCCTGTTCACTCCCCATAGCCATGGATGAAGCTGTTCTGCTTCAGGCGAGTGACAGCTATTAAACCTCTGAAAACTAAACCGGTCACAAAGGAGACATCTCATGATTAGCCTTGCTACCCATGCTGAGGTCCGGGACATCACACTAAGATGTCTGCAGCGTTCTTTGTGCTACAGTCTTGCAGGTCTGCTGAATGATAGATTTCACCGGCACTGTGGAAGTCATTGGTGTTACAAACTTCTGCTCTGTCATAGATCCAGGGCTTGTTTCTGTTTCTCCTAGATAAGTTGCCTCTTTGTGGTTGCTGTAATGATGTATGAACATAATGTCCACAGTGTTTTGGCATCAGCCCAAAATCAGTCGTGGGTGAAAAGTCAAGGACCAGCTTTGAACTCAGCCCATCCCCACAAGATGACTGCTTAGCAGGGCTTGCAGGAAAGTGTTGGCGATGGCTGCTGAAGGCGTACTAAGTGTGGAGCACAGGCTTACCTGTCGTGTTTCCGCAAATCCAGGAGAAGTGACCTTAACCTCAAGCGAGGAGGTTTAGCTAGCATCCATTTCAAACAGGTGAGCAAGGCTGTGGACAAAAGCTTACCTGCCGTTCCCTGGGCGTGATTGTTCTGGTGCTCAGGCTCCGGGTAGGAAACACGTCCGTGTGAGTCAGCCAGGGCTGCTGAACTGACTGATGCAGCTTTACAGTCTGCCTCCCTGCCCTTTCCATCCTCACCTCCTGTACCTCGACTGATTTGTTATGTCCCAGGGAAATATTCCTCTGATGGACCTCCCTGCCTCTGGTAAAGCGACTCGCATTCAGGTTCCTCTTAGTATCTCTACAGGATTGCCATGAGGTGGGGGAAAGAAAGTTCAACAGGGCAATTGCCTTCCAGACAGCAAGCCCCAACTTCCTATTATGCCACCTCCTGCTAGATAATCTCTACTTTAACTGTAAGCCCCTTGACAGTCTGATTCTCCTCCATGAAGTGTTTTGTGGAAGACAGCTGCTTCTGAGCTGGGGTTTGCCACCTGCCCACTGGGGAATAGAGCATTAATGCAGCATTAGAAAAATATCCTTTCTTTTCCTTTCTGAGACTCAGCTGCTGAGCTTGACCGGTGTTGCTTCCAAACTCCGCTCTTTTATCTTTCAAAAGCGGGAGGAAGGGAAGCACGGTGAAGTAAAATAAATGTATAGGTGCTGCTTTACAAGTTTAGCCAGCCGTAGTGAGGACCAGGGATACAAGACCTGCAATCCTGGCATGATTTTGACAGTGAGGCAGAATCACTCCCCTTGTCCCAACAGCTGAGCAAAGATCCTAACAGAAGACTACTGCTTACATTGTGTATCACCTTAGAGATTAGCAGTTCCATCATATAGGAATGTTAACGGATGGAAGGGTAGTCTGAGGAAAGAGTACGTGAGACAGAACATGATCATATTTACTGATGTGCTCCATTTATTGTGTTGTTCACTATACCAAAACATTTTTTTTCAGCGTGGAGCTATGGCGACATGGCAAGTGAGATGGAAAGAACTTCTTCTGGTTTGCTTTCTCCCCGTATGAAAAGTTCTTGCAAAGAGTTTTGCAGAATTTAGTTAAAGCCAGTATCTTTTCACAAAATATTGTGATTGCGATTAAATTCCTCATGGAACATTTTCTTTGTCAGAAAAATTTCCCTTGCTGTTGTTGGCATGAAATTGTGCTACTCTTATGCAGTTATTTTTGGAGGAAAATGGAGTCAGTTCTCCCAGCAGGGATTTTACCAGCATAAACCAATTTCCTAGTATGCTAGGCGTTGTATAAAATGGAGAGTTCAAATAACAACTGTGAGTCTGAACACTTGAAATGGTAGTAGAACTGTGCTTAGCCCACGCTCTTGTCGGCACTGGAGTAGTGTCTTGCAGAGAGGTGCCCTTGGCCCAGACCTCACCTCACAAGGTGCTCGTGTTGCCATGCGGAGGAGCAGCTTCCGTCATTCCTGCTGGTTTTGATGGAGCTGAAGTTGCTCGAGAGCTGGGAGAGCTCAGAACTTCAGGCTACGTGCAGTTAGCACCAGCTGGAGGACTGTCTCACACTTCCAGAGCAGAGAAAATGAGAATCAGACCCTAACTGATTTTCTTACTTCAAAACAAATGTCATAAAATTTAACCATTTCCTCCTAAATGTCTCCTATATGTATGTGGCAAGACTGGAGGTTTCAGAGCAGTGTTGTTTTCTGAGGCATCCAGACAAAACATGACCATGGAATGACACTTTCTGATGGAAGAAGATTAAAAAAATTTCCCTTTAATCTCAAATACAGCTGTATATATATTTTAGATTGAATTTTAAGTGGTGAACTAAAACCATCAAAGATAGATTTCTTCCCCAATGAAATCTTTGTTGTTGTTTAGAAAGTCATGAATGGTTTAATACAGGGTTTAACACTGAATGACTACCTTTTCCCTAACTGTAATATTTTTAACAGGAAGCTAATAAATGTGTTTGTGGTAAGTGGAGAAATTGCCCAGGTGTATAGAAATTTTCAGTGCTGTAATCACCAAAAGAAAGAATTTCTTTTATAGGAAAGCATGAGAATTGACAGACTCAAACATCAAATTCCAGTAAATTATATAGAACTATGTGAAGCACATGCATCAGGCAGTCCCTTAAAATAACCACCTGCTTATATGAGCTGGAAAGGCGTGAAAGATTCCTGTCCCGTATTTCAAGAGAAGGTCAACACATGAGTGGTCTTATCGAAAAATAATAGCAAGGGGTGATGGTTGGATTTAAACTGACCAAAAAGCAATAATGCCATCAAGCTTTGAAAAGATACCGTTCTCCATTAAAGCAATATGTGTTGGAGGTGTTGCACAGTTGTTACTTGTGAAATAGGTTATTTTGAACTTGTCATATTTGACTGGCAAGTATCATTCAATACTCTATTAAAGTGTAAGTAATTTCCTTACTTGGAGATCAAAATTTAATACAAATACTCAAGACAAAAACATGTAGTTTTTTAATTACATCTGATTTTGAAAATTTCCATTTAATGTATTTATTTCCCCAGATAATGATTAATGAGTGCTTATAGCCCATTTGGTATGCTTTTAGGGATCGTAGAGGTGCGGGCATTAACCAGTTACAAGTAGCTGCTTTCGGCGCTGGTGGCATTTAAAGGTTATTTTGCAGCAGAAAAGCATGGGCAGAAAGCAGCACTGCGTTAAGGCGGTAGGATTTTCCGCCGGGTGTGAGCAGCCTGCTCCTGACCCCCATGGCAGTACGCCCCTGAAGACCCAGAGAAACTCTAAAAGTCATTTTTTCCCTCAGCAGTCTCTCCTAGATAGAGAAGTGGGTATTTTTGCTGTTGCTCTTAAGAAACCCAGTAGGTTGATAAGGAGCATAGCTGAGATTTAGGGGTGACAGGCAGCGTTCACAGAACCACGCTGGGTAAACTAAATAGGATGGAGTAGATCCAGATTCAAATTCCTTCTCTCCCTGTTTTACAGCAGATATTTGATCCAAATCTGTTCTAAGAAAGTGCCTTTATCACTATGCTGTAAATTGTTACAATCTTTTATGGTATTTCTACAGTAATGTTTTTCTTTGTATGAGGTTCAGTGATTTACACAGGAACCAGGATTCACGTCTTCTGTAAGTAGGCTGGAGCAGCTGGGTGATTCTGACTTCAGGTCCAGTGAAAAAAGGATTTAAACAGAGGAGCAACTTCAGTACAGCAGTCTAAGAGAGTTTGCTTAGGACTGAGCTCTATAGCCCAGCATTTAACAGACCCCTGTGGAAGGAAGGACAGGCGGTGTTAAAACCTTGTTCCAAATCGAATTGCGTGGCAAAAGCAGCTTAGGTGCTTTGACAGTGTGAATGCCTGGGAAGCCCACAGAGTTGTACGACTTAATTCTGGTTTTCTCACTTAGTCCCATTTCTGCAGGATATGTTGGCTTCCGAAGAATGTGTCTGCTTGGCGCTTTATCACGGATAACTAAATGGATGTAATAAGCATTTTAACTAAAACCGGGGGACTGTATTTTTTTTCTCAACTGTGTATATAGAATAATTAAATTGAACTGGTGCAAGTCAGTTAGACAAACCCTAAAAGAGCAATAACAAATGAATTGAATAGGCAACAACTGAGTTATTCTGGGCTTAATATTTCTAAGAAGTGTATTTTAAAGAGATTTTAATGATGCCAGAACTTCCTAGGTGAGAAGAGGACTTCCTTTTTTAATCCTGCAGCTTTTTACCTGAATTTGTGTGCATAATGCAACTCCATGAATTAAGTTAAACATATAATGAGGTGTCTTTAGGATTGGGGTCTTCCTGCTCTTTGTATTTTTTGCACCTTAATTATTTGATATTTGTGTGTTTGCTAGAGATGTTTAGTCAAGGGAGAAGCATAACTTTTATCTGTAGTCCTAGTCATCTATTATTTCCTCAGAAATTACTTTTTTATAAGAAAGGCTGAAACAAATCAATTTCTTCAGTAAGTCTAGGTACTAGATAGTATATGTAAATTGTTAAGACCGTATTGTTAACTTTTTTCCCTATTTGTTACTTTCAGGGAATTCAAGCACACTAAACAATTCCGTGATGGAATTACATTTAAAACAAATTTTATTTCTTTCTTTTTTATTTTTAAAAATGCATGAGAAGACTGTTCCTTTTGTCAACAGCATACAAACTAATTTTATTACAGTAGAAAAAAATGTTGCTGAATTTTTAGTGAGTTCTGGTTCATGATCAGTTTTGTCAGAACAATTTACTAGATTGAAGGCTTTTTCAAGAGTCATTGAAACCTGAGGCTTCATTCCTTGATGATTCCTTCTATAGTGAAAGAAGTGTGTGTTGTGAGTTCAGCCTGGTTTTGTTGTTGAAATCCCTAGTCCTGCAAATAGTTGTGGACTGCCTGACTGTACAAATACTGGAATAAATTTAGACTTTTCAGCCCCAAAGTGATTACTTAAAAAGAGGGGGAAGAGGAAGAACAGGTCAGTTGTTAGAAGGTTAATTGGTCTAGCTCTAAAGGGGAGCCTCTCAGTGGTTAGTAGCTAGAAGCTGTACATCTGGAAATACTTTAATTTAAAATCCAATATAAAAGCTTCATTGACTACATGCAGAAACACTTAAGAATTTATTTTTTTTTTAATCACAGGTTTAGTCTTCTGTCTGTAGCACATCCATTGAATTATTGGAGTTACGGTTCTAGAAAGTTATTTTAGCATGGCCAGAATCAGGGTACCAGGCTTAAAATGGGCACCACTCATATAAATACTATATTCCAGAAAAAAACTACCCTTGGAGTTCTGTGTGGGTAAAAGGTCCCCATAGGAATGTCAGTTGGTGTCTCTCTACATCAGAACAGATAAAGGAAATTATTAATCCAACACAATGTTTTTGTTAGTCTTTGAATTATTTTTTCTGCCTTCATGGATATTTAAAGAAGGAGAGAACGTAACAGGTCTTTAGAATTTTTAAATTTAAAACCAAGTCCCCTTCCCATCTTGTTTTGTTTCCAGAACACCACAGAATTCCTGCTTTAGATGAGGCAAGTTGGTTGCTGGGGAACATCAACCAGACTGGCTACTTTAGAGTTAATTATGATACTAGGAATTGGAGGCTGCTAATTAATCAGCTAACGAGGAACCATGAGGTAAGCTCCTCTTCTCATCCCTAAAATCTGCTTTGATAGGTGAACCTTCACTGTTTCATCACCCTAAATGGTTCAATTTTTGTGCTTGCCCCTCACAGGTTATCTCTGTCAGTAATCGAGCAGGCTTGATCGATGATGCATTCAATCTAGCCAGGTATGTTTTCCTGAAGATAATCTATCCTCATACACATTGCTGCAATAACTCATGCAATCATTAACTGGGCAGTTGAGTGTGTTTCAAAGTTAAATATGTTTCAAACACACTTTAGTTCTTCTCTCCCCCCCCCCCCCCTTTTTTTTTGGCATGGCACATAAACATGGTCCGTAGCACATTCACTGCTCTTGATCAATAATAGCCATAGGGTATTTCCGAGTCTGGAGAGGTCTGATCAATTTTGCAGCAAGTTCAATTTAACACTTTGGAGATAAATAATCTCTTTCCTCTTTCTCTAATGAATGAGGTTTTTTTTTTTTTCTTTTGTTTCTCCCTAATGTCCTGCCTCTTCTTTTTTTATAACTGACCCTTGTGCTGTATTTAATTTGTGATGGAAGGCACCTTCAAGCTTCAGTAATTTTTTTTGCCCTGACTTGTACTGTTATATCATTTTTCCAATATCTTTCTTTTCTTGTAATCTGCTAGAACAGACTCTTTTTCTGCATGATGCTTTTCATGCAGAATGGAAAATCAGAGCTCTGTTGAGTATTTCTGGAATTTATACAACATTTTGTGTTTTACTATGATCACAGTTAATAATTACCACATATAGTGCTGGTTAGGTGATGCCTTCTTTATGAATTGAGGCAATGGAATTGTCCCCATTTTGAAATCAGGACATCAATCTTCTGGTGGTGAAAGTGTAAAATGAGAGGAAAGTAGTGGAACATTTCAAACTTTTTGATTCTTGAGGTACCTGGGAACATTGCATCAGTAAAACACTGTGATGTCAAAGGCAGCGTGAAAAGAATTCCTGATTCTACTGGCTTTTCTGTTTGCTAGTGTATTTATAGCCATATTTGAGCGGGGGCTTGCAGGAATCGGCAGTACTGAGGTACATTTCACTACAAACGGTCACCAGAGATGTTTGAGATTCAGGCACGGTGTCACACAGAAATTACAGCTCAGTGATGTTCCAGCATCACTGCCGTAAAACACAGTTGTGTGCCCTACCACTCTGTTCCTGCTGCCAGTGCTAGACTGAATATATGACATAAACTAGTGATTAGCCCTTACTTAACAGTCCAGAAATGTAGTAGGGCAGGAGGCTTCATGGGGAGAGAAGGAGTATCCGTTTGCTTTTTGCATCGCCCTTCATTCTTGCCTTGTGGCATCTTCCCATTGGCAACAGTAACGGACTAGAAATAGGTCATCGCTTCAGACTTCAGTGGACCGTGATTTGTGTGCTCTCTGGCTAGCAGAACATCGCAGAGTATTCTGAAGTATCTAGGCTATTAGAAGAACTACTAAATGTTCAGTAATGTAACAGTCTGTTCCAATTTTATTTGGTTTTGGCACCTCAGAGAAGTAGTGTGCAGTTCCGCAGAGTCAGTGTGGTGCTTTCTTCTTTTTCTGTGCGCTGAACACAGTCAGATGTGGCTAGACTTCCCTGAAAGTCTAGACACTGAAAAAAGCTGTTTCTTAAGCTGATTCTTGTAGGTGAGTGTTTTTGTTCTGAGTCAGTACTGAGCCAGTGCTCTAGGATGTCTTGTTCACGAAGCATAAAGGCAAGGTCTTGATGAAAGGCCCAACCTACATCATCTGGCCAAGTTTTGTCTGCCTAAAAACCACCCAGAGATTAGACGAGTAATGCATTCCCCACTTGCTTTCCAAAGCAGTTTTATGATGATACTGGATCCTGCTGCTTTTTCGGAGGTAACTATGCCAGCGCGCTGTGGAGTCTTTCACAAGATTGTAAAAACTTGACTTTCTGTTGTTAACGATACGCTGCAGCGGACTGCTGCTGCATTTGCTACTCATGCACCGTGGAAAAAAGTAGTTGAGCTAAATATTTACAGTGTATACACCTGTGCGTACATAGATATTACTTATGAGGAAATATTCTTCCAACAGGGATATGTAGCTAGATTCCTGTTTCTTAAAAATCCCCGCACAGACTCCTGTCAGTAGTATTACCTTGAGTATGTGCCTTACAGGGCAGTCTGGGTGGAGGAAAGATCTGCGAGTTTGCAAACAGTAGATTGATGCTCTGTATTTCAAGAGTAGCAATAAGATATGTGGACCTGGCTAAACTTGCCAGGTAGGGTATACTTTTTGTGGGTCTTTTTTTACTTTATTCATCTATCATCTTTCCTGTTAAAAAACCCCAAACAATTATAGTGATGCTGAAGTTAGTCTAATTGGCTAGCTGACTATATGGTACCTTTTTAAAAAAGAGTTTGGTATTTTTCATTTTCATTTCCCCTCTCCCAGACAAAGCAAGACCAGGAATAGGCCCAATCCTTGCTCTGTTCCTTTATCATGAGTAGGACTAGAGAGGCATTAAGAGCCTGTTAGGAGCGTGTTGGGGGCAGGCCTTGACGGCAGAGCGCCTGAACTTCTGGGAGTACGAAAGCAGATGGAAAATCACACAGAACCTTCCAGTTTCCTCAAAAAGTCAGTGTTCAGAAGGCCACCATCAACCTAAAAGCAGCTTAGCTTTGCCCCGCTTGGCTGCGAGGCGCAGTGCAGAAAGTCGCTTCGCTTTCTTTTGGAGCAGTACCGTGGCTGGGGTGTTACCTGCCCCGTGGGTGCGGTGCCGATTCCGTCTCGTCTCCGATGCAGAGCGTGTGTTCCTCCCTGCCCATATAATCTTACGTGATGGGGAGATTAAACACATACGGTTGTCTCTGACCGTGACATGACAAAAGGTGGGTAACCTTATTGACCAGGCATAGAGGTAGTAATTGCGAGTTTAGACCTGACTTTTGAGAAGACTGGCTGTTTTTAAGGGTAATTCAGTCCTCAGTTGTGGTCCCTAGTTGCACTGATGTGTTATCTGCTTTTCTACAGCTATAAACATACACATTTTGAGAGAGAGAACTCTGGAAAATGTACTTTTATTTTAATCCCTAGCTATTATTTTCAGTGATAAAATAATGCAAAAATGAAAACATAACTTCTTAAATTCGTGCTGGTCCTTTTTAAAAGAATTTCTAACATAAACAGTTCTTTTTACTGCACTGAAGAGACTGTATTTCTTCAAAATACCCCGTCCTCCTTAGAAAATTCGGAAGTACTCCCTAGTGTGTTGTTGAACTTGATACAGATAATGTCCATTCCACGCCAGAAGGGTGTGACTCAATTTTTGCACTGTCCTAATATGGTGTGTCCTAATATGATATTTCTATGTAGTTTTACTGCTAATTGATTTTGTTTGTGGAACAAGTACAGGTCTTTAGTAAAATTTTATAATATTTAGATCTGGAGAAAGATGAAAATATTGCTCATATAAATTATTTTGGAGCACCACATTTTATTTTTTTTTTAAAAAAAGGTGTCTTTGATTTCATTCCTCCAGAATGTTTATTATCCTTTTACTGTCCAGCATAATGATTTCTCAAAAACAAACAACATAAATGAATTGTTACCTCCAAGGAATATTTTAAGCTCTATACCTTTAATTTCATAAAGTTTTGCCCATTTTATATGGAAATATATTCCTCCTTCTTCCTTCTTGGTGTATTTTGGTTCCATAAAATTAATCAAGCAGAGTTGAATTGAACAATAACAATAAAAGAAAGCTACAGCTTGCCCACTCTGTTTGAATTCTTGCAAGCTTGTTTGTTTTTCAGATTTTTAAGCGTAATTCTGTTCTCAGCTGTAGTACATGCACACACCCTGAGGATCTGGAGAGCTGTAGCCTTGGCAGTAACATAGCTTATGGAAATACATGCCCCAAATTCTTGAGCAAGAATAGCAGCTTGGCACTCTCTCTTCCCTTCTTCTTGAAGATCCTTTATCTTTTGGGGACGTTTTGTATGAAATTTCAGTACAATTTGAAAATATGTTGATTGCAGTAAGTGGGATGTGTTGACTGAGAGAGCTGAGAGAAGACAAATAGGTCTGTGGTTCTCCTCTAAGCTTAAACCGAGCAGAGGGCGGTTCCGATGGCGCCGGTAAACAGTGTCACAGGAAATAACAAAAATCCTACTGTGTCTTGAGAGTGTGAGTAGTGTTGTCGGCTTCTCCCGTCTGCCTCTTCCCTTAGGATAAGGGGTCAGTTAGTGAGTATGCGAGGTGGGATGCCTCCCACTTTACTTTAGGCATCCCAAAGGTAGACCTGCAAACCTGAGCTTGGCCCCTTGCTGTGCATTGACAGTTAATGGACAGAAACGTGCACCTGACCTCTCAAAGCCACTTAACCACATAGGAGCCACTTAACCACCCCCCTGGAGCACAAGTCTGATGAGGAGCGGCTGAGGGAGCCGGGGCTCTTTAGTCTGGAGAAGAGGAGGCTGAGGGGAGACCTGGTCGCTCTCTACAACTACCTGAAGGGGGGTTGTAGTGAGGTGGGTGCTGGTCTCTTCTGTCAGGTGGCTGGAGATAGGATGAGAGGAAATGGCCTCAAGTTGCGGCAAGGGAGATTTAGGTTGGATATTAGGAAAAATTTTTTTACTGAGAGGGTTGTCAGATATTGGAATAGGCTGCCCAGGGAAGTGGTTGAGTCACCATCCCTGGAGGTATTCAAAAAGTGTGTAGATGGGGTACTCCATAACATGGTTTAGTGGGCATGGTTGATGGTTGGACTCGATGATCTTGAAGGTCTTTTCCAACCCAAATGATTCTATGATTCTGTGATTCTATTCTATGGTTCTAATGTTAGGAGTGTTGTGTCACCCCTAGTTCTTCCTTGCTGGGTTATAAATCTTCATATTCACTTCCCCTCATTAGACTCGTTGACTTAATCCAATATTATGTCAAAGGAATAGGTCTGGTTTGTATTCAGTGTTAATTGGCGTTGGATCAGATGTGACTGTGGATACCTATTTTACTGTCATCTAAAATAGTTATTGTTCTTTCCAGTTCTGGAAGAATCCATCAGTTTTGTCTCTTGAAACCTAATGTGTGCCTCATACCCCTTTGATCCTGCCTGCACCGTAGTCAGCTCACCATGTTAAGGTGGCAGGTCCTTGGTTTGCATGCCAATTGCTCAGGAAACCGTTTTTTTTGATGCTGACAGTCTGTCTTGCTATCGTTTAATATCTTGTCTTCTGTTCTGCAGTTGAAGAGATAGTGGTGGAGTTCCTCGGATACTGATTTTCCTGACGGTTCCCTTTCGGGTGGGTCATAGGCCTAGTGATAGCGCAGGGCATGTCACGACTACACTGCTCGGTCACACATTAACAATGGCCAAAGATAAAATGTGACTGTAGTTTTTGCATATTTCTTAGCGGCATTTCTTTGATGTTTATCAGAAGCTTTTTCTTAACTGGATTCATGAGAAAGCATGAAGCGGTGTTGTTAAATAATTGTTCTTCTGCTCCAGGGATGGATGGCCATGTTGGAGTGCTGTCCATTTCCTTTCAGAGATGAGGGGGAGAGTGAGCTATAGTCTCTTCAGACGAAGTTTTTTTTAGGCCAGAAAAGCCTGCCCCTGTAGACTTCACAAATATAGGGAGCTGTGTCAGAAATGAGCAATGACAAAAAATTATACCTTCACAATTATCTGTGAATTAAGTGACTTTCCTGCTGCAATGGCCTTCATGAGTGTTCCCCTCTCTCAGAATTTCATTCACCAGACCAAAATCAGGAACCTGGTGCAGACATACGATGAGTTATGATGATTGTTTTCCTGCCATTAATCAGTTCTTCTTGGCTTGCTTCTTTCCAAGCTGTGAGTTCTGCTGACTCTAGAAAACCAAAGTCTGAGGGTAAGGGAAAAGGCAGTGCCTACCTACCTTTCAATATATAAATCCAGATTCTCTCCCCTGACACAAATTAATCTTTAACAGCTGGTGCATTTGACTCCAAGGTTGATTCCAGAAGTAAAATACCAAAGCTAATGCTCACTCCAGATGACCTTCTCACCAACTTGAAAAGAGAAATTCATTTAAAAAGTAAGTCTCAGTTAACTCAGTTATAGCCTTTGGGATCTGCAAGATCATGTCTTTAGGACCCCTTGTTTTATTTCTTTCTTTAAAAAAAAGTGGAGTATTGCCACTCAGGCAAAAACATCTTATCCATTCAGCTATCTGAGGCAGCACCAACCCCCATAATGATTAGCTGATCTTACTTCTGGGAACCAAGAGTTATCTTGTAACTAAGCCTCTAGTTTATACACTTCCATATAAAATCCGGAATTATTACTGCTAAATTGGAAGAATGTTTTCTTGAAGTTAACAGTGGAAATACGTGCATAACAAAACTAAACTGTGGAGTTGGAGTGATCTTCTTTGTTTTTTCCTTCTCCAGAGATTAAGATTTCATTTATTGTAGCATCTGAAGTCTTCCAACATATCTGGGCTAATTCCTTCATGTTACACTTGTTTGTGTTACTTGAAGTCCTATTCAGTGTAATGTCAGGAAAAGTCAAGGCATTTGATGGCCCATTTAAAATTTTGGGGCTGGATAATAAGTAGGTGACAAGGGTAGAAGTTTTCATCTAGCCCAATTAACGTACTTCAAAACGTTTCAAAATTTCAACAGCCACATCCAGGGTTGTTGACCTTGTTGTGCTTGGGTATTCATAAACAATCATATAGGGTCCATTTAAATGAATAAACTGCAGTTTAACTCCAGCCTTCATTATTACTCCTGATCGCATTTGCTGATAGTTCAACACAGAGGCAAACAACAGATATGTTAAGCAGGTCCCTTAATTAGTGCCTCTGAGTACCGGCTAAGGGAGTGAGTATTAGATCGATAGTTTGTTATCACGCTTGATTAATAGTGGTATAGATTTACTATTTTAATAAATGAGGCCTCATCTAAATTATTTCAGCAGATGCCATAGTAACTCTTTTTCACTGTCAGGCAAATTTTGGTGATGGTTCACCAGCAATTGATTTAGATATGGCTTCCTACAAAAGTTGTTGGATTTCTTTTGACATAAATACTCCCTCAATGGGCCAGAGCAGCTGCGCCTTTTTTAGAGAAAATAGAAAGCTGCAAATATTTTAAGGTAGCCATCATTCATTCCATATGCTGCGTGTCAGTCCATATGTTCTGTGACATATCACAGCCTTGATACCAGCTTTACGTGGAGATAAACATTTCAGCTGACGTTTGCATATGTTCGTACAAAAAGAATCAAAGCGATTGTTGAGAGTAATCACACTAGAAGTCAGTTCTGCTTTTGTAGTGTGTATCATGCATGCATCCGATCCTCTTGCGTAGCTAAGAGCAGTAAAGCAAATTGTACAGCATATTCCAGGGAAGTGCCAGTGCTGCAAGAGCATCCTGGACAATAGAAAAACCTGCTAAGAGCCAGGGAAGAAGTAGGAGAAGACTCTTCAGCACGTACAAAACAGAAACTGTAGATCTGAGTTCTCTGCAGAGTGTTCAGTGCAGGGGGTAGGTCTTGGTCTGGCTTACATCTGTCCTGTAGAAGTGGATGATGTTGTTAATCCACATCCCTACAAAATTTGCCTATGCTTCAATTATTTCTGGTACATCCGAGTTATTATAGCAGTAATTGTTTTATCCCGTAAACGACATTAACTCTATTCTTAGCTGAACCCGGAATAAACTGTCAGGAAAACATGACTCTGGTTTCAAGGGAGTGAAAGAATTATTTTTAGCTAAAGGTTGTTAGCCTGTTTTCTTTTCACCCTATGGTCTTGGTCTGTTACAGTTCGAGCTGGTCTCTGAACTCAGCTTGGTATGAAAGTATCCATATTGCAGTGCAGATGCCAGGGACTGCTCTGTAATGACAGGGGAGGGGAACAGGCTGCGAAATTTGTTTCGGGAACGTTAAGTAAACCAGGTCTGAATTACACTTCAAGAGAACACTTAACTTGGAGTTTGAGGTTAAACAGGAGGAGGAGAGTGGCATGAGTGGAGCTTGCTGAAGTTGCTTCTTGGCAACTTTGAGTGTGGGAAAGGGGGCTGAGAGGTGCAAATACGGCTTCAGGAATCTGTGTGTTGGTGGGGCAGGGGGAAGTCTTCATCCAGCCTCACAACCCGTGCCACTCTGGGGGGGCCCCATCCTCTCCCACCTAGCATACGCCTGTTCCCTGTGCCTCCCTCTCATCTACAGATGCCTTTTTCTTCCCCACAGCTGCCTGGCCAGCCCTTTTCCCCACCTCCCTCGCCTGTCCTCTCACAATAAGCAGCTTTTTTTCCTCCTTACCCTTATCCCAGAACCCCGTTGCTTGTCTTTCAGAGGGTCTGGCAGGACTAGTATGGAGAGCAAAACACCCTGCCGCTACCTTGGTCAAGGTAGCAGCAATGAGCCACCCTGAGAGGCTGGAGGTGCTGCTCTAAACACCCTGTCCTTTCCCAACATCAACAAAGGATGTATGAATAAAAGGCAAGAACCAGCTTTTCTAGCTAGAAAGGGCAATGCTGATGCCTCATCAGCATGAACAAAATAGCCTGCCACCTTAGTAGCAGTCTGACTGCTTTGCCTGCTGTTTTGACCTGACTGCACCATTGCTTCTCCAAAACGATCCTACTTTTGGGGCTCACCTGATTGCTGTTGGCCAAGATTGTTGTCAGGAGGTCTGGTCTTTGCCAGACCATGCTCTGTCTGCTTGGCAGAACATACTGCCAGGGTGAACTTTTGAATTCAAAGTGCAGATTATACTTTCAGGTTTTTTGGTCTTCATTTGCTGATTTTATAAAGCAGTTTTTTAACTGTAGACTAAGGTCCCTTTGTTTGATAAAATTTAAGGGGAGTCTTGGGAATCAACGTTGTGTTAGTTTAGCTCCTTCCTGTCTGGCTAGAAGCGTGTTTTCCTCCACCCAGAAATCAAGCAGTGTATGACAGGAAGGACCCCGTCACGACTAAGGCACTGCACAGGGACTAGAGAAACCTGGGATGCTGTTTCTGCTGTAGACTTCCTAGGTGATCTTGGTAAAATCACTTAAACTGTTTGTGTCTGGTTTCTATCTGTAAAATGGAGATAAGAGAATAGGTGAGGGTTTAGGAGAATTTAAGAGAGTCTTTTATTATAAATATGTTTATAGGGAATTGCATTTACAGAAATAATTTCCAATTCTGTAGATATTCTGGCAAACAAAATTCAGATTGCATGTGTATTTTCAAGATCAGTCTTCTGTGCTTTCCGTGTGAAGTTTCTAGCTTCTAAACACATATTTCATTTGGCTGACTGATATGTAAATTATAAACATTAGAACAGGAAAAGAGAGATATGAAAAAGTACTGTGCATAATAATAAACAAACTCAATTTTGAATTCGCTCAAACATGCTCTCATAGATACCATTGCCCGTTGACAAGGAATAGAAGGGCTGTTTCATTCTACCCTTCCCAAGAAAATCATCAGGAAAGAAAATAACACTTTTAATAATTGAGTCATCTGAAATTGACATCTATTAGCCTCTGAAATACATTCGAATTTCTTTAGTTAATTTAAGTGTGTGAATGACATATTTCTCAAAAATCAGGGTTACATGATGATGAAAAACATGACATACCTCACTTACTGCTTAGTCTTAATTTTCAGCAGTAAGATTATTCCTTTTCATCTTGCCTTACTCTTTTTTAATTCATTTTCTTTTCATATGGCGAAGAAGAGGAAAGGAGAGATATTGAACTCCAGTTTGAAGGAATTTTCGTTGCATTTTTACAAACACAGGGGGCTTTAAGTTTGGGGTTTTTTTTCTGTTTTCAACAAAGGTGATTAATTCAGATTAATATTAGCCTTTACTTATGTGGCAGCTCTAAAACTGTGCAAGATAATTTAAGCCATGTGATACCCTGATAATTACATTGAATTTGAACTATGCTTTGTAGGATGCTTCAAATGCTCTTGTGTGGAGTTGAATGTCATTTGAAGAGTCCTCAAATATTTTGCGTGTAAGAAAACATAATATTAAGCAGGCTTCACTTAAAACTGTCATACTCTCTGAATCCTTTGATGTTGGAGAGATTGAATGCTGATTAAATTTAGTACTTAAAATTAACTTGTAAACCAAATATTGCTGTTGTATTTATCAAAGAGCAGATGTGCATTCCTTTCTGGTTTACATGGAAGTCCATAGCTGGTACAAATCAGAATGCCTCCATTAAGTCACTTTGGATGTTTTAGACAAGCAGAGTCCTTATCTGGTCCTAAGGCAGCCCAGCCCTGGGAGTGGAAGATGAGGTAGATCATTCGTTGGTACCGGAGATCACAGGGCCTTTTTTACAGGTTGCCCATTAGTTTTCTATGAGAAAACATTCTTTCTCCAGCTTCCCTTGTTGAACATGGATACCAGGAGTCACAAGTTTTTAATCTTTGACCTTCCAGTCTTGCAGGAGTTGCAGGTGAAATCCGTGACTACAGAGTTAGTTTCGCCTGTTCCATGGGTTGCCTTGCCCAAAGCTTTTTTAATGTGTCAGGGTTCAACATACCTTGTTTTACTCAGCTGCCAAAGAACTGCTGTTAAAGCACTGTGGGAAAGAATATCCTGAATATATCAGTGGGGGCACCAGTCCTTGGTAGGTCCAGAAGAAATGAATAGGGTTAGAAAAAGCCAAATACAGTAAAATGTGAATGTTCATTGGCACCAAGTTTCTCTGTGAATTATTTTAATCCACACACTTGACTTTAAGGGTAAAAGAATGAATTAATGAACAAGAATTCTAACTTATTTTAAACTGTCCCTTTATGGGTTAATGAGTATAGTCTAATTATTCATCTATTGCACATGTACAAAAACAGAACTGAAGTTATTCTGAGTTGCACATCTATGTTCTGAAGAGCTGCGTTTTCCCCCTTCAAAATTACCCAGACAAAAAGCTGGTCGTGTTTTACATTGTTCATAAGAAACAGACGATGCAGGGTGAGTTTTAAACCAGCAGCAAGTAAATCACCTCATTTCCATTGTTTCAACAATGCAGACCAGTTTGCTGCCAGCTTGGATTTTCTAATTTTGATTTAAACACATGACTTATAATGACTTTGTTGGGTGGTGGGACTAAGGGATTTATGGTGCACTTGTATGTGGGACTCTCATCACTGTACGGCAACCCTGTCGTTTTTCTGACAGAGTCTGTTTGACTGGTGCTGGATTTATGATAGAAATAATTCAGAACAGAGTAATAATTTTCCCTTGGCAATTACACTACCATTTGGTACTTTGTCCCTAAGGGGAAAATGAATGTGCTGGGATCTGTCCATAAGTTCAGCGGCTCAGTGTAAAGAACAAATCAAGGTCAGAATGCAGCTGAATGCACACTGATGTTTCGTAATATAATCTAGATCTCCTGCTTTTATCTGACTCATTAAAAGCTCATGTAATTTAAAGATTATTTTTGATTGCTGTGAGATTTTTAGTGGGAATTCTTTGTGAGGGGTATTTCATTACCATGTTCAGTACTTTCTTTTTCTGTTCATTGCCTCTTTTCTGTGTAGCAATGGCCACCCTAGCAATTTCTTCAGTGTAAGCAGGATAGTACCTTGCTAAGGGTTGGTGCTTATGATATTATATAAATGTCATAAGCCACTTACATACATATATCTTTTGAAAGGTATTTTTCCACCTCTGCCCTTGTCGTAAAAATGGGATATCACCTTTTCACCACAGTTTGTCAGCAGCTTCTTTAGGCATGAAAAACCTGCTGGAGCAGGATGTTTGTCTGGAGGTAATTTGTCTAATAACTAAAACAGATCTCTTTGCTGGTCTGTGTTCCTGTTCTCCTGTTCTCCACTTTAGTTCAGCGGGCAACCCTGAAATTAGGAACACAGATGATAAGACAAACCCCATGTGGTGCTGTGTTTCTAACACACCCTAAAGTTCTCATGTGTAACAGTGACTACAGAATGACTGACATGCTGATAAACTGCTGGGTAAGGACAGTAATATAAAAAGTGATAGAATAACGAAGCGTCTCAATTGTGATCTTTTTGGTTAAATTTTGCTTTCGTAGTCATGTTTTTTAAGTGATTCAGTACGGAGAAGGCTGGCTTAGAGATGGCTTGTAGAGGCTCTTTTTAAAGTCTGGGCTCCTTTCTGGGTGACCAGTGATGTTGTCGTGGTTTAACCCCAGCCGGCGGCTCGGCCCCACACCGCTGCTCGCTCACTGCCCCCGGGTGGGATGGGGGAGAGAATAGGAAGGGTAGAAGTGAGAAAAAAACTGATGGGCAGAGATAAAGACAGTTTAATAGGTAAAGCAAAAGCCATGCACGCAAGCAAAGCAAACCAAGGAATCCATTCCCCATTCCCACGGGCAGGCGGGTGTTCAGCCATCTCCAGGACAGCAGGGCTCCGTCGCGCCTAACGGTGACTTGGGAAGACAAACGCCGTCACTCCCAACGTCCCCCCTTCTTCTTCCCCAGCTTTATGTGCTGAGCATGACGTCCTATGGGCTGGAATGTCCCTTGGGTCAGTCGGGGTCAGCTGTCCCGGCTGTGTCCCCTCCCAAATCCTTGTGCCCCCCCAGCCTGCTCGCTGCTGGGGTGGGGGGAGAAGCAGAAAAGACCTTGGCTCTGTGTAAGCACTGCCCAGCAGTAACTAAAGCATCCCTGTGTTATCAACACTGTTTCCAGCACAAATCCAAAACATAGCCCCATACCAGCTAATAGGAAGAAAATTAACTCTATCCCAGCCAAAACCAGCACAGATGTCAATCAAAGCTCTTTAATCTAGAATGCAATAAAGAGGGACCCCTGCTTTTTGTAGTTTGTACTGAAGGTTTGTACTGAAGTTTGAACAACAGGTCATTTTAGGACATGAAATGGATCTGTTGGTACTCTTCTGTGAATATTTAAAGGGCAAAAGACCAGAGTCATAATATTCTTATTATCGTGCCTCTGAGAAGTACTGAAATTCTAGTGTTCCTAGGATATCCATCGCTAGAGGCCTATATAAACAAAACTGGACACATTTCTGTCAGGAATGGCATTGGTATGAATCTGCTTTGGGTAGGGGAGAGATTAGATCGAGTTCTTAAGGTGGCTTCCAGCCTTTTCGTTCCAGATGCTATAGGTGAAGTTTTGTAAACTTTATAACCTGCACTTGAGAGAAATGCTTAACCTGAACATCAGCTTGCATTCAGCCACTGTTTATGAGTCGACGCTGTTTGATTTCACTATTTTATCTGTTAAGATACTTGCCAAGAGTATCCCAGATTCCTCTGCAGAATTTTTTTGGTTGTAGGTACATGCTCGCTCAGGTGGCTGTTGGAGACATACCTGAAGAAACAGTGTGACTGTTTCAGACCAGACATAAGATTTGACATCACAGTATTTCTGCAGTGTTGATGTTTGTTACCTGGTTTCAGTATAGCCCATAATCAGTAATTCCCCAAGTGACAGACAATATTTCAATTTTCCTCTGAGATGGCTAAGCTGGAAAAGAACCTTGTCTCTTAGGCCTGGCTCTCGTGCATTTGGAATTTGGCTGGCAATATCTGATGGTACTTTTGCTGGACTTTCAGGATAGCAATACAATTGATGGCCAAAAAGACACAAGAAAAATAAGGATTTCTGTCACTGACCTTCAAGTGACGTTGTTGGAAGAGAGAGTGATAAATCAAGCTGCATGTGTAGAGTATGTACTTAGGTTATACTCTGTAGTGCCTTTGAGTAAATATTTCCAGACAGTTATATGACAGGGAAATTATTTTACGTATTTCCCTTTGATAGGAAGTTTGCTACTGTTACTTCTCTTATTATTGTAATGATAATTGTTAAACATTTCTGTTTAACATTTCTATGGGTCTGTGTTTTTCCATCAGAGTTCACAGAGATACTCAGAACAGACTTGTTCTGTGTTCTGCCTTCTTTCCTCATCTTGGTTATTATCCTGCTCCACAAATGACACAAGTGATTTCAATTAGCAGTTGTCAGCCAGCTGGTGGTGTACGCTTGTCACAAGTCCTGTGACACTCCGGAGTCTTGGACCCTTCCTTCCTGCTTAGCTGGATGCAAAAACTTTGCTTTTACTGACCAGATCCTGTGTAACCATCTTTGAACCTAGTTCTTCCAGGCTAGTGAAGGAGAATCCTAGAAGCATGCCAGCACCCCTTGGCTGGTGGGCGAGTTTGCCGCTGTTCGAGTGAGCCAGTGCATCTTGCTGGATGCCGTATCCCCTGGGAAAGAGGACTCTTGAAATAGCTCTTAGTGCTGGACAAGCTTTTAGTGTAAAGTAAAAGAATACGATTGTACTAAAACACAAAGCTTAAGAAACCAGCTGCTGAGCTTTGTGAAGATGCAGAACATTAGAGCATGGCTCACTGCACAGTCATGCTGCTTTGGCTAGTTTCTGTCTTCTGCTGCCCTGGTTGTCATGATAGTCATGCTACCTCCCAGGACAATTCACACAGGTCCTAGCTCTGTGATCTGGATTTTGGGATTTTTTTATCCATTTTATGGTTCATGGTTTATTTCTTTTATGGTTTACAGTGAGAGCTTCTCCTTATATCCTATTTTCTCTAACTACGAATGCCAAAAGTTAGCAACCTTAGTATTTGACCTTACCCTTACCAAACTTTTTCCTTTTTTTGTGAATGACAATATTCCTCAAGCTTTTTAAACTGTAGAATACATTTAATATTTCGTAACATATACGTTATATACCACATTTTACACAAAAAGGTAAAACAATTAATGTACTTACCACTACCTCTTGGCAGAAACTATTTAATGGCAAGTAGTCTGGGAGTGCAGTGTATTTGGAATAAGAGGTTCATAAATACGGCTTAGTGGTTGAGGGTGAAAGAATAGGGCTATCATGGTTTTCTGTAGGTGTCCATACAATTAAGTCATTAAATAATTTAATTAATAGTGTAGAATATAAAGAACATTCTGCCAAGGCAAAGTTCCTGAAGCACTTCTGTTGTCTCCAGGGAAGCGCTGCTATCTTGACTGCCACTGTAGAAGGATTTTAGATATGTCTTTGCTCAAGTTCCCTCAGAGGTCCAGTCTAGCAACTGTACTGGAATCACATCTGCCTGACGTGTGCTGACAGAGAGTTTAACATTGATCGTAGCAGCCATAACCACTTTCCCTCAAAATCGTGGTCTGAAGTGATGAATTTGTTGTCATTTATATACCAGTGTCATCCACAAGGACCTACCCTCATCCCCGTCCCTGCTCTCGGGACTGATTCTGTTGATGTGGGGGGTTGATTTGGATGATACTCTGCATAAGATCTTCAAGGGTCATACCCAGAAAGAGAAGGAAGTTCAGGAGTCAACAGGAAGAACTCAAGACTTTGCCACAATCTGTTTCTGAGAAGAAATATACCCTTAGGGAAACAATAACAAAAGTGGGGGACAGGGAGAGGCAGACAGAATTGAATGGGCTGGTAAATTTGGGAGTTAGAAGCAGTCAGTGATGAGAGTAACAGTTTTTGTTGTGAACAGGATGAGTATCATCAGCTAAGAATCATGGTTTTGAAACTGATTAGGAAGGCCAAGAGCTCAGGAATAAGAGATAGATCTCTCTGCATTCACTTCTTATGTGTCTTGATGGAGAAGTTAAGCTTAAAAAGAAATAATCTGTTTTGCAGTGATGATTTCCCTTTTGCGCTTAGCATAGAGAGATTTAATTTTGGAAGCATGATCCTAAATGTCCATTAGTGCAGCTATAATAAACATTCATCTGTTTATTCCTTCAGCAGCACGTTTCCTAGAGCTATTCCTCTTGTTCCTTACTCCACACTTTCTCATGTCAATCAAATTATCAGTAACAATAATCACAAATCCCATTAGGAACTAATTACATATATGAAACTTCAAGTTAGTTTACCTCTTTGCTAACATTATCTCCAAGATTTTCAACTGCAGTCAATCCAGCTTGCTTCTGGCTCCATTAATTATAGTTAAAGTATTAAGACCTAGAA
Source organism: Aquila spilogaster (assembly GCA_024606505.1). Taxonomy (NCBI): domain Eukaryota; kingdom Metazoa; phylum Chordata; class Aves; order Accipitriformes; family Accipitridae; genus Aquila; species Aquila spilogaster. The sequence continues at coordinate 18,284,223 of JANHGO010000049.1, read as the reverse complement.
CTCATCTTAATGATACTCTGCTGCTTCCGAAATAAGACACACCTATAAAATAGTAACTGGAGTAACTGTCTCTGTCTTCCGATGCATTGAACTCTGTCTGCCACCCACTCGTAAGAGCTCCACAATTCTCATTTCATACCTGCTCAGTTCCTGAGTGACACAGTGAGCTCCCCCAGTGATCTGGTTTTTCTTGCTTGAGTATGTGCTGTAACTGGAGTTGAGAACGGAGCCTTGCTGATAAAACATGGACAAAGATGACATGAAGCAGACTGGAGAGTAGGTTGTCATAAGGACATGGGATAGGTACTTTTGAAAGCTGTTACGTGAACTCACTTCCTTCCCGAGAACATGAAGGGAACAGGATGTAATTCTTCCAGTAGAGAGTGTGAAAAACAATGGCTTGCATGGATGTGCTGCACCTTGCAAGGAAACTATGCGTTTGGACCATACCAAAAAGAGAACCTATTTCAAATATTTCAGCAAAGTAGTTTTTATATGCTGTTACAACTGAGATAAAAATTTATATCAACATGTATGTATTGGTTCATAATAATCTGTGTAATTTTCATTGTTTGCTATATGCACGCATCTCTTCCCCAGACAGTGATGGAAATTAAGGGGAATATTTGCAACCAACAAGGAGAAAAAATAGTCTATGAAGATATATCATACTGTAGCCTATGTTAAATTGAAGCTTGTGGAATCCGACTTGCTGAATTTAAGTGTTTTATGAAAACAGAATCATTATCTCCTCTTTAGGCAGGTAGAGAACTCCTTTGGGATTTAAACACATGCATCAGGAGAAGAATAGACCTGTGGGTTTCTGGAACGTTCACACCCACAGGGTTACACTTTGTTTCTGCAGTCTTGATAGTTAAGAAAAAATGCTGTTTGGAAAAAGAAAATGAGAGCAAATCCTAAAGCTTGATGTTTCCTGTACTCATTTTTAAAAAGCAGCTTTCAGATGTTTGTGTCTGTATTGCCCTTTACTTGTAAAGCTATTAATTGAATTACAGAATGCTGGGTGTTAAGACCAAAAGGAAGCCCTGTGTCCTGACCTCGGTAAGAGGCCATACAGCTTTCA